>CAWUFW010003909.1:0-645000 GCA_963921515.1 Calotriton arnoldi
GGTTGTCCGCTTTTTCCGCCCTTGCACTGTGTGCGCTGTTTGCGTGCACTTGTTGTGTGTGTGCCTACCTGCGTCTCCGCGGTACGTTGCGTCCTTGGTGGTGCATCAGCAGAAGCATGGGAAGGGCCTGCAGTGCTGGATTCATGCCCGGGGTGCCGCTTCTTCGTTGTCCGTGCTCTGCGTCCGTGTTTCCGCCTCTCTTTCACGTGCGGTGTCTCTTTGCCGTGGGAGCCGTTTGTTTGCGGCATCGTAATTTATGCGCCGGGCGGGACGTGTTTCGTCGGACGGTGTGTGTCAGTTGTGCTGCGCCGCTACGTGTGCGGGCGCACTTTGATGGCGGACGGTGTTGCTGGCTTGCCGGCGGTGTTTGGCCTGCTTTTCGCATCGTAATTGGGCGGGCGTGTGGACTGCTGCGTGCCGGCGGTAACTGGTGGTTTTGCATCCACCAGCACGGCGGTTGTGCTTCCGCCCGCCATCGTAATGGGCCCCTATGTTTTGTCAATAGTGTGCTAAAGTGTATTTTCCAAATGTAACATATTTAAATATGCTGGAAAAAAAGTACAGAGTAGCGCATTAATTGCAAAAAATTACCGTGCTACTTAAAATAAAACGCCGTTCCCTGTACAGTGATAGAAAAATATAGAGATATTTAGAAATAACAATGGTAAGCTTACAAAGTAATTTTGTGGTACTGCGGTAATAGAGCGTAACTCCCTAATTATACAAAAGAAATATAAAGAAACTTATAAATATTTTGCAAAACGTATTTAGTAAAGTGTTCATAGGTAGGGCAAAAATGCCAAATCAATGAATTACCTATATCTGTAGGCATAAGGCAGAACACAGTCAAAGTGTGCCTTAAAACAACATGACTGCCTTGAACTTTTGTAAAGTCAGTCATTAGCCAATCAGCTAATATTTTGGCATCACTATCTACTGTGGTAGTACAGCGAAAGACACCCATATTTTGCAAACATACAGCGCAAACAGATCTCACAAAGTTTAAATAAATTAAAATAGTTACACTGCTTACCTGCACTACCCAAAATAAACATCTGTGCACCATAACATCTAATCCAGCCAATTTTTAACCAAATCTGAATGATGGCTTTTGCAATACGCACAGTAAAAGAAATTATGCAAAATGCTTAGAAATTAGGCTCCTTTTGGAACCCCCACAACATGTACATATTATAGTATATATTTTTTTGACACACTTTAATGCTACATTTCTTTTAATTTACACACTCCGCTTTATGCCACTCTACTTTCTAAATGTTTAGATTGCACCACTCCACTGTACGAAATTTATAGAATGCTACTCCACTTTACGGCACTGCAATATACGCCACTACATTGTACACTAATCCAGTGTACGTTACTGCACTCTACCTGGTCCAACTGGAGTGTACACTATTGCATTGTACACCACTATACTCTACGCTATTATACTGTTTTCCACTGTATTCTATTTCAAGTTTGTATATGCCAGTTTACTGGATGCCCCTAAACTGTACTGCTCTCAACTCAATGCTATTCCATTATACCCTACTCCAATGTATGCAATTCCACTACATGCTATTCTACAATGGCTCACTTGATAGTACACTTCTGGAGTATATGCTATTCCAGTGTCCGCTACTACACTCTACGCCACTCCATTGTACTGAAAGTTACTATACACCATTGTACTGTACCACAATCGACTGCATGCTACTTTGCTTTACAAGAGCACATTTTGCGCCACCCCACTATACCACACTACACTGCACGTGACTATGGTCTATGTTTCTATAATGAACCCTATTAAGTTGTATGCCACTGTACTGTATGCTACTCCACTATATAGCATTCCACTTTACATCTAAACAGTTAACGCCACTAAACTCAACTTTATTAAACTAAACACCACTAAATTCTCCGGTACTCCACTCTATAGCAGTCCAGTGTGCCCCACTCCAGTGTACTTTATTTCAGTGTATGCCACTCCACTGTACACTATTTCAGTACACGATATTCCAATATAGGCCCCTAAACTATACAACACTCCAGTGTATAGCACTACACTCTATGCCACTACAGTGTACGCAAATACACTCTACAATATTTACAGGATGTCAGTCCACTTTACCACACTCCACTGAATGCTATCCCACTGTATACTACTGCACTGTACACCACTACACTCTATGCCACTCCAATAAATGCCACTCTGTTGTATCTAAGCTCACTGAATGGTACTCCACTGTATGTGACTCCACTCTACTCAACGCCGCTGTATGCCATTCCACTATACCTCATTCCACTTACTCCACTTCACTGTACCACAATATACCGAACCAGAGTACACTTATCAACACTATCAATAGCTATATTGTATCACACTCTACTTAATAACACTCCACTTCACCAAACTAAACTGGACGAATATTAGAAAATTGTTTTTAACATTGAAAAAACCATTGAAATTCCAACCAAAGGTTTCACGTAAGTTATAGTTAGGTAAACTTAATTTAGCTTTGGTATACAAACCCAAACTAAGCTCCCCAAACTTTAGAATTTCTACAATTGAAGTTATCTCTTAATTTTATGATTTATGCACCACTTATGCACTTATTTCTCTCTTATTGTTGCCATAAACACCTTAACTACACAACCAAAACAAATTCATAACCTATACTTATCTGTTGAAATTATCATTTACGCACCACTTTCATATTACTGTAAGTCATACTTATAACTCACATTTACAAGTATGCACCACCTTTACATTAATATCACTCACGCACCTCCATACACAGTCTTGTTACCTCACTCGCCACAAAACATTAACTATTACTCGCCCCTTCTCCATACACTAGCTATATCCATGGATATTACATAAGTTATAGCATGTGAAATCATTGCAGTAATTAAAACACTGATGACATCAGAAATTATATTATTTGCCAGAACAAAATGCATTTTTCTCCACTACGCTTCACTCTAAGACACTCCAGTCCACTCTAAGACACTCCACGCAATTCCACTCTACAACATACCACTTCACTCTATTACATGCCACTCCATTTCATGACATGCCTACTTCACTCTACGCCACTCCACTTCATGCCCCTCTGCAATAACTGCAGCCACAGTGCTAACTAATATACCATTAAAAAGCAAAACCAGCCATCAAACCCTGGATCGCTTAAAAAAAAAAAAAGTCTGTGGTGTAAATTTCAGTTTAAAATGTTACATTTATACTGCAGTACTATCGAGGAACTGCTTTTGAAAGCAAAATGATCACACAGACAATGCTGACATCCATTATTAAGTTTGACCTACCTCGAAAGTTCTGCAGTACCAAAAAAACCTTAAAAATAATTGATAGAATAATAAACAACATTATATGATTGGAAAAATGTTTTGTGGAACAAAAACATACAAAGTCAATGAAAAAACAAAGGTTTAACATTAGATATAGTTAAGAAAACATAAATAATTATTTCTATACAAAACCAGCTAAGCTACATAAACCTTAGAAATTCAAAACTTATAGTTATAACTTACACCCCACCAAAAAACTTACTTTAACTCGTGCACCTCCGTACACAAAGTTGTTAAATTGTTAGCCACACTAAATAACTATAACTGGGCCTGCTGACATGCACAGTGTTCTCATAAATTGTCATTTGAGATGTCATAAGTGTTGTTATGAATGCTATCACTTAACATCGTATGCTATCATTTAACATCGTATAAATGATGTAATATGAAAGGATATAAGCAGTGCATGGGAAAGACGGGTAAAGATTTTGGAGGGCTGGCACGTCAGCTCTGGCAAAGAAACGTACTGGCAGACTTAGTCACTTTTCTTGAGTATTAAACCCTAACTACAGGAATTAAATATTGTGTCAACTCGCTAAAGAGTACAACTAAAAGTTGAGAAAAACTCTAGGTGATTGAAGGTGTTCCATGACTGCTGGCGCAAGCTCATCACATAGACTGTCGGGCTTCTTTCAGTTAGTCTATGGTTTTGCTCTAGGGGTATTGCTATTGCAGAGCTTTCTTACTCATGAGGGTTGGAGCAGCCTAACTGAGCTCCATGGCATTCAGTTTTGCTAAAGTTGAAAATGTTCTGTCCAAGATAACATGCTAGAGGAAGCCCCACTATCATTGACTTTATAAAGATTCTTCTCTCCAGTCCTTTGTTGAATGATTTGGAATGTTTTTCTAATTTATTTATTGGGAAAGTTGTGTCCCACATTGTTGACAAATATTGTATTTCTTAAATGAGCCAGAAACCTAAAACACAGATGTTACACTTCATCCTTCCACAGCCTGTTACTTGAATTGCTTTACCATTTTACAAGTCTCCACTGAAATCTACATTGTGATATCCCTACCTCCAGGTAGTTGTGCTTCCTAAAGCAAGTGAACAGAACAAGACAGCATGCAATACTTCTTCACTGGTCATAAAATGGGTCACTGATTGCCTCTAATTAGGTAGACCGGATACAGCTCAACAGATCCTGTGGCACAAGCTTGTATCTCACCTGCTAGAAAATCTTCATGTCTCAGGAATACTATGAAGTTAATGAGTCACAGCCAGACACTACATAGGTGAGTATGGTGCTTGTGATGCAGATCTAGTACTAGAAAAGTACCCATGTTGAACTCAAAATCTAGGTAGAGTTGGCTTCAGACCACTAAAGTAACGTGCGGTTTCCTGCAATTCCAAAAGAGAGAAAGAACCTAAATATTAGGCATGAACCCTTTTTTGCATTTTTCAGTCTTCAGCAAAGAGGGCCCATGAGATGAAGAGGAGCTATGTCAACAATAATTATATCTAACTGATACATGGAACAAATTATTTGTAGACAAGTTAATGGCTCACAGCTATGAGTTAGATTTCATTTAACTTCATGGTACTGGCAGCTTGCCTTTACTGAATATGCAAGGAAATGTTAATTTACCCAAAGACCACTTATAGTTCAGAATGATCACCTTTGGATTATATAAGATACCGCTATTGGGACTGAACAAACTGTTTTGTCCACATTATGCAGATGCAAATCACAGCACAAATACAACAATTTCGCATGTCCCACATCAGCATAAAAGGGGCAATAAAAGAGTGTGAATTACAAGTTGTAAATGTTAGTCCTGTGCCATTCACAGATATATCATGCATACTCTATTTTGATTGCCTCCAACAGCCAATCAGAACGTTTCTATCACATGGCCCTATTGCAATTAGCTGAACGGCCCAAGTGTTGGGACCACTCTGATTGGATACATTCAGCCAATCATGATGTCTGTTGGAAGCCCGCACCATCCTGGACCATGATTTGTAGTCCAGGGTGGCATGGACAGCCCAAATACAGGATATTTCTCTTTATTAGCCCATCAATTCTCCTCAGTTTCCCAGAGCAGATATGGACAAATCCTTTTCCCAATTTTGCTCAGCAGGCGAACTAAAAAAGAATACAGGTTTCACAAAGTCTGCTTTTTGATGAATCATTGTACTCAGGCCTACCTGTAACCTTCCAGAGGTTTGGTCTTGGCTGGGCTTGATTGGGTGGTTTCTACGTTGATGGCACTGATATTATGAGTGCCAGCTAGTTCCCTAACAGAATATCCTTAGCAAAAACTCCAGCTGACAGAAACAGCATGTTCTAAATATCATTTGAAAAAATATTAACCTTTGGGTGTAGATTTGCTATTATTAACTCAAATGGAGCGCTAATTTTATAAAGGATATTTAGGCCCCAATATTTCTGTAAGATTATATTTTTGGCTATGATATATTGGTATTTGGTGTCATACCCTGGGAAGCCTTCAGATGCATTGCCATGTTATATGGACTGTTATGGACAGTAACGCTACATTGTTCTGGGCTTCATAGTGTTACCTGATATAGCTGAATGTGTAGTCACTCAGGGTCTGTTGGATTTTAATTACAATGTTCTAATGCAATGTATTAATACTTTGTATTTTCATACTGATGGCTTTCACCATCAAGGAGGTATGAATTTAGTCACTTAACTGGGAGAAAATAAACTTCATGCACTGAACAGTATGCTCCAAGTGTATCTGGGGGGTTGACAAGAGCCAGTCCATTGCATATATGTAGAAATAAGAGAAAAAATGCATGCATTTCCATTGCACTTTTAACAAGTGGCACACATGCATAGAAACAGCAAGCTCTCATTTAGCTGACATCTTGCCACTGTATACTTACTTAAGTGAGTCCTTAACTACACAGACATAGCCGTGACATGGTGCAGGGCTCAATCTTGCTGTGAGCGTGCTTTGTTTTTGCACATGTACTTTTTTGTTGTCTCTGTATGAGCCCACCATTTTGAGGGGCTGCCTTTGCAGATGCCATCACATTTGTAGAATTCTCCCTGCTCTGTCATCAGTCAATGAAGGTAGCTGATTAACAACGCATAGTGGACGGGATTATGCAATGCTAACGTAATCAGCAAAACCAAGCACATAACATTATCACAGCACTAGAAACAGTAAAAACTATTTTTGTTGGGGGAGCCATCAAATAGCATTTAACAAATAACACTTAACATAAACCTAAAAAAAACATTATTCCAAGAAGAGATCTCAGATAATGGGGGAGTCTCCAGTCACAATGTCTGACATATTACTTCACTCTCATATATGTAATATGTTCCCTATCCACGATGGTATTAATGCCACTACTGCTTCTGCAATGGAGGTGGGGGGAGAGAATGATCCATCAGACCCGTGTGACGTGTAATGGTGATTGCTGAAAACGAGGTACTGCTATTATTTACTTACCTGCTCTGCCTTCTGCATTGTCTATTACTTATGAATAGCACCCACAAAATTATTTAAAGTTTTGTTGATGTGCTTTCTGTCTCCCCTATCTGTGCTCTTATATTACAAAACTTTAAATAAAGTGGTTTAAAAAAATCACATCAATCTTAGGAAAATAGATCATCACGCTGTTCAGTACGTAATTCTTTTGGTCTAGTCAGTTTGTGTCTGACAAGTGGAGACTGGGTGCCTGTACCGAGTGACAGGGAGATGATCAACAGGACCACTACATTAAGATTCAAGAAAAGTTATTAGGTCTAAAGGATCCCTCACTCGAGAAGTCAATAAGCATCGCCCATCGTTTAGAGAATACCTCACAGGATGTTAAAGAACTTAGTCAGAATCAATCAAAAGGTGAACCAGAGAGCAATTCTGGTAAAGAGGTGAATGTTACGTTCTGTTGGGGAAAAAAAAGCCTCTTAAGAGTCATAAAACAAATGATTGGCGTAGTGCGTTTGGTACAAAGCAATGCTACAAATGTGGAAGTGTAAAACATTTGCCTGAATCCAGTGCTTGTCCTGCTGAAACAGCCAAATGTTTTAGATGTAAAAATAGGGCATTTTTCTAGAGTATGCAATGAAGGCAGAGTGGAAGAGAAAAGGACTGATGTCTGTTTGTTGAGGGAACGCAGGGTGAGCTATGACTATGATAACTTTCACACTTATGGTGAAAAGGTGGAGGTGTTGATAGTGTGTGGAATAGAGAAGGAAGAAGAAAGTACTATTCCCGGTGTCTATCATCCTACAAAATGTGTAGTTGAAATGAATGGTGTAGGGGTCTACAAGTGGGCTGATTCGTTCTAGGGTATTTCATCACTATGTGAAAGTACAAAAATAGAAGGGCGTCTGGTAAAGTGTATGTGGTGGAAAAGGTCAAGACCTTATTGGGTGGAGAGAACAACGTTGGTGGCCAGTAATGGACAAGAATATAGAGCGGTTTGTAAGAGATTGTGTGCCATGCACGTGCAGTGACAAATCCCATACAGTGACTGAGACATTACTTGTGCCAACTGCATTTCTCAAACGTGCTTGAGAGAGGTTTGCCATTTGCCATTTAAGTGATTGTTTACATCAGGGCAGTAGGTATACTGTTGTGTTAATAGACTATTTTACCAAGTCAGGGCTAGCAAGGTGGTGATGTTTTGTGAAGAGATATTTAGGTGAGAGGGTTGTCCTGAGGTATTGGTCTTTGACAATGGACCATAATTCAAATCCACTGAGCTTTCTTATTTTCTCAGGAAGGGGGAGGGGCTCAGGCACCATAGAACAGCTGTGTACCATCCCAGAGAAAATGGCCTGGTAGAGAGATTTAATCGTGGATTAAGCGATTGTTTCCAACTTGCTGAGGGTGATGGGTTGGATTGGAAACGAGAGGTCAAAAACCTGTTATGGAATTATAGAAGAACACCACATTCAGTCACAGGGGAGAATCAGTTTTCCTTGTTAAAACGAAGGGTAGCGCGTACCACTTCAGTCCCTGCGTGGATGGAAAGAACATCTAGGAGAAAGGTTAATCAACAATTCATGGAGAACAAGGTTAAAGACTATCAGTACTGTTATGTGCAGAGACATAATGAGAGGGTGAAGAAGGTGTGAGATTTCAGGAGAGGAGAATGGTTAAGAGTGTAAGTAGAGGTCATAAAAAGGGATGCTCCAAATGGTCTCAACCAAAAGTTATCAGTGAAGTTAAGAGAAACTATTAGATCTGGCATCCTTAGGTTGGTCTTCCCCTGGACTTTTTGCCTTTTGACTCCACGTTTTGCTGATTCTTTTTGTTGGCCTTAGGACTCTGAGCACTTTACCACTGCTAACCAGTGCTAAAGTGCATGTGCTTCTCCCCTAAACATGATGACATTGGTGTATACATGATTGGCATATTTGTTGTATTGGTAAGTCCCATGTAAAGTGGTATATCATATAACCAGGGCCTGTACTTCGAATGCTACTAGTGGCATGCAGCTCTGATTGTGCCACCCACAAGTAGCCTTTCAAACCTGTCTCAGGCCTGTCACTGCAGTGCCTGTGTGTGCAGTTTACTGCCACTTTGACTTGGCATTTAGAAACTACTTGGCAAGCATCAAACGCTCCTTTTATTACATATGTTGCCCCTACGGTGTGCCTTAAGTAACCCTAAGGGCAGGGTGCTATGTAAATAAAAGGTAGGACATGTACCTTTATGTTTTACATGTTCTTATAGTGACAAACAGCCTATTTAATTTTTCACTACTGTGAGGCCTACCGCCCTCATAGGCCAGCATTGGGTATTCCTTAATACACTTTTAAGCAGTAAGTCCTGATAAGAGAGGAGCAACTTTTTCATGTTTCATATTTTTGGAATGGAAATGATAAATCCTCCTTACTGGTGAAGTTGGGTTTAATATTACTGTTTTATAAATGCCACTTTTAGAAAGTGGACATCTCTCTGCACCTACTGCTCTATGTGCCTGACAGCATGTCTCCAATATGCGTCTGGGGTGGCTGACAGCTACACTTTGTGCATTCACTCTAGACAGATCTCCATTCATGTGCATTCGTATAGGTCTTCTTGTGCAGGGAGGAATGGGAGGGGCTGACACTTACACTTCACTAAGCAGTGTCCTGTCCACACACAAAGCACTGATTTACCCCCCGCAGATAGCCTAGCAGACAGGACTGGGTTGAAAGGGATCTTTGTGCACTTCAGAGAGCTGCTCCAAAATCACCCCCTACATCAAAGGCACTTTTTGTGTATAAGTACCAGGTCTCTGACCCCCTGAAATCAGACACTTCTGGATCTTGAACTGAACCACTGTCAGAAGGACTGCTGTGCCGCTTAAAGGACTCAGCTGGACTACGTTTCTGGAAGGACTGCTTTTCAGCTTTTTCCCCTGTTGCCTGCTGCTCCTTGACTCTGCTGAAGGAGAGCTGTACTCTGCCTTCCCTCCAGGTGATCCCCAAGGGGTTGTTGGCTCTCCTCCTGTTTTCTGAAGTCTCAGGAACACTAACGACTTCCTGTAATTCTGCTTGTACTGCTGAACTCTGCCTTCTGTGAGTCCTACCCTTGCCACAGGTGCCCTCTTCAAGTTCTTGGCCTCAGGAGTGGGTTATGCAGCTGTTTTTCAACAAAACCGATGCATAGTCACCACTGTGCAGTCAGAATCGATGCATCACCCTTCGATGCCGACGCAGAGGCTGTGCGACAACAGCGGTTTTTCAGCCTGCATGGTTCGATGAGGATGCTCTGCGGGGTTCGACGACAACGTATTTAAGACTGGGCGTAGTTCACGAAGTTCTGCTACGCGGAACTCCACGAAGTGCAAAAAAAACTATGCTGCGCTACGCGGAGCTCCGCGAGCAGCGGAGTGCGTTAGATAAATACCGTTCTCAGTGATTTTCAGTGCCAGGTGCTTGTCCGCACTGTGCAATCATCGCAAACAGCACCATGCACCGCGCAAGCGTGCGCTGCTTCCTTTCTGCCGCTCGAGTAGATTTTTACTCAAGCGGCAGCTTTCTCAACGCGAACGGACGGTTTCTCAACGCGAGCCGTCACGAACATACGCGACCACTCCCAATGAGATATTTGACCGCCCTCGTTGAGAAATCTCGCCAGGAGGTTGATTTTCCACACTCGCGCCCGCCAACTTGATGTTGACGATCGTGAACAAGGAAAAATCTCGCCAGAAGGTGGATTTTCCTTGCTCGAGCTCGCCAACTTGACGGTGACGAACACGAGAGAGGAAAAAAACTCCGCTACGCAACGCAAAGCAGAGTTTTTCGGAACTCCGCGAGCTCCGCTTTACGCAGAGTGCAGAAAAACTCCACAAACTCCACGAGCGGAGTTCACCACCCAGACTTAAACGTATTACCTTCACTTCAGCTATACTTGACGATGATGCAGTGACCCGACTGGTTGGAAAAAATCGACGCATCGTGCACTCAGCATCGATAATTTGCTCCATCTAAAGTACTTTTTCAGTGGGGCCTGCGTGGGTCCTGTAGCCAGCCTGCCCTCCATCGTGGTTGGCCTAAACCTCATGTAACGTTTTGACCGCTAGTGACTTCTAAGCACTATTTTTGCATTTAATCTTTAAAAATTTAAATTCGGACTTCTACTCATTAGATTTTTGTCATTTTGGTCTCATGTTGTTCAAATTAATATTCTCAATTTTTCTAATCCTGTGTGGAGTCCTTTTGTGATGTATTCATTGTGTTACTGTGTGTGTGTTGCACAAATACTTTACACATTGACTCTTTAGATAAGCCTGACTGCTCTGTGCCAAGCAAACAGAGGGTGAGCACAGGTTATCTTTTAGTGTGTATCTAGCTTACCATGCCTAGAGTGGTGATTCGTGCCTGGCCCTCGTGCATACCTTAGCCAACCAGGAATCCCATTTCTAACAGTAACAAGGTAATGTTGGAAGGAAAATGATGGAATGTGCGAAACGTTGTTAAGTGTCATGCCATAGAACCAGAATTGCAGGACAATAATGATCAGCGGTGTAATCAAGGAGAGTGCAGGGTAAAGAGTGAAGCAGAGGTGTTTCAGAGAATCATGGCAGTGGTATTCCTGAGAGTACTGCTGTTTCCCAACGAGTAAGAAGATCATCTAAGCGGCTAGATGTATGTATGTACATAGAGTGTTCTGAGTGCAGTTTCTTCATGCAGAGTGCTATCATAGAGAGTTCTGCATCTGCAATTCGCATTAATCCCAAATGAGTTGTGAAACATTACTATGACATTCAACGAAATTGTTGTATTTTGAATTTTACTTGTATATTTTGTTATTTTGTTTATGGACATAAGTTTCTTTATATGTAATGGCATCCTTAGAGAGTGTTGCTAATATAAGAAATATTCTTGCATTTTAATTTTATATGTTATATGTATTATGCTATTTTCTGTGTCTACATTTTGTATAATTCATACTCTTATTCTGGAAAGGGGTTGTGTTATAATGATATGTCTTATGTCATTCTTGATGAGTTTTGCTAGGCTATGTGTGAATTCTGGCTTGGGGATTCTGTAATCTTGAGTAAAAGGTTAGTCCTGCCAGGAGTTACATCATGTGGACAGATTGTGTCAATAAAACTACTCTTAACCTCCAGATGAGCGTGATCTTTGCAAAACCTACAAGTAGTGGCTGAATCTCCACTCTTGGGGCGAACTCTTCACACAGTGCACACTCTGCAGTTTGCCGTGCAGAGATTCTACCCCGAGTGCAAAGACTCCACCACATGTGCGGACATTCCGCCCTCATAACTTTAATACACATAAGTCCCTTTGTAAATCGGGCACTGTGTCTCATTTTTGTGTACCCTGAAGGGTATCCCAGGACTCTCACTCATGTTAATTGTTCTGTTGCTCTCTAGATATGTTTGCACTCCACAGATACCAACAAGCATACTTACATAAATAAATGTAGATTTAAATGCTTGGATTGATTCATTATTTCTGTTCATCACATTTTAAGAGAGAATGGCCATTATTTAGAATACTGTTATATTATGCAAACACACTCTTATTGGATGGTCGAGAAAAATGCTCTGGAGTTCTATTACATATGTAAACTCCAATTATTTATTTCTATACATACTTGATAAGGAAGAGATAAATATTTGGACTACAAATGTGAATTGGATAATAACACCTTATAGATAATGAATGGCACCTAAGCAGCTTATCCAGTCAGTAGGAAACACACAAGGCATGTACTGGGCTTACTTTTTACATATTTTCATCAGAGACAGTGGTTTTCAATCTTGTGTTTCTAGTTGCAGAAAATGTCTTTTCAATTATATTTTGAATGCCTGGACTGAGTCTTTGAAATGAATATCTGATGGTAGGGAGGTTCACTGAACCAGGCTTAGCAGATGAAGTATCTGGAAATTATAATTAATCCTATTGTTTGTATAAATCACTGACACACACCGCCCCAAGGTGATTCTGAAACACAACAGAGTACATTTGCTCTGCTTCATCCATTCTCACAACCATGTTTCTGTTCCAATCAACCGAGTTTCTTTTTGCCCTCATCTTCATCTCCCAACCACAGGCTTCAAACTCCCACTGCTACTCATCCCCATCCTCTCACTTTCCCTTTCCTAACTCAAATGCTAGTGGGATTATTGTGTTGAAATGGTAATGCACCATCAAAGGGGTATAATATTGCACTGGATGCTTAATTTCACTCAGCAAAATATCCATATTCCCGAACATGCAATATCTCAGTGGCATTAATTATAATGTGATTGCTAAAGAAGGCAATTAATCCGCTCCCCTCAGGTCTCCAAAGCTGGCCATTATTTTCTTTCTGCCTTTTCTGAGTTATGAGGAGACAGTGGAAAGAAATGCAATTGTGTTTCTATCAGTTTGGCTTTGGAATAGCTTTTTCATTTGTGGAGTAATGAATGTGGAAGAAGCTAATGATGTGCTCTCGAGGTGTAGCTTTATTGCGTAGAGTACCGATAATGAGCTTTGAGTCCTGGTGTATAGTACAAATCCCATACGATGAATTCTGATTACCTTTGTGGCTCCATTCCCTGCCTGCCCCCTTCTCCTTGATGTTTTTGGAAAGAACATTTGGATGTCGAAGCAAGCTTTGTGTGTTTGACATTTAATTAGATTCCGTGTTGTGTAAGGGAGGCTAGGAACAGAGACTGTTTGTGGAGGTGTGCTGCAAAGAGGCAGTGGAACATTCCATTTCCTAGGGTCATGCTATCAAGGCTTGCTTCCACCCCTGTGCCTGCATTGAAGCTGCTGAAAGCTGCCCATGCCTGTCAATCAAATATGTACTAGTGCTCCCCGTGGTAATCAGCACACGGACAAGCTTATGAGCAGCAGCGTTGCTTATAGGAACTTCACGATCTAAAGTACACTTTTTCTTTTTGGTGAATACAAACAAAGCACATCTACAGGTAGACTCACCTTATATCTCCTTGAGTAGATAGTATGTTCAGTGACAGTCCGCACCATGAAAATCCTACTTTAACACTTCCTATAGTTAAAGGAGCGCAGTGGTGTAGCTAGGGGGGCGCGGGGTGGTGCAGTCCGGCCCGGGCGTCACTCTTTTGGGGGCGGCCGCGAGTGCAAGTTTTGTTTTTTAATTTGTTCTCCCACCTGTTCTCAGCTGCCGGCCGCAATGGCCCCTCACCCCTTGCTCATTGGCATCTTTCGCCAGCACCTTCCCCCCCCCCACCCCCTCTTGCAGCACGTGGCAGCCAAGAATGGATCGCCCTGGGCATCCAAAGCTCTAACTACGCCACTGAAGGAACAGCATCTTAGTGGGTGTAATAAGTCAGTCATTTTCAGTGTCTACTTCGCCCATCGAGGCAGATGAAGTCTCTAACCAGCCGGCTTGATTTTGGTGACTGCAGAGTGCAGTAGACCTATGTTGCACTCTGCTAAAGGCATGGAGAATGAGTTTTTAAAGAACGAGGCAACTCCCAGGATGGTTTAAAATGGCTGTCCTTGATGGTGCAAATGACTGTTGTATGCTTGGCAAGGGGTTGTTTTGCACCAGTTTACTGCTGCAAAAACAGTACACTTTACTCCCATCTATGTCTTCTATATCACAATATCAATGAAAGTTATGGTGCTAGGATTAAAGCAGCGTCACACAAGGATGCCTTCTCTGCTGTGACCTGAGCTTTCGTCATTAAGGAAAGGTGTCGAAGCCCACCTCTTTACAATATTCCTATCATCCAAGGCTATATCCCCACTCACCTCGGTTTTGTATTTGCATCCACATATTGCAAAGGTTGGACAGATGAGGTTGGTTGCTCTGACCTGGAAGGGAAAGGGTTGTGTAAGTTTTACACAGGATATACACGTTCACAAAGGGTAGGGCTTACCATAAACCCAAGGAAGGGATTGGCAGACAACTTATATGTACTGATCTTAAAGGTGGTCCCGAAGTCTATAGGAAATAGTCACAAATGCGTGATTGATGACATCACATCGTAGTTACATGATCACTTGCAATGGCCATGGGATGAATACTTTTTGTAAAAATTATAAAATACACACCTTTCTCAGATGTAGAGCAATGCATACATGTAGTTGGTTTAGGGACTAAGCACGCTGATCCGTCAGCGTGCCAATTCCTTGATCTGGGTATGTGTCAAAAACCTCCTGTCGCAATAAATAGAAAAAATAAAATGGCAGTCGGATTCCAGTGGGTTTTTCATCATGTCAGCTTCTTGGGTGTAAGATTTAAGAGAATATAATACATTTAGCGAAATGTCAAAGGGCCTGATCGCTGAACCCGTGGTGGCGGTCCGACCACCGCCACACTGCGGGACCACCCGCAGTAATCCAACTGCGGCAGTTCGGACTGCCATGAGATCCGACTGCGGCTGTCAGATTGCCACGAGCTCCCGCTGGGCCAGCGGTCAGAAACCGGCTGTAATATGCTGGTGGCACCACCGAGCACATTAGGAGTTGCATTTTCGTCACCCTTTTCATGGTGGTGAAAAGAGTGGCAGAAAGGCAACAAAGGGATTTGGGCTGGGGGTGCATGAGGGGAGGCACATGTATTGCCCCCCAGTATTTGCACCCTCACTTCCTGCACGGGGTGGCTTGTATGCCACACCGTGCAGGAAGGTGCAGGTGGTGGTCTGACTGCGGCGGTCAGCATTATAGGCTTTTCTATGAGCCTTGCAGACTGCCGCAGTCAGACCTCTACAACACCGCCCACAGACCAGGATTTAACTCCTGATCTGGCGGGCGGTCGCACCATGGGTTTGGCGGTCCTACAGCAGACTGTGGAGGACCGCCGCCACTGTAGGAGCGCCAGACTCGTAATAAGGCCAGTAGATACTGCTTTACTTGCTTAAAATGATGTGTTAAATTTAGTTGTTAAGACCCCTGCAAATTGTCAATGATGTACTGTCGCAAACTTTTACTTATCACCAAAGTCATGGCATGGGTTTCAAATGTAATTGTGGTAATTAACGTAATCATTGCTTTAAACTGTAATATAGCATAATGCATGAAATAAATATGAAATCTTGTATTATTATTCCGAAAAATATATAGCTATAGGAGAATGGAACCATAGCTTGGAATAATAAAAAGAAGCTATTAATTAAAAAAACGAACTAGAATGAAAAATATATTTCCTGTTTGGTAACGAAATCACCTGTAATGAGAGCTGCGCGAAGTTTAATTTTTCAACCTTCACTAAATGTTTTACAACTTCGCGAACGTTGCGAACATTTTTGCTAGGCCACATTTACTTTAAAAATGTCAATTTTGTGGGAATCTATTTTTCATATATTCTTTTTAAGACTGCCAAATCCGTTTTTAATACAGGAAAAACTATGCAAACGTGCCTTTGTGCCTAGAAAAGCGCAGCAAAGGTAATTTTCAGATAAAATAGATATGCATATATTGTCCAGTTTGGCTTCGTTCTAATAGCGAGTAAATTGTGTCAAATGTGATTATTGCTTGTCCTGCATTTTTATGATGCAGGGTTGTATGACTGATTTTGTGCACAGTCATGTTTAAACATATTTAATGTTACATTTATGTGCATTTAAGCATGATTTCTGATATTCCTTTTGACCATGGCTATTCTCTTTTACCCCATTTGCTTATCTATCTGTAGCTATAAATGTAATTGTCTTTGTAATAATTTGTGTGATTATACATTGATAGTCCCATATCATGAGATTTTTATTAAACCTTTTGTATAAAGTGCTATTGAAGCACCAAAGAACATAATGAGTAACAATATGGTGTTAGATACTGTACAGTCTTACCCCAGGATTATTGATTATTGAGCTGATCAATAATGCAATTCATCAGTTTGACTTCTTTTATGGACTCCTATGGAGATAAGGGCACTTAAGGTGTCAACGAGTACAACTAGGATTATTGACTTCTCAAAATTCAATATTGCTATTAGCACACCGGCTTGCCAGTAGTGTTTTGCCTTTCCAATCCCGTGTCTTCTTCCCGTACTCAAACTATCACTTGTCTACTCATTTCAGAGGTTGGCATGAGCTACAGCAGAACCCAAAGCTATCCACTAGCAATGATTATTGATCATGTCCCGGGGAATCAGATATGCAGTCCTCCTCTCAACATTTCTCTTCATGTTGATAAAAACCAACTATACAATATCATCAACATGAGGATGTCAGATCAGGGAGAATGGAATAAAAATGTACTAAAGTGTTTCAACTGAATTAAAAAACAATACTAAATTGTTCTGTGCTTTGCAAGTCAGAATATTGGCGGTAACTAATATGTTGTGTTCTATTCTATACACTACCTGCTGACAATAATAGGTAAACCTACAGGCATTATAACCATCTAACCAAGACTTGTCCCTTGGATATGAAATGCCACTTTCTTAACTTGTTGTGGAATGCCTTATCATCAAGGTCAACATCTGAATGAGATATCATATTTTGATTGTCACAGTTCAGCAGAAATGAATGGTTTATGACATACTGTAGTCAATTTAACATCAGCTATGAGTTGCTTACTTTTTGCACTAATACTTAAAGGAAATGGCAAATGTATTCTGTAATACAACAACATTAGGTAGTGTGGATATTAATACTAATTACAATCATTTCAAATATATATTTCATTCTGATCGCAGTCAAAACCCATCTCAACATTTATGTAAAAATGTTAACATCAGCAATGTTGCTGTAAATTGCACATATACTTGTGCATACATCAGCTTGCAGATGTGCGGTTCTTTTGTCTAGCTTGTATTATTGCTATAGCTGGCTTCCTCCTCAAGCCCACCACTCCTTCTCTTTACAGACCTATTCTTGGCTTCACATCCTAAGCATTCCAGAATAGATCCCATCATTAAAGAGATGGGCAATTGAACTGACAGCCCGTGATGCACATCATACATAACCTATTATTGTGTCAAAGACTTGGCATGTCCACAGAGAGGAAACCATGTGCATTCTGTTGACACTCTGCTTAACTCATTTTCCACTGACTGTTTTGCCAGATCCCCATCTCACTCATTCTTATGCCAAAACCATCAGTGCTGTTCCAAAATTGTGTCAGAGTAATGTGTTCTGTTTAACACCAATCAATGCTTGGCAGATGCCTCCGCTGTACTAAAGGGTAGACATTTCAGATTTTTGGGAATATGGGTGAGCATGATGTGATCATTAATTCGTCTTGGCCCCCCTCATGTTTATGTACATAGTAACCCGTATCTACCAATGCATGTTCTGTATGGCAATATGATTCACATACCAATTGTGTTTCATAATTGTCACCAAGGGTACGTACTTACCAAGAAAATGGAATGACAGAGTGTGCACATGGATAGTAATTGAGCTAATACATTGTTGTCATTAAACAAATTAAATAATTAAATCTTTAGTTCAAAGTAGTTAATGTGTACTCCTGATACAGATACAATGCCATTGTTAATAAAGGTATTATGGGATGTGTTTAAACAAGTATTTATACAAAAAAGGGTTTTAGGCAAATTCATTGTTTTTGATCAGTCAGTTCTTATATTTAATGTAGTGACTGTATTTTACTGGTTGTTTTTTCGTGTAATATGAAGAAGACTGATGCATTGCCATTTCTGTATAGCCAGTGAGTATCAGTTATCCATCAATAAATGAATACTTCAAAATACAAAGTTTTACTTGAAGGTCATGTGATATGTTATAACACAATCTTAATTGATAACTTTTGGCTTTACTAGTGATGAAATATGTGAACAGTGGTAGTGTACTTAACATGAGTTCAGCTCGGTTAGATGCTACAAATTTAGGAGTGCAATGTAAAACTTAGAACACGAATAATTCCATGAAGCTTCCACAATCTGTAATACACAGAAATAATGCATTATTGTGTTGAATTGAGAGCATTGTATGAGTTGCTGCATAGTCATTCATTTTAGTGGCCGTACGCACAGTGAAACTCTTTAAGGGCAAAAACTAGAGTGATGCAACACACTGTTCTTGTGTGATTGCATCAGAAAAGGCAAAAATTGTTGTATTGGTATTTTCAATTGACTGTCAATCAATCAATCAAGGATTTATATAGCACTGCATGTCACCCTTAGGGTATCAAGGCACTTGCAGGGTCAGATGGGCTTACTCAAACAGCCAGGTCTTGAGGGACTTTCGGACTTCCTTTAGTGAGGTGATAGTCCGGAGCTTCAGGTGAAGGCACTTTCAGGTCTTTGCTGTGATGTAGTAGAAGTAGCGTCATCCGCTACTGCTTAGGTAGATCCGGGGCATGTGAGCGAGCGATGGGGAAGTGGAGTGTAGTCTTCTGGATGGTAGATGGAAGTTGAGGCATTGGTTTATGTAGGTGGGTCCTTGGTTGTGTAGGGCTTTGTGTGTGTGGATCAGCAGCTTGAATTGGCATCTCTTCTGTATAGGGAGCCAGTGGAGTTGCCTGAGGTGAGATGTGATGTGGGTTTATCGAGGAAGGTCAAGGACGAGTCTGGCTGCGGCATTCTGTATGGTTTGAAGTCTTTGTAGGTGGTGTGCAGCGATCCCTGCTTAGGGAGCGTTGCCATAGTCCAGTCAGCTAGTGATGAGGGCCTGTGTCACAGTGCATCTGGTGTGCAGGGGGAGCCTTTTGAAGATTTCCGTAGCATGCACAGCGTGTGGAAGCAGGTGGAGGAGACGACATTGATCTGCAATTTCCTGGTCAGCTTGCTGTTGAGGATGATTCAGAGTTTTCTGGCATGGTCGGTGCGGGTGGGAGCGGGTCCCAGGCCCAAAGGCCTCCAGGAGTCGTTCCAGGTTTTGGTGTTGTTGCTGAAGATCAGTACTTCCATTTTGTTTGTGATGAGCATCAGGTAATTGTTCTTTATCCAGTTGGTATTGCTTGTCATGCATCTGTAAAAGTTGGTTCTGGTGGTGGTCGGGTAATCGGAGAGGGAGAGAATGAGTTGGGTGTCATCTGCGTAGGATATGATGTTGAGTCCATGTGACAATGTTGGCCATTGAGGTCATCTAGATATTGTAGAGAGTAGGGCTGAGGGATGAGCCCTGGGGGACGCCGCAAATGCTATCCTTGGGTTTGGAGGTGAAGGGTAGTAGGTGCACCCTCTGTGTCCTTCCAGTGAGGAAAGAGGGGATCCATCTGAGCACGTCCCCTTGGATGCCGATGTGGTGGAGTCTTTCGATCAGCATATGGTGGGATACGGTGTTGAAAGCTGCTTAGAGGTCAGGGGGCAATCAGAGACGCCATTTCCAGGAGGGCTCGGATGTCGTCGTGCCTGTGATCATGGTTGTCTTGGTGCTGTGAATGCTGCAGAATCTGGACTGGGAGGCGTTGAGTGGTTGGTTCTGCTCAAGGTGTTTTATGAGTTGTCTGTTGATAGTCTTTTCCAGAACCGTGGCCGGGAACCACAGCAATGAGATGGGCCGGTAGTTTTTGAGTTCACTGGAGGTGGGGAGGGTGTTTTATGGAGTGATTTGACTTCAGCTTGTTTCCAGCCTTTGGGAAAAGTGGTGGTGGTGATTGAGATGTTGAGCAGGAAGGTGAGTTGCTGGCTGATTCTGTGGCTTCCGAGGTTGAAGATGTGGTGCGGGCATGGGTCTTTGGGAGCTCCTGAGTGGATAGAGTTCATGATGGATGTGGTGTCTTGGATGGAGAGCTGGTTCCAAGTGGTCAGTCGGTGGTGTGTGTTGGTTGTGGTCAGGGCATGTTGGTTGAGGAAGTCCATGGGTGTGGGTTGGGATTTGAAGTTGCTGTATATGGTTGTGATCTTGTCGTGAGAGAAGTCGGCGAGGTTGTCACAGAGCTCTCGTGAGGGGGCGATGTTGTTTTCGGTGGCTGCGGATGGGAGAACTCTTTGACGATGTTGAAGAGTTATTTGCTATGGTTGGAGCTGGCAACAATGCGTGCGGCTAGGGCATTCTTCTTCGTTACCCTCAGGAGACAGCGCTAGGGTGTACCAGCTGGCCTGTTTGGAGGATCTTCTGCATATGCTCTTGATGAGGGCGATGCTGTTGGCGCAGTGGGTGATCCAGGTGTTGAAGTTCTTGACTCCCTGATCTAAGTAGGTGACGGCAGATGGGTTGAAGGTGTTGAGGGTGCCCATCCAAAGGGTCTCTGACACTTTGCTCCAGCTGTGTTGGGGATGCTGGCCATCTTGGTGATAGTGGTGTTGGGGCTGGAGAAGCTGAAGTGGATGACGTAGTGGTCGGTCCATGTGAGTTCTGTTCTGCTTTACTTGATGCAGTTGCTGGAGGTGAAGATGGGGTCCAGCGTATGTCCTGCAGTGTGAGTGGGGTTATGGATGAGTTGGGTAAGTCCGAAGAGGTGCTGTCAAGGAGATTAGCAGTGTTTTTATCATTGGGGTCGTCGAGGTGGAAGTTGAGGTCACTGAGGAAGATGTAGTCATTGGAGTCCAGGGCGAGGGGCGCAACGAAGTAAACAATGGTTTTGCAGAAGCTGGGGCACAGTCCTGGGGGTCGATATGTGAGGATGCCCCTGATGGTTGACTCGAAGAAAATTGGTTCAGTTAAGTTCAACCTCGTAGTGATTTTGTACAATGTGAAAACAATTAGAAATGAGTAGTGAGAGAAGGAGGGTGCACTGTGGCCTAGTTATTCTACAGATTCATACCACTCTTCCTCAAAAACACAAGGGCATACAAAAGTCACCTCTGAAGATAAAAATCTCTTTATTTCTAAAGTTAGAAGTGCACACATCACCAACAGCAGACCTCAAATGTATTCAGAACAGTGTTTAACAATTAGGCGCCAATTCCAGTGTGGCTTGTATTTTGAAATCCTTCCTTATGAATGGTACATATCCAAAGTGGTTTTGTTTTTTCTGATGCTTAATCACTTATTCATCCAAAACTATACTTTGCAATAGAGAGGAAAACATGCATTGTTTAGCCATCTCAACTATATATTGTATGGAAAGAGAGGCAATAAGCACATATTATATTCACTGCTCATGTAAGTGGGATAATGACTCAAGTGCCTTTCAAGGGCTGCTCACTAATTAGTGATATTGAGAATTCTAAACATGCTATGTTTCCGAAGGTCATTGAGGTATACACCTGTGTGTTATTGGGGACCCTTCAAAGGCTATAGCTCTGTCAATGTCCATGGAATATGCAGAGATGCAGATCTGAGTTGGTGGCCTTCTTGAGGTGGGAAGGGTGAGGACCAGAGATGCAGCCATCTTCATAGGGAAAGGTTTGATTGTATAACGTGAAGAGGTAAGGGACAGTACCCCTGTCTGTGTTAATCCAGATTGCTTTCACTCCAGCCTCACCATTCCCAGCTTAGCTTTAAGCTCTTGTGAAGGAATCACCCCACCACAATGAAAGAACTCCATCTACTGCTTATTGTAGAGGCTGTATGTAATAAAGACATGTGCCATTGAACACATAAGTTAGAGACAACTAGATTTTGTTTTTACTCAACCCCAAACACTACTTTTTTTACCCATGTCAAAGGTATAATATGGCAAAGTCATAAAAAGTCATAAAGGTCAGAGCAAACAGATGGCGAAATGATGGAATAATGCAAGACAGATATTACCTCCTCGTAAGTCTTCCTCGCCACCAGAGTTACGAAGTGAGCTTTAGCTCCACACACCAGAACCCTCCAAAGCAAATTAGCATCCCATGCCTCCCTTCCCTCCCCAACATGGCCGACCTCTGTCACCCTTGACCCAGTATAAGGGGAGGGTCGACCCACCCCACTTCCTATTTTTTTTGTTCTGCGCTGCAGACTCTTCCAGAGCGCGTTTCAGGTAAGTTGGGGCGAGGTCCTGCTCTAGAAGGTCCCACGGCCCTGGGGGTGAGGCCCTGCCCTAGCGGGCTCCTTTCTGGGTTCCCCTCCCTTCCCCCATGCCTCGTGGTCGCTGTGGTATCTCCCCTGGCTTTGTTTTGCGGTGGCTGCCCTGCTCTTGCGGGCGCTGCTGGCGCTGGCATCTGCCCGGCTCTAGCGGGCGCTGACGGTTGGGGCTCGGCATTGGGTTCTGCCCTGCTCTAGCGGGCTCTGCCTGTTTGGGTGTCTGCCGTTTTGTGCTCCTCTGCTCTTGAATGCTCGCCTGGTTTTGCCCTACGTTCTCCCGGGCTTGGCTCTGCTCCAGCGGGGGTGGCGAGCATACCGGCGTTGTTTTTCTGGCTGTGCATGATTCACCTCTTCCTGCATTCTGCCTCCGCTCCGTCTCTCGGCGGGGTCGTGTGGCGCGGGACGCTCTCCTCCGCATCGGCTGCGGTTGGGCATTGGCAGTTCTTCCCTCCTCCGGTCTGCCTGTGTGTTTTCCGGTTGGTTGAGCCTTCGGGGGCCGCATCTCCCATGGCTCCTGGACCCGTTGTCCTTCGGCCCTTTTGCGGTCCGGTCATTGTGCCTGTTGCTCCCTGGCTATTTTGGGGGTGCTTGTTTGTGGGGTTGTGCTTTTCCAGGGGGTGTGGATTTGGCATGCCGGCTGTTTTCTTGGGCGGTTGGGCATGATTCCCGTCCAGGTTCGTGCCACTTGCGGTTGCGGGGGGTGCGTGCATGTCGGCGTCCCGCTCCTTTCCCTCTCCCTTCTGGTTTGTTTTCCTATATGTGGCTCCGTGGCCTGGTGATTCGGCACGCAGGCTCTTCCGGCTGATGTTCTGTGTTCCTTTCGTGGGGTTTCGCTGTTTGTATGCTGAGGGCGATGTTCCTTTCTTTGGTTTGGTGTTTTCCCCTTCGCTGCCGGGTCTGGTGGCTCAGTGGACTACTGCGTTCTCTGCAGCTTCCTTTGTCTGACCTCATGGTCGCTGGTTCGGATCCCGGCGGGTCCACTTTTCCTTTTCTCCTTCTGGGGTTGTTTATTGTGTGTTGTTTTGTTGATTTACTATTGTGCACACTTGATATTCAGCGCCTAGTTGCCTGAGGTATGCGTACGTTTACTTTATGTATTATCTTGTCGATGAACTCATACGTGGCGTGTACTGTCCCTTGATGCTGTGCATTTTGTGTGGGGATTTCGTCTCTTCTATGGGGCGGGCAGGTTTTTCTACGTATTGGCGTTTAATGATGTGTGTCACGGGGCCGTGACTACGTTTTTTATTGCTGTGTTTGTCCCTGCCTGCTTGTTCCCTTTTCCTGGCTTGTGCCTTCGGCCTTTTTCCGCCCTGTGAACTCCGGATCTCGGTCGGGTCTGGTGGCTCAGTGGCCTAATGAGTCCATTGCAGGGGCCCGTGTTCAGCCTCGTGGTCACAGGTTCGACTCCCGGCGGGTCCGCTCGGCCTTTCATTTTTCTGAGGTCGGTAAGATGAGTTCCTTGGTGTTGGGTATCAATGACCATTTGTTCTTCAGCGCCCGATACCTCCGGGTGTACGTACGCTTTGCATATACACGTTATTCTCTCAGTAGTTGGGCTGTGTCGGGCCTGGTTCGTGCCCATCGTGCCTGGATGGGAGACCACCTGAGGTTTCCAGGTGCTGTTGTCCTACTGCGTGTCTGATGGGGGTGGGCTGCTGTGGGTGCCGGTCCTTCCATTCCCTGGGCTGCTTCTGTGGTCGCCTTGTGGGCTTTTGCTTCTGCTTCTGCTCCTTGAGGGCTTGCCTTTTCATGGCCGAAGTCTTGTGTTTGGTCTCTGTTGGGGGCCGTCTTTTGCCTGTCCTCACGTAATGTGTGGCCTCTGTCTCGGTTCCGTGGATCCTGCCTCCTGCCTTGCCGCCCTGATGTCTCCTGTTTTCGGTTGTTGGGCTCGCCTGCTCGTGGCCGGAGAGCTGTTGTTCATTGGTTGGTCTGCGGCCTTTTGGTGGCGTCGGCTTTGTTGGGTCGGGGCTTCGGCTCTCGTTTTTGCTGCAGTTGTACGACTTGTGTCCATCCTCCTGCGGGGTGGGTGTGGCAAGGTTTTCATGTTCGGCCTTCCCGCGTGGCCGGTGGCTTCGCTCCTTGGTGCTTCGGCTCCACACCAACTACATGTTCCAGGCCCTCCCCCTTGGTTTGTCCTCTGCCCCTCTGGCTTTCATGTTGGGGTTGGCTGCCTTGGTCGGGTTCCTCCACGGGGAGTGGTTTTGGGTATTTTTGTGCCTTGTTGACTGACGGTGCTATGCTTCGTCTTTCTCTTTGGGGCTCTTCCTGACCGGTAGGTCTGGGTGCTTCTGGGCCGTCTTGGGTTCCGGTTCGTCCTCGTGTGGTCCCGTCTAGGTCCCATGGTTGGGGGTACTGCTGTTGCTTTCTGCGGCTGCCTGTTGCTCCCCTGGACTTGTCTTCATCGGTTCCCATCGGTGTGCCTTCTCTTGTCCCGGTGGTCTCCTTGTCCCTCGGTTTCCGTTCTGCCGGTGGTTGTGTCACCGCGGGTTCGGTCCGTTCTGGGTTAGGGGTTGGTGGTGTCCTCTCTGCTCCTTCTTCTGGGTCACGGGTCGGGCGCGCGGCTCCCTTCCCGCCCTGTCTGCGGGTTTGGCCTGCGGTCTTCCTTTTCTGGTGTCCCCTTCCCGGGTGGTTGCGGCCTTTGCCGGCCTGTTGGGCGTGCTTGAGTTCCCGGTCTGTGCGGGGTCGGTTGGTCCCCCTGCTGGCGGGTTTCTCGTCCCACCTTTGTTGGCCGTTCCTTTGGTTTGTCTGGGGTTGGCCCGGCCCTGCAGGGTTTTCTTGTTTCTGGGCCGGACGGTTTTCACCTGCCTCATTCTCCAGGGGTGGTGCTGGATTCGCTCCCTTTGGCTGTTTGGCACGGTTGTTCTGTCCTTGGCTGGGGCTCATGGCGGTTTCTCTCCCGGGGTCGGAGTGCTGCATGGGGTTTCTCTGGTGCTGGATTTTTCCTCCCATGGCTTCCATCTCCCTGTGGGCGGCTGTGTCCCTTTTGTTCCGGGCCTGGTTTGGGTCCCCGGCGGTGGCTCTGTTTGTTTCCTCGGTTCGCTGCTCCTTTGCCTCTCTTCTGTTCGCTCCTCCCGTGTTCGGGGGCTCGGTGGCTGGTGGCGCTGTCTTCCCATTGGCTGGGCTCCGGCTTTGCGCTTTTCCTCCGTTCCCTTTGCACACGCGGGTTCTGGGCTTGTTGGCCTGGATGGGGCGTTTGTTCTTTTGGTGGTGCTCACCTGGGTTCATCTCCCTTGGTGTCCTCTGCTGTGGGAGTTGGTTGTCCGGGGGTGCTGGGCATTCCCGGTTCTTCCTTCCCCTTTGCGGGGCCCTCCGCTTCCTGTGGGGATTCTATGTCGTCTTCTTCTTCGGCCCTGGCTCTTGTGTGATTGTGCCTGCTTGCTCGATGTTGCTCCCTGATGGGGCGTTGCTTTGGGGCTCTTTTCGCCTGGCTCTTCTGTTTTCTCTCGCCTTTGGTGAGTTTCGGTGGCCCCGTGGTGGGTGTTCACTTTTCTTGCTGGTGGCTTTGCCTTGGGCCTGGTCCCTTCTGCTCTTCCTGCTCATTGGGCGACCTTGCAGGCGTTCCGCTTGCTTCTGTTGGCCGGTTTGGATCCTTTTGTGGCCGGGATGCCTCGGTGTTGTTTCCAGTGGCCTCTTGTGGCTGTTTGACTTGCGCCATCCTGGGTTCTTCCGTTGGTGTTGCGTTCCCTTCCGGGGGGTCCATTTGGGCCGCTGGGGTCCGTGGCCTGCCTGTTTCTTGCCATGTTGGTGGTATTTGGGTGGTCCTCATGTTTGATGGTCGGATTGGGGTGCTGGCTTCCTTTCTGCGCTCTCCTCCGTTCCTGCGGTTCCTGCCGGACCGTTTTGTGTTGCTTCTGCCCTCGGTCCCCTCGGTTGTCCGCTTGGCCCGGAGGGTTTTGTTTCCTTCTTCCCTCCGGTCCTTGGATTTGGGGTGGTTGCTGCTCTCTCGCTGTTGGTGGTCCGACATGCAGTGTTGCTGTGTTTGGGTTGGTTTCCACCTTTTTGCTGCTGTGGCATCTTGTTTGTCACTTTGGTGGTGTTGCCCTTTTTTCCTTCGGTTCCGGAGGCTGGGGCTGTTTCCTCCCTCTCGCTTTTGGGGTGTCTGTCGGGCGGTCTTGGTGTCTTTGGCCCGGACTGCTTCTTTTGGTTGTTGTGCAAGTTTGTTTGTCGCTTTTGGCACCGTGTGGTCTGGTCGCGAGCCTTCTCTGTCCACTTTTTGGTCATGGATTGGGCGGGTTCTCTTGCTGGCCTACGGTTCTCCAGGGTTTTGCTTTGTCGGCCCTGGTTCGGGGTCGGTCCGCCCGGAGTCTCTGTGTTTTGGGCTTCTTTCACAGGGGTTTCTATCTGGGTGTTGTCGGGCCTTGGCCTGGTCCTCTCCGCTCTTGCTCATGGATCATTACTGGGTGGTTTTGGTTGGTCCTTCTGCGGGAGGGGTTTTGCTGTAACTGTTCTCGGGGCTGTTTCTTCCAGCTCGTGATTTGCCTGTCTTTTGGGTGGTTTCATCCATTCGTCTGTGTTGTTTGGTTTTGCCTTGGTTCTTTGGCATCTCCTTCTTCTCTGTGGTTTCTTGTGAGTTTCCATGAAGCCGTTTGGCTTGGGTATGTGCTCACTTTGTAACTCTGGTGGCGAGGAAGACTTACGAGGAGGTAATGCCCCGGTTACTTACCGGTAATCTTCATTACTCCGAGTATAGTCTTACTCGCCACATGAGTTCCCATCGCTCCCTCCCTGTTTGGCTATCGGCTTCATGTGGTTCTTGGGGCTTGGTTGTTCTACAGGAAGTGGGGTGGGTCAACCCTCCCCTTATACTGGGTCAAGGGTGACAGAGGTCGGCCATGTTGGGGAGGGATGGGAGGCATGGGATGCTAATTTGCTTTGGAGGGTTCTGGTGTGTGGAGCTAATGCTCACTTCGTAACTCATGTGGCGAGGAAGACTATACTCGGAGTAATGAAGATTACCGGTAAGTAACCGGGGCATTATTCTGGACCTTAATGTAAATGAGATTGAAAATTGGTTGATGAACTATACACCGCACTGAAATATATTCCAATCTAGTGCTCAGTAGTTTTGCTTCAATTGCTACCCCCAACTGCTTTTATTTAAGTGGTAGTCCATTTACATATAAAAGGTAAAACATCCTCCTGCTACCATAAAATATACACAGTGGTCTATATGCTAGCCAGTGCTTTCTGAGATCTTTTCCACATTTTATTCCAATTTAAAACCTTTGCTTCCTCTGCCAAGTGACACTCTCTAAGCTCTGAAACCTAATGTACATTTTTTATTTTCCCCTCCCTCTATGTTAGCTGAGCATTGTAGTGCTTGGATACCTTCTTGATAGTTCATAATTGCTCATCATTCTCAACACAAATTAGGCCTCGTACCCTGAACCCAAACAATCCAGACTTGAAAAAGGCTGATCACAAAATCTATTTTCCCTGATATCTTGTGCCAGAATGAAACCCTGATATGCATGACGAAAATAAAATGACCTGGGAAGTTATGCTGCTATTTAGCTCCATAGACAATGTGACCTTGTCTTCTGTGACGACTCGATTAATATTTCACCTTCTACTTTCTTCCATAATGGATAGATCCCACTCTTCTTTGCTCAATTATGGAGTTATTATAATAATTTTCACCATGAAATGTTTGTTTACCTTCAGTAAAGGGCCCCGAAAATCTGTGCCCTTAAAATGTTCAATTTCCATTTCATACATGTATGTTTTTACTTGATATTCATTTAACAAAGGCTTATATTACTGAATGCAAAGCAAAAATCTAAAACTCCAAAATTGATCACTAAATTCTTCTCATTCGGCATGGTGCTTAAATATGTGAAAGAAGGAAGGCTTGTCCTATTGGTGAATAAATAGCTAATCTGAATCCTAAACTGCCTTGCATTATCTTCTGACCCATAGCTGAGCTCTATTATTAGCAAACATGATGAAAGAGCTGGTGGGGGTTAATTGGAATACTTCCTTAATCACATCTCCTATATTTCTCACAAATATTCAGGATGGGCTAGATTTAAATTATTTTGTGCATGCACTCGTGAGTCTCTGGAATGAGTCCAGGTCTAGGTGGACCTGAGAACCTTCCCAGGTTTTTTTTAACCATCTTTGCTATAGTTGGACCAAGTCCTCCTATGAACATTTTCCCGCCATCCAGAGTTCTCTCACACCAATCAACATCAGCATGTAAACTAGGACTATAGTTTCCAATCACACACAACATCATATGTAGTTCCAATGCATTCTCAAGAGTGCTTTGTAATGTGTACTTGGTTTCACTATTTCACTTTTTGTGAAAATATAAGATAGTCATACAGTCATAGTCTCATGATACTCAGTAAAACGGCAACTGTCTGTCTGCAGATCAGTACTGGATGGAAGTAGCTGGTTGATGCTTCACTAAACACATGCCTCCCCGAAGCATAGAAAGTGGCTCATTAATGGGACTGGAATTTCCAATGTAAATTTTTTTAAAATCTTCGTCCTATGTTCATATATGACCACAAGTGCTACAATTTCATTTGCTGCTGAGTTTTGCTTTCCTCATACATTTACATTATGCCACATCAGCTTGTTTAATCTGAAAATATTGTGCACTCCCATTATATCTGGGTATGCATGTGTGGGTGCAAGTCATGGCAGTAAAATTGAATGTGGCCCATTAACACACTATTTAGAGCAACTGTACTAATAAACACATATTCATACATTATTACTACCGTGTAAAGTTCAAATGTGAGTATATGACCACAATGCGGCAAAACTGAAATAAGATGAACACTTTCAACTGCGTCATATATTGCATTACATAATTACAGGGAAATAAGTCTTCTAATATTTATGAGGTCTCTTCAATGTGATTCTACCCCTTTCATACTCTTTTTGAATACATTTCTTTTGTTAAAACAAGAACACATGAAGAAATACTGTGTGATACACCATGTATGCCGATGTGATAGTATAATAATCTATGTATTACATTACAATAAAAAAGGTTATCTTTGTGTATGAAATTATTTTTCTTCATCCCTCATGTTATCGATAATATGGTCTTTACTAAAAATACCAAAGGGATGACCCATCTAAAGATCAGAAGGCTTCTGCTTCTATTGTTTGGGCTAGATGACTGAAGAAATAAAGGCTTTGTAGCTGCTTTGGCATCAATGTATTTATTGCCACAGTACAATTTTTGCAGCGCATGATTATGATAGCAAAAAGAGGGGCTTGTACAACTTCTACGTTGCTGATGCTCAGATTTGGACTAGCTATTCTGCTGCTCTGGCATTTTTTTTAGGTGATTTGCCGTCTTAGGGGCTTTCAGAACAGGATGACTGCCACAACCCTACCATACCCCCCATTCTATTTTTGACTTCCTGCAGTGCGGGCCTGGTTTGAACATTTTTGTCAGTGCTGTTTTTAGTTCCCAGTCCAGCCATGTTGACACTAATGAAAGATATCAAAATTATGGGGTCCATTGAATTTCAAACTTGGGTCTCCTTGAAGATCCATCTACATGCGACTTTCCATAACTCTAAGCAAAATGTACTCTTTCTTGAATGCATGATGATTTCACTTGGGATAATATCTGTGCTATAGAAGTACCCTAACTAACTAAATGAACAAGAATTCACAAGGCTGGCACGTCTAAAGAATTCCTGTAGTACTTGTTTTTATAAATATATTTGGAGCAATTCCTGGTCACCTTCCTCCACTTACAGGTATTCACAAAAGGTTATACAGAGCCTGCTACTTAAGTTTGATATTGTCCATGCAGGTGCAACACATTTGCAACTCACTTCTCTTGCCCTTGCCCAAACATGGGGTTTTCAACTTTGTATAGATAAGAGCATATAAGTGAGTCAAATGTCTACTTGCATTTCTGGATCAGCCGACTTCAGCCATTCGTTCTCTTTCACGGTGAGTGACAGCATTTTGCCAAATCACATGCACCTATAAAGAGTTGCAGTCCAGTGCCTAGGCTGATGGACCAACACTTTATTTTGTCAATCTTTTTCTGTCCATTCCTTATCTTTTTATGTTTTTAGTCATCCTTCTGCATTTAGAGAATGTTTTCAGATTACTGTAATTCAACGACAATATGACCTTTGCTTTGCACTAGTAAGAGTAACATGTTACTGAAATTAAAACTATAAAGGGTTCCTACAGCACTTCTGAGTACACCTGCCTGCTAGAAACCACCCCACTGTTCCATTAAAATAATGTGCAATTTATTTCTATATTTTACTTTTTTATTGAAATCATGTGGCTGTATGGCTTAGGCAGCAGACTTTCTTTTTTGCTCTTTATATTTTCGTGGCATGCTTTCAACAAAACAAAAAAAAGAAATTTAACTATTGTACTACTTTGCCAAACCAGACCCATTGGCTTTGCCAATGATTGTCCTAAATGGGGCCTTATAGTTTTCCTATTGATGATAATTTGTCCCTCACTCCTCCCCTTGTATTTATGGTGATATTTGAAGGTGGGCAAAATAGTTTGGGACCTGTAACAATGAACCAGAGAATCCTTTGTTTGTTCTCCCATGATTTAGCAACAGTCCACTTAACTGCAGAAAGTGCTCATCGTTGTCAATGGTAATAAATGTATTTATGTCTCAGGGCCAGATTGCATTTTTTTCACAAGCCATTTGGTGCAAAAGTTTAGACTGCACCAGTGGGTGCAAAGTTAAACAATCTTCCCCCTTCCCAATCCTGACATTCACAAGTGTGACACACTGAACATATGGATAATGCTGGGTCTATCACATTTCTTAATTCATCTACCATGTACACCTGGGTACCATTTACTTACCAATTGTCTCTAATAAACATACTTGCAGAACAAAAAGTGGCAAGAATTCACTCTCATTGGCTGGGAAGCCCTCCGCTTTAACAGGCTGTTTGAGGACGGCAGACAAATTGCCCAGCCAATGACCCTGACAGACCTCATCAAATAAACTTCTGCTTGGGCTGAAGGTCTTACCATGGATAATATGCAAAAGAAAATATACACCCAAGCGTCTCCTGCATGTGGAAACATTTTCTGTCATTTTGTTTCATGTAGGCTTTTACCAGCCATAAAGCGATGTGAAAAAGAAAATAATAGAAATGCCCAATTGGATCAAATTACTAGTGGAACAATGTAGGAGAAAATGTCTTTAGTTCTGCACAGTTTTGAAAACTTCAAGAAGTAAAATAAATTGCACGACCCCCTGGTAACTTCCACTTAGTGCGTGTGGGTACAAATTGTTTGCCTCAAGCTGGGTGAAATATACATTCAAATTCATACCCTTGACAGAAATTATTAAGTAGAGGCATATTAGCTTTCTCTGAAGCGTACTCGTTTTCTATATTGCCACTGTATAGTCCAATTATGATACCTTTCCATGCTGAGAAGTGATTGTTCTGCTAACACAGTTCTGGTAAAAAAAAATCAAAAGCACTACATTTTTATCCTTGGGGGATTTTTGTTATTGCTGCTCCCTGGCTAGTTCCTTCAAATGGAAAACATCTTCCATTAATCTAAATGCAAAATTTGTTGCGGCTTTCAAAAGTTACTTGAAAAATGTTAAGCACAAAGCAATAAACTTTTTATGCTCTTAAGACCACTAATGCTTTGAGTTTCATATTCATTTTGAAGAAATGAGCATTTTATGGTTCACGGAGGAATAGCTACATGAATAATATCTGAGATTATAATGCATCCGACTGGAAAAAAAGATTACGTTTATGTAAACCATTTAATCAGACGTGAAATTCTCTCTAGAGGATAAAAATTCTGACCTTATTTAAGTCTATTTTAGCAATACCAATATTGCGTTTCTACCAAGGGAACCCATAGATTTCCCCATTTATGCTGCATAAATATTCATTAGGCTGAGGATGAACATATTAAGAACAACCTCTAGGAATGCATCAGTAACTTTAGGTATGCAGGCACTCCTTCCACAAAAGGATGTTTCTTCTAAGCAGGATTATCACATGACCTAATTACAGATCCATAATTGAAATGAGATGGAAGCCATGATAAGCATTAATATTTTCTTTGGTTTCTATCTTGAAATAAACACATTCCTTGAGGAAAGAAAATTAATCACAACTCTTTTCCTTATCAAATGTCCCAGGGTATTCATATGTTTTTATTACGTGGTACCTGGCAGCTCTTTTGCTCCTGTAGGTAATTTATTGTTAGAGTAGATGCCTACGTAACTTCTATCTGGTGTAGCCCACTTTCTGGTAGCAACACATCCAGCGAGTGAAAGGTTATTGTGGCTAGAGGATGTAATGTAAGGGCTATTTATAGAGCGCACTGTAACCCGCCGAGTATCCTGGCGCTGAGAGACGGAAGAAAGCCTGTGACAAAGAGGCATCATACTCTGGGAAAGAGCCAAGTCTTCAATTTCTTTCTGAACGGCATAAAATCCGTCATCTGTCGCAGCTCCGTGGGTAGGCTATTCCAGAGCCTTGCAGCAGCAACGCTGAAAGCTTGCCCCCCCAGTTTAGCTCTTCTGACCCTAGGCACTTTCACCCAGTTGGCAGAAGAAGACCTAAGGCAACGGGTGGGAACATACCAACTAAATTTCCTCTGCAAAGGTATTGGCCCATGACCGTGCAATGCCTTGAACACAACACAAAGGGATTTAAAATGAACCCTCTGCAAGATTGGGAGCCAATGAAGGTCCACCAGAGCCTGGGAGGAGGAGGACTGACGAGGTCTCGTCAAGGCCAGCTTGGCCGCTACATTCTGGATTCTCTGCAGTCTCCCCATTAAATATTTAGGGGACTCCAGTAGCAGGGCATTACAATAATCTAACCTACTCAGGATGACGCTCCTTACTACCAGAGCACGAGTATGTGCCGGGAGCATGGGGAGTACTTTTTAAGGACTCTAATAAGGGAGTAACAGCTCCCAACAGTCTTGTTGACTTGATTTTCCAGAGTCAACTCATCATTGAAGCAGATTCCCAAGTTACGAACAGATTTAGAGGGTACCAGCGGGGCATCAGCAGTAGTCGGCCACATATTGGCTGGGAGAGGATGTGGTACTCTCCCACCTGCAATATAAAGAAACTCTGTTTTATCTGCATTAAATTGCAGGGAGTTATTTCTCAGCCAATGTACCACACTCTGCATACATGCATGAAAGTTTTCCACAGAGAATGACTGTTCTCCCTCCCAAGAGAGAATAAGCTGGGTGTCATCCGCATAATTTACAAGACCTATACCGTAAGATTTAATGACATCCGCCAAGGGACGCATATAGGCGTTAAAAAGAATAGGGCTGATAGCAGAGCCTTGCGGTACACCATGATGTATCTTAATGAACTTAGATTGAAAAGGGGGGAGGGCCACAGCCTGACATCTGTCAGACAGATATGAGTGCAGCCATTTCTGAGCCAGGCCCACTACCCCCACTCCTTCCAATCGTTCCAGGAGAACCTTGTGATTGACTGTGTCGAATGCGGCGGACAGATCCAACAGGATCAGTATAGTAGATTGACCCATGTCCGCACGCAGACGAAGATCATCCAACACAGTCAGCAAGGCGGTCTCAGTCCCATGTCCTGGGCGGAAGCCGAATTGTCCGGCATCCAGTAAATTATTTACCTCCAGAAACTGGGAGAGTGCCCTGCTTACAAGGCGCTCCATGATCTTAACCGGATATGGGAGGAGCGAGATAGGCCTGTAGTTTTTTAGGCAGGCTGGGTCAAGCGACGTTTTTTTTAGTAAAGGGGTTACAACTGCTTGCTTCCAGCAGGGGGGGACCACTCCACTACCCAGGGACTGATCACATAGCTGCTTTAGCATAGGGAACAGCTCAGAGCCTAATGCCTTCCAAATCCTATGGGGAAGAGGGTCCAATGATGAACCAGAGGAAATTCCTAAGGCTAACCAAGTGAAATCCTCCAGCGTGGGAATTTCAAAATGATCTAAAAGAGGCCTCTGATCTGACACTTCATTCGTTCCCTTCCAGTCCTCCTTCCTGTCAGGTAGTAGACCACTAACCCCATCAACTGTACTATCCCCTTCCATCCCTTTAATAATTTTACAGATCTTATCTTCGAAAAAAACAGCCAAACTGTCACAGAGTTCCTGTGTTGGGGGAGTCTTATTTTTTGTACAATCGGGGGTGGCGATATCATTCATTATTTTAAAAACACTTTTGGAGCTATTAGGTGTCTTCAAAATTACATTTGAAAAAAATTCCGCTTTAGCAGAGGCAATATTTTTCTTATATATAGGATCAGGCTTCATTTGGAGATGGGAGTATCATGATCTCCAGGAGACGCTGCGTAATTGTTTACTATGCAGAACTCCCATGAAAAGTATGGGTTTACACATATCACATCGGAGAGGGTGTCTACGTGAAAATCTGTGACTTTCCCAGTGCGTTTTTATCACCCAATCCCTAACTGCACCATCTGCTTACGTATTGAAATGACCTCGTGTGTTTCCTTCATGATTATTGACTGTTCAGTCACTCATGTGGCAAGTACACCAGTTATGCATTTGCGTATAAGAAGCCTCAACATATAGCTATGTCCATCCAGTTTATCTAAATTGTAGGTGATTGTTGATAGCATAGCACATGTGGCGTCAGCAGACAGTTTCCACAAGACATTTTATGCTTTGCAATTATGTTGCTTATTTGAATGTACACCTTCTTTCAATTATATATATTAACCTTTGTTGTACAATGCTCCATTATCTTTGGGTTAGGAGTTGCAAATTATGCATTTTTAAATAAAAAATAGCTCTCCTGCCACAGCAGTTCAAGGATGTCCCACTCACAATGTATTACAGTACCGTTTATTCATCATAACTTGATGCTGATAACCATCTTGAAGATCGCGAGTGTGTGATAAATTGCGTAACTTCCAAAAAGATGTGGCTAAAAAATGTACTTTTACATGTTTAAATCATATCATATCATAACCCACTCAGATGTATTCAGATATGTGCTATTCAATCAAATTTTAGGAGAATTCTGTGTTTCAGTGGAAGCCATCCTGTCCCAACTTCTGGTTACTGCCTTCCTGCTTAAGCAGTTGGGAATCCTCAGACCCAGTGTCTTATAAAGATACTCTCCCACCTGATTGAACACATTTTAAATTGTAAATTCTTATACTTACATGGATAAAAAACAATTTGAACGTAAATATTTTGCCAACCAGGTTAGAACAAAGAATATGCTTATTGTACTTCTGATGAGTAAACTCTACAGACTTCTATTCATAAAGGCAGACCTTCCATGAAAGTACTGTGCTGATGGATTTACAAATGCACTATTGAAGTACTGAATCTAATCCATTGACTGTAAGAAGATAAACACAGTATAATTACTGGTTTTACGTTCATTCATTTAGTTCAACATAAGCTTAATATTTTAATTGAATGTTGCGCTTTGGCATTTCATAAAAGAAAAATAGTATGACATATATCAATTTTCAGCTGTGGGTAACAGTGTTTTTTTTCTATCTTTACAAAATGTGTCATCCGTAAATCCTGACTGTCCTTCATTATTCATTTGACCACTGCATCTCTGCCTGTCTAGTACCACCAATCTCTTTTTGTACCTCAGCACAATAAGTAGAGAATTTACTAGTATGAGAACACCCCAAGAAATCCACTGGCACTTCTAGATCGGTTGACTTTCCACTTCTTAATGTGCCCAGTAACTCTGCAGTACACTTCTTGGCTGTATTAGCAATAATCCACTGTAATATTTGTACTCTGTAAAAGCCTAAGCTTCCGACTGACCAAATACAGGGCAGTTGAAACCTACCTGATGTAAGACCACTACATGTGATCAGTTCATGGTTCAGTTCCCTGCACTGGATATCTCCTCTTCCGCTTAGACTTCCACTGCGGCTTTGCTAGTCTGTAAAACACGTACATGCTGTTTTTCTGAATCAAATCATTTGTCTGTAATGTATAAGTATTCATAGTGGAGTCTCTCCATAATATGTCTATATTATGATTTTCTTGCAACTTTTCAAGCCTTATCTCGCTATATGTTGTAGGCTGTTCTTCATCCTTATAATAAACAATTTACCACTTACTGAGGATAGAGGTATATTTCAGTTTTGTGGTGTTGCCTGTTTGTAGATAGATTACAGAAAAAACCCTCTCTGCTCGGAGGTGGTTCACGGCACTGTCACATTTATATATATATTTGTTATGTTGAAGGAGCACTCCAGGAAAGGTCAATTACTCAGTGTTACTTCGCACTTAGTGAATGTCAGGGAGACCAACCACTTCTGTTTGCATACATCACCCATAGTAGACCAGACAGAGGCTACATGACCATTGTTTTGTCATCCACTACCATTCTTATTGCAGCAAGCATCAACTATATCTACATCCTTTTCTTCAGCATGGATAAATGGGGAACTCACAAGATGAAAAAGGTCACAATTGCTGCTTCTAAAGAAGTAACAGGAATACCGAAAACCAATATTCATCTAGACAGCCCTAGATTCTTATAAATCTTCATTTACTCCCATTCTAATCCAAGATTACATTAAAAACCACAATCATGAGTCCTAAAAATCCCCACACAGTCACATTCTTAAAAACTTCAAAGAGAGGATTAATCATTCAATCCCATCTCATATCATATCTGTCATGCAATATATTTTGTGAAAACCAAAATGGAAGGTTTACATGAAGGTCACAAATGTTTATTTGCTGTGCTCAGAAAAAGGAATGGCCTACTTATCTCCATTAAGGCTTGCCCTAACAAAAGTCATATTGAATGTACATGCGTTTAATTTATGAGATTGGCACAGTATTAGCACAAAATTAATGCTTTGGACCTCAGACCATTTCATAAATTGAATATGTTTTAGTTGGAATGAAAGAGATGTTAATTGGTTTCTCTTATACACTCACATAATTGATGCCCATTTAACATGTAAAAAGTCAACTGAATTTGTTTAAACTCTCAAAATTATTTCTGATATTCAACTAAAACATGTATAACTGTAAAGAAACAGACCAAAGAAGTCCTATAAATCAGGAGATAAGAAATCAACAATTTAAGGCCACACCATTCCTCCTTTTGGGTCAGTTCTCAGAGATTCAATATCACATCTAGGTTTTGGATGACAGTAACTCTGGTTACCCTTTTGGTGTTATACATGCTCAAACCTTCATATAATTTTTCACATGTGGCCTTGCCCCTTCTTATATTCAAAGTCTGGTTACACCTTATGTTCCGGCTCGACAGTTGAAATCTTCCACCCTCTCACTGATTTCAGTTCCAAGATTTCGACTTGCCCGTATGAGAGGTCGTTCATTTGCCTGTCTTGGCCCCAGCCTCTGGAATTCTCTTCCAATTGCCCTTAGGAACTGTCAATCCCTGTTATCTTTTCGTAAAGGCTTAAAGAAGTTTCTGTTTAGTGACTCAGCTTGATCTCTGTGCTCCCTTTTTGCCTGTTGCTTAATTTGGTTTTTGCCTCCACATGCTATCAGCGCCGGGAAACCCTGTTGGGTAGCTGCGCGCTTTACAAGTGCAATAAATAAATGAAGTCTATTTCAATTCAGTTCACAATGGCTGTTTGGTAAAGTCACAATGGTTCTCTCCGATAGGCCCTGATTTAGAGTTTGGCTCACAGGTATTTACTCCGTCAGGGAGACGGAGTAAAGTACTCTATCACCCTGATGGAGTACCCACCCGCAAAATTTTGGAGATATTCGCTGACCAAGCGATCATCTCTTGCATTGGCAGGAACCACCATCACTGCATTTAAAGTTTGACAGCCTGCTTCATAAACATAAATGTCCTGTGTGGCAAACTTTCAATGTTTTTCTATTTTCAAAAAGAAAATCCCAAAGCAGGATTTTCTTTTGCAATAAAAAAAAATTACCATAGTAGTTTTCTCCCATAGGGTTGGGTTCATTTTAAAGTTTTCACTGTCCCTTACTAGCAGGTTTTACCTGGCGATGACGGACCGGAAAAAATGGCCATTTGTCCACCCATTCTAAATAGGGCGGGCGGGCAAATAGCCAAACATCAGACGACCCTTACTCTGTCAGGCTGTCAGAGGAGTATGTCGGCGGTGGTGATAGAGTAGTCTTCGCCAATGACATACTGATGGTACGTCGGACTCAAAATGAAGTGGGCAGACCTTACGATTGGTGGAAGGAGTACTCTATCACTGTTGTAATGGACTACCCTCTCCACCACACTGAAAATTGGACCCATAGTCATTAATTCTTCCTTTCAGTGACAGATAATTGCCATTTTGTGTGCATGACCATAGACAAAAATATAATGGTTTTGAGGAAGGCTTCTTTAGCCAAATTGCATAAACTACTTTCTATGTATATGTGGCCGCGTACGCTGCCGGATGGTACGAGGGAAACACAAGACGATGGAAACGGGGTGTTTTGTATGCTTTTATTGCTTCTTGCAATAATGAGGATGCACAGGAACGTCTTTTAGACACTCAAATTGTCCGTGGGTAGAGGATCCTCTGTTTCCGAGGTCGGGTCCTGGTCCGTCACAGGCAGTTCTTTCAGGTCTCTCCCTCACGTAGCCGGTGGGCAGGGCCGGGAAGAGAAACAAATAAACTGAGGTCAATTCCTGCTCTTGCTGCTTAGAGGGTTGTGCTACCGTCACCATGGAAACTTGTGATAAGGGTTAGGTGGGTGTCAGGTATGATATCTTGGGACACCTGTGTGCCCTACCTCCCCTGACCTCCCCACCACCCCCACCAGAAAGATCCCCCAAAAGGTACTCGCCTTTGGCCACGACCCGTCTCCAGGGCCGTGGCGTCGGGACCCGGGGCGTCTTCTCCCTCCTCTAGCCTGCCGGGTATGGTAGCGGTGTACGATATGCTCTCTGGTTCCTGCTTGGCTGGCTCCTCCGTACCTCCGCCGTCTTCCTCTGTCCCCTTTCTCCGCTCTGCTCTCTGACTCCGATGCTGCCGCACCCCTTTCCTCTGCCTCTCGTTCCTTTTGTGGGATTTAGTTCCGCATTCGTCACCGGCTCCTCCCGCATGGCTTGATCCGCAACCAGACCGCTGACCTCTTCCGGTGGGGATGAACTCGGCACGTTCACATCCCACTTCCGGTCCGTCCCGTGGAGCTCCTCGTTACACATCTCCCCCCTCAGGAATGGACGATGGGGCCATTCAGTGGAGGGGTTACTGGACAGATAGTCGGCACAGATCTGTCGGGTGCCTGGGACGTGCATGGTCTGAAATGAGAAAGGTTGCAAAGCCAAAAACCATCTTAGTATACGTGGGTTGGAGTCTTTGTTTTTCACCAGCCAGGTGAGCGGGGCGTGATCAGTAAGTACGGTGAACGGTCGTCCTAGCAGATAATACTGAAGAGCCTCGATCGCCTAAACACTCTTTTTCGATAGTCGAGTAGGACACCTCCCAGGAAAAAAGCTTCCGACTAATATACAAAAGGGGTTTGAGATCACCATGTGAGTCAGGCTGATATAGCACGGCACCCAGACCTAGCCCCGAGGCATCGGTTCATAAAACAAACGGTTTGTGGAACTCAGGACAATATAACACTGGTGCTGTGCAAATGGCATCCTTTAAGTCCTGAAAACTCTTCTCATGGGAGGCACTCCAGACAGTTATGCGAGATGGGTGGGTATTAGTCAGGAGGTTGGTTAGGGGACTAGCTAAAGAAGAAAAATTAGGGATAAACCGTCTGTAATAGCCAATGAACCCTAAGAAGGAGCGTATGTCACGTTTGGTTTTGGGAGTAGGGAGTGTTTTGATGGCCTCGATTTTGCTCATTTGAGGTTTGATGAGTCCCCTCTGGATCGTATAACCGAGATACTGTATGGAGTCAGTGACCAGTAGGGATTTCTTTGGGTTTATCGTGAGACCGGCGGCTTGGATGGCCGTAAACACAGCAGCCAGATGTTGTAGATGTTCTGTCCAGCTCGGGCTGAATACGACTATGTCGTCTAAATAGGCGGCAGCGTATTCCGTATGGGGCTTCAATAAACTATCCATTAATCTCTGGAAAGTCGCCGGTGCCCCATGGAGGCCGAAAGGGAGCACTTTGAAATGATAAAGCCCAGAGGGAGTTGCAAAGGCGGTTTTATCTCTGGCTTGAGGCGTTAGGGGTATCTGCCAATAACCTTTAGTGAGGTCCAGGGTTGACATGTATTTGGCGTTTCCCAATCGCTTGATTAGTTCATCAATCCGTGGCATCGGATATGAATCGAATTTTGTGATGTTGTTCACCTGACGGAAGTCGATACAAAAACGAAGACTTCCGTCCGGTTTTGGTACTATCACGATTGGGGAACACCAATTGCTTGTAGACGGTTCTATGATATGTGAGTGTAGCATAGCCGTTACTTCCTTCTCTACGGCTTCCCTACGGGCTGCAGGGATGCGATATGGTCTCTGTTTTATAATGGTTGGGGCCAAGGGTATGATGTCGTGTTGAACCATCGAGGTCAGCCCTGGTGTGGAGGAAAAAAGACCGGGAAAGTGCTCTAGCATAGCCTGTAGTTGAGGCTGTTGTTCTGGGGACAATATGCCTCCTGTTGTGGGTTTCTCCTTCGGGGAGTCCGGAATGTCTATGGTTGAGATCTCAAGGGGTCTTTCGGTGCTTACATATAGCACTGACCCTCCTGTTCCATCAGGTACTACCGAGTCATTCCATTTCTTTAACAGGTTTACATGATATATCTGTTTTCCCCCAGGCCGCTGTGGTTGTAGTACGCTATAAGTAACGGGTGTTACCTTTTTTTCAATGATATAGGGTCCTTGCCATTTTGTCAACAGCTTTGTGTCTGAGGACGGGAGTAAAAGGAGTACCTTTTCTCCTTGTCTGAACTCTCTCAACTGGCTGTTCCGATCATAATACTGTTTTTGGGAGTGTTGAGCTTTTTCTATGTTCTCATGCACTAGACCCCAAATCCTGGCGACTGCTGACTTCAAATCGGCTGCGTACTTAGTCAGCGGTTGTCCCTCCTCCTCCTCACTTTCCCATTGTTCCGCAGCCATGTCTAGGAGGGTTCGGGGTTTTCTCCCAAACAGTATTTCGAACGGGGAAAAGCCGGTTGATCCTTGCTCATGCGTTCTTATAGCAAAGAGGATCAGGGGCAGCTTCTGGTCCCAATCCCTCCCAGTTTCGGAGATGACCTTGCGTAGCATGTGTTTGATGGTTTTATTGTAACGCTCCACAAGGCCATCTGTTTGGGGATGGTAGACTGAAGTACGGATCTGGCGAACACCCAATATGTCACAAACTTGGGCCATTACGCGGGACATGAAAGGGGTTCCTTGATCTGTAAGAACCTCCGCTGGAAACCCCACCCGGGAGAATAAGGATACCATGGCCCTTGCTATGGTAGGGGTGGTCATCTTACACAAGGGAAACGCCTCTGGGTATCTACTTGCATAGTCCACAATGACCAGAATATACTTATGTCCTCTGGCCGAGGGAGGAAGCGTACCCACCAGATCCATACCGACCCTTTTAAATGGAACATCGATGATAGGCAAGGGACATAAGGGGGCCTTTTTTATCCCTTCGGGGTTCGTATATTGGCACCTCACACAGGACGCGCAATACTTCGCTACATCCCCATACACCCCTGGCCAGTAGAATCTATCCAGAAGGTATCTTAGCATATTCTCCTTCCCATAATGACCGCCCCCCGTTTGGTTGTGGGCTAGGTGTAACACGTGAGTACGGAAGGAAAGGGGCACAACTGTGTCTTAGGATGTCCCCCCCCTTTCACCGCTCTATACAGTAGGCCTCTTTTTATATAGAAATAGGGTCCTACCTGATCGGGCTCTGGCTCTTGTACGTGCTCCCAGGCATGGATAAGTGTGTTGTCGTCCCTCTGGGCTGACCGGAAGCTAACCGGGGCTGGTTCAACGGGACCTGTGTTGGAGAGAGGAAAAGCATGGCAGGATGTCTGTAGGTATTGCTTCTTCTCTCTTCTTCTTTCGTTCTTGCTCTTCCTGTCTTTTCCTACCGTTCCGTCCAGGTCACTGTAATATAGGGGGCCTCACACAACCAAGCCATGTCTCCCCTTGTCGTCTCGTCTAGATATTGCTCGAACCTGGGGTGGTCAGTGCCTATGATTACCGCTTCAGGTAGGGAGGGTATGACACCTACCCTACGTACTTGTGGGTCACTAGATACCTCCAGAAGGACTTCAGCTACGGGATAGGTTTTGGTGTCTCCATGTACACAGGTGACGTGTACACGTTCGTTCTCTTTTATCTGTGGAGGGGTTATCAGGGCTCGGTCTACTACGGTCACATGGCACCCGGTATCCAGGAGAGCCTTTTGTTTTTTTCCGTTCAACAGGATATCCTTCCTGTATTGTTGGGAGCCTTTTCCGGTCATCATTATCCGCCCCCTAGAGTAACCCACCTCCATAGGCTCGGTTGTAGGGGCCCGGTGAGGACAGTGTCGGGCTATGTGGCCCCACTCACTACAGTGATAACATTGCGGCCCTTGTCCGCTGGGGCCAGGGGTGGGCTGGAAGGGTTTGAAAAGGGTGCGGGGAGTCACCTGGGTTTTTATTTCCGGTCTGGGTGTGTTTCTGGGAGACACATAAGGGGTCCGTGATATACCCGCCTTAAACTCAGGTGATCTGTGGAAAGCACATGCTAGCTCTACTGCGGTGGTAGAGGTCAAGTTAGGGTGTTGTTTCACCCATGAACGGGTAGTCGCTGGCAGAGCGTCCAGATATTGTTCCATGATTACTTTCTCTGTTGCTTCTTCCATCGTGGACACCTGGGGTGTCCACCAGCGATGTCCCAGATCTCTGATCCTATAGTATAGGGCACGCGGGTTGTCACCAGCGACCCATTTTTCTCTCCTGAATTTGGTTCTATAGTACTCTTGGTCACAGCCCAAACGTTCGAGTATGGTCCGTTTCACTTCCTCGTAGGTGGTTGTACCAGCCGGGTTGGCTGCCTGTGGTTCTCCAGACAAGAGAGGGGCGATGTACTGGCTCCACCTTTCTTGGGGCCATGCAGCTGTAGTGGCAACCCTCTCGAAATTGATGAAGAAATAATCGGGGTCCTCCCCCTCCTGAAATTTCTGGAGAACAGAACCAGGAACATTGGGGCGCACTCTGGTGCTTACTATGGCATCTGTAAGTCGCAATATGGCTGTGTCCTGAACCTGCTAGTTCGTGGTAAGCAGGGCGGCTTGATCCCTCAAGGAACCTTGTAGTGTTTCCCGGTCATGTGTAGCGGCTTGGACCTGCTGTTCCAAAACCAGCTGTAGGTGTCTTTGCCCTTCCGCTAGCTGGTTGATGATGCCTTCGAGTGACGCGGGTTGTGTCATGGTTCGACACCTTGATCAGCTGGTCCCACTTCTGACACCACTTTGTGGCCGCGTACGCTGCCGGATGGTACGAGGGAAACACAAGACGATGGAAACGGGGTGTTTTGTATGCTTTTATTGCTTCTTGCAATAATGAGGATGCACAGGAACGTCTTTTAGACACTCAAATTGTCCGTGGGTAGAGGATCCTCTGTTTCCGAGGTCGGGTCCTGGTCCGTCACAGGCAGTTCTTTCAGGTCTCTCCCTCACGTAGCCGGTGGGCAGGGCCGGGAAGAGAAACAAATAAACTGAGGTCAATTCCTGCTCTTGCTGCTTAGAGGGTTGTGCTACCGTCACCATGGAAACGTGTGATAAGGGTTAGGTGGGTGTCGGGTATGATATCTTGGGACACCTGTGTGCCCTACCTCCCCTGACCTCCCCACCACCCGCACCAGAAAGATCCCCCAAAAGGTACTCGCCTTTGGCCACGACCCGTCTCCAGGGCCGTGGCGTCGGGACCCGGGGCGTCTTCTCCCTCCTCTAGCCTGCCGGGTATGGTAGCGGTGTACGATATGCTCTCTGGTTCCTGCTTGGCTGGCTCCTCCGTACCTCCGCCGTCTTCCTCTGTCCCCTTTCTCCGTTCTGCACTCTCCGTCTGCTCTCCGACTCCGATGCTGCCGCACCCCTTTCCTCTGCCTCTCGTTCCTTTTGTGGGATTTAGTTCCGCATTCGTCACCGGCTCCTCTCGCATGGCTTGATCCGCAACTAGACCGCTGACCTCTTCCGGTGGGGATGAACTCGGCACGTTCACATCCCACTTCCGGTCCGTCCCGTGGAGCTCCTCGTTACAGTATACTTCAAATCATTAAATTTTAAGTCTACCTAATGATTTCAAGATCCTAGCACAAATATCTCAAGCACAAAGAAATATGTGTAGAAGACTTGTCAAACCTGGGATCAACTCAGAGTAGGTTACTAGTGACCGATGGTCAACTGTAGGATCGTTGTGGAAGGTCTTTGATTGGAATTATTAGCAGTCTATGTATCGGTCCTTGAGAAGAAGAAACTACAAGAATGCTAGATTCCTTCTTGTTTTTAAATAAATTATGTCTCAGATAACAGCAAGAGTTGATATGTCTGAATTTTACGATATTCCGTCTTTCTGGCACGTGTGAAGTTGTTTAAATCTCAAAGGAAATAAACTCTTTACTGAATTTTGCGTTCATGTTAGTTGAAATATTGTGTATTATTTCCAAGGCCTTCTAATACCCCAAAGAAGTATTCCTTTGTTCGAATAGCAAAAGTAGATGTGGCAAGATCATCCTGTGATCAACATTGAGAAAATAACTGTAATTATCTGTAAATGTTATGGAACTCCACAATGGGAAAGAGATTCTTATTTGCTTTTATTTCACTATACATTCATTAGATCTTATTGTATCTTTAGATCATTACTGCGGTGGAAGGGCATGTCTAGCAAGCTGTTAAAGATATCTGATATAGTTAGCACACCTTGCATTGTATAAAACTTGGTTAGATATGTACATGGGTTTACAACGTTTTTAGTAATACGTTATTAAATAATTCAGTATAAAATCTGCTTTAGGATCACACCAAAAACAAACAATTGTATTGACTTAGCGATGATCGTGCATTATAAAGCCTCATACCCTTTCCAGATGTTCTGTACTAATGGTATAGTGATGATCTGGTGTAGTCCATGGCCGATCTCACAACTAATGTCACATCTTTAAAATCTCTTGGGCTTCTAGCATGCAACATGAGAAACTTAATCACGATCTCAGATTTGTAAAGATGTTTTATCTTATTGGAAGTGGGCAAACCTTCAAAGAGAAATTAAAGTTTGAGAAACATTAGAAGGTTTATCAATTGGCATATGGTTTTTCACGTATATGCTCCTTTTATCAAACATTTTGTTCAAAAACCTACTAACATGGCTAATAATATTTGTACTATCAAGCCTCTCATCTTTTCACTTATTATCTCAAGTTGTTTTGATATACTCAGCTTTTATCTTATAGATAAGGACAAATTAACTAACAGTATTAGAAGCCAGCTGCAATTAAAATAGTATTTTTGGGATACTTGCAATTAGATTGTTACTCTATAGAGAAAGGTATTATTCTTGGCTTGAATGTAGCACATCTGGTTCAAAAGAATACAAAAACAAATGAAGATGAGCCAATGTAATGAAAAGCACATCTTAAAAGAAAAAAGCATATAGAAAAGGCATAAGTATAAACATTAAATGTGTATGTATTACCTTAGTTGACAGCTTAAATATATAATGGACTTGCTTTACTCTCTGAATAATAATGTTCTGTTAGTGAGAAATCTAACACGAGGCAAGACATGCGCCCTCAGCCCACACATCACCACTCCCCTTTAATTAAGAGGAAAAGCTAATTTCATTTTTTGAAAGAGGACAAGGCTTCTAGATCGCCCGCTAACATCCTAAAACATTGCTCATGACGTAAGCGCTAACTGCTGTTATCATTCGTGATTTGCTCCTCCCTAGTTCTAAACTCAGGAATTCTATTTTCAGCAGGCTATGCAGTGTCTACCATAAAATTGGGTGATAGGAATATTCATTATTTACAATGCTTAGAAAGACCAAAAACTATGGAAATGAATCACTATATTAAATGCTATTAGTCAAGAACATTACATTTTCCTGTACAGAAAAGTCCTAATATAGGACCTACTTTTATTCAGGGTTACGAATAGTCGAATAAATAGCGTCAAAGTAAATCATTTACACGTCCTCGTAAGAAATGAACTTCAAGGGGAAGGTGATCAAATCATCGATCAGTATGCCTCTATGCTTCCCACTAGCATGGCCTGCAAGAGTGAGGTAGGTTTTCCCCTCTTTAAGAGGCCTGATCAAAAACATGGAGTGAATTTTGTTAGCAGGTTGACAATGAGAGAGGTAAGTGGATGTGACAGTCTTGAATGATGTACTGTCACGCACTTCTGCGTTTCAACCTGGATAAATTGACGCTGCTGTCAAACACAAGCTATGGAGAGTTGAAATCTCTCATGAACCACCTAATGTGCTAAATGGGAGTCTTAATTCTTCATTAAATGAAAGAGCGAGATTTGACCGTGTAATTTTCTCCTTGCTGTCGGTTTTAAAGATTCCAATACCCTAGCATTTACAGTTGAATAGGCAGAGATTGCTTTCCGCTACGCTTGCAGCATGTGAGCTGTGAAATCTAAGGACGGTCTTCTTTAACACAGACTTATTGCCTTGGTTATCTCTAATGACTTTGAAATGTATTGGCCTCATTAACACTCAGTGCAGTTATCAATTCCTCTCATTAGATGATGTCGTCCCATAAGAAATTTCACAGTAATGTGCAAAATTGTGTTTTAAGGCATGAATTGCCAGCATTCTAAGTTTCAGCCTACTGCTGAAACCAACTTTGAGGTGTATAGCATGCATTTACTTATTTTAAAAAAAACAAAAAAACAGATACACACCGGAACCTGCTGCTGATCACAGAGAAAGAAAAACACTATGTAATACACAATAGAATTTGATGCAGGAAAGCAATTTTTGTCTACCTCTTTACACATAAAATGAATTTAACATTTTGCACTTGCACAGAATTTCCCTCAAATGGTAACTGGGCACTCCGTGCTCGATATTATCAGCTTTTTAGAGTACTATCACCAAGCCCAAAACTATTAAAATAGGACAGAGCATTTGCAAAAAAATCATTTGCATGCATTATTCCTGGTAACCAGGAAACGTGGCTCTACACACTGCATTCACCCAGTGCAAATATGTTAATGGTTTTGTACCCTGAATTACTGGTCAGCTTTAAAGAGCACATAAAGTGAGATTTTCAGGAAGTGTTTTTTTATTGCCTGTTTCTTAACTTTAACATGTCAGACACGTTTGCCTAAAAAGCGTGAGGACTCAGTGAGGACTGGGGAGAAGGGTCAGTGTCAACAACTGCCGCTAATAAAAAGGTTGTGTGTGGGGGATGGGAGGGGTTAGGGCTTTTTTCTTTTTTTTTGTTTAAGAATTTTATTTTTTATTTCATACTACAATTTTTACATAGACTTGCAATCTTATATACTTTAATAAATATAACAAATATTACAAAAAACAAATGTTATATTAAAAAAGAGGAGAAGGGGAGGAAAAATGGAGAGAAAGAGAAAGACTAGGGAAAAGAAGATTTTTATCCTATTTATAAGTCTGCCCAATTTTTGGGCAAATAATGTAATTGAGTCAGAGAGCCTTTTTTAGAGTTTTGTGTAGCCTACATATGTTGACATCTTTTTCCCATACCATTCTCAGCCCCTTTGCCTCATTTATAGGTGGGGGAACTGCTTAGTTTGCAACAGCAGAGCCCAGCTTGCTCCACAGCCAGACACAATGCAAGTTAACTTACATCACAAAGGGGTTGTCTAAAGAGCTTCCAAAAGCCCTTCTCCATTTATGTCAGAATTTCCATTTTCGTATTTTTCCTTCCCACAACTGCCTTTTGTTTCATGGTAGCTGTAGGCAGAATAAAAACGAACACTGTTGTTCTATCTACATTCTTCTTTAGAGTACAGTGATGTAATAGAGTTCTTACTTTGTGTACTGATGTTCTTGTGCAAGGTTCCAGTCAGTACTGTTACCGCTGCTGGACTGAGCACACCTGTTTCCTGTGCAAGAATAAAAGAAGATTAATCCTTCTTGTTGTGTGGATATTGGATTCCTTTACACTATAATTTTTGGCAACGAGCTGAGGACGAGCTACTTTTCAGCACTTCAGGATTTATATTCCTCATTGAATTTATTTTTCTGGAAAAAGAAACGGAACAGCGCATTTTGGACCCTTAAAATATCACTTGATATTCATCGCTGAGACGCATCTACTATGGAACATCTTTCGCTTTGATTTTTATTTTTGTTGTACAGCGTGCGATTTGTCGATCCGTTGTACTTACGTCGTGTGGAGTTGTACAGCCATTGGAGAACTGTCTCTGCAGCATTTTACAAGTGTTGCTTGTGCGACCTTCAAGAGTTGTTCTCGCAGCGTGCATTCTATGATCAAACAATGAGGTGACGCATGCTCTGATCGTACGCTGAGCACCGGAGTGCTCTACATGCCTGGGTTAGCGTACGCGACGTTGTGAGTCATCAAGATAATTACGTTGAGGTCACGCAGCGTGACCCGAGGGAAGCCATTTTTTTCTTTCTTCTCGTCAGTTTCATCCGCAATGTTTGGTATCAGCTGTTCTTCGAAGAGCCCGTTTTAATTTAACCGATTGCGTATAACAACACAGGAAACAGGTGGGAGTATTGATTTTTTTATATTTATTATATTCTGCCTTTTCTTTTATTACAATTCTTATTTACATCAATATAAACTGGGAAAAAAAAATGATACTGTGATAATTACAAGAATTACTACGCTGCAGTTTTCTTTGCAATTCAAATATTATTTATTTAAGCTTAATTCATAATGGCTCAACAACATTTTTCAATCAACCCTCCTCACAGTTTTTGGGTTTTTGGTCATGAACCTTCCATGAAGTGGACAGAATGGAAGGAGTATTTTAAAAACTATATTGCAGCAATTAATGAAAATAAAAAAATGTCGGCAGAACAAAATAAGAGAATTCTTTTACACTCCTTAGGTCCAGTGGGATTGAAAACTTATAACAGAATGCCTAAAGGCATCGTTGGAGGTGATGCAAATGTATTTTCAGCAGCTTTACAAGATTTAGATAAGTATTTTGCACCGAAAGTTTGCATAGGAAATACCAGATTTAAATTCTTTCAACGCAAACAGCATAAAGGTGAAGCAGTGGATGACTATGTTGCTGAACTTAAAAAGCTAGCTATTGATTGCAAATTTGGTGCCAACCATGATGATTTTATAAGAGATCAGTTGGTAATGCATACCAATAATGCAACCATTCAGGAACGCTTATGGATTAATGGAGATTCACCTTTGGATGAAGTAGTTACTATTGTAGGTAAAGCAGAAATGTCTGGGAGATGTGCTACAGAATTACAACAACCAGACAAAGATGTGTCATGTGTATGCAAAGTTGCATCTCGTAAAGTAGAGCATAATAAGAAATATGATTCGAAAAGTAAAGTGACAAATACAGACTGGAAATGCTACCGCTGTGGCAGTAAAGATCACTTAGCGTATAGTAAGTCATGCCCTGCAATCAAACAATAGTGTATGAATTGTGGCGTTTTAGGACATTATGCCAAAGTTTGCCGCAAAGAGAATTTTAAAGTGAAATGTGTGTATAATGCTAAAGGTTCAAGTAGCAGTGATAATGAGGAGGATAGCGATAAACATGGAAGTGTTTTGAATCTTCAAGAAAAAATTTGTCCTCAATATTGAAGAGAAAAACACCAAAGGGAAACCTGAATGCAATATGTCTATCGGTGGTGTTAGGATAAAAATGTATGATGATTCTGGTTCACCTTTTACAATTGTGAATGAAGAAGTATGGAAAGATAAGTTTACAGGAAAAGTGGGAAAGTACTTATCTCCATCTGATATTAATCCAGAAAGTTTCACTGGTAAAAGAATAGACATTATTGGTTATAGATGGTTGTCCTTTGCATTCAAGGGCAGACGTGCTAGAGGAAAGTTATATGTAGCAAAGAGTGGCCCATCTGTACTGGGCTGGCATGATCAAGGGAATTTACATATTATTTTAGATCCTAATAGTATTGACAAAGTACTACTAGTGGATGAAGGCATTTCCATCGGAAAAGAAATGGAAAAGAAGTACCCTAAAGTGTTCAAGGAACAATTGGGCATGCTAGATGGGTTTGAGCATGAGATTATTCTCAAATCTGATGCAGTTCCTAAAGTACATAAAATGAGAATGGTACCCATAATGATACGTGAGGAAGTTTCTAAAGAGCTTGAAAGATTAAAGGACATGGATGTCATTGAACCTGTGGAGTGTTCTGACTGGATTTCTCCGGTAGTGATTGCCCGTCGTAGTAACGGAAAAATCTGTTTATGTGTGGACTTACGCCATGTTAATAACAACATACTTATTGATCGTTTTCCTTTACCCAAAATTATAGAAATGGTGTCTTGTCTTAAAGGTGCAGCGTGGTTTTCAACCATCGATCTTTCAAGAGTGTACCACCAGATTTTGTTATCTGAAAAGTCAAGGAAGATCACAGCTTTCATCACACTGTTTGTATGTTTTCAATTCAAACGAATGCCTTTTGGCCTGGCTTCGGCTGCGGCCGTATTTCAGAGACTTATGTATAATCTATTTGAGAAGGAAAAAGGTGTATTATTCTTTCAGGATGACATTTTAATTTCTGGAGAGAATAAACTCCAACATGATGAGAAACTGCATAAAGTATTAGGAATTTTAGAAAGAAAAGGATTAAAGATTGAGTTGAGCAAGTGTAACTTTTCTGAAAGAAATGTGTCTTATTTAGGTCATGTTATCAGTGAAGAGGGTGTTAAACCTAAACCTGCTTTAATTAATGCTATTGCAAATGTACCATCTCCCATGAGTAAGGATGAGGTAAGGTCCTTCCTGGGAATGGCTGAATATTGTGCCAAATTTATCCCAAATTTTGCAGAAAAAGTATTTAATATCAGGCAACTCCTTAAGAAACACGTTACATTTTGCTGGGATCCCATGGGTGAAGAGGAATTCCAGTACATCAAGGAATTTTGGGAAAAAGTACCACATTTAGCAAGTTTTGATCCTAATTTAGATAATTACATCACTGTGGATGCTAGTAATAAAGGTCTTGGAGCGGTCATTTCTCAAAGGAATGAACATGGGAAGGAAAACATTATCTTATTTGCATCCGGGTCCATATCTCCTACAGAGGAAAAGTATCCAATTATTGAACGTGAGGCACTAGCTTGTGCATGGGCGCTTGATCATTTCAGAGCTTTTGTTTGGGGTAAGCCTGTAGTCATTCGTAGTGACCATAAACCGCTCATAAAATAACTTTCTACTGAAGATATTTCATCTGCCTCTGCGAGATTAGCAAGAATGTCTATGAGGATGAAAGATTATATTTACAGAATGGTTTATGTTCCAGGTAAAGAAAATTTGATTGCTGATTGTTTATCTAGATTACCGAATCCGTTAGAAGTATGCGAGGATGATCCATGCAATGACTATAAAGTTGCTTTAATACATGATTCTGGTCCATCTGCCAATGAATGCAAAACTTGGGTTGAAAAACATTTGGAGGACAAAGTTTTACTGGAGATTGTGAAATATATGACTGAAGGGTGGCCGAAGAAGTAATTGCTTTCCAAGGAATGTAAGGCTTTTTGGGAAATTAGATCAGAATTATCTTTGGAAAATGACATAATTTTCAGAGGTTGTAAAGTAATTCCCCCAGTGGGTATGAGGAATTGGATTTTGGATTTATGTCATGAAGGGCATTTTGGTGTTGTGAGGACGAAAAGCGTTGTTAAGGAATATTTTTGGTGGCCTTCTGTTGACAAAGCAGTAGAAACATTCGTGGGTAATTGTGCTGTTTGTTCTGTTTCGGATAAAACTTTTTGCACACTTAGACCTCCCATGTCAGACGTAGATATTCCCAATCAACCTTGGGAAAATGTTGCCATAGATCTAATGAGTCCCATTGGCGATTTACAGGAGTGTGTAATTGTTTTGATGGACTTATTTACTAAGTGGCCTATTGTAGATATTGTTGGAAAGGCTGACACTGACACAGTATTAGAATTTTTAGATAAAGTATTCTTGTCAGAAGGTATTCCTGTTACTCTTTTGAGTGATAATGGTGTACAATTTACTTCATTAGCAGCCAAAACGTATTTTACAAGAGTGGGCTTAAAACACAAAACCACAGCACTTTATAATCCTTGCGGAAATGGCACAGTTGAATGGTTCAACCGTGTGTTGAAAGGGACAATACAAGGAGCTGTTTCAAAAGGAACTGATTGGAGGTTAGCTGTTAGAAAAGCTGTATGGGCATATAGAATCACTAAAAACGATGTGGCTGGTTTATCACCTTTCATGATGATGAGAGGTAGATCTCCTAGGTGCAAGTTTAATCCTGTTTGGTTGAGTGACAGTACAGTTTTAGAGTGGTCGCCTGAGATTGTGAAGGAAAGACTGGCGGAAAATCAACTGAAGAGTAAAGAATATTATGATTTACGTAATAAAGTTAAGGATGTTCGTGTGGAAGTTGGTGATTGGGTGAGGATTAAAAAACCAGTGAAAGTAGCAAAAGGTGTTAGTAGATTCTATGAGCCAGAAAAGGTGATTGAAATTTTTAAAAATGATGTTCGTTTAGAGAATGGAAAAGTATGGAATTTGAAAAGAGTGGTGCTATGTAAGAAAAGTCAGTTGGGGTTGAATAGAAAGATTGATCCCCTTTGGTCCTCTGACATTAGTAGACCAATTAGTCAAGACATTTGTATACCTGCTGTTGGTAGTGATTCTATGAGTGAGTGTACTGATGTGATGGAGGGAAGGAATGATACTGGTAAATATGGAAGAGGAATTTACCTACATGGTTAAAGGATTTTGTTGTGGGTTGACATTTTTTTTTTTTTGTTTGTTTAGTAAGTGAGTGGGGATAAGTTTTCTTTGGGTTTATTTTCTTTATGGTTATATTTCACTGTCCTTTCTCCTTTCGCTATAATGAGAGGGATGTGTTTTAGCTACATTCTTCTTTAGAGTACAGTGATGTAATAGAGTTCTTACTTAGTGTACTGATGTTCTTGTGCAAGGTTCCAGTCAGTACTGTTACCGCTGCTGGACCGAGCACACCTGTTTCCTGTGCAAGAATAAAAGAAGATTAATCCTTCTTGTTGTGTGGATATTGGATTCCTTTACACTACAACTGTGCCCGACATTTTGGGAGAAAACTGGCTGTTTGTCAAGGACATTGCCTTTTTGTTTTTTAGAGAAAAAACCTCTGCTTTGGGTGTGCATTCATGAAAGATTAAAAAAAATGTTGAGTACATTGTAGTCCAACCAGCATTGTGGCATCAATTGAAAGTGCTACTGCATGCTACCCTCAACACATTTAGCAAAAGTTCCCCACTAACATAGTTGGGGCCCTAAATTTTGACAGATGGGTCACTGTGGGGCTGGTGTTGGTGCCACCTTTACCACTCCAGCAGTTTAGAGGACATCTACTTAAGGCCAAATGATGCTCATATCATCAGTCCAGGGACATGTAATGTGGTCATTATAGGAAGTAAAGTATTGAGCTGCTTGCAAAGTGGAAGTGTGCAGTCTCATTGATATTTTGTGTAGGAAGGATGGTGAATAACTTGAATTGGTTCATATTGGTTTGTGGATTCATTTATTTGTGATACATAAATTGATTACTAGGTAGTCTTTGAAGTAGAGAACTCTCCCACAAGCCTTGAATCCAACTCTCCTATGTTTGGATTGTGGACAGAGGGTGTTTGATGGTTCTTCTATGTAACTGCTGGAGAGGTCGAGGAGTTCCTTGGATAGGTCAATTTATTTGGTGTCCGTTTCAGGAAAATGCTGTTATGGAAGGCTATCACATGCTGTTGCCCGGTATCTGCTTCACTGTCTCTCTATTCACGTATATGGGATTCCTGGAAATTAGCATACTGCTCGACCACTAGGCCCCAAGTAGGTGCCATGTGCTCCTGGTACTCTGTGTGGTCCAACACCATCCCACATGTAAAGGCCAATTAGTTGAGTGAGAATGACGCTTGCCCTGCCTGATAACTTGAGGAAAGGTAACTGATATGAAATAAAGTGAATTTATTGACTGTTGATTCGAGGAGAATTCGGAAGATGCCACTTGATTATGTCCTAAACTTGCAAATCATTTTGATTCTGGTTTGAGGGTAACTGTTAACACTGTGAACGCAGTATTAACTGCATAGTTATCAGTTGATAACAGTCTTTTTTTAAATTTATGCATCATAATCATGGCACATCCACTAACACCACTTAGAACGTGCTTAGGAAAGATAAAGTGTGTGATTCTGATCCTGGGGCAAACCATTAGCTAGGAATATAGGCATTACGTCTGAAAATATATGAAAATTCAAGCAGAAGCAGATTTGAGTGGCAATAGATATGATGTAATCTTGCATTGAATAGAGTGGAGATATGTACTGTGCCAGATTTCACCTGAGAATAAACCCCATGGATTTGATGCCTTCTTTGCAGACATTTTGGATGGATTTACACTTATGTATAAATGTTGCATTTAAAACCCACCAAGTGCAAATTTGATTTGTGTTGTGACTTGGGCGATATTTGGGTTTCACCTTCACAGGGCTTCATAAAATTGGAAAAACGTGCAAACTTCTTTTAATCCCATAGTTCAAGTGTTAATAGAGTTAGTATGTTTTGCACAAGCCAACGTTCTTGGTGAGTTTCTAATTGGAGTATGACATAAAATAGCCAATAATGCTATTTGTTTCAGATTTCATGCTAGCTCCTGAACTCAAATGACCCCATTGAGCCTTTCTCCTCAAGGTTTGTGTAACACATAGGGAAAGTCAGGCCTGTAGCTGTGATTTTGGACTCTAAGGTGAGTACTGTTTTTTAGTTGACTGTGCCAAAGGCATATAAGAGTTCCAGAAAGGTAAGCAATACTATATTCTCTTTCTCAACTACACATACCAGATCTCTATGATGCAAACACTGGCCACTTTTTCTGCTATCCATGGGCATCATTATAATGATCCAGTGTTGAGGGTGTTATTTCTCAACACTCAGAGTTAATGATACCAGGGTTCCCGTTAAGTACAGTCACGCAGAAATAAAGGGGTTTCTGGGTTATATCATGAAAATCCCTGGAGTATTGAGGAATTATTAATAATTGATATTTGATAGTATTGAGCCCATTTACCCTGTAAATCCTTATTTCCCCTGTTATTTCACCTATAGATGTGATCTGCTTTCATCAGCTCAGTTCTCTAGGATGCATTTGAGAGATCCACAGTAACTCTGTGTTGTCAAGACAAAACAGTCACAGAAAATGTTATAAGATATCTATACATTGAAGAAGTAAATTGTAGTTTTTTATAAGAAGGTCTTCAGAAAAAATAAGACCTGTATTAAGATTTCTATGATAGTGTATGACATTAACATTTCTGTATATCTTTTGAATAAATGCTATTTTGTGGTATTATTCATAGACATCCATATGTATAATCACAGGTTTAGAACTGGGGTACACTTTTTTCCCAACATATTTTCTCTCTTATTGTAAATTTGACCCTGCAAACTAAAACTTAATTTTCCCCTGAGCAATAAGATATTTTGTTATTCAGATTCTATATTATATTTTGCAAACCATATTAAAATATTTTCATTTAATTTCTACTACTAAGATTTTTTATGCTATATATATATATATATACATATATATATATATCACTAAAACAGAGTTGCCCCTGAAGGAGAGCCCAACACGAGTGGAAATACTTCACTTCTTTATTGGAGACTGACACGGTAGTGAGCGTGGAATCGCCAGTCCTTTTCCAGCCGACGCGTTTCGGGCTGCTTGCCCTTTGTCATAGGCTACTTTAGAGTTGGCAAGGCAAATGAGCGCACCTTTGTTTCATAAGTACCCCCCCCCAGTGGGCGTGACCGCTCCCGCGGCCTTCTGGTACCTGTAGTGCGCTTAGTGTTCCTCTCGTGAGTTTGACTTGTGCTCATAGTTCAAAAAAAGTTGCAATTCCCCAGTGGGTTGACGAATACTCCTGCTACAACTGCCACTGCCACAATGAACACCTCCAACAGGAAACCTCTTGTCCCATCGAGTGCGCACCGGTTGGTGCAATCTCAGGTCTGCTACTGTGCAGAGGGGCTCTCCCACGGCTGGGCCAGCAGTATTAAATACCACAAAAACAGAGTTGCCCCTGAAGGAGAGCCCAACACGAGTGGAAATACTTCACTTCTTTATTGGAGGCTGACACGGTAGTGAGCATGGAATCGCCAGTCCTTTTCCAGCCGACGCGTTTCGGGCTGCTTGCCCTTTGTCATAGGCTACTTTAGAGTTGGCAAGGCAAATGAGCGCACCTTTGTTCTATAAGTACCCGCCCAGTGGACGTAACCGCTATATATACATAGAGAGAGAGAGAGAGAGAGATAGATATATCATTGTAAAATGTTGTTTTTTTAATGTCCTTCATTAAAAGATAATATGTATCCAATTACCTTTTGATACTATAAAATAGCTACCCTTACATATAGCAGCAGGTGGTGGTACTACAGAAATTTCTGCTGTGACATTTCTTGTTGGTGTTAAAAAAAATCCAGTTCACTTGCTACGTTATATATAACTAATATAGGTCACAGTATATTATTTACTTTATGCAACCTCACAGAGACCCATATTATCTTACATATATGTAATAGGAAATTATAAATGTTGCTTGAGTAATTTGGGTGTCATGCGTAATGATCTCACATAATAATGGAGTTTAGGTTAGCTGCACTATTAAACCCCAAACCTGAAGCATTGAAAATAACCTAAAAAAAAAACATTTGCATCTGGAGATCAACAAGAGCAGATTACTAGTTGATTTCAATTTTAATGGAGGAAACTGGGGCACAAGTTATCAATGGCCTCAAGTACCTAATTGATGAACAGAGATAATTATTTGAAAATCATAAATAGGAAGCATGGGTAGATTAAATTCTGAATCTAGATTGCATATGTTTTTCAAAAAGAGTTATTATATCCACAGTAAATGTAGATAGTGTTCTTCATAAGCAATGCACAAAAATCCCACCTTAAAAATGATTACATTGAATCTGAACCTGAAGGCTGTTTTGAAAAGTTACTAGCTCTACTTACATTCAGGATCAGGATTCTAGATCTGTATTTACCTGATTCATGTTCACAAGAATTTTAATTCATTGACAGATGGGTTCCCTGTTTATGGACTGATATTCTGACTGTTAATACTCTACTAGATTTAAGGTTTATAAAGGTAACAGTATTTGAACCGCTGTGACATTTCCACCCAAGTCCTAAAAATGTTCATTCATTTCAGAGAGGCGTCTTGTATGTCATATCTGTTCATATTCAGACCGAAAATACATTAAGGGGCCGATACCGATTTCGGCCGGAAGGGCACCGAACGATGGCCGGAGCCCTTCCGACCGAATCGGAATGTGCCGGCCGGATTCCTTTCCGACCGAGCCATTTCGATGGGCTCGGTCGGAAAGGAATCCGACTCGGATTTCCGGAGAGCCCGTCCGCCATCCGGAAATCCTTCAGTACTCCCCCGGCCGCCTCTTCACGACCGAGGGAGTACGATGGCAGTTTTACACTGCCTTTTCGTGCCGGTCTTTCCGGCACGAAAAGGCAGTCGGAAACTGTCTTTGGGGGCCCCCAGTAGGGCCTCCATGGGTGCGAGGCCGCCGAATGGCGGCCTGGGGGCACCTATGGTGCCCCTCTGTTGATCCCTGCACCCGGTGGCAGGCACCTTGGGGTGCCGGCCACAGGGTGCAGGGATGAACTGCACCCCTGCTTTCCACAATGCAAGCATGCATTCCGCTCGGAATGCATGCTCCCATTGTGAAGTATACGAGTGCGACCGAACAGGGTTCGGTCGCATCGTACTTGCAGGGCCGTAACCGACGACAGCAGGTCGGTCGGTTACAGCTCCTGACCGATGTTGGACGGACCTGAGTCCGTCCGACATCGGAATCGGCCCCAAAGTGTTGAAAGGTGAGTATATGGACTAATGTTTGATCACAAACTGTAAAATATATATTTATAAATACTAGGGTCTAGGTTTTTATTAAGAGCAGATTATATAGATTGCAACCAGTTTCTATTTTCAAGTTCCTGAAACATAGTGAGAAAAAACTTTATTTTTTTCATGTTAAGAGATCAAGGGTCAGAACTGAATCAAACCTGCACAAGGCATACATCATAAGATGATTTTAGGGACTAAGGGGGGCTAACCAGCGCATAATTAGTAAAATAACTAATCCGCCCGCCATAATCGCCCGTCCGCCAACAAATTCCCCCCCGCCATATTACTATGGCGGAGGGGAGCCCGGCAGACGGTAAGACCGTCCGCATGTTTTCCGCACGGCCGAACAGTCGACCGGGTGGAAAAGGGTTTAATATGGTGGCGGTGTCTGCAAGACACCGCCATCCATATTATGATGCCGGCGGAGATGAGCCTTTCCATGGTGGCGTCGCCGCCATGGAAAGGCTCGCGGTCTTGCTGTTGGGGGCCCGTTGCGGGCCCCCAGGGTGTTGGGGGGTGGGGCTGCACATGGGGGTACCTATGGTACCCCCTGCATCTGCATGCACAAGGTGGCAGGCACCGCGCGGTGCCTGTCACGTTGTGCATGCAGATGCACAACATGCATTTCCAGCACTGTGGCGGGCGGTGTTGTGAGCACCGCCCGCCACAATGCTGGAAATGGGGGATGCCACCGCCACCGTGGCGGTGGCATCCTAATCACATGTGCGGGACCGCCACACACTTAGCGGGCGGTCCCATTTACCAGTGCGATGGCGGGCGGACAAAGTCCGCCTGCCATCATAATCGGCCCCTTAGATATCAAAATCACAAATTTGGAGATTACGGTGTTGAATTCCGGAGCATCTGATTCCACTAATATGCCATAATAATGTGCTGCAATAGAAAGGGACTATAAACATTGCTATATTACTATTGTAGAGGATATGAGATGGTTATTTTAACACATAAATTAAATTTGAAATATGAAGAGATATTAGCAGTCAGTAGCACAAATGTATTGCTAATTTATATTTTGATTTGAATGGATAACCATATTTGTTGAACATTAATCAATAAAGTAAATTGCATGAAAAAATAAACAGATTTTGTTTTCAGAAATACCCTCAATTACCTGCATCGGGTTTCATTTATATGTTTTGATTAAGACAACATATTATTATGAAAGTTTAATTTCTTTGTGAACTATTAATTGACTTACAGTTGGGTCTCCAGAAGTGTTTCTGATTGATATCAATTTACCAGTTAATGCAATGCCAAAGGCACAATAACGATGCATATAAGGTAATTATAATCATACATAAAATCTATATTTCTCTGCTTTTACATACAACTTACATGCATTTCTAAATGAGCGCCGAAGCATCCAGCTCTCTACGGTAAATGAATACACAGTCCTTTCATTTTGTAATAATTGTATGTGAATATTGCTATTTTATTCATAATTTATATGTTTGGAAATAATTTGCAAAGGCATGTAAGAGTATGTACAAGAGTACTACAGGAGTACTGTTATTTGTACTCTTATATGCCTTTGAGAATCGGACCCACAATTGACATGTAGGACTGTTCTTCAAAAGGTTAGTATTGAATACACTTCTTCCTAGGACTGGGGTACTCATGGGTTCATCCATGGCTGGGGCATAATTAGGAGGGTGGCATGTGTGGATAGTGCTACTGTCAGCTATATGGCTATATATATTAGTTATTGGTTTAGGAGTTTTATAAAGTGCTGCTTACTACCATTCAATACATTTGTAGTGTTAGAGGGCTTAACCGTATAAACATTTTGACATGGGGGAAGTTAGAGTCCAATCTGAAAGATCCAAGTCTAATGATTTCTGCTTTATAGCTTTCCTGAATCAAAATGAGTTGGGTTCGGACCTCAAGGCAGGGTAAAGGACATTCCAGAGTCTAGGTCCATAGAGTGCAACAATATTCCTCCATGTTTCAACCTATTAAATATTTATTAGTGGAGAGGATGAGATGCAGGTGATCAGCAGCTCCTGGCTGGGGTGTGTTTAGGAACCAATTTATTTAGCTACTGTGGGCCTTTGCTCGAGTTTTATGTCGTCGCATTTGTGGAGAAATCCAGTTGGGCTTGGAAAGAGAGACTTTAATGACCACATATGACCACGTATGAGAATACAATTTGCAAAATGAAAGAACCCTTTTTAAGTGAGCACTAATTCGTGTTTTATCATATGTGTCAATTATGATACATGTAACAAGAGCTCCTGCCCCATAATTTAGCATTCTTCTGTTCTACAGAAGTTGTTAACCACAGTTAATTGCTTGTCTAAACATTATGGGTGTGAGCTTAAGAGGAGGTACATACAGAGGAAAATACTATAGACCTCCCAACTTCCAATTGAAGAAGCTATAGTCCAGGCTCTAATAACATCATGCTTAGACTATAGTATTGTTTTGTAATTGGGCAAGCATCACTCCCTTTCACCCCAGCTACAGCATCTACACTGATTGTCAATGGATAAACGTATAAAGTTCAAAACCCTTTGCTTCACCTTCCGGGCCTTTGGGAATGTTGTCTCTTGCTCCTTAAGGCATCTTGTTCGACAATACTGTCCACTGAAGACTTAAAGATTTTCTAGCCTGAGGTAGCTCTTGTCCCTTGGATTAATAGGGCCAGGCAGAGGACTGATTTTTTAGGTTTCTGGTGCCCAAATTATGGAATTCCCTACTGCTACTCCTAAGCCCCAGCAAAGATGTCTTTCAGAAATGCCTTTAGACCTGGCTTTTCTAACTATGTATGTTTCTGCTTGCTGTTCTGGAGTAGCTATATTCTCTAGCACTGGGAAGACCTGTTAGGGGCTGCCATGCACTTCACAAATCACATTTACATAACATAACACAATGAGAGGAACTGCAATTAACTACTGTTTATGTCTTTGGGAATGTGAGCAATGTGAGCAATGTGTACAATTGAAAATGAATCATGGGAATATTTTTCACTGATTGGTTCTGAGTGACATCAACTAAATAACGAGAGCAAGGTTTCAACAATTTTACACAGATTCTCCATGTATAACGCAGAATACCTATGCATATGAATCACCCCCAAAATCATCTGCCCTTGTTTTCAACTGCCACGTGGGGCAGAGGACTAATGGGGAGCATTATTATTTATTTATTTAAGATTTTTATATAGCGCTGGCCAGACCCGAAGGTATCGGAGCACTTTACAACATTTATCATGATGCAATCAAACACAAAGTATATCAATAAACAGCATTGTCTCGTGTCGAATCCTTTTCAGGGTGGGGGGGCAAGGAGCAAGTTAAAAGGCGGGTGATGTAGATGCCTTCTTATCGAAGCTTCTATATTCTGTGCTGGGCAAGATTCCTGTGACAGAGGGATTCTGTCTCTTTAGGTGGCAGCTATCTATTCAAATGGGTTCGGTTGAGGAAGAGGTCTTTGAGCTGACTTTTGAAGTTTATGAAGGAGGGGTTAGTCCTGATGTGGACTGGGATGGAGTTCCACATTTTTGGCGCATTTCCAGAGAAGGAGCGTGATAAGGTTTTTTGTTTGCGAGTTTTTGGGGGAATGAGAAGTAGAGTGTTAGTACTCCTGAGATTCCTTGTCTGGCCTGCCTTATTAAGTTTGGAAGCCAAGTAGGCAGGTTTACCAGTGTGAAGTGCTTTGTGTGTGAGACAAGCAGTTCTGAAGTTGGAACGCATTTCAATAACATATTAGATTACATAAGATAACATAAGATAGGCTCCCTGTTGCAACTTTATAAAAAAAACTGGCGTCCATTGACCCAACCCACTAACCTCTGTATAGCCCCACCCCACCCCTCCTGAAGCTGATTCCTTTTCCCTCCATCAGAGCAGAGAGCCAGCGTGCTGTGCTGAAAGGGTCTCAGAGAAGCTTGTCAGAGGAGCCTGGAATTCCTTAATGAATTAGCAACAGTGGGTAACACATTTTGTTGCCCACTGTTGCTACGTCATAGCAGTGAATAACCAGATTTGAAATCTGGTGAGCATGTTAGTGGCTCTCAAGGAATACCATAAATAAAATATAGAATTATAGATGGGTAACTGTAAATAAGAGGGATGTTTTTCACTGAAGGGTTCCGAATGACAACAAATAGACAAAAAGGGCAATCATAATTTATTTTCTGGCTCTACATCATGAGACAACTTACTGCCATAAAAGGAAGGAAGCCAATGCTAATGGTCTATGGTACAATTTTTGGCAGTTTTTGTGAAGTCAATTGCCACACATACATCTTCTGACGCAGAATAAAAGTTTGAATGCATATTGTTTTAATGGATGTGGATTGGAAAAGACATGTTTAATATATATCTTTCCAATCTACTTTAATAAAAAGGTAAGTTTCCTCTAACAATGCAAATCTCCTGCTCATAGCTGACCAACTGCCATTTGTGACGCGTTCAATCAGTTGTGGTTTTTTAGCCAGCAGCATGTTGGGATGTTTATGTCCAAACAGGAAATATCCACTAGAATCCCACATATGTCTATATTAATGTAAAGGTCTAGCAACACACCGATGATGGTAGGCAAGGCAAACCCATAGGGGACACAATCAATGTGAATATCAACTTGAAATACAACTATGTTAAAATGACAAAACCGTTGGGTACAATTTTTGTATTCTCAAAAAAAGAATTAAATAGACCTTACAAGAAGGGGAATTTCGCCAGATGGTACTATCACTGGTCCTCCTGTCACATACTGACGGAGGCAATTTCCTTAGATGGCATCACCAAAGAATCTTTGGCACCTGTCAACAGTGCTGGACTGGCCATTTGTCTCATCATGCATTTCCCCGGTGGACTGGAGCCATTCAATGGCAATTTCCACGGTACCAGGGCTGCCGCGATGCAGCTTCCTAGGATTTACCTCAGGAGGCCCAGTGAGAGCAAGAGAAAAATAGAGGTGGGAAAAATGATAGAGGTGGGGAAAACAGAGTGGAAGGTTAGAGAGAGGATGGATGTAAGAAATTGGATTGATGGCTTACTGGGGTGTGAGCCCTGGTTAAGCAGCAACCACAATCCTTGACAGGGTAAGGTACAAGCAACCCCCAAATTAACCTGTGCTCAACCCCCTGGTAGCTTGGCACAGAGCAGTAAGGCTTAACTAAGAGGCAATGTGTAAAGTATATGTGCAACACTTCAAACAGTAGCACAGTGAAAACACACCACAAAAAGAGCCTACAACGGTGATAGAACAATAGAGTTGTTTTTAATAAATACAAAACGACCAAAACAACAAAAATCCAATTAGTAGGACCAGAGGTATTGAACTTTAAACTTTTTAGAGAAAATAGACTCAAAAGGCATAAAGCACCAACTGTGGATATCTGGTTGCACTGGACTGGGACAAAGTCACAAATTCACAAATTCAGACCGACAGAGATGGACTGCAGGCTGGCTACAGGGATCCCGTTAGGCCCTCTGAAAGGAGTATCTTAAATCGTGGTTTGCCAAAGGTTACATGGATCTATGTTGAAGATGTGCCGCACAGCTGAAATGATGCATCGGTTCCAAGATGCAGCGAGGATGCAGTGCGAGGTCCTGTTTGCATCGTTGTCAAGGATCCCGTCGACGAGGGCTGGCAATGCAAAGTCTGGAGTCAAGGATGCGTCGCGCAGACGGGGCAATGCGTCGGTTCTGAGGAGCTGCGAGGCTGCGATGTGGAGTCTGGTGTTATCATCGAGACTGCCAACGATAAGAAATGCGAGTGCCTGTGTCGAGGATGCATTGCGCAGCTGTGGTTTTGAAGGCGATGTGGGCTGTGGCAGCAATGCGAGCCTTCACAATGGGTGCAATACATGCAGCAGCGTTGCTTCTGTTCTGCTCAGGGTTGCTCAGCAGTGGAGATGCATTGGTTATGTTGAATCCACAGAGGCTGGCAATGCACCTTAAGCTCACTACTCAGGGTCCAGGACTGGAGTGACACCACTTGGCAAGGTGGACTTGCAGATGGCAGAGTCTAGGTGCAGATGCAGGGTTGTTGGAAACATGTTATGTCCTTGTGGCTTCAGATCAGGAGGCCAGTCAACTAGCCCTTGGAGTCACTCTGGGTTCTGGGTTCAAGAGATGCTAGTCCAGTCCTTCTCACCCAGACAAGAGGACAGCAGGCACCGGGTCAGCACAGCAAAGCAGGAGTCCTGCAGAGTGCAGTCCACTGTAGTGGCAGTCATTCAGCAGCACAGCAGTCCTTCTTCCAGGTTGAATATCCACAGGTCTAGAAGTGTACTGAAGTGGTGGTGTCTGAGGTCCTTCTTTTATGCACAGTTGTGTCTTTGAAGTGGAGAGAAGCTTCTAGAGGCATGCCTTTGAAGTTAACTATAGGGGTTAAGCAGCCCCTGTGGACGCAGGACACAGTCTATTCAGGTGTAAATGGGATTGTGCCCAGCTCCTCCTTGCCTTCTTGCCAGTGATGGCCCATTCAGGCACACCTAAGCTCCCTATTGTGTGTGGCTGTCTAGGAGGAATACACAAAACTCAAGTGTCAGCTACACCAAGTCATGTGAACAGAGACAGGCTACAAACACTAAGGGGCTCATTTATGAGCCCTTGCAACACTTTTGCGCTGCCAGTGCATCACATTTTGTGACGCACCAGCGGCGTAAAAAATGCACCATGTTGCTCCCTATTTACAAAGTGACGCATCTAGGCAGAAGCCTCACTTTTTAAACCCCTGCGCTACATTATACCTGCGTCAGGTATAATGTATGCAGGGTGGGCGTTCCCACGCATCCAAGCCCCGTAGAAGTGGCGCAGTGAAATCTATCAGATTTCACTGCGTCACTTCTAGGACGCTCCTGCATCAATATCTTACGCCTGCCTCATAGCAGGCGTAAGACTGACGCAGGCCCTTTCACATGGGGCTTGCCCCATGTGAAAGGACATATTTCTGGAGTTGCGTCTGTTTTCAGACACACCCCAGCAATGCGTCACTCTTCCGCTGACAGATGCGTCATTAATACTGACGTATCTGTCATTCCTTGCGACATGATGGTCATACATTAAATATGACGCATCCATCATGTCGCAAGGAGGGCGCACTGAGAAGTGACGCATCGCTGTTTTCACGCAGTGATGCTTCACTTCTCATAAATAAGCCCCTAAATGGCTAAGGCAAGAAAATGCCAACTTTCAAAAAGTGGAATTTTCAGAATTGCAATTTAAAATCCGATCACCATTAGTTAGGATTTTAAATTGTAATTCCAGAGATACCAAACATGACCTGCTCATCTCTTCCCATTTGGAAACTGCACTTATAAAATGTAATATGGCAGCTCCAATGTTATCCTAAGGGAGAGATCGGCTTTGCAGTAGTGAATAATGAATTTAAGAGTTTTTCACTACCAGGGCATGTAAAACTTAATAATACATGTCCTGCTTTTTTTTTAGATACATGTCACCCTGCCCTCTGGGCTGTTTAGGGCCTACCCTAGGGGTGACATATGTATTAAAAAGGAAGGTTTAGGCCTGGCAAACGGTTTATTTTGCCAGACCGAAATGGCAGTTTAAAACTGCGCACATATGCTCTGCAATGGCAGGCCTGCAACATGTTTAAAGGGCTACTTAAGTTGGTGGCACAACCAGCATTTAATTTACAGGCCCTAGGTATATGTAGTGCACTTTACTAGGGACATATAAGTAAATTAAATCTGCCAATTGGGGATAAGCCAAATTTACCATGTTTAGAGTAGAGAGCACAAATACTTTAGCACTGGTTAGCAGTGGTGCAGAGTTCGAATGACAGCAAAAACGAGATCAGAAAAAATGGTGGAGGAAGGCAAAATGTTGGGGGGAAGACCACCCTAAGGCTCACAGGTCTAACAATGTAGAAAGATTATAAAGAAGAATAGATGTATGGATGGATGGATGGATGGATAGGTGGGTGGGTGATCGGATGGAAGGAGGGATAGATGCATGGAGCCAAATTCATGATCAATGCCCTCTGCAGCATCTATACAGGCATACAAGAGCACGTACGCCAATAGACTAATCATACCTGGAGAAGCGCTTGACAGATTGTTAAAATTGCTTAAAAATACTGAAAGAAAAATTGCCAACAAAACTTTCTCCATCATGCATTGAATTGGAATCCTCACTCAGGACTACATTTGGCCCACTGCTCAGGCCGTCTCCGAAGGGCTTGAAAGCCCATCTGTTGTAAAGCCATCTGTTTGCTGATCTTTCCAGCCCTACATTTCGATCCTAAACTTAATGTTTCAATTCTTTTATATTTACCAATCTATGTCTTTCGGATAGGTCCAGGGCCCATAGACAATTCTATAAATAAAAACCGTAAAATAAAACCACAATAGTTCACAGGGCTGTTAGTCACACATAACAGAGGCCCACTTGGCAGCTGTATTAACCTACAGTTAATATGGCCGCCTATTTCGGTTGTTATAAGGGCCCACGTGCCACTTTAACATTCCCTGCGGTTTCCCTGAATGGCAGTGCCCGGACCTTTATCATGGAAACACATCTCCCATATCCCTGTCTTTAAAAACAGCAATTACGTGCAAATGTCTTTTGATTTATTTGCGCCATGGCCACCGGCCAGTGTGAGTCACCACAATTTATTGCTAACTGTCACTTTTACATGATAGGTTTGTAACAAATATCTGCCGCATATTGTTAAATTAATCTTCCATTTAAAATTAATGGAGTTAGACTCCCCAGGTTCAATGTAATTTCGTGTTCACGGGCAGAGAGCGATGCGCGCGGCATACTAAATGAGACTAGGCCAAACGCCCTAATCTTTCATCACCTTGAACTTGGCGACTAGGACGTCTTCTCAGCACCGACTAATGAGATGGCGCGGCTGTCTCTCCAGAGGAAGCGGGCTCACAGAAGCTTTTCTGCTCAGATACAGCAGCAGCCTCGATCTTATTTTAATAATTCCTCAGATATGACAAGCCTGATTTTATGTATGAAAGACTCGGGCTTGAGACACGAGATGAAATGAATTTTTGCGTCGTTACTTCAGGCCCATAAGCGGCTCACGCAAGTGTGCCGTGGTTAAGGCGGGAAAAAGCAGTAAGCATTTTAGCTCTGATGTATGGGGAACGTAAACAGCAGTCAGTTGTTCATATTTTTCTCTCTTTTTTTGGCTGTAATGTATGATTGCCCTATGCTCCTTGCCTGTCAGGTTTAAACCTATCCAGGAGCTAATTAAAATACCGCAGATGAAAGCATTGACCGCCCAATGAGAGCCGAACCGTCTCGGAGTTAGATTTCCCTGCGGAATTCACGATATTGCTCCTTGCAGGCAGTTTTACAAAATTATCCTTTCATGTACCACTACCTAGAGCAAAGTCAGAAAAAAAAGAATTCTTAATCTAAATGAGACCGTCGCATTTCATCAGTTAGCTTCCACTGAATTGTGTGTTTTTTTTTTACCTTTTCAATGACAAAAGGGTAGGACCTGCAACATTCTGAAACTGGCAAGGATGGAGACGTTTGCACGTTTATAATATTAAACTAACATGTGAAAGAAATATATAAGTCACGATTTTCTGAAATGCCTGATTTTATGTATCAATTATTAAATAATTAAAATTAGATAACCATGTCTGTGGAATGTTGCTATACATAAAGTGTGGAAACATTCCACAGCTCTGGTTTACTATTTTTAGTAATTTGTCAAGTGAAAATATGGGGAGCAATTTTTGAGTAATTTTGACACAGATAACCAAATATCAATTCAATTCAAAGTAATGTTTATTTAGACCTTCGGTCCTTAAACATAAAAATAATGGAACATTTCCTTCTTTCCATAATACAATATTATAATTATATGTACACCATAAAAAATGCAATACCATAATAAATAGTTATTTCCTTTCCTAATCTATCCTGTTATCCTAAAATGAATTTAATAAAATCCCGGTTTTATATACACTAAAAACTTTTTTATCCTCAAACATGAATCTCCCAAATATCAAAATTAAATAAATTCCCTTATGATTCTGTTTATTTTAAATGTTTATTTTAATGAATGTTTTCTTTTTAAAGGAAAAATATGTTAAACCTGGTTACTACAGACTTAGCATATTTGTGAACGAATACAGCAGAATGTATTTTAAAAGATTTTTCTATTTAATATTCTTTTAATTCTGCATATTACTTCTTACAAATGAAAAGGATATTGCCCATTTTGTAGTTTGAACTCATGAAACTGCACCTAAATACAACTTATTTGAAAAAGCACCCTTGTCTAACATCTTGCCTTCTCTTGGGACGTACTCGTACTATGCATTCACTTATAACATGCTATTGATGGCTTCCTGTCGCCAGATATGTGTGACTTTTTAATATCTTCTCATGTGCAATAATGGGACTGTCTCTTCTTCTAACCTATATGGATTGTTACTGCTTGTATCTACATAAACCAATTACATCTGTATCAATTCAATTCAATTACCCTCTCAGTGTGGCCTCCTCCTCCTCCTTCTAATTTATTGCGTTGCAACCCTTATATTTCTAATTTAATTTGATGTTCCATCTATGACCACAGGGAAAAACATGTTATCCCCTTTCAGCGACAGAAATGTGCCACCCTTATGTGCTATTTTCCTGTTAGTGTATTTGCAAATTCTTACTGCCTGAAATATTATATTACTTTATTATTTAAGCACTTTACATCACCTTTGGGTGCTGAATTATTATACTATGAACTATACAATGAAAATAAATTACTGAAATACAAAATATCTTCTTTACTCTGGCGCATCCGTGCAAATATTAAGCCTGGGCGGGTAACTACGCTCCGCCAGCGTAGTTTACGTAGTTTTGCCTACTCCGCGTTCCGTTACGAACGCGGAGTTCAGGTAAAACTACGACTCCGTGGCGGAGCGTAGTTAGCCGCCCCTCCACCCTCCCAAAGTAATTAAAAAAGTAATTAAAAAGGCACTTACCTGCCGTGGTTGCCTCCACCTCACCAGGGCCGCTCTCCTGCCTCCTCCTCGCCGTCCTTCTTCAGTGATAGCTCCTATGTTGTACGTCTTGCGCATGCGCACGCACAAGACGTACAACGTAGGGGTTATCAGTGAAGAAGGACGGCGAGGAGGAGGCAGGAGAGCGGCCTTTGCCAGGAGGAGGCAGCCACGGGGCAGGTAAGTGCCTTTTTAATTACTTTTAATTACTTTTAATTACTTTGGGAGGGGGGAGGGTGTGTAGCGGAGCGAAGTTCCACAGAGTTGTTTTCCAACTCCGTGGAACTTCGCGTAGAGGCACTACGCCTGCTCCGCCCAAGGTTAGCAAATATCAATTGCAATTATTGGTGCAGATTTAACTAATGTCCAGCAACGTGGCAAAAATCCCCCTCGACTCTGAAATACTTGATCATAGACTTGCATCACTAGACTGCTATTGTATTTTCCGTGAACTTCAAGACCATTGCAGAAACAGGGAAATGTGTGGATTACTTTGGGATGTCCAGTCGATGTCTGAAGTACTGCTTAAAGGTCAGATCATAATTCACCATTTACACACGAAGAATGCACCACAGTTTGTGCTTTCCACTACAGTTCACCTTGCCTCTTGAAAGACATTGCCATGTGCTCTCATAATGCAAGGTATGTAACCAGTTGTAAAAAGACTACCTTTCGCCAACATTTTTTTGCAACAAGTAATTGAACTGCAAGTGTTACAGCAAGAAGTGTATCTAAAATTTCTTTATTGTACGCTTACTCTCCTTACTCCTCTAACTGTATTGGGCCCTTACGATTAGACAGTCTGAGGCATTACCATTACTACAGAGGCAATGATCCTCTGATGAATCTTTCTCCGCCGATAGGAGGAGTGAAAATTAGGTTGACCAAACTCCACGTTAGCTGTACAATGAGGACCAATAATTGACAGCCAACTCAGAGATTTTAAATCAGATTTAGATAGACCACTGTTGTTAGAAATGGGGGTCTCTAGTTGGCAGAGGTATGTACCCCTGTATAAGTAGGGACCCTTGCTTCTAGTCAGTGTAAGGAGGATACACACTCTAGATAGCCACTGCTCACCCCCTTGGTAGCTTGGCACGAGCAGACAGGCTTATCCCAAAGGCAATGTGTAAAGTATTTCTACTCAAAACACACAGTAATACAGTGATAACACCACAAATAGACACCACACCAGTTTAGAAAAATAAAGTATCTTAATCTAAACTCAACAAGACCAAAACGACAAAAATCCAACAAACATGTAGTAAAATAGCACTTCAAAATAGTAATTTCAAAAATAAAGCTTGTAGAAAACAAATAGCTCCACCTGGGGCTATTACGACGTCGTGACAGCAATAAATCCAAAGTACGGCAACGATCGCGAGGTGCGCGGCGTCACACGGACCCCAAAACCAACAGTACCTTTGGATAACGGTATCTATGATGTTGCAAGGTGTCATGCAGGTGAAGCGTCGGTGCCGAGGTCGAGGCAGGCTCCCTGGCTGCCACGGGGGAGGCGAAGCGTCGTGACCGCGAGGAGGCGACGTGTCGAATCCAGGACAGGGAAAGTTGGTTGCGTCGGCGGTGAGGTGTCGGTTCCAGTGAGGCGATGCGAAGTTGGCGAGTTTGTGGAGTCACCCTCGGTGGTTATCGGCACCACGATAACGGGAGTCAGGCGCTGACGATGGTGGAATCGGTAAGAGCGCTGGCGTCTGGGAAATGCTGATAACTGCAGGCGGTGCAGTCTGAGCGGTGCGTCGTGCACTTCATGAGTGGTGCCCATGGCCTCGGTGCAGGTCGCGGCGGCAATGCTGACGGCGTCGGAGACAGGTTTTCTTGCTTCTTTCAAGTTGCTTCCAGCTCCCAACAGCAGGAACAACCTCCTGAGGCCCAAAACTGGAATGGGCACCTCCTGGCAGGTCAGAACTCTCAGCAATAGAGTTGAGGGGAGCTGGGGTTGAAGTTGTTGTGTCCCTGAGACTTCAGAACTGGAGGCCAGCACACACAGGCCCTTAGAGATTATTCTTCAAGCAGGTTCACAGCAAAGTTCCTTTCTTTGTCCTTTCCTTGGCAGAAGCAGCAACTGCAGGCCAACCCCACATAGCACACAGAAAAGGGGCAGTACTGCTTCTCACAGCTCTCCCGGTCTTCTCCTTGGCAAAGGTTCGTCTTGAGTCCAGAAGTGATCTAAAATTCTGAGGTTTAAGGCCTACTACTTATACCACATTTTGCCTTTGTTCTTCTTTGTGCAAGGGTCTCTGAGCCCAGTCCAAACCAGTTCTGTCCTCACTGGTGCAGTATGACCACAGGAGGTGGAAACAGCATTGTGCAAGGGAGACAGGCCCTATTCAGGTGCAAGGAAATCTCCTCCCACTACTCTAAATTCAGCCAGGGTCTATTCAGCTCAGCTCTGAGTAATCCAGGAAGGGCCAGGTACACCTCAACCCCCCCAGTGGCTGTCTACAGTGAATGCACATCCCCAGCACCTGACACTCCAAAACCAGATAGTCAATTCACAAACAGGCAGAGTCACATAGAATGGTTAAACAAGAAACCGCCTACTTTCTAAAAGTGGCATTTTCAAACACATAATTTAAAAACCTTCTTTACTAAAAGTTGTGTTATTAAATTCTGAGTTCAGAGAGCCTAAACATTATTTCTCTATCTTGTCCCAATGGACGTTATACTTGTGAGATGTTACAAAGTAACTCCCATGTTATCCTATGGGGCAGATAGCCTTTCAATAGTGAAAAATGAAATACACTGTATTTCACTATAAGGACGTCACACACACCAGTACATGTACTACCTTTCACATACCTGCACCCTGCCCATGGGGGTACATTGAGCCTATCATAGGGAAGGTTAGGGCCTGGCAAGTGGGTGCACTTGCAGGTCGACATGGCAGTTTAAAACTGCGCGCAGACACTGCAGTGGCAGGTCTGAGATACCTTTTCAGGGCTACCCATGTGGGTGGCACAATCAGTGCTGCAGGCATACCTCGAAGAAAACAGCATCCTGGACCCATCCCAATCAGGGTTCGGCAGCAAACACAGCACTGAGACTGCCCTCATCACCGCCACCGACGACATCAGGACCCTGCTGGACAACGGTGAGACCGCAGCCCTCATCCTGCTGGACCTCTCCGCCGCCTTCGACACTGTCTGCCACCGCACTCTACGCGCACGCCTCCACGACGCAGGGATCCGAGACAAGGCCCTGGAATGGACCACCTCCTTCCTCGACGGCAGAACCCAGAGAGTCCGCCTCCCACCTTTCCGATCCGAAGCCTCCGAGATCATCTGCGGCGTACCCCAGGATCTTCCCTCAGCCCAACACTGTTCAACATCTACATGGCCCCGCTCGCACGCATCGCCAGACAGCACGACCTCAACATTATCTCCTACGCCGACGACACTCAACTGATCCTCTCCCTCACCAAGGACCCCTCGCCGCCAAATCCAATCTCCATGAAGGAATGAAGGCCGTCGCCGATTGGATGAAGATCAGCCGACTAAAGCTGAACACGGACAAGACAGAGGTCCTCATCCTCGGCTCCAACCCCTCAGCCTGGGACGACTCCTGGTGGCCAACGACACTGGGAGCAGCCCCGACACCCACCGACCACGCACGCAACCTGGGAGTCATCCTCGACTCAACGCTCTCCATGGCCAAGCAAGTCAACGCAGTCTCCTCCTCCTGCTTCAACACCCTCCGCATGCTTCGCAAGATCTACAGGTGGATCCCGACAGATACAAGAAGAACAGTCACCCAGGCCCTCGTCAGTAGCAGACTCGACTATGGGAACGCCCTCTACGCGGGAGCCCCGGCCAAGCTCATCAAGCGACTGCAACGCATACAAAACGCCTCCGCACGCCTGATCCTCGACGTACCACGCCACAGCCACATCACCCCCACCTGAGGAACCTGCACTGGCTCCCCGTCGACAGGAGAATCTCCTTCAAACTCCTCATCCACGCACACAAGGCACTCCACAAGACTGGCCCAGCCTACCTCAACAGACGACTCTTCTTCTACGTCCCCAACCGCCAGCTCCGCTCCGCCGACCTCTCCCTCGCCACCGTCCCTCGCATTCAAAGAACAACCACCGGCGGCAGATCCTTCTCACACCTCGCCGCCAAGACCTGGAACACCCTTCCACTAAGCCTACGACAGACCCAAGACCTGCTGACCTTCAGGAGGCTACTCAAGACCTGGCTGTTCGACCAGTAGCAGCACCCCCCCCCCTTTTTTTCTCCCCAGCGCCTTGAGACCCTCGCGGGTAAGTAGTGCGCTCTACAAATTCTGTGATTGATTGATTGATTGATTTACAGGCCCTGCCACACTCAGTGCACTTTTACCAGTAAATCAAATATGCCAATCAGGGATAACCAATTATGTTCACAATTTACACAGAGAGTATATGCACTTTAGCACTGATTAGAAGTGGTAAAGTGCCCAGAGTCCTAAAGCCAATGAAAATAGGTCAGGACAATTAGGAGGAAGAAGCAAAACGTTTGGGGATAACCCTGCAAAAAGGGCCAAGTCCAACAAATGTCAAGACCATTTTGTAGAAATAAAGAATAGCAACTGGAAAACCCAACCTCCTAAAGAAGTTAAGTCGAGTGAGGATAATGCAAACTAAAAGCTCAGCAATCGTGACACAAAACAGGAGAAGTAATACCTGATGTTCTGACAAAGCTCGCTGATTCTCCCTACAATGCATTTAAAACATTAGTCACAGTCAAAATGGGAAGTCAACAGGACTCAATAATAGACCCAGACAGATATTTGAGTAAATTTTGTTATTGTATTAAAGAATCAAAACTCATTAAAATAAGCAATTTCTTAAGGACGTCCGTCAAAAATATTACTGCTTGCATTAAAGCACCAAGCACTAGGCAAATCTTTATCGAGTGGTTATATAATCAGAATTACAGAATCCCACTACCCTTTAAGGCAGACGGATGGTTCAAGTTCTAACAGCTCAGGTCCTATGGAAAAAGTGGGAAAGGTTCAGACTTAAAATTCAATAGGGGCGAGTCCATTAGCTTAGAGCTAAAGATATAATAGGAAATTTGAAAAATAGAAATGGTTCAGTAAAGAAGGTCTCAGTCCCTCAGCTCCTGATTGTAGCAATGACAAACGGTCCAAAGTAAATGATCAATCAAGTAGAAAAAATCAGAATGGCAGTTGTTGCCCCTCATTTGGGGTTTCTTCTTTTATAGCAATTTCCAGTTTCGTGGGATCACTCCACTATCGAAAGACAGTCACATGTCCATGCTCACATCATGTCACCTTAGAGGATTGAAACATCAAGCTAGTTTCCCATGCTAGTCATGAGAAACAACATTTTGTGAGTCCTCAAAGGCCCAACATTAGGAGAGAAGAAATACAAAGTTGCAATTTATAGCCATAGCTGAAATTCTATTCCTACATGAATAATTCACTGTGAACATTCTAAAAGCATTCAAGAATGAAAGGGAATAGACATGTACAGGACAACTATGTAACATTTTACCTCCAAAGAATGATCTATTATATTAAATCAGGAGAAAGGTGAGCACTCGAGAAAAAGCATTTCATGAACGCCTTTAAGATAGCATGGCACGTTTAAACAAAATGAGCTCTGACTTTACTTCAAATATAATGAAATTAAATCAATACAAATGAAGAATGTATACATTTGTCACAAATATTATTACATGGAAATGGCTAACATTAGAAATAAACTACTACCACAAATTTCACAATATTCATATAAATGCATGTTTTTCAAATTTCATTCTACTAAAATTGTTTCTAATATTTCATAAACTATAAAGTCTCTAGTATCAATTTGCAAAATCTCAAGTCTGTACTTCGTTGCTACACATTTTTGCACCAACTTTTCTAACGGGTGCATTCTCAGCAAAAACATAAAAAGCACTAGGTCACTTCACAAAGCATCACACTTTTTCCTTAATATATGTCAATAAGCAACATATGCATTAGAAATTCATTAGCGCAACTTGTTTATATGTATTTGTGTTACCTTATAAACATGTCTTCTTCATCTCATGTTTTAAAGCATGCTTTTATGATGCTTCTACTACACTTGTCTCTGTTTCATGTGTCACTGTGTCTAACGTGTGCAACGTGTACTTTCAACCTTTCGTATCTTCTGTGTATAAATGTGTCATGTATTATGATTTTTAAAATCATGCTGGATCACAAGTGAGGCTTTGTATAGGTTACCTAAGCATGTCTATTCATGAAGAAATCAAGTCAAAAGTCCATTAAAGTTCCTTTCGCTATTCATATATCACTTACCCATCCATACCCTGTATAAACCCTTTGTATTTCCTCTCTGTAGTGTGTGTTATCAGCAAAGGAGAATGTATTGATGGAATGCAGAAGAAGTCTAGCTTCTGTTTATTTCATGCTCAAGATAGAGAGAAACCCCCACACCCATCACTTAAACCATCTTTTCTTAGGCCAAAGCAGCAAGCACTATATTACATCCATATTTCATGGCATGTTATTTGCATGTATAGCACTTGAGTTGCTCTAAGGCAGCTGTAAATCACTAGGGAGGCCGGGTCTGGTGGCTCAGTGGACTAATGCATCCACTGCAGGGGCCTGTGTTCGACCTCATGGTCACAGGTTCGAATACCGGCGGGTCCACTCAGCCTTTCATCCATTTGAGGTCGATAAAATGAGTACCATTGAGTTGGGTAACAATAAACATCTGTTATTCAGCGCCAAGATGCCCCGTTGCTGGGGTGAACGTGCGCTTTACAAATACACGTTATGTTATGTTAAAGAGTGCTAATCAGGAGGATAGAAGGGAGCCAGAAGCAAAATATGAAGAATAACACAAAAAAGTGAAATTGCTAGTTTATAGTTAAAGAAGAAAACTCCTATCAAAAAGAAAGAGAGAGTTGTTAAGTTTGCTTTGGAATGCTGGGTGATGGTGCTCCTTTGTACTCACCTTTTCAAACGTGTTTTCAGATAATTACCCATCACTCTGTTTATATCTGTTTATTACTCTGTGCATCCTTTATCATTATAAAGGATACACTGTGTCTGATGCAGATAATGCTACTAGTGAAGACAGGAAGAGTGAGGAGGCCAACTGGTAATTTTCTTTTTCTCTAGGGTAGAGGGTTCTGTGAGCCCTAACGTTTGAGGCTTTAATGGAAAGTGTTCCCCATGCGTATGCACTTGCCCACCAACTTCCCTTACAAAAGCTGTTGGAGGCAGGTTGCAAATAGTCTCAGACCTCACCTTGCCGTGCCAAGATGTCATGTTCAGTTAGTGGAACAGGTTTCAGGTCTGACAGGCTGAGGCCCTGGAGGACTAGAGATGTGTCTCAGATGACATATATATGCATTTGGATCCATAATCAAAGATTAGTTTTTCCCCAAATTTCATCAGACCCAAGCTGTATCAAGGGGCCCCGAACTATATAAAAACTTTGAAACACTACCAAAGACCATCCGTCAGCATTATCAAGAGAGCCATGAGGTTCTGAAACTGAAAAGAAGTAACTGACTCAACAGGATACGGATGTCCCACTCCTTTTTAAAAAAAATTTAAAATCAAAATGTTATTACCATTTTAATGCATATACAACCAAATACATTTGTACAACAGAATGCCATCTTCCCCTACCCCCACCCTCCCAAAGCCACACCCCGGCCCTACACAGATCAACAACTATATAACACAATCCTGACAAAAGTTAATTAATCCATCTTATATTCGCCGCTGAATTCATTATATAAACTAAAAAAAGTAACCAAAAAAGTGCGTAGATGACATAAAGGGATAAGTACCAAGTGCAAACTGCATATACAACACGGTTTAACCCAGTAATATTCTTCCAAGTGTACTTATTCTCCCTAATAGAGTATTGCATAAATGAAGATATGTTTATACACACAGATAATATCCCCTAGATAGTCTGAGCCACACCAGAGGTATATAAAGTGTCAAGTGCAAAGTGCCATGTGCAAGATGCAGCAGCACGGCCATAGGGAAGACCAATTAAGCTTGAGAATTCCAAATCATAAATCCATCAGATTTCATTATGGGTTCAAGAACGGTCTTGGGGTCTCCCTCAGGTGGATAAAATTAATGTACAAAATGCAAAATATACAGTACAGATAACTTTTTTTGCCCAGACTCACAGTTTATCTACCTGGATTCAACTCCCCCCAAGTTGTGAAGTTGGGTGGCAAGCCCACTTGGTCAGCAGGTCCCAGATAACCAATCCCTTTTTTTTGCGCAAATTCACTTCTTGGCATATATTGCTTTTCCCAGATTGCGGATTGAGAGTAATCGGGCCAACCATTGCTGGAAGGAAGGGGGATTGTGATCCAGCCATGCAGTGGCAATGCACAGCCTCAGTATAGTCATAGCGATAAAAATCATGGCCCCTCCCTCATTTCTTTCTATAATATCCTGTACTCCCAATAAAATCACAGGAGGGGTTAGAGATACATTCTTGGGAAAAAACTGTCTTAAAAAAGCCCGAAATATCTTCCATCAAAGGTCTAAGCTTCCCACAAGTTGCAAACATATGCACAGAATCGGCTCTGTGTTCAAAACAACGGGGACACTTGGTGCCTTTACCGTCCCCCCATTTCGCAATTTTGCTCGGGGTATAATATAGAAAAAAGCAGGTTTTATAAAACTGGGCTTGGAGATTAGCAGAGAGTAAATCAGTTTGTGCGAAGAGGAGGGCTTGTTGGAAGGCGTTATCCGTGATGCCTAATTTTATCTGACATTTCCCGGAGATCTTACTCAGGTCATCGGGCATTAGGCTATTGAGGATACCATAGATAGTCCCTATTCGTGGCGCGTTACTCTCGGCTAATTTCTCCATGAGTTCGCACTTGACAAACCCCGAAGGCCCACCTCACTTGCTTTGTAAAAAATTCCTAATTGATAAATATTTGAAAAATTCCTTATGGCTAAGGCCACATTTTATTTTTAAATCCCCAAAGTTATAACCCCATCAGAGAAAAGAAAGCTCCCAATATGTTAATCCCAGCTTTAAACCAGGTTGAAAAAGAGTGTCCCCCAAATATTTCTGGCAGGTTCACGTTGTTTCTTGTAGGAGTATAATAGTTAAATCTGCCAATCCAGAGTAATTTAGGGACTGCAGTGAAGACCTTATAGGTTCCAATGAGGGTCTTGAACCTTACTCTTTTAAAATACCGAACTCTAATTGCCGCCACAAACAGCCCCAAGCTTCTGGACCGATCAAGAGATCGAACAGAGAAGGAAGTTCCGCCGTTAGAACTTGGGAACGATCCTGCAGCAGTACGGGGCAAAGTTGCATAATAGTGGCCTAATAGTATAGCTTTAGATTTGGGAGCGACCATCCACCTCTTTCCCTTGGGAGAGATAAGTACTTTAAAGATCTTCTAGGCTGAGAGTAGGCCCATCAAAATTGTGTCAAGAGATTATCAAATTTCTTTAACATTAGATTTGTATATTCAAGAGGGATAGCTCTAAAAAAAATTAAGATTTTCGGGGAAAAAATCATCTTTAAAACATTGCACCTACCCACTAAAGAGAGGTGCGGATTGTTTATCCGATACAATGACCTCTTCATCTCTGATGCTAAAGGAGCTCCACAATCATATCAATATTAGACAAAATGTTCACCCCAAGATATCTCGCCTTATTAACCACCCTGTGGTCGGCCCATTCAATTTTCTCATTCACAATAATCTAGTTTTTTCTTTGTTTAAAGCATAGCCCGAGACCTCTCTGAAACTTTGAGCCTCCTGTTCAATTGCCTCGATTGCCTTTCGAGGATCAGGGTTAGCAAGTGCTAAATCATCGGCATTAGCCATAATTTTAGTGTCAAATCCGTGCCTATGTATTGGAGGGATTCCAGGATTTATTTCTAGCTTCTTGATGAACAGATCAATATACATTGCAAAAAGCAGAGGAGAGCAGGGGCAGCCTTGGCGGGTCCCCCGTGTTATTGAAAATTGCTCTGTCTGTACCCCATTTATCAAGACACTGGCCACGGGGTTTATGTATAGTGCCTGTCCCACTCCTACTTACCTTTCCTGATTCCCACTCAGACAAAATCACATCCTTAAAGCAGTGCATCATTATTTACCCACCATTAACAAGGGGATTTCTATTTTGTGTGTCCAATAAAAAGCCTGGAAGCTTCTATATAGCCACTTTGGATATACCTTACCCTCCTTTGTCACTACAAACTAGGGAAATCTTGACATTGCAGTCTGCCATGCTCAGAGGGCAGGAACCTTGTTTTGAGTATAGGAAGGGAAGCAAATAATGAGCAGGTTTGTGGAGCTAGAGCTTTTTAACTGGAGTCACAGGATTAGAAAGCCATGGTCTTAAATTCACATGGTCTTCTCACACAAATCCCCATTCACTTGACATCAGAGCATTTCCCTTGGTCAGCAGATCAAATCCTACTGTTCTGTTGTTTGATCGGTTGGTGCAATACTCAACAGAGGCACATTTAGACAGCAGGCAGTACATCCACAGAGTAACTCCCATGGTGAGAGAGTCAAGCATACATATATTGCTGATTTGCTTGTATTCATTACCCAGTTTAAGATCTATTCTCATAAGCAGATGTTCAGAGGGAATGTGAGGGGCAGGGTAAGCATAGTTCTGGGAACACTAAAATAATACAAATCAGCAGCTCTAAAATCAGCTACAGTGTTCTAGCTTATATGGAAGGCTCTCCAGAAGGGCAAGAATTGTATAACCTATCTGAAGGAACGAAGGTGGTAGACCACTAAATATGTTTGGACAGACTATGCATATTGTGCACTCTCACAACTATTGCGCTTGCCAGTTTCAAGTCTTTTTGAGGAACTAAGTCGAAGAGAATCTAATATTTGCAATTCCTGACAGAATGTGCCCCTTCCATCTGACAGTGATATAGGGATTGCAGCTTCCATGGATCCTTCTTAATATCTATGTTAAGGCTGTGTCTTACTCTAACACAGTTCCTGTCAGTATACTAGGGCTCAAATGCCTTGAAATTGATAGGTCTTTACTGCTTTGCAACAAAATAATCCTCAATAAATTATTAAGAATTATCAGCTTCCCATTTAAGGTAGAACACTTGCTGGATAAAAAGTTTAGCATTATCATGAAAGTATTCACTGCTTTCGTACATCCATTTCATTGTCTCTGTAGGGAAATGTTTGAGCATTGTTCACTATTACCTTTCATATTAGTATGCCCTTGCTAGTGTTCCCTGTGAAAGGGTCAAACTTAACAATGACCTGCACTCACAACTTTGTAGTAAACTCATGTTTAAGAAATTATCGAAAATAGTTGGCTTCACACCTAAGGAGGAGCGTTTGTAGCATGAAAAACAGTTCTAATATCATGAAGACATCCACTACAAAATCTAGACACTCCAACAAATGCTTCTATTTGTGACTAAATAATACAGGAAACTGGTCAATCAATCAATTAGCATTTGTATAGTGCTGCAATGTCACCTCTAGAGGTATCTGGGCGCTGTGGATGCAACTTCAGAGTACAGGTCAGAAACAAGCAGAAAGAGGCAAAATAGAGGTCAGAAACGAGCAGAAGGGCAAAATACAGGTCAGGAGTGAGCAGAAAGAGGCAGAATAAAGGTTAGAAATGAGCAGGAAGAGACAAACTAAAGGTCAGAAACGAGCAGGGAAGAGGCAGAATAAAGGTCAGAAACAAGCAGAAAGAGGCAGAATAAAGTTCAGATACGAGCAGAAAGAGGCAAAATGGAGGACAGGAGCAAGCAGAGAGAGGCAGAATAAAAGTCAGAAATGAGCAGAAAGAGGCAGAATAACAGTCAGCAATGAGCAGTAATAGTCAAAATATAGGTCAGAAACGAGCAGAAAGAGGCAGAGAATGAAGGTCAGATACGAGCAGAAAGAGGCAAAATAGATGGCAGGAGCGAGGAGAGAAGAGGCAGAAAAACGTGCAGAGGAGGCACAACACCAAAGGCAGCAGAGGGTAGTTGACTGCAGGCAAGCTGGACAGGAGGACCGTCGCAGGGGGAGCTGGCAAAATGACATGGTAGTTGGCATTGTTTTGCATAGTCATCTAGAATACTGTCACACTCTTTACACCACCCGCCAACAGATCAGTTTTCTGCCTGTAAAAACTCAAAAATATTTCTATCAACTTCTTAACAGAAATGAGACAGTAGCTCAAGCCCTAGGATCATGTCATCATATAATATGATTCACCATTTATGATTATTTTTTAACAAATCATTTTTTTTTGTCTCATATTATGGATCAGGCCAAGTCCTTCTTAATCAAATTAACAGCCCTAAAGGAATAAAGTATGCTTGCAATTCGCATATTCCAGTGAACATAGGCAGTCATTTTAATGTTACATAGCAGTTTTAGTACCAACATTTGTACTGAGTAGCAATTACCAAAGTACAAATATTGCTGGTGTTCTATATGCATTATTTAAACACAACGAGCCCACGGGTCCAGACTGAGTGGCTGAGTAGAAGGTGGATTTAAGGAAACCAAGCTTTACGTCGGGGGTATCCCTTATCAGGACGGTTCCCCTCACACACCATCGGTGTCATGCTTCATCATAGGGGTGCCTCCTCGCGTCAGAACCTAGTTCTAACGCGGGCTACAACCCACTCTCTACGAGGGCGGAGCTCAGGGATGTTTTGAATGGGCAGCTGGGTTGTACTAAAACCCCATGTGAGCTAGGTGTGTGAACAAATCTTGAAATGAAGTGCAGTGCTAAAATAAAGTGATAGTGAGTTTAAAACTGCCTGCGAGGCTAGCTATCAGTAAACTTTATTAAGCTACCTAGCGACAGGATTAAAAAGCAAAGAGCTGGGATATGCGGCTGACCACCATTAGAGACAGCCACATGTGCTAGATCAACATGTTTCAGCCATCAGGCTTTCATCAGGATCAGTTAGTGTACAGCTACTGCAAACTCATGTGATGGTGCACAACAAAAGAATATATGTGAAGGTGCCTCAGTATCTTGTACTGAACCAGGGTGGTTGTGTCCAGTAGATCTCACCGATGGAACCTAAGACAGAGACAAACAAGAAAGAAATAGAAGCTTGGTTTGTACCACATTCAAACAGTAATGGAGTTAGTTTTACTCCACGTAAGTGTGACACTTTCTTAATTTTGACAGAGTGGCAGGAAAAGAGGCACTTACAAAACTGGGGTAAAATTGTTACCTCTTCTGTCTGGGGCTAATTTAGCCGTAGGTACACGCGCCAATCAACCTGGAAATAAAGGTGGTGGCGTCAAAGTACAGCAACACACACACATAACAGAGAGATGAAGGGGATGTAAAGACAGGACCCAAGAGGGGATGGTGTCTGACAATGTCTGCGTCCCTGTCTAAAAGGAATCTGATACTTCGTCAGACGTTACTGAGCTAGGCTAGATTAAACAGTGCTGAAGTAAAGCCCATGGAGATTTATGTCTAAAAACTCAATTGTGTCTAGAACACAATTTGAGACAATAAGTCAAGAAAAAGGGAACAGTTTAAGGAGGCTGTGCCTGGTGATTCTATTCTAACCAAGATATTTCAAAGGGACATACTACGGAGTGGGGAATCACCCAGGTGCCTTTCATTGGGACAGAGGAATAAACAAAGCTGGGGGTCATGCCATCTCTCTAAAATGGAAAAATAGAAAAACGGGTTATCTGATGTTACAGGCCGTTATGGTCCTAGAGAAGGTGCTCAGAACAGAGTACATTCATATGTACCTTATATCGAGTGAGCAGGGTGATAGAACAGCGCCATACCACCAAGAAAAAGACCACGAGCGGCTCAAGGCGGGAAGCCCGGAGCCAAAGTGCTCCTATTAGAGTAGCTCAAAAATGGTCTCGGGGGCAGGGAACCGCCGAAATACCGGCCGGGACCCGGAAAGGGAGTGAATGCAACAAGCCCCGGGTTGTGAGCCGGTGCGAGTGGGCCTGGAGACCTGTAGACAATTAAATAAGAAGAGGGGATGAGCAAAAGGCAAAGAATAACTAAAAGACAGTACTCACGTGGCTTGGAGATCGTTGTCTCCTGAGGCGTGTGTCCCAACCGGCAGGTACAGCAGAGTATAGGCAGCTCGGTGTTTAAATCTGCCTGCAGGCCGGAAAAGCACAGAGGGTGCTGGGAAATGTGGTACTAGATACTGGGAAATGTAGTCCCAAAGTACGTTGTCATGGTGATTCAACCGGAGTCAAGAGTGCCGTGCACGTATATAATGCCGATCGTTGCAAACCCTTGGAGATTGGTGTTCGATAGCGATCCGCAATTAAATAAATATGATACATCGAGGGAATACTTATTGTGATGCAAATGGTATTTAGATCTGCGTGCGGGCCGGAAGAGCACCAAGGGTGCTGGGAAGTGTGGTGCGGGATTCATTTGATACTGGGAGATGTAGTCCCCACATGCGTTGTCATGGTGATTGAACCAAATGTCTGAGCGCCATGCCCGGATGTAATACCGGTCACTTCAAACCCTAGGAGTATCGTTTACAAAAGCGTCCCGCGATAAAAGTGACGCATATCACGTGAATGCTTGTTATGATGCAATAATCAGAGAAGGTCTCGGGACTTCGCTGTAGCCGAAGGCTCTCCCGCGAATAGTGACCTTACAAAAACGATCACAAAACTGTGGCGGTAAAGAGCCAAAACATGTGAAAAATGCTCCAAAAGCATATGTGTACTGAGTAGAACAGCAGCATATGCTCTTTAATGTAGACATACTATTTAATGCTGCTATGCATAGAAAAAATGAGATAAACATAAACCAACCGATCCATACCAGAATGGGAAATAAAGGAACCGGGGGTGCATGAAAAAGCAGGTGGTCTGCTTTGAGGCGCTGGAATCCCATGGCCGCATAATTAGAAAATGCCTCGACCTTGAACAGGACCTTGACAACATAGTGCAGGCCAAAAAGTAAACCATGGATAAAGGTCCCAGGGTAATGTGCTGACCATGGAGAATGAGCAAGCTGCCTATGGTCAATGCTTGTCTTGGTAAGTATTCAGGTGAGGGACAAAATTAAGGTGTGGGACGGCTGTCAGATTACGTCAGGTTATGTCAGATTATGTCAAAGCCAGCCAGGGGATGTCATCGTTGAGACCCACTTCAGCACTATTCAACCTAAATACCCAACGTTGCTCCACTCGGAGCAGTTTCATATTCAGGTCAGGTGTGGTAGCGGCTAGATTGGGTTTGTCTAAGACTACCCAGGTGAAAGAGTCCGCCTGATGTTGTTTTTCTAGAAAGTGTCTGGTGAGGCGTGTATTCTGTTTGACACATCGGATGGTACTTTTATGCTCTTGTATGCGAATGCGTATCTTTCGTGTTGTCATCCCTACATATCTAAGGCCGCAAGGGCAAGTTATAAGGTAGATGACATGTTCGCTATTGCAGTTGGTGTGGTGTTTCAACAGCCACGGTCTATTGGCCCAATGTCTACTGTTTTAGTGACGGATGTCTGGGAGCACACAGAACATGTCCCACAGGGGTAGTGACCCTGGACAGGTGGCAAATTCCATAGGGTAATTTGTTTTTGGATACCTTGTGGGGGCGGTCTTGTGTGCACTAGAGTGTCCTTCAGATTGCTACTGCGCTTATGTGCAAAAAGGGTTTTTTGAAGAGTTAGTTGCCCTTTGTTGAGAATATGCCAATTGTTCAAGACAGACTTCTTAACTGTGTTTGATAAGGTGCTAAAGGTGTTAACACAGACTAGTCGAGATTGGGATTGACCTGGGTCTGTGGGTATATTGTCCAATAGAGCATCTCTGTTATTGTTGAGTGCTCGTTTGGAAGATGTCTTTACCAAGGTCTTTGGGTAGTGCCTGTCTAGGAGATTATTCCTAAGGGTCTGTGCATGCTCTTTAAATTTATCAGTATTTGAACAGTTGCGTCGGACCCTTAGAAATTGGCCAAAAGGGAGATTCTCACGCAGGGACCTTGGATGGTAGCTCCCATAGTGAAGCAGAGCATTGCGAGCCATGGGTTTCGTGTACAATTCAGTCTCTAGCTTTCCATCTGAAGGGTAGATCAAAAGATCTAAGAAGGCCAGGTTCTCTTTGCTGAATTCACAAGTGAACTTCACGTGTTCATTACGGGTGTTGAGCCACTTGTGGAACCTATGAATGGTAGTGGCATCCCACCTCCAAATCACCAAGATGTCGTCGATATATCTTTTCCACAACGAAATGTGAGCTGAAAAAGGATTATTAGATGATAAGACGACATCCTCTTCAAAAGTGTGCATAAAAAGATTTGCGAGGCTCGGCGCGAACGTACTCCCCATAGAAGTTCCAGACACTTGGAGATATAGTTGGGTTTCAAACAGAAAGAAATTTTCTTTCATGGCCATAGAGGCACATCTCATAATGAATGGAAGGGGGGTAATCGTATCCGGAGGATAAAGAGTCAACAAATGTTCAATCGTCGCCAGAGTCTGGTCCTGCGGGATGCATGTGTACAGCGACTTAACATCAAATGACGCCAGGTAGTCGGTAGCAGGATCAAATTGTAGGCCTCTAAGTAGTTTCTGAACATCCTTAGTATCTTGTAGGAATGTGGGCATCTTTTGGACTAGAGGGCGTAGGAAAAAATCAACAAACTGGGACAGTGGCTGTAGCACTGAGCCAATACCTGAAATAATAGGTCTTCCTGGTGGCGGTTGTGGAGGATTGTGAATTTTGGGGAGGACATAGAAGTAGGGAGTGACCGGACTTTTGGTTTGTAAAAAGTCAGCTTCCTTTTGTGTGATCCAGCCCTCATCAGCTGCCTCTCTGGCCATGGAAGTGATGGTTGCCGACAGTCTCTCTGTGGGGTCTTGATGTAATGGGAGGTAAGAAGTCACCACACCCAACTGGCGTAGGCATTCTGTTCTGTAAGCTGGGGTATCCATAAGAACAGTCGCGCCACCCTTGTCCGCAGGTTTTATAGTGATGGATCTGTCATTTTTGAGGGTACACAGGGCTAGTTGCTCCCGCTTAGGGATGTTTTGGAATGTCTTCAGTGATGTTGACGTGTTTGTTGCCAGATCTTTAAGCACCGCTTTTTCGAAAGTGGCTACTTCAGCCGGCACCATGCCAATGGAAGGATTGAAAGTAAACTTAGGGCGTAGATTGGTGTTAGTGATAGCTCCTTCAGTGTCATTCGGTAAGAAAAAGTGAAGCCTAATTTTCCTAAAAAATTGATGGACCTCTTGTTGAACTTTAAAGGGATCTCCAAAGTTGGTGGGAACAAAGCCGAGACCACGTTCCAAAACAGCAGTTTCATCAGGCATCAAGGATCGTGAGCTTAAATTGACCACTAAACTGGGTCTGTGCTCGTTCCCGCTCGTTGTGTCGTCTTGGTCATACTCCTGGTGTTCGGGGGAGATGTTGATGGGCTCCAGTGGATCTGTTGTTGGGACCGTCTCCTTCCTCGAGAGCGTCCGCGGCCCTGTCCTACAAAAGAAGACTGCAAAATACCTTAATGTTGTTGGTATCCCATCATGGGGCCCTGAGGTCCAGGACCAAACGGTGGATACGGAGGGTAGCCCCATGGTGCCGGTGGCCACCACTGATTTGACTGTGGTGCACCTCGTTGTCCTCGCCACACTCTGTCGCGCCTCGGTTCTGTCGTCTCTGGCGTGTGGTATCTGTGCTTTGGTCTGAGTCACTCGATCCTTCTTCCCTGTCGGAGGATGAGTAATTAGACCCATAGCGTCTGCCTCCTTTATTAAAGACCGGAGGTTGGTAAGACTCACTCGTATACGGGTAGACTTTCTAAAGGTCAAATTTGGCAAAATCTTTCTTAAATTTAGTGATCTTACTAGTTAACAAGGTCTCCTTATAATCTTTAGCTGTTTTATTGGACTCGTCTAGATTCTTTCTAAAGAGAGTGGCTGTAACTATCGTCTTGATGCCTGCTTCTAATGTCTGGATCTCGACAAGGATGGTATCAGCTTCTTTTTTAGCAGTGCTTATAATCAAGATCAGCCAGTCTCTTGTGCACCACCAAGTGATGAGAGACCAATCGTTTAGGAAGGCTTTGTTTTCTAGAAAGAGTCTGGAGGCATTGGTCACCAACAAACCGGTGGGGGCACAGTTCCCTCTCAGATATTCAGTCATAATTGCCCCTTGTGTTGTTGTCCTAATGTGAAGCTGTTTTAAATTCTGAAGCTCATTCCAGTCTTCAGATGTTGAAATGTTTTGGGTCATTGGGATATCAAAAATACTCGGTGTTGTGAGTATCTCTAGCAACAGAGCATCGTCAAAGGACAGTCCCGTGCGTTCTGCCATTATGTCTGATATGTCTGTTATCAGGAGGGGAAAAAAATGAAAACAGGGGTAAAGGGGCACAAGTGACAAAGACAACAAACAAGAGACTAGTGTGAAGTATAAAGGGCCGCAGCTGAGCAGCTGCTCATAAAGGTACACACACAAAGAGGGCCTGGAGGAGATTTAAGGACCTGCGTGGGCACACTCCCCATTAAACAACATTTAAACACAACGAGCCCACGGGTCCAGACTGAGTGGCTGAGTAGAAGGTGGATTTAAGGAAACCAAGCTTTACGTCAGGGATATCCCTTATCAGGACAGTTCCCCTCACACACCATCGGTGTCATGCTTCATCATAGGGGTGCCGCCTCCCGTCAGAACCTAGTTCTAACGTGGGCTACAACCCCCTCTCTACGAGGGAGGAGCTCAGGGATGTTTTGAATGGGCAGCTGGGTTGTACTAAAACCCTATGTGAGCTAGGTGTGTGAACAAATCTTGAAATGAAGTGCAGTGCTAAAATAAAGTGATAGTGAGTTTAAAACTGCCTGCGAGGCTAGCTATCAGTAAACTTTATTAAGCTACCTAGCGACAGGATTAAAAAGCAAAGAGCTGGGATATGCGGCTGACCACCATTAGAGACAGCCACATGTGCTAGATCAACATGTTTCAGCCATCAGGCTTTCATCAGGATCAGTTAGTGTACAGCTACTGCAAACTCATGTGAAGGTGCACAACAAAAGAATATATGTGAAGGTGCCTCGGTATCTTGTACTGAACCAGGGTGGTTGTGTCCAGTAGATCTCACCGATGGAACCTAAGACAGAGACAAACAAGAAAGAAATACAAGCTTGAATTGTACCACATTCAAACAGTAATGGAGTTAGTTTTACTCCACGTAAGTGTGACACTTTCTTAATTTTGACTGAGTGGCAGGAAAAGAGGCACTTACCAAACTGGGGTAAAATTGTTACCTCTTCTGTCCGGGGCTAATTTAGCCGTATATACACGCGCCAATCAACCTGGAAATAAAGGTGGTGGCGTCAAAGTGCAGCAACACACACACATTACAGAGAGATGAAGGGGATGTAAAGACAGGACCCAAGAGGGGATGGTGACTGACAATGTCTGGTTCCCTGTTTAAAAGAAATCTGATACTTCGTCAGATATTACTGAGCTAGGCTAGATTGAACAGTGCTGAAGTAAAGCCCATGGAGATTTATGTCTAAAAACTCAATTGTGTCTAGAACACAATTTGAGAGAATACCACAATAAGTCAAGAAAAAGGGAACAGCTTAAGGAGACTGTGCCTGGTGATTCTATTCTAACCAAGATATTTCAAAGGGACATACTATGGAGTGGGGAATCACCCAGGTGCCTTTCATTGGGAAAGAGGAATAAACAAAGCTGGGGGCCATGCCATCTCTCTAAAATGGAAAAATAGAAAAACGGGTTATCTGATGTTACAGGCCGTTATGGTCCTAGAGAAGGTGCTCAGAACAGGGTACATTCATATGTACCTTATATCGAGTGAGCAGGGTGATAGAACAGCGCCATACCGCCAAGAAAAAGACTACGAGCGGCTCAAGGCGGGAAGCCCGGAGCTAAAGTGCTCCCATTAGAGTAGCTCAAAAATGATCTCGGGGCAGGGAACCGCGGAAATACCGGCCGGGACCCGGAAAGGGAGTGAATGCAACAAGCCCCGGGTTGTGAGCCGGTGCGAGTGGGCCTGGAGACCTGTAGACAATTAAATAAGAAGAGGGGATGAGCAAAAGGGAAAGAATAACTAAAAGGCAGTACTCACGTGGCTTGGAGATCGTTGTCTCCCGAGGCGTGTGTCCCAACCGGCAGGTACAGCAGATTATAGGCAGCTCAGTGTTTAAATCTGCCTGCAGGCCGGAAAACCACCGAGGGTGCTGGGAAATGTGGTACTAGATACTGGGAAATGTAGTCCCAAAGTACGTTGTCATGGTGATTCAACCGGAGTCAAGAGTGCCGTGCACGGATATAATGCCGATCGTTGCGAACCCTTGGAGATTGGTGTTTGATAGCGTTCTGCAATGAAATAAATATGATACATCGAGGCAATACTTATTGTGATGCAAATGGTATTTCGATCTGCGTGCGGGCCGGAAGAGCACCAAGGGTGCTGGGAAGTGTGGTGCTGGATTCATTTGATACTGGGAGATGTAGTCCCCACATGCGTTGTCATGGTGATTGAACAAAATGTCTGAGCGCCGTGCCCGGATGTAATACCGGTCACTTCAAACCCTAGGAGTATCGTTTACAAAAGCGTCCCGCGATAAAAGTGACGCATATCACGTGAATGCTTGTTATGATGCAATGATCAGAGAAGGTCTCGGGACTTCGCTGTAGCCGAAGGCTCTCCCGCGAATAGTGACCTTACAAAAACGATCACAAAACTGTGGGGGTAAAGAGCCAAAACATGTGAAAAATGCTCCAAAAGCGTATGTGTACTGAGGAGAACAGCAGCATATGCTATTTAATGTAGACGTACTATTTAATGCTGCTATGCATAGAAAAAATGAGATAAACATAAACCAACCGATCCATACCAGAATGGGAAATAAAGGAACCGGGGGTGCATGAAAAAGCAGGTGGTCTGCTTTGAGGCGCTGGAATCCCATGGCCGCATAATTAGAAAACGCCTCGACCTTGAACAGGACCTTGACAACATAGTGCAGGCCGAAAAGTAAACCGTGGATAAAGGTCCCAGGGTAATGTGCTGACCATGGAGAATGAGCAAGCTGCCTATGGTCAATGCTTGTCTTGGTAAGTATTCAGGTGAGGGACAAAATTAAGGTGTGGGACGGCTGTCAGATTACGTCAGATTATGTCAGATTATGTCAAAGCCAGCCAGGGGATGCCATCGTTGAGACCCACTTCAGCACTATTCAACCTAAAAACCCAACGATGCTCCACTCGGAGCAGTTTCATATTCAGGTCAGGTGTGGTAGCGGCTAGATTGGGTTTGTCTAAGACTACCCAGGTGAAAGAGTCCGCCTGATGTTGTTTTTCTAGAAAGTGTCTGGTGAGGCGTGTATTCTGTTTGACGCATCGGATGGTACTTTTATGCTCTTGTATGCGAATGCATATCTTTCGTGTTGTCATCCCTACATATCTAAGGCCGCAAGGGCACGTTATGAGGTAGATGACATGTTCGCTATTGCAGTTGGTGTGGTGTTTCAACAGCCACGGTCTATTGGTCCCAATGTCTACTGTTTTAGTGACGGATGTCTGGGTGCACACAAAACATGTCCCACAGGGGTAGTGACCCTGGACAGGTGGCAAATTCCATAGGGTAATTTGTTTTTGGATACCTTGTGGGGGCGGTCTTGTGTGCACTAGAGTGTCCTTCAGATTGCTACTGCGCTTATGGGCAAAAAGGGTTTTTTGAAGAGTTAGTTGCCCTTTGTTGAGAATATGCCAATTCTTCAAGACAGACTTCTTAACTGTGTTTGACAAGGTGCTAAAGGTGTTAACACAGACTAGTCGAGATTGGGATTGACCTGGGTCTGTGGGTATATTGTCCAATAGAGCATCTCTGTTATTGTTGAGTGCTCGTTTGGAAGATTTCTTTACCAAGGTCTTTGGGTAGTGCCTGTCTAGGAGATTATTCCTAAGGGTCTGTGCATGCTCTTTAAATTTATTAGTATTTGAACAGTTGCGTCGGACCCTTAGAAATTGGCCAAAAGGGAGATTCTCACGCAGGGACCTCGGATGGTAGCTCCCATAGTGAAGCAGAGCATTGCGAGCCATGGGTTTCGTGTACAATTCAGTCTCTAGCTTTCCATCTGAAGGGTAGATCAAAAGATCTAAGAAGGCCAGGTTCTCTTTGCAGAATTCACAAGTGAACTTCACGTGTTCATTATGGGTGTTGAGCCACTTGTGGAAGCTATGAATGGTAGTAGCATCCCCCCTCCAAATCACCAAGATGTCGTCCATATATCTTTTCCACAACAAAATGTGAGCTGAAAAAGGATTATTAGATGAATAAGACGACATCCTCTTCAAAAGTGTGCATAAAAAGATTTGCCAGGCTCGGCGCGAACGTACTCCCCATAGAAGTTTCAGACACTTGGAGATATAGTTGGGTTTCAAACAGAAAGAAATTTTCTTTCATAGCCATAGAGGCACATCTCATAATGAATGGAAGGGGGGTAATCGTATCTGGAGGAGAAAGAGTCAACAAATGTTCAATCGTCACCAGAGTCTGGTCCTGCAGGATGTACGTGTTCTATATGTATTATCAGTACCAATTCCTACGCGGTTCAATACAGGTTATCCTTCCCACAGATCCATACCATTCCCTCTTTTAACATATGTACTATGTTACTAGCGTTCAATGTTTGAATGACTTCCCTTTTCACTACAAGAACACAATTGCGAACATACACATCCTGTAAGTAGAGGTAAGGCATGCATCAGAAGTAAAGGTATCAAAATCATGTTGCTGAATCTGAGCGAGTCCTGGGAGTAGATGTTCAGTGCTGTACCTCTAATCACATTGTGATATTCATGTCCATTAATCATGTAAATCTTTCTCCAGTATATTCTGCTGCCTTCATACCTGCAGTGTACATTCCAGACGTTTAATGGTAACTTTTAGAAATCGGGGTCTCCAGTTGGCAATGGTTTGCACCATTGTCCAAGTAGGGACCCTTCTTTCTAGTCAGGGTAAGGGGGATACACTTCTAAAATAACCCCTGCTCACCCCCTTGGTAGCTGGGCACGAGCAGACAGGCTTATCTCAGAGGCAGTGTGTAAAGCATTTGTGCACACATACAGTAATACAGTGACAACACTACAAATGGACACCACACCAGTTTAGAAAAATAAGTAATCTTTATCTAAATCAAACAAGACCAAAACGACAAAAAATCCACAATACAGTAATCAAAATATGACTTTTAAAAGATAGAAACAGTTCTGTACATAGCAAATTATAGATGCAACACTTTCAACACAAAGTACCTTGGATGCGCCAAAAATCAAAAGCAAGAACAGCCGCAGGGAAGGTGATGTGTTGGTTCCTTACACGCAGGGAAGGTGATGCATTGGTTACTTACACCAGGGGAGGTAATGCGTCGGTTCCTTACTGCCACACAGAGGAGGTGATGCATCGGTTCCTTACTGAAGGGGAGGTGATGCGAGGGTTTCCTTACTGTGCGGGGAGGCGATGTATCGGTTTTTTACTGCGGACCCAGTGTCCTTGTAGACTTGGCACCCTGGTGCGATGCGTGAGGATCGGGGATGCGGCGGTTCTCGATGCGGTGACGGCAATGGCGCTGTGTTGGTTTCTTCAGCCGCGGTCCCACGATGCGTTGGTTCTTGCAGCCGCACAGCAGGGCCTGCGTCAGAATCAGTGCCGTGATCTCAGACTCCGTAGATCGGTGCACTTGATGCATCATGCGGCGATTTCTCTAGCCGCGGGCAGGCGATGCGTTGGTCACTTCAGCGGCATGATGACGATGCGTGGAAATTATTCCCACACGGCGGCGATGCATCGGAAACAGGTGCGGATGCGCTGCGCTTCTCTTTGTTGCGTTACTTTTCCAGCTCCCAACAGCAGGAACAACCTCCAGAGGCCCAGAACAGCAACAGGCACCTCTTGGCAGGTCAGAGCTCCCAGCAAGGAAGTTCAGGGGAGCTGGGGGTGAAGTCTTTGTATCCCTGAGGCTTCAAAACAGGAGGCAAGCTCTACTTCAAGCCCTTGGAGATCTTCCTCAAGCAGGGGAAACAGCACACAGCAAAGTCCTTGTCCTTTCCTTGACAGAAACAGCCACTGCAGGCCAACCCCAGACAGCACACAGCAAAGGGGCAGTACTTCTCCTTCAGTTTCTCCAGCTCTTCTCCTTGGCAAAATGTTTCTCTTGAATTCCAGAAGTAATCTAAAAGTCTGGGGTTTGTGCCCCACTTTTATACCAACATTTCCTTTGTTCTCTGGTAGCAGAGAAGCTCTTTACCCAGCCAAAACCAGTTCTGTCCTCTCTGGTCGTTCTTCCTGGCAGGAGGTGGAGACAGCATTGTCCAAGGCAGACCAGGCCCATTCAGGTGTGAAAGAAATTCCCCCCCCTACTCTGAATGCAGCCCAGGTCTATTTAGCCCAGCCCTGACTCACCCTGGAAAGGCAGGACACACCACACCCCCGCAAGTGGCTGTCTGAACAGAATGCACATCCCCAGCCCCTGTCACTCCAAAGCCAGACAGTCAATACACAAACCTAGCAGAGGCACACAGGAGGGCTAAGCAAGAACATACCTACTTTCTAAAAGTGGTATTTTCAAACACAGAATGTAAAAATCATCCTCACTTAAAGATGCATCTTTATATTCTGAGTTCAGGCATACTAAACTTTACATTCCTATCTTGTCGCAATGGGAAGTTATGTTTATAAGATGTTATAAATGAACTTCCATTCCATCCTATGGGACAGATAGCCTTTCAATAGTGGAAAACACAATTAGCAGTATTTCACTATCAGGACATGCCATATACATCAGGACATGTCCTACCTTTCACATACACTGCACCCTGCCCACAGGGGTACCTTGTGCCTACCTGAGGGGTGATCACATGTAAGAAAAGGGAAGGTTAGGGCCTGGCACTTGCCAGGTCGACATGGGTGTACCAGACTGCACACAGACACTGCAATGGCAAAGGCTGCCTAGGTGGGTGGCACAATCAGTGCTGCAAGCCCACTAGCAGCATTTGGTTTACAGGCCCTGGGCACACACAGTGCCCTGTACTAGGGACTTAACAGTAAACCAAATAAGCCAATTATGGAAACACTAATCCATTACAACAATTTACAGAGGGAGCACTTGCACTTTGGCACTGAACAGCAGTGGCAAAGTGCCCAAAGCATCTAGACCAGCAAAAACGAAGTCCAACACACAGTAAAAACACAGGAGGCAAAGGCAAAAATACAGGAGAAACCCACGCCATGGATGACAGGTCTAAGAGTAACTATGCCAGAAATGTACCCCAAAACATTTCCAAATCTTTTGAAATAGTTTTTGCCACTGACTGAGTGAGGTGGTGGGTTGAGGCGGTGCCGGGGGGTAGGGGGAGGGGTAAAATTCTGTATACAAGAACTACTATCAACTATAGTGCTGCTTGCGAACCTTGTGGCCAGATTTTCATCCAATGTTATTCAACTAATCTGACAATGGTTTAGTCAATAGGAAGTATTCTAATACATTTGTTCTAGTTTTAGAAGTTTTAGCTGTTATCATCTGCATCTTATTTCCACACATTAGCCTTTGATTTTTCAAAAAGATTTGCAAGAAAATTATTGAATGACCTGCCATTGTCCTGAGTAGTGTGATGTTTTTACCTCTGAGGTCACAGAAGGCCAAAGCAGCTTTGCTTTTACCCTTGCATTACACACTTTGGTGGCAATTCTGTATTGGGTATAAACATATGCCGCTTGTCATAATCATATTTCAACGGCTTCTCAAAGAACCTCTTTTTACAATAAACTTACACCATTTATACTAGTGAGTTATTTGTGTATGCATTTTGTCTGTGGCTCCCTTTCCCTCCTACCCACTAGGGTGCATATGTTTAGATAATAAAGTTTCACCTTGCAAGGCTATTCATATACAGCTCACCAGTATGAAATCAACTACACTCCATAGGGAACGTCTTCACTACTTGGACACAGACTTTGCAGTCTCTTACTTCCAGTTGTTATACCCGCCGGAAGGCACACAAGCTTTCCAATTGACCTTCCCTACAGCGTTTCACACATACTGGTAATTGTGGGTCATCAGATATGATCTTCTTCTGCTTCTCTCCTTTTGCCATGATAAGCAGTCCTTCTCCGCCAATTACATATTGATTTAAAACATGCTTCAAAGTAGATAGTACAATAGTCGTTTTCAACATCTAACGAGCTCCTGAAATAGCAAGGCAGAGATATAAATGGCAGGGGAAAATGTATCCTGGTTAACATAATTGTTTTCTATATTTTGTGCCCCTAAAAGGCTTCTCCATCTTGCCAATAGTTATTGTTTGGGTCAACGCATTTTGAAAGTGTCCTTTATCGTTTAATGAAAGCTAGAAGATGAAAAAACCCTTTGTCAAGATGGAAGAATGGACACGAGGGCACTTCAGAAAAGTCATGCCGTTGCAATTTGAAGTCCACCATTTTCCTATGATATACAAAGTGTGTTCTATCAGAAAAGGTTTAAGCTTTTGCCTGTGCTTTTCAATGGCATCTCACAGTGTAAGAGGGGCAGCCAAACAGGCTCCTTCCTTTCTCACTGTCTGCTGAAGCATCATCCTCATCTTTGAGGAGTCCTACTGGATACTGATTGGGTTGTTGCACTTTAAAATTTCACCTCCCTTTTAGGGTTTATCAGGCCCCCTCACAGGTGTTCTGGCAGAATGCAGACCAGGGAGGTGTGACCCCTGTTTTGGACAGCAAGTGAGGATTTTCCAAGGGTCTAATATAGATTTGTATGACCAAATTTTCCCTTAAGTATAAGCACACGTCGAAAGGGTCAAATGATAGACTACGACAAAAACGTCTATATTCTGCCCCCACTTAGAAAACCATCTTCCCTCGTGTAAGTTTCATAAGGAGATTTCACCAGAGAAGTGGAGATTCACTCATTTGTATAGTTAACACTACCAGGCAAATGAGGGAACTCCACTCTGAACATGTGGTAGTGGAGGATGTGGACCAGAGCCTGCCATGTTACTCAACCTGCCAGACTGTCTCTACATGGCAGCATGCTGCTACTCACAATGCAGTGCAGACTGAAACTGAGCTACTTTGTGTGCCAGATGTGTTGTGCATGATATGTTGCCTGTTAAGTTTGAGTAGAACATCACCGCCTTTAGTGTGGCTCTGCCGTACTGTTACCTCTTGTCATTATTATTTGAGTAGGAAATTGCTACATCTAATGTGGCCCCATAGGTTATTACATCACACTTTATGACACGCAGGTGCATGCAGGTATGAATGACAATGGAGTTGGTTTGCTTTATCTAAAAGGTAGAGATCATGTAGAGAGTTAACTGTATCACAGATGGAGTGCAGCTGCGGAGCATGGTAGCAACATATGGAGAAATGGTGTTGAGCAGCTATAGGCACTGAGACTTCCCAAGGTATTAGTGGAGTCTGCCAGAGATGTGGTCTGATCATGCTGCAGAGAGCAGGGTGTGTAGCTAAGTGTATTAACAGCTGAATCAAGTATTGGAGTTATGTGAAAGCTAGCTTTACATGTACATAACATTGATGATGAAAGGCCATGGGTTAGCGGCCGAGAGTGACGGCCAGAGACATGTGCCAGTCATGGAGCATCCAGCAATTAGCCTATCTATTAATACAAAAAAAATATTTTGATTGAGGCCTGTTTAGTAACCAGATATGCACGGGGCTCATATGCCAATCTGGTTTGTTCCACTGGTGTTTTCTCAATTCTGGAAGCTCAGGTACGTCGCAAAAACCAAATGTTCAGAGCTTTAAGGTAGATAATCAGGTGATCATGAAGGTTCCAGGGAGGCAGTGTCATATGGTGTATACTGGAATGTAGAATGATGGTTGAAAAAGTTGGAATTGATTATTCTTGACTGGACACTGCATTTTGACTTGTAGATGCATATTGTCCTCTGGAGGAATTCCATATCGGGTGACATGGGCAAAGCATAGTGATTTGATGGAACCTCTTATTTGCACAGAGAGCTGCAGCTCAGCGCACACAGTATGTGATCCTATGGCTCGAGATGTATGGAAATCCATGGCATAAAATTCTGCATCTGCTGGAGTTTACAAAGAAAGTATATTAGTGTTTTGAGGCACAGGGTGTTGCAATAACACAGACCGGAAATTGCAATAGAGATGGCCATCTGAACCCTGTGTGGAAATACTAGAACGGAAATGAAATGGGGTCATGACAACCATGTTCACTGGAGGTCCAAGTGTAAGTTTCAAATCCAGGCCTTTCACAGAAAGCATTTGTATAGACTGAGTGTGCAGTACTGTGTGCTGCAAAGCTGGTTGCATATCAGAGAATCATTAGCAAATATATTGCCCAACAAAAATATTGTGTGCTACATAATCTTGACAAAAATATTGATCTATTGAGTATTGATTTTCTATTAACTCCAACTGGATGATATTTTTGTAAAAGATATTTAGGATACAATATTTCGGCCAGGTGATATTTTGTTTGGTATCATTCCACAAAGCTGTATGATTCATATGTGCCATTGATTCAGGTCATGATTTCTGTTTTGCATTTTCAGATGGTTTCATATTTTCAGATGGTTTTAGGTCATGTAGAAAGGCATGATCTGAGTGATGTCAAGCAATATTTGAGTGTGGTTCCAATGTCAATCTATCTGTGTACCATATGTGTAATATTAAGAGGTATCCAACATATTCGATGAGTCAAGACTTGGCCTGAGATAGAGGCTGAAATGTTTAAAGCAATGATCCTTGAATTGGAGGTGATCTGAGATAACAGCTTGGATCTAGTCCAAGGTCTTACCTTGAATTTCTATATTAAGGGGATGCAGACAAGGAGTTAAAATTGTGGAGCAAGGAAGCTGAGTAAGTCCAAAAGCAGCACTAAGTTTTTTCCTATGTGATAATTTGTTTGGCACATTCAAACTAGAAATCCATAGCTCTCATAGGTTAAGTATTCAATCAGTATGTTCACAAACTATTAAGAGGAAGATATATTGGCATGTGTCCAGCTCCAGAATTTGGAAGGAGGGAGATGTTAGAAAGTGAGGTGGGGTGCAACTAGAATGGTCAAGTAGTGTAATTGTAATTGAAATTGTAAGGAATTTATAGAGCGCATGGCTGCCCTAAGGCTTCCCAGAGCTAAGAGGTTCTGCTAGTGAAGTACCGAGCATACACGTATTTAGCGGGTAAACAGCCAGGTCTTTAATTTTTTCCTGAATGAGGTTTCGTTAGATACAGCTCGGATTTCAAGTGGGAGGGCATTCCACAACTTGGGTACCAGATGGGCAAAAGATCTGCCGCCCCATCTAGCCCTTTTAACTCTGGTTGTCCTAAGGAGCTGTTGTTGGGAGGATCTGAGGTGTCTAGTCGGGGTGTACCTAGATATAAATTTCCTCAGCTTTACAGGCCCTTTATTATTGATGGCTCTGTGCGCTATGCAGAGGGTTTTAAACTTAACTCTGGCACCGACAGGCAACCAATGCAACTGTTTAAGAGGTTCTTTGGCAGAGACGCGGTTAGGGATTTTCAGCAGGAGTCTGGCTGCTGCGTTCTGTACCACTTGGAGTCTTTTTATTACATACTTGGGCGATCCCAGATATAGCGAATTGCCGTAGTCCAGTCGTGAGATTAGGAGGGATTGAATCACAGTTTTCTTCAGGTGCTCAGGAATCACTTCAATAATTTTCCTTGATATTTTAAGAAGCGAGAAGCAAATTCCTGATAGCTTCCTGGATTGGCAGTCCAACGTAAGTGTATCCTCCAGCCGGACTCCCAGGTTTTTTATAGCTGGTTTGGGGATAGGTTGATCTACCATACAATTGGGCCATTGTGTCAGGGGTGCATGGATGGCCAGGTTTCCAAGCAGCATAAGCTCTGTTTTCCCACCATTCACCTTCAAACAGCTGTTAGACATCCAGTTGACCACTTTCTCTAAACAGAGGGACAGCTGATAGTTGCTTGGGTTGGAGCCGTTAGTAAAGGACACTACTAGCTGGGTGTCGTCAGTATATGACACCACTGATATGCCAAATTCCTGTACTACCTCGGCAAGTTGTCGTACGTAGATATTAAATAAAGTGGGGCGAAGGGATGAGCCCTGCGGAACACCACATGTGATTGGGAGGTGATCTGAGACACAGTCCCTTTCCATCACCTGGAAGGTTCTGTTCTCCAGGAAGGAGGCAAGCCAATCCAAGGCTTTGCCCTGAATTCCAACTTCCCCTAATCTCCTTTTTAGGATAGTGTGATCTACGGTGTCAAATGCAGTGGTCCATCAGGAGAATGGCGGCTGATCCTCACTCATCTAGTATCGCCTTTAGCTCCTCTGTGACCGTCAGTAGAGCTGACTCAGTACTATGTGCGGCCCGAAAGCCCATTTGGGTGGGATGAAGGATATCATTGGTCTCTAAGAAATTGGTCAGTGAATAATTAACATGCTTCTCCCAAAGTTTACCAAGATACGGTAGGAGGGAGATGAGGCGCAGATTATTATATATGGTGGGGTCGAGATTGGCTTTCTTTTGTAGTGGCTTAATGATTGCGTGCTTCCACGATTTGGGAACTAGAGCCAAATCTAGAGATAGGTTGAGTAGTACAGTTACCGATGGTAAAAGGATCTCCAGTGCCTCCGCTAGGATACGCGGAGGTGCCGGGTCAATTGGTGAGCCAGACTTGGAAGTTGTAATTAAGTGTCAGACATTTTCTTCCTCCAATGTAGGAAATTGAGCTAATGGTGAAGAGGACATTTGATGGAGTCAGAAGTGATAGGTAAGGGAACCGAAGGATGGTGAGGCCTAGAAATAGAGGCGTTTAGGTCTAAAAGGTTTTCATGTAGCAAGAAGGTGAGGTGGATCTGGAAATACATATTCCATATTCATTCGTAGGTGGCAGTTAAGGCAGGAAACTTCAGAATGGGCATGGAATGCCTGGGGAAGTGGGGTAACAGGAGGCAGTGAATGGGGTAGGAAGGCGGCAAAGTATAGTAAGTTTGACAGAGGTGAACTGGAGATATGTGGGAATAATTAGACATGAGCTAGAATGTGTAGGAGTGGTGGTTATGGAGAGCAGAGTGGAATGAAGAAGGTAGGAAAGAAGGAATGGTGGTGAAGTTGTGTGAATGGAAGGGCAGTGGTGGCTCCTTCGCTAAGGCGGAGGAGCATCGCCCCACTACCTTGAAGCAGTAAAGGAAAGGAAAAAATAAAATGATAATAACGTAATGTTATTATCATTTTATTTCGTCCACCTGCTGCAGCAGCTTTGCGTGAGGGGGTGGGGCGGGGCTGCAGAGCAGGGGAGGAGTGGTAGAACCCTCCTTAGTGCGCAATAACTGTTTGGCCGGCCCTCCCGGGCCGCCCAAAACAGTCATGCACACTTTCCCTGTTCTCCATGCAGGCTGCAAACATGCCCACTCCTCCAGCCCCTGGCTGAGCGCCGTGTCACGGCGCTCAGACCAATCACAACGCTGCATTGCAGCATTGTGTTTGGTATGGGGAACCTGGCTGTGCTTCCTGTTCCTGGAGTCTGACGCAGGAGAGCAGGAGCAGAGACGCGGGATCCTGCGGCAAGGTAAGTGTTTATTTTTAAAAGGTTTTTACATTGCTAACCCCGCCCCGTCATGTCACCCGCGCCGGCCCCACCCCCCACCTGTGAGCCGTGCCGGCCGCCACTGTGGGGGGTTACTGGAAGAGGGGGGCTGGTATGAGTGATGAGACTTGGAAGGTGTTGGAGAGTTGTGGGATAGTGAAAATGGAGAGTATTGGAGCGTGGGGAACATGATGATGTGCCCATCTGGGAGAAGAGGTGGAATAAGTGGGATAGGAAGATAAGGTTAGAGACTCTAACTGGTGCTGAGTGGCTTAGACAGTTTATATACTAAAGTTGCACTGGAGGTTTGCCTGAGTTTGTTAATTGGGACCAGTAGACTAGGCAGAGAGATGGGGAAACAAGGAAAAACTGGGAGGGGAGAAGAGGTGAAAGCAATACTGCTGGTGACCCGGACATGTGTGTTGGTGCAAGCGTGATTGAGAAACATTTTTGTCCAGTAATAATAATAAACTAAAGACATGAGAAAGGTCTTGGGTAGAAGTGAGTGAGACACACTGCCCAGGTATTGCTGGAGATGGAGACCAAGTAACAAGATTTAGGACAGGCTGTCTGATTAATAACACTTGCACATACGGGGCAAAAGGCGATTGCTAATTAGTCAACAACTTAATGAAAGATAGCATAGGAGGTGTTAATGAGATGAGACTATAGACTATAAAGGTAAACTAGGTAGGTCACTGTAGGCAAGCAGTACCAGCAGCAGTTCACAGGGAACCTACAGTCAAGGAACAAACAAATTCAAGGTATGGTAGGAGGTATAAGGGTGTGGTTTGAGATAACTGAAGGGAGGCATCCAGATTTAGGGAATAGTAAATCAAAAATGCAAGCAAGATCACGTGCCAGAGTAATGCCTGTTTCGCACGAGTGAAGCCCCTCAGTCGACTTCATGCAATGCACCCAATTAACTTTGTAAACAGTCCCCTGTACATTATATATGGGTACTTCCTGCAACCAGGGTGCCGTTGTACATCCTTTGTGATTCTTTTCCTTGGATATGGCTACTGCTGCTTCCTGTAAATTACTGGTGTCATCACATGCATTCCATTGGAGATTTGATACCCCCTCTATAACAATGACTATGTGAACTGGCTGACTCTTCCCCGTGATGTCATGTGTATGCATTTTCTGATTTGTGTTTCTTGTATCTAGACTTCCCCTGTAAAATATCTAAGTCGCCCTGTGGCTACCACCAGTTTCCAACTCGTAATGTGTTGTTACTTCTGGCTGACTTCTCTAAACACTATAAGTGATACTAGCAAAGTGGCATCTCCTGGGAGGGATATTGGATCAGGAGCAGGAGAAATAAAGAAGAAGGCCTAAAATAAGACTTTATGGACGGAAGGAAGATAAGGAGGACTATTGGTACATGGAGGAGAGAGCTGGATTAGATGTCAGGGATGGAAAGGGTAACAGGCTAGGCAATTGGGGGAGTGGAGTTGGTAAAGTTTACAGGGTTGACTGAAGTGTCAGGCAGAAAAAAAACATTTATTTAGCTCCGCTGATTATTAAACAAGGGTGAGTGCAATGTAGATTCTCCAGTCAGAGTACATATTGGGAAGTCACACTTTACGGCTCAACATCATTAGAGAAAGCTGTTATAGGAATGTTATGTGGCTGTGTATAGGAACAGGTGATCTCTTCAGTCAAATACACAGCACCATGCCCCAGGAATAAGGTTTACTCTTTCCTAGTCAGTGATAATTATGTGGAAAAAGAACCACAATGGCTATATGCAATGATAATATGGAGCTCAGCAAATTAATATTTGTCTCCCAGGATCCAATCAAAGTCCTCCCAAAGTGCCACAATTACTGGTTGAATGATGCCATCCACCAATCGCACAGCAACAGTAAACCCAGAGAGCCACTAACCAGAGGATCTCCAAGACAATACCAAACAATGCTCAACTGTGAGAGCGCGAGGACAGAGGAACCTTTAGAGTCCCATAGTTACCACCAAGATGAACACGAGGGAAGAGGCCTGGCCCCACCTTAAGGCGTCCCTGTCCTGTCACAGTCCACGGGAGGTCTATCGCTAGCCAGGTGTATAAACAGGTGGCCCAGGCCCAAAGAGAGGCGGATAGAGAGACAAAAGGGCATGGATACTGCAGTTGCAACCCTGAATTAATGCGTTGAGCACAGAGTAGTTCTCGCCCTAACTTAACTGGGAGAAAGAGGATAACAAGAAGGGCTATACATCTGAGTATTAAACTTATCCGCTGAGAAGGAAAGGCGGTGGAAATTAAGAAAGGAAACAGAAAAGAATTGAGGAATTACGAAAGGAACTAAATGCTTAGACAGAGAATTCTTTGCTTCCCCAGAAATCTTAGGGAGCAGGGAAAGGAGTGTCACGGCTGTATAAGGAGAAAGAAAAGTAAAGAAAATTGTGTACAAGTGAACCCAAAGAGGACTTTTTTATTATTATTTTTGTCACACTTACCTTTGCCCTTTCTACGAGGGTGCTGGAAGAAAAGGTGAGCCACGCCGGGACAAAGGGTCAACAGGATCCGAACCGGATCTGAAAGAGAAAAAGGACAGAAGAAAACTTTTAGCAGCAAAAAACTCCAAGCACTCTGGACAAATCGCAGTTGACGCCTTTGTTTAACCTATCATGCCATAAACACAACGCAATAGCAGTTTTTTTTCCTTGTAACTTTGATCTCTCGGGGCTGCCTCAGGGGCACCACCAAATCGCCACCCTCGACACTGCCTTATTCTCTCGTGTCCCCTCCCGCCTGGTCCCCTCTCTTCCTCTCCTGTCCCTAATTCTGATCTGATGTCTTTTGAGGAAAGATGGTTCACTGCACGCTGAGTGATTTATATGTGTTTTTTTTTATTTTGACCCGTTTCCTTAAAATGTTTCTTAAAAAAGAAACATTGAGAGAACTGCCTTTCGTTTACAGCAAAAACGTCAATCTCTTTAGCAATCATTATACAAACAACAACAAAATTAACAATAAGTTTCTCCTCGGTGACAGGGTTATTTTCCTGATGATGGAGTAACACCCTGCCTAGAACGTTATCGATCACTACTTCCATCGTGGGATTCCTCGGCTTTTCACTTAATTTCAAGACCTTTGCTGCAGAGTTTCCTGACCTTGGGATCTCTCGGCCATCTCTTTATATTCCGCTCAGTCTGGAGCTGGCTCGGCTTCCAGCAGTGTGAATACCTGCCTTCCTTGCAGCCTGGCTGATTGGAAATAAAAATGAATCATGGCAGCTGGAGCCGAGACCTCTTACTTCGATTCAGCAATGATTATGGAGCCTATTAGCTGGAGTTACAACCTATTTAAGTGCAGTGCTTACTGGTAATGGGGGGCAAATGATTTTGGAAAGTTCAGATTTACTGGGCTCCCTGCAGAAATGAATTCATTGCCAAACATATTGATGCAGAGCCAGAGGTGGGCTGCTCCAGAGGGATTTCGAGTTGTGTGCTCTGCAAAGAAATGAGTGGGTAGTGAAATTAAAAATCAGATAGATATTATGCTCAAGGGCAGTCTAAAAATCTGAAGTTCATCACATTGACTTAATCAGAATTATGCAATGAGTTACAGCGGCAGGAGTCCGCCATCGCGGCAGCCGAAATCCAGGCCATTTCATTGTCTCCCTTTCCATCTCTATCAGTCCTTCTTCAAGAGGAAATATTCTATTCCTTTCAAATATTTGCCAATCTTCTATAAAGGATATGTATCGCTTCGTGTCTGTTTCACTATGAGAGGAATGATTGCTCTCCAATCCATGCATTAAAGGTCCAAGAGATAATGTCGCATCATTGTAAAGAGTCATAATGACAAGGGCAACTTTGCAGCTCTGTTATGAAAATTGATTGCATGTCCACAATTGGGACACATTGACGCGAGGTCATGAGGCTGCAATCTAAAATACTGCAAAGAGCTCATATTATCCAACACCAGCCATTCAGCAGTCTCTGTAAACAAATCTCTCCAAAGCACAGGGACAGGGGAGAATATTGTCTTATCTTGTCTTCAGATAAAGTAATATTATTAGGCTGACAGGATTTATTTAAATTATTTACAAAAAATGCATGAGGTAATTAACAGCAGCTATTGTCTGCAGCTTCGGTCAAAATCGCCAAAATATCAATTAATATCAAATTAATATCGAGTAATATACATACAGCCATACCTGAAACCCATCTCCATAACCTCTATCTGTGATGCCCTCTTAATAGACTACTAAGGAAACTACTGACCCATCCAAAGAGTACTCAAAACGGCGTAGCCAGTCATTCTCACATATGGAGTCTTCATTATAGAAAATCATACACTGGTAATTGATTTTAATGATAAATAGCCACAACTGCTTGGAACTCGACAATGAACTCAATCTGAGAGTCATATTCCAAGAGGCCCTTAATTCCCGATTCAACCGGTAAAGGGAGGTTCTGGTCAAATTGGGGATTAAAGGATCTGCGGGAAAACTGTGACTTGATTTACTCCCAAATATTTTCACCTGCTGAGAAAAACTGATATAGTTGTATTCAGGATCTATGAGGCTTATAAAAGTACCTCTAAGAGGTCTGAGGCCCAGAGTTTCTGAATAAGCACATTATATAAATTAATATGCACTGATTATAAACTGAATGTATTTACATAGTCACTGATTGTCCTGCAAAATAGCATGGATCAGCCTTACCGGACCTTTCTTTGACACTCTGCTCTAGTATCACCTGTAAATCACAAATAAATTAACAGAGTTGCAAAAGGCCACACACAGATAAACATAATATTTTCCTGAGGAATATCCCTCACATAGCTTAAAAAGGTGATCAGTGGGGGCAGTGCTATATTATAATCTATCCTTTTAATGAATGCATCGAGAATCTGTGACCAGTACGTTCTATCATTATGCCAGTTTGGCTACTATTTCTTGCACTAAGTCTTGGGACCAGCATTCCTTGCTAAGAGAACCTTCAGTTGGTAAGTCCCTCATTGTTGTGTACATATGGTAAATAATTGTTATCATGAACAGATCTGATATCAATATAGATACAATTTTCCACTCCACAGGTTCCAGTGCTAATGTTGTCTTTTTTTTTTACAATTATTATATGGTGTAACATGTGGTATATTAAATAATCAATTGGAGAATATGGTCCTTTTTATGTGTATTCTTCTAATGTTATATAGGCTTTATTTACATACAAACCACAGAGGATGTTCAGTTGTCTTTGACTTAGGACCCGATTTAGAGTTTGGTGGACAGGTTACTTAATCACAAATGTGTTGGATATCTCGTCTGCCTTAATACAAGTGCAATGTGGGCTGCTTACCTGCCCATGCTAGCTTAATCATAACAGAGCTCAGTTGATGAAAAACCCTACGGTTCAGCGATACTCCTATTTTTTTTAAAGTATTTTGGTAAAATTATTATTTTCAAAAGACTGCTTGCCCGGCCATAGTTAATGGAAGACTGTTCCAATTTTTGATTTGGGTGACTTCGTTTCAGCCATCCAGCATCTAAGGTCATTGATTTTGCCATCTATTATACACTTTCAGTTATTAAGCCTTTGATATCTTAATCTGACCATGTGTGATCACTTTGATCTGCTCCCGAGGCACTGTCCACGTCTGCAGTTCGCTCTGGCGCCTTTGTTGACTTTTTAGTTTCAAATGTTAGTCTTGGATGTTTGTTGTCTGTTTTCTCCATATTACCCATGTTACTTTATTACCTGTATCTCATATGTTGTCAGAGCCAGTGCCACGTTACAGGTTTTGTCTCCTATATTTCACTTTAGAGACTCCGTATGCCTGATTCACAAAGGTAACTAACACTTTTGAGGGATTCACAAACTGCACTTTTGTAGTAAGTCCAGCACAACACATAGCCAACCACTCTTACTGCAATACACTCCCATAGAAAATAGTGCCAGTAGGGACATAAAATATTACTTCATGGGAATTAAGGGTAAATTAAATGATTTAAAATTGTTACAAACATAAATTAATGTTAAGGTTATAATTAATGAAATGTCATAACATAATTAATGTTAAAAATAAATAGTAGATATTTATTATTTAACTATAAAATATTTAATTATTCTTTTATTTATAAATTATTTATTTTATAAATAGTTTAATTAATTAATAACTATGCATAATGTTTATATTTTTATCAGTAATTTATATTTGCTTATATGTTTAACTATTTTAAATAATTTAATTTAATTTAACATTATTTCCTATGGTGTTTTATTTTAAGTCCCTACCGCCATTATTTTCTATGGTATGATGTTACAGTATGTCAAGTTACTCACGTTTCCGCAGGAACGTCATGCAAGGATGAGAGGTCCCGACTTCCCTGGGTCACTGCTATACCCAACCAAGTCAAAGCACGACAGTAAACCGGGGGAAGAAGGGAATGTAGGGATGAAAAGAAAAATATGTCCCACGTTGTACCACACTCAAGGACAGGATCATGCAACCAGGAAAAAGCCCTACCTGAAAAAAGATAAACCGTGTAAGTGACAATTTTTAAGGTGTACAAATAATACTACTATAAACAGTCTACATTTATTGTATACCTAATGTTCCCTCCTTCCGATAAATGATGATAACTTATTTGGCAGAAAGCACTAGTCTTGGTCTAGAACAGAAGAAAAGAAAAGATTAATACAAGGTAACCTTACTATCAGGGATTAGTAATTACCATTGAGATGTCTTTTAACACCCACCTGAGACTAATTGCTTTTAATGCTGAAATCTTGAACTGAAATCTTCTTAATGCCCCAATACTTAAAGTACTAAATGTGTGTACTAGCCTAGTCACTTCAATGGTATTGTGTTATTCCTTTTGCCTGCAGGAACATAATGGGGCAAGGAAAACAGAAAAGAAAAACGAATCTCCAAGGACCTGGTTCCCCTCGGATGAGTATAATTCACTCATACACGTGAGAATGTATTAAGCAGAAAACACTGACCTCTTTTAACTAACTAATTCCTTTTTTAAATGTTACAGGGAAACGAACAACACATAAACCTACCGCGGGACTCGTGCTCGCCTGAGGGACTCGAAGGACCAACGCGACGCGAGCAGGAAACTCAGGAAACTGCTGCGGTGTTCGTGAACGCCTTAGGGACGCAATGGCTCAACGTGGCGAGAGCAGGAGACTCCAGAACTCACGACGATGAACCGGATGCACAAGGGCAGGACCCGGAAGTGAGGAAAGCGGGACCTACACACTAGAATGCAAAGCGTCCTAGTGCAAGATCGGAGGAGCTTTAAACTCCTCTGGCGGTGCCTGCGATTTCTTGCAGCGGGACCGGCAATCATGACACAGTACCCGTTTTTGGCCATGTGTAGTGCTGGACTTACTGTAAAAGTGTATGTTACTACAAAAGGGCAGTTTGTGAAAACTAGGAAACTTACTCAAAAGAGTAAATCTTACTCAAAAGGGCTTTGTGAATCAGGCCTTACAACCTTTAGCTGTTCAGTTTGTCTTGTATTACACCTCTTTCAAAACTGGCCTCAAGGTATGACACACAGAGATGACAGTCTCTGCAGCGGCCTCGAAGCTGTATTTCTTCTTAACATGTAATGCAGCACAGCTGCTAGTTTTCTCAACTGATAATACACGTAGATATTAGAATTCATGTGTCTGTCTTTGTTTCCCTCTGTTCAGATATATTTATCTAATTGCATCTGCGTAGCTCTGTGTTTAGTGTATTATCCTATGCAACAGAAGTTATGATCCAGTCTACAATGGCTAGCTGGTGGGGACTATTCGGTTAGTTCTTTTATTTACCCTTGCCTTTCTTTATCTGTACTCCTAGCATCTCATCACTCTCACAATGCTTGTGGCGGCCTCATCTTGTCTTCACTGTGTGCCCTTGTGAGTGTGCACACCTGTGTCTTTTTGTTGGGCGGAATTTTCTCCAGCTGGACACTGCTCCCAGTGGTGGTCCCTTTACTTCACCCAACCCACCACTAAGGTGTGTGTCGGCTGGCCCCAGCATTACCATCGGCTGGGCAGGATAACTGATGGCTTTCTGCTAACTGCTCTGCCAGCATGACTACAGACCACAAGCAGCTCTTCCTCCTCTGGATTCACGGCTCTCCAGCTGTCATTTCCAATGTTGAAGATTTGTTGAAATTCTTTTATCTTGTAGGAGGCGAATTTAGTGCTGACTAGTCCAGATTTGGTATTTTAGTAGGGCATTTATTTGGATATGATCCCTAGAGGTTTGTTTTCATAGCATCTTGTTTTGAGCCCTCCAGTGCCCCCTGGGTGTGCTTCATTGACCAGTCAATGATAGAGATATAGCAGTGTAGTAGACACTGCCTATTGAAAGATTGGAACTACAAAAGATTTAAACCTGCACATTGAGATATTTGGTAATTGTGGTCTGTGTTTCAACTTGCTAGGTTCAAGTTAAACTTTAGGATTACAGGAAATACATGCACAATCGGGCCAACATGTTTAAACATTTTTTGGATTGGGACATGTGAGCAATTGCCCTTTATAATTAGACATTTGATTGTAGATTAATATGTGTACAGCAAACCTAATAAGAGTTAGGTCTTGTATGTCCAGCCCTTTTATACAAAGGGTTGTGTATGCAATCAGCCATGATGTGAAACAAGGATTCTATGTTCTACTGGTCAACTCAGGGTTGTCGGCCAGCTTCATAAGACAGTCTTAGAACATTGCGACGTGAGAGTATATAATGGCTGGTACAGATATTCAGCCCCCTAATTCTCTCGCCTCTCTTGCTCTTTTTTCCTGTTTATATTTGAATATTCTGACATTATTAGATGTACAATGCTAATAGGTCTTAGAATATATGAATCATTAAATGCCCGCTATCGCATCACAGAACCATGCCTGTGGCTCTGGCCTATAGACTGGGCCAAGGGCATTTAACGACCTTTATGCCATCTGCAGCATGAGATGACACTATACTATAGAACATCAGTGACCAACTCAGGAGCCATATTCAATTTTATATATGAATATTAAGCAAAAATGTAAGTTTGGTCTACCTTGAAGATTAATATTCAGTGTAAGAAGAAGTAATGAGATTGTTGATGCACAAGCCCCGGATTTGGAACCCTAAATGGTTGGATGGACTACATTAATGGAGTTACAAACAGGAAGTATGTACTACAGCAAAAGAAATGTGCACGCTTGCCTCTGAAATCTGCTTACAAGAAAAACATGCAGCTCAAAAACATTAATGCAAACATATTAAACGTATTGGCGACGTACACTAATAACTAGTGAACAGCAATTTCGACGTCATTTCTATGTACTGTAAGCAGTCATGAATTGCATACTTTTTTTTATTGTAGTGGTAAAGTAAACGTTTGTTGTCCTCAAAATATAAAAAAAAATCGTTGGAAAGCTAGGGACAGCCAGACTATAATTTACAATTTAGCTTAATTGCTTTTTCCTTCTGCTTGTAGCTGCATTGAACGGCTGGGGAATGATAGCAATTATAATTTATTATGCAGTAATTGTTACCTAAATGTTTTTGAACGCACAAAAATCACATCTGGTTAGGAAAAATGGTGTAGGTTGTAAAACCCCTTTGAGACGTTTTCTGTTAACAAAAAAGTGTTCGTAAAAAACATGTGGGTCTCTCATTTAACACATTCAGTGTCAACATTCGCATGCTTATACATCCCAGGGCTAGTGCAGCCGTGAGGTGACCTGCCACAGAAGCACTGGGGTGCCACCAGTAGGTATGTTGGACATCCATGATCTATGTAGTTACAGTGATGTGGAACCTGCTGTGAGTTTCGAACTCTTTAATCTGGCACGCTTTTTGGTGGTAAATGATTTGTGAGGCTACAAAATCCACTGTTGCCTTTCCCATTGGTATCTGCAACACACAGAGTGATGTTGTGATGTCTGCAGCACACACAGTGAGCAAGTGATTTCTTGTGCTTCACAATTTCACTGTTTACTAGGTACATGACCCCCATCATTGCTGACACAGAACGGGCTGTGAGATTAGTGAGATATGTTAGTAAGATTATGGACTCTATTCAGATGTTGTTCTAAGGAAGTACAGCCCAGAGGGATGTAATTGGAAAGCTGTGAAAGGTTTTTCGAAAACTGAACACATGGTGGGTTTGGGGAGGCGCCTTCTTTGTACTGTGATTGGTTGAGAGGAGTAAGGCTACTTACATAAGATGCACAAGTGTCTTATTTCACATGATACATATCGTTTGGTGAGGAATAGAATAGCTTACTTCAAATCTATGCGATTTCATAGTAGGGGAAAGAAAGCACGTGGTAAAATGTGAAAATTAAAAGGAAACCAGTACATTATGTTTTTTATTTCAGGTATGTTAATCTACAACTATTGGATTTTATATAGGAAGTCATGTTTCCTGGAAGGAAAATAGACACAGAAGACAGAGCAAATCCCAGGTCAGCCTAAACGTTTAGGGTCATGAGAAAAAGTTGATAAGGATAATGCAGCCCACAAACTGTGGCTACTATTTTGACAGTTTCATGCAGGGAGGTTTTAGCTACCTGTCACGCTGATAATAGAACTATTATCAGAAAATCCCACAGGATTAATGTATTTACAGGCAAGACCCTGACGCGGATCAATTTTAATTGCTTGCGACAGGGACACGGGGAAATCGTTTATATTTGATCTGTGTTTTCATTGAATTACGAGGCAGGACAAGCTGTCTAAACTGCTGTCATCTGAGGCCAGAATTTACGTACCCTCCCTAGGTCAACATGCAGAGTCGTAAAGTGTATTCCTGGGAAAAGTACTACAATTTACTGACTCCTTCCTCGTTAACCATCTGACTGTGAGCACTCCATGTCTCTTCACAAAGTATCACCTGTATTTATGGATCGTCGAACATCCTTCCAAAACTTGAAACAGAGTGACAAACTTTTTATAAAAAGCCATATGTTACTATGACGTGTATATTGAGGGGACTTGATTATGCACTAAGCCTAGGTTCTCTTGTTTATCTCTTCTATCACTTCCTGTTACGCCGAGGCCATGATTCAGAGTATAGTTGTAATACCGATTTGGGAATCAATAGGAGTTTAAACCCGATTCAGTATTACAAGTAATGTGGTAATACCTCATGCAGTATTACTACAGCTGAACTCATTTCCCAGGTAAAACACCTGTTGGAATTTGTCTTTGGAAAGTGATCCAGAAAATGTAAATTACATGCAGAAACCTGGGCAGAAACAGAGATTTCCACAATAATTCCCCATTTAATAGGGGAAACTTTGGATCAGTGCAATATTGGATTCGGGAATTAATAATATGTGTGGTGCTGGTGTGATATTGTTCCATCCCAGAATTAGTAATATCTGCGGTGCTGGTTTGATATTGCTCCATCCCAGAATTAGTAATATCTGCGGTGCTGGTGTGATATTGCTCCATCCCAGAATTAGTAATATCTGCGATACTGGTGTGATGTTGCTCCATCCTGGAATTAATAATATCCGCGGTAACGGTGTGCTATTGCTCCATCCCTGAATTACTAATGTCTGCAGTATCCAAATAACGTAGGGGCATATTATCTAGGAAGTGGCGGTGAGAGGCGTTAGCCTCCTTGGCTTAACGCCTCTCATCGCCACTTCGGAAACGCAAGGCTGCACCATATTACCAAGGATATGGTGCAGCCTGGCGTTTCCCTTTGCGATGGCGCTAAGTCTCACGACTTAACGCCAACGCAGGCACCCTTGCACCAGAGTGCAAGGGTGTCTGCGAGCAGGGAGGTTTGTTTATGTACAGGAAGGTGTCCCTTCCTGTACATAAACAAATTTAAATGCCATTTTGTAACTTACTTGTGTGCTGCTTCATGCAGCACACATGTAATTACAAAATGGCATTTTAAAAGGTTTGTTTATGTACAGGAAAAGACACCTTCCTGTACATAAACATACCTAGCATTTTGCTTTTTCCATGTGTGCTGCAGGCAGCACACATAGAAAAAGCAAAACGAGGAGAAATGAAGCATTTCTCCTCGTATCGCCACCTTAAGACCAGGAGTTTCCTGGTCTTAAGCTTCGGCGCTGCCACCTATTATCGCCTCTTGATAATAGGTGGCAGCGTCGAGTGAATGGGTGTTGCGGTGGAACGCCCACCGCAACACTCACTGCACGCCCCTTTCACGCTAAGTTTAGCGTGAAAGGGGCACTATTACCAAGGCAGCGTTAAGCCACTTAACGTGGCTTTTAGCCACGTTATGTGGTTTAACGCTGCCTTGGTAATAGGGCGCTGACCCTATCGCCACCACAACGTCACAAAAAGTGACGTTGTGGTGGCGATAGGGGCTTGGTAATATGCCCCGTAGTGTGGTATTGCTCATCTGGAGTCTGCGGGTCCCAGAATAGGGTTTGAGGTAAATAGTAACGGAGTAAAGAAGCTGTCACTACAGTACCTCATGAAGCAATACTACCAGCTGCCAGAATTGCACATTGCATTACCTGAATATCTAATTAACCGCCCGTTATTATACCGCACCGCATCTCTCTGAGGTACCAATAGGAAAGACAACAGTGGATTTTGTAGGCGCACAACTCATTTACCATCAAAAATCATGCCAAATTAAAGAGTTTGAAACTCACAGCAGGTTCCGTGTGACTGTAACCACAAATGCACAGCAAAAATGGAAAAACAGATTAGCTGAAAATTTCTTATGTTGTCCGTTTATTTGCATTTTAATAATGTATTTTATTTCCCCAAATAACAAAGCAGGAGTCTGTCAGTAGCGGCCCGTGGTGGGAGTGCTGCCTGGCGCTGACGTGGGGCGGGGGAGGGACAGGGTGGGGGGTAGTAAACTACGGATTACGGCCGATTAGAGGTAAGTAAACATATGAATAAATAAAACGAATTTCGTTGCGCGCGCTGCATCGCCAAATGCAATCTATAATTTGCGTGATGGAACCAGACTTTATCTCGCTACAAACTTTATAATCCCAGGCTTTCCATCCTTCGTACTTGTGGTATGGTTTGTTACATTGAGAGAAGCTTGTTGTTTTAGCACAGAAAAAGGGAGGATACGTTTTCCAAAACCATCAAAACAACAGGATATAGCACAACATGTGATGGGGTAGCACAGCAGCCATATCTACCCTATTCCGAAGAATAAATCTCTAAGGTGATAGCAAAAAGTAGGCTTGATGGGGCCCCGGGCCCAAATGGAGTACCCCAAGCAATTCATAAGCAAGATCCCAACTTTTGGGCAACAAAGATGTACTGTCTGTTTCGCCTGGTAGGCACAACTAACTGCCTCCCGGAAAGCTGGAGAGGCTCAATAATTTATCCAGTATTTAAAGGAGGAGAGCGCTCTGACCCTGCCAATATATCGTCTGATCGCGTTAATAAACGCTGAGGCCAAATACTATGCCTCCTTGATTTTAGCAGACTTGACAAGCTGGTCCGACGCGAATAAAATAATTCCCATCAACCAGTCTGGATTCCGCCGGGGCACATGTACGATCACAAATGCACTGGCGTTAGGGATAATTGCTGATAAAAGCCTGCGGCAGCGACAAGAACTGCAACTATGCTTTGTGGATTTTAAGGCGGCATTCGATCGTGTCAGTAGACGCCATTTGTGTTTATGTTTATGTTTATGTTTGGGGGATTTATTAAGCGCTCGTTCACCAAAAGGTCTCTTGGCGCTATCGGAGATAGGAGAACCATCCTGAAGTAAACTCTAACAGTAGGCTTGGGTGAACAGCCAAGTTTTCAGTTTTTTTCTGAAACTAATGTACTCAGACGTTAGTCTGATGTCAATCGGTAGGGAATTCCATAGTTTTGGGCCGAGTACAGGGAAACGAGAACCACCCATTCTCTTACGCTTAAATCTAGGGATAGTCAGCATATTCATAGAGGCTGATCTGAGGTTCCCTTTGGGAAGGTACAGTGAAATCTTTGTGGAGATGAATTTAGGGCCCGTCTCGTGGAGTGCGTTAAAAATCATGCAGCCTGTCTTAAACATGGAACGCTGGGTCACAGGAAGCCAGTGAAGCTGCTTCATTAGTGGCTTGGTATGACAGTGTCTCGGTTGCTGAAAGACTAACCTAGCCGCCTGATTCTGGATCAGCTGCAATCTATGGGTTTGATTGGCAGGGAGACCCAAATAGTTAGCATTGTCGTAATCCAGCCTGGACATAATCAAAGCCAGCATGATTACCATGCTTGCCTCCCTAGTAAAAAATCTCCTGATTTTCTTGAAAGTCCTTAGATGATAGACGCACGAGGAAGTGACCAGACTGATCTGTTCATGCTTGGATAAGTTGGCATTGATTTTGATCCCCAGACTTTTGACCGAGTTCTTAGGGATAGGTGGGGTGCCCAATGCAGCTGGCCAGTGTCCTGGCATCCAATGATGGAGTCTGTTATTAGAAATGACTATCTCTGTTTTGTCAGAGTTTAATTTAAGATGGTTGTGACTCATCCAGTCTTTAATAAAAAAGCATGGTATTTTGGAAGAAGGCCTTAGATTCCTCCATCTCGTCAATCGGGAATATCAACTGCATTTCATCTGCATAGTTATATACCTTCACTCCCCTGCTTTGGAGGGAATGAATCAGGGGGCAGATATAGATGTTGAACAGGTGGGGGGAGAGGGATGAGCCCTAAGGTACACCACAGGTGGTATTGACCCTGGCTGAGTTAAAGGGTGCCAGCCTAACAGACTGGGTGCGGTCCCCTAGGAATGAAATCAACCAATCCAGGGCCGTGCCTCTCAGGCCTGCCGCTGCCATTCTATCCGCTAATATGGTGTGATCCACGGTATCGAACGCAGCAGACAGGTCGAGCAGTACCAATACCTGTGTGCACCCCCTGTCTACTCCCTCCTTCAGGTCATCCACTATGCCTAAGATGACTGATTCAGTTGAGTGTGACGGTCTGAAGCCTGCCTGGTGGGAGTCCAAGAAATTAGTCTCTTCGATGAATATGCAAAGGAGTTTTGCTACGTGTGCTTCAAGCACTTTTGCGGGGTATGGGAGGAGCGATATGGGTCTGTAATTACTCAGTAGATTAGGATCTACTCTGGCTTTCTTTTGAAGCTGGACTTGCACTGCCTCTTTGAAAGCACGTGGGACCACCCCTTGCTCCAGGGAGAGGTTGAGCAGGGAGAGAAAGGTATCTGGGAATTGTGCAAGAATGTCTTTTTGTATCTGAGAGGGACAGGGGTCTTTGGGGGAGCCAGATTGTACCTTGCTTCTTAATTCTGCAAGTCGATCTGAGGTAATGTTTTGAAAGCTAGACAGTGTTGTTGAGTTAGTGAATTGCTGATATGATTTCCAATCATGAGAGCTATGAGAGATGGAGTTCTGGATAGCCTTAATTTTGTCAACGAAGAAAGCATTCAGATCGTCGCATAAGGCTTGGGAAGGAGTGATGGCCAGTGTGACGCGGTCAGGATTGGAAAGTTCTCTGACTATCTTGAAGATGTCTTTGGATTTATTTTCAGAACTAAGAACCCTGTTCGTGTAGAAGGCTTTTTTTGCCTCCACGATGGCAACTTTGTAATCAGTTAGAGCTATTTCTTACATTTTCCTTTCTGCAGGAGAATAGCTTCTCCGCCATTTCCGTTCCGCCTGGCGGGTTTTAAGTTTTACTGATTTTAACTCTGTGGTAAACCATTTAGAGGCTTCGTGCCGCCTCATACCTCTCTCTTTCCATGGTAGCGGGGCGTGAATCTCACTTGCACTTGATTGCCAGTTGGAGATAGCTATCTCCAACTCATCAACATTATTTGTTCTAGGCGGAAGTGTGGATTTCAGGGTTTTAAGGAACTCTGGCAAGCGGACACGGTTCCAGTTCCTGGTCAGTATTTTTGGGCCAGTCAAGGATTTAACTAGGGATAGACCACTTAATGTAAAGTGTATTAGGTGGTGGTCTGACCACACGCATGGCTTAACAGTTAAGTTATGGACCACGATGTTAGTGGTCCATAGTTGGTCTAATGCATACCCTTTGATGTGTGTGGGTTCAGTTATATGTCCTTCTAAGTTTAAGTTATTTAATAGGTCTGTGAGCTCCTTAGAGCCCCGACCCCCCCCTTCCTCGGTGGCCCAGCAATCCAGGTTTGTGGGGCAAACTGAAGCAACAGGGTCTACCAGAATCAATACTGAAACCAATAATAGATTTATATACTGACACCTGGATGCAGGTAAAAATCGCCAATGGCAAGAAGCTCACCAGGAAGATCTATACTAGCGAGGGATTAAAGCAAGGTTGTGTCCTGGCCCCACATTTGTTCAATCTATTTATGGCCGATTTGACACCAAGGCTAGATGTGGTTAACTCACATCCACCGCGTCTGGGTACACTGCCATTAACACACCTGTCCTATGCGGATGACATTGTGCTTCTAAGCCACACACGAATCGGCTTGCAAAGAGCAATTAATGAGCTAGCTGACTTCTCCAAAACAAACTTGATGGAAATAAATATCACAAAAACAAAAGTCATGATCATAACTCACAGTCTACATAAACAAACAATGTTCACAATCAATAACGCGAGGTTGGAAGTGGTGAGCAGTTATAAATATCTTGGGATATATTTGGATCAAAGATTTTCCTTTCTTAAGCAGAATGAGGTCACACAAAAAAAGGGAAACGCCCAAATATTCGCGTTCTGTAGATTAACAAAAACTCTAAAAGGTCCACTGTTCACCCCATTACTAGCAGTCATCAAAGCCAAACTGCTACCAACCACTGCGTATGTAAGCGTTATTCAGCATGGAAACAATGCAGCGATTTTGGACAGTCTTCAAACACGAGTATACAAAAGGGTATTTTCCTTGCCATGTGACTCTTCACCGGCCCAGGTTCGACTAGAGTTTGGGTTGCAACAACAACAACTACACAAAAGGTATGAGGCGATTAAAACTTGGTATAAAATCTGGCTTAATCGAGGGCTTAAGATCAATAACGCACTTTGGGACGCCCTACAAGGTGACCCTCAGTCTGTCTACGCAAAGTGTTTACAGGCCTCGCTACAAATCACCAGGACGGCCGACCTCTGGCAGCAGAAATTTCCTCTGGCCTCATTTCAGCTTATCATGAAGAAGGTGGTAAAAAAAGCACTCTCTACTAGAAGATAAAGCATTGTTAAGTCGGCGAGCCCATGCATGGATGGTATTGCATTCCTACACAACATCAGAGCCAGCAGCATATCTGGGTCTTCCCTTTTCCCACTACTTAAAAACTAAGTTTTTAGAACTACGAATGGGGAACTTGCCCTCCAATGAAGACCTGCCCCGCTGGAAGTATCAGGGCTCAAAAGCATGCACTCTCTATGGGTCTCCCACACAGGATTTCATTCAATTAATATGCATTTGTCCAGCCTTAGGTTTGTTACGCCGTCAACTGTTGAAAACACAATTTAATGAAAGAGGCATCCGCTCCTGCAGATCTGCCATATTAAAATGCCTTGACTCGAACGACCCGCAACTTATCTGTCACTTAACCAAGTTTTTAATTAGTTATAAGAAAGTATTGACACAATGAAATGGGTCACAGAGTCGTCTAGCGGTTGTTGTTTGCTACACCGTCAACTGTTGAAAACACAATTTAATGAAAGAGGCATCCGCTCCTGCAGAACTGCCATATTAAAATGCCTTGACTTGAACGACCCGCACTTATCTGCCACTTAAGCAAGTTTTAATCAGTTATAAGAAAGCATTTACACAATGAAATAGGTCACAGAGACGTTTAGTGGGTGGTCTGTTTTTTTTTTTAAAACAACAGTACTGTAAAGAGAAAACACAATTAATTTTAACATATTGTATAAAAAAGGTGGTGTAGCACACATTCATAGCAATTTTTGAACTTTGAAATTGAATGTTTAAAGAAATGGATGTAACGATAAGTTTTAACCTTTTTATATGTCCGTGTGCTTTTAATGGTACAGTGTATCTGGTATTTTGGACCATTGTTTTGGTTTTAATTAACTAAACAATAAACATTTATTTCACTTTCACTTGTTGTTTTATGGATACTTTGTTCTTTTGAACTCCCGTCCTTTTTAGGTCGAGCCTAGGCAATGCATGCGCTGTCTTCGAAACATGCGGTTTTTGCTCTATGGGCTTTCATCATGCCCATCGCTTTCAATTGGTTCCTTTGTGTGCCTTTTAAAATTCCTTTCTTTTCATTGGTGAAACGTTCTATTTGTCCCACCATTGGGTGTGTTTTTCATTTTCTTGGCTACTGGCCCTGTTACATGTCCCCCTACTCTTTTGTTTACATATGGTTTAGTCAGGCACTCTTTTTTTCTTTGAACTGGTCCCATGCCATTTGTTTTCTTTGAACTGGTCCTGCACCGTTTGTTCACTTGATCCTGTACAAAGGGAGTTCATCCATTGCCATACTATTGAGCGGCATTGCCCGCACCGTTTGTTCTCCTCATCCAGTACAAAATACAAATAAAAAAATCTCCTTGTACAAGCATTACCCTAAGGCACGTTAAAAATCTCATTGTGAAAGCGTTACCCTAAGGCACGTTAAAATAATCTTGCACAAGCTTAACACAGTGTGAGGATTTACAAAATGCCCATGGAGGTCACCTTGAACAACATTGCAGGGGGCACTCTTCATTTGGGAATGGGGGCGGGGATTCCTGTGGCTGGCTGCGGTCAGTCAGCTGTGTCGCCCTGTCTCCGTTCCACAGGATTCCAGTTGCGGTATTTGCATGCCACCCGCTGCTTGGTTTGTTTGAATGTGGATACATCTTTGTGTATGTGTTCTAGGTTTATGTTTCTTTTCTAGCACCTTACGGTGATTGGTGTGGATAAATTATTGAACATTTGCATAATCATTTTATAGCAGAACTGCGGATTGGGACCCCAGCTCCATATGTATGTTCAAGGCCTGCATTTACAAGGCACCAACAAAAATGTTTTTTTAATAATGCCTGGTCGAGGCTGACCTGCTTATATTGCCGAATATTTCAATTGTAATTATATTCCATTACCGGAGCGCTAGACCTGTCGCACACGTGTATATCAGAGTCTTGTGTTTACAAGAGCCCAAAATATTTTTTATAGGGCCTTATAGATAGATGTTGGTGTGCTTATATTCTGGAATATTTAAATTATAGTTCAACTGTAGCATCGGGCCACAGCCCCATATGTATGTCCGAATTTTACGTTTATAATTCCGTAGAAAACATTATGTTGCAGGGTGTGAATGAGGTTGGTGTTCTGATGTTATTCAATATAAAAAAAATGTATTTCATTCCAGAACTGCAGCTTTGGACCTCTGCTCCCTTATGTAAGCCTTGTTTTTAAAAAGGGACCAAAAACATATTTTTTATACCACCTCATGGTCGTCGGTATACTTATATTGTTGAATAAACCCCCCAGGGCCTTGAGACCCTTACGGGTGAGTAGACATTCTTTACAAGACACTTGATTGATGCTTAAATAGTTAAATTATAACTAAATCCCCCATCCGGTGCGTTAGACCACAGCTCTTGTGTATCTGTCCGAGGCTTGTATGCAGGGCTTTAGGTGGGATGAAAAAACTAGGGGGGTCTCTCAAAGGGGCGTGGCCAATGTAATTAAGGGCGTGGCTTAAAACGCATAAGCTAAAAATCTGTGCTTAGCATAGTGTGCCGCCCGACTTGTATTTTGCTGTTTCTTTCATTACATCCAGACATATGATGATACAACAAGTAACATCATACCTACAACAAGTCAGGACTATTGGCTTTGTCAGTGGTTGTTAGTTGCATAAGATAAATAAGCAGCAACTATGGCATGTACATAATATTGAAAAAGCTTCCACTTAAAGCCCTGGTGACACCACGACAATGTTGCTGCTCCTGAGTTTCAAAAAGAGTAGTGGCAAATTGCAGTGTGCGCTATTCAATAGGGCCCCCTCACTCGCAACAGCGCTCAGAGTCTTGTGTTTTAAAAAGCAGGCACATGGTATATGTAAGAAGCAAGGATTTCCCTTCCCCTACAATGCTCACTTGGCTTGAAGTCATGCCGTAACTTCTCCACTAGTGAGAAGTGAGCAGTGTGAGCACGCGCACATTGATGTGCCTGCTGTCACTGCAGTCCGGAAAACAACGGACAGCTTGTGCCAGGGCACAAAACAGAGCCCGATAGAGACCCGTTTCGAAGCCCCCTTTGAAAAACTGCCGGTGCTCAGAGCCGGTGAGACCCGCCCACTTAAAGCCCTGCTTGTATGTATGTGTATATATATATATATATATACTGAAACATAGTGTTAGCCCCTATGGAGGTTGTGTGCTTATATATTACTGAATATTTACAGTACAGTTTCACTTCAGCGCTATATAAATGCAAATTCAATACACCAGAGCAGAGTTTCACCTGTGTGTCGGATGGATGTGTTTTACAAAAGTCCAAAAATATGGCTTTTAATAGTGCCTTACAGAGGTAGATATCTTACATTATGTCCAATTCTTTTGTTAACTAGCACCCAGAAAAAAATCTATTGTTAAATAGCGCCTTGTGAAAGTTAGTCAGTTTATCTTAATCAATATTGAAATTCTAATTTCATAAAGTGCGAAGTGCGCGTTTTCATTTGGATGTCTAGGTCTAAATAAGTGGTCTTTTCTACACATTGTTAAGTTTAATAACAAAGAGAGCGTTTTGCCATCAGAAAACACATCATTAAATTGATTTTAATGTGTTTTGCGCGTGGAATTTCTCCTACAACGTATGCCTATCAATAAACAGAAGTGGTTCATTTGAACATTTTCTAGATATATTTTTGCTCGCAAATTTTGTATCTTTATAAACACTGCATAATTATAGCATACGGGACATCAACTTTGCTTGAGAAGACAAGGAGAGAGACCTGAAAACAATATGGCTGCCAACTCTTAATTCATTTGAGCCTGGGAGTGGTACGCTAGCCATTGGACCTGAGTATTAATCAATGAATCGCATTGCTTTTATAAATATCTTTCAGTTCAGAGGAGTTGTGGTTTTCAGAATCTTTTTGAGAGGTTAGTAAGATATGGACTCTATTCATATGTTGTTCTAAGGAAGTACAGCCAAGAGGGATGTGAATTGGAAAGCTGTGAAAGGTTTTTCGAAAACTGAGCACATGGTGGGTTTGGGGAGGCTCCTTCTATGTACTGTGATTGTTTGAGAGGAGTAAGGCTACTTACATAAGATGCACAAGTGTCTTATTTCACATGATACATATCCTTTGGAGAGGAATAGAATAGCTTGCTTCAAATCTATGCGATTTCATAGTAGGGGAAAGAAAGCACGTTGTAAAATGTGGGGGTAAAAGGAAACCAGTACATTATTTATTTCAGGTATGTTAATCTCCACCTATTGGATTTTGTATAGGAAGTCACGTTTCCTGGAAGGAAAATAGACACGGAAGACAGAGCAAATCATGGGTAATGTGTCATGGATATACGCTTTGATTTTATCTTATCTAGTAAGTAGCATTAGTTTCTAAAATATGAATATAATCATGAAACCTGCTTGCATTCTAATGTAGAATGCTTCACAACTTTATTTGTGGCATTTGCCTTGATGCAGGGGTGGTCGTGCTGGGGGAAGGGGTGCATGTACAGTCCGCTTCTCTAAACCGTGGGAGTGAGGCCCTGTCCTGACCTCAGTAGCACAAGGTCAGAGATTTGGGGACACTAAAAGTGGGAAAAAATTAAAGGTTTAAAACACAGTGCTTCGGGGACTTATTAAGTGATGTTGAGGTGCAGAAGGGGATCAAGGCGTGTTGCTTTAGGAACTCACAAACATGCATTTGCTTGAGCCCATTAAAGCCAGGATGCTGGTTTTACCAAGGTTTGTTTCTGATGTTACATTAAAAATAAATCTAAGCCTTTCTACGTCAGTTTCATGTGAAATGTTGTTATGTAATTGATGGGGTCAGCATCTCTGAATATATCTATGTATGCAAAACCGATGTTAGTTGTAGCACTTTGTTAGTGTGACATGACGGTCAGAGCTATCTTTAGACTATTTCATTGTGGGAGGGAGGGAGCATACACCTCTAACCATCCTGGGAAACACTTGCTCAGTGCATACCAAAGTTTCCTCCATGGTCCGCTGTCTGCCGACGGAGCAGAATCTTCGTTATTTAAACTGATTCCACCAGTTGAAACACAGTGTGGAGGAGAAATGTGAAGAATTTTGACCCCTTTTGTTTGTACCGGGCCTGGTGGCTCAATGGGTTAATGCACCTACTGCTCTGCTATGTGTATCACAGATTCCAATCCTAGTGCTTCCACTTTGCCTTTCTTTCCTCTGAGATTAATAAAAAGATTACTATTTACGGGGCACCAACGTGTGGCCCACTAGTCTAGCAATCTCATTTGTTCTTACTCTTTTATTCCTAACACACAATACCACTACACATAATTAAACTCCATAATACACAATTACACTCCACATAATTTCAGTACACTCAATACCACATAATTACTATCTACATAATTCCACTGCACACCATGCCACATAATTCCACTACACATAACTACACTCAACACCACCCAATTTCACGCCACACAATTCCAAACACGCACACACATGCAAACTTCCATTTCTGTTTAATACATTCTGGAGCCAGCACTACAGCCTTTTCAAAGTTTAACATCAGCATATTCTTATGTTACTGTATGCTAAAGTCGACATAGCTTAACAACGGCATATCTTAACATCTGCATATTTTCACATCAGCCTATATTCACATAGGCATGCCTTTATATTGGTGTATCTTCACCTCACCATATCTTCACATCAATGTAGATTAGTATCTACACATCCTAATCTCTATTCTGTACAGCTCTCACTATCTATCCACCTTATCACATAATTCTGCTACACAAATCCACTCCACACCACACAATTCCACCGCACACAATACCACAACTAACAATTCGTATACAACCCTCATGATTCCACTACACACCACATACATCCACTACACTACAAACCAAAGCACATGGATAAAAACATGTACATTTACAACGTCAGTAGCGCTAACTCTTGCAAATGCGAGACCTATTGTCACTGCCAATGCTTATTCTTTTTGATATCTGTCCATGTGATTTTTTTTTAATATCTGTCCATGTGATGTTCCACATTAGTTTGGAATAGGGTCACCATGAAATATCAAGGCAAGCTAAGGCAACCTGCACGTAAAGGGGTGGGATCTAGAAGATACAGACTCAGATCTCTGTCAGGTAATGGTAGATGGGAGTCAGGGAAGCAGGGAGGAGTATGGGGTAGTTGATATTTTGCCTATAGGTTGGGACCAGGAACAGTGGATATGTGACTGAAGTTGAGTGTGTCAGTCTCCCTCTGAGCCCTTTTCAGCAGCAAGAATATATTTAGAATAGGTATGTTTTCGGATAGTGTCTGAAGGTGAGGAGGATGGGTTGAATCTGGATATTTCTTGGTAGAAAGTTCCATGTTGAAGACATTTTGAATTTAGGTTTCTTGGGCCTCCACAGAGAGAAAAAAGAGCAGAAAGGCATGACATCACGCTGGTACTTACACTGCAATCTTTTAGTAAAGTCATCAAAGTTTTCTCCCCATTGGTCATATGGACCTGTGTTGGTTGACTTGAAGCACCTTAAGGGGGAAGACATCAACAATACATTTCTAGCTCGTGTAGCCAATGTGACTCCACAATAAGGACTAGGAATCACCAAGTATGGTTAACAAGATTTATTTTGGATTACTAATCAGTCCAGTATAAAAGCAAACCAAAAATAAGTTCAAGAGATACAGCAATACAGCAGATAAGCTGAAAATGCTCAATAGATTGAGTCGTAATAAAATTAGATACAGAATAGTGATAGCTACAAAAATAAAGAAACAAATCAAAGCAAACAGGTGTTCCATAAAGAAACTTCCCTTCTCTCTCCTAAACATAAATCGGCTACAGGAATATCTACCTAGGGTCTCTATTTCGGGAAAAGAATACGTGTTTAGCCTAAAGGTTCGCACTTGCAAGAATAAGGCAAGCAGAAAGGTCAGTACCTCTCCAAGTCTAAAGGATATCTGCTGTTCTAATTGTGAGAACACCATTTCAAATAACAGGAGATTCAGAAACATCCTTATCTCCTTTCACACCACCAGGAACCAGCCAAATCATTACTCAAGTGCATCTGCAACATCTCTTCAGTTTCCCATTGCATCAAACTTGTACTGTGGTTCTCAACCTTGAACATCTCTCCGTTCTTGTACATGATGGACAGAAGGCCTCTTTTGACCATTAATCCTCCCCATTCAAGTCCAAGTTCTTCCCTCCAGGCCTCACTATCAGCTTTCTCATACAAACAATAAGCCTTTCTCTAGCTAATGAAACTCATGATAATACACCTGCATAGAAAGAGAGAATATGCTGCCAAGACTAAATGCATTTCAATCGAGGACTGTAGTCAGACTAAGTTAGCTGAGCAGTTAATATGAACTTCGAATACATGATTGTACATACACATGTGAAACTTAAAGAATAAGTGTAAAATGTGAGTAAATGAGTACATGATAACATGTTTTAACTGAACATTAGTGTAGATGTATATACATCTATAATTTCTAGAATTACTACATTTCATCGCTATATTAAAATGTGTCACACACGTTAATGAGGTTAAGGCACACAGTGAATATAATGTCAGTTATTGGTATATAATTATAGAACTGTGACTTATAAGGGTGGAGCATAAATTGCACTGCTCCAGGTGTGAGGGACTGTTCACCTTTGTTGCCTTGTAAGCAAGGCAGCAGTAGAGGGTTGGACATTATCCTCACACTGAGCGATAGCCAGTGGAGTTCTGGTAGTAAGGGAAAATGGAGCTAGCTGCTAATGATGTATTCCAGCTAAAATAATTGTTTGCGAAGGTTAATAGGACATGAAATGCTGTTTTAATTTGATTCTTTGGGATTATATTTTTTAGTTAACTGTTTTTATTGAGGTCCAATACACCCACCTACATTTCTTGATCAGCAGGGAGGGTAAATTGTTAAGGGCAATGCCTAATTACCAATATACAGACCAAAGTTTTTTGGGCATGGTTCAAGGCATATCAACAAAGTCAAGGTAATAATCAGTCAATCATACATTTATATAGCACAGCAATTCACCTATAGTGGTCTTGCGGTGCGGAAATTGTTTTCTGCTGTTTGGAGGTTTGCTCATTCAAACATCCAGGTCTTTAGTTCTCTTCTGAATTACTGGAGCGATGGTGTGTCCTGAGGTGCAGGGGGAGGTTGTTCAAGGCCTACGTAGCCTGGTGCGAGAAGGAGCGTCCTCTGATGTTGGCTCGGCAGATCTGTGGGTTGTCTGAGAGGGAGAGGGAAGCTGAGTGAAGGTGTCTGGTTGGTTGATGTAAGGTCAGGCTTGTGTTTATATATGCTGGTCCTTCGTTGGGCGAGGCCTTGTATGCATGGGTCAGCATCTTGAACTGGCATCCCTTCTGAATCCGGAGCCAGTGTAGTTTCTTGAGATGGGGTGTGGTGTGGGTCCTTCTTGGGAGGTCGAATATGAGTCTTGCCGCTGAGTTCTGTATTGTCTGGAGTCTCTTCAGGAGGTGTGCGGTGATTACTACCTAGAGCGTGTTTCCGTAGTCCAGTCTGCCTGTGATGAGGGCCTGCATCATGGTCCGTCTGGTGTTTAACAGGAGAAACCTGAAGATCTGGCGAAGCATGGAAAGGGTGGGGAAGCAGTCGGATGAGACTGCATTGACTTATTTCTTTATGGACAGCTTCCTATCTAGGATGATGCCAAAGTTGTGAGTGTGGTCTGTTGGGGTCGGACAAGATCTGCGGGCCACCACAAGTCGCTCCATGGCGAGGGGTTGGGCCCAAAGATGAGGACTTCTGTCTTGTTCGTGTTTAGTTTAAGACAGTTGTCCTTCATGCGGTCATCATGCATCTGTGGAAGTTGGCTTTAGTGGTAATGGGGTCTTCAGACTGTGAGAAGATGAACTGGGTGTTGTTGGCATAGGAGATGATGTTGAGTCCTTGTGTTCTGACTGTGTCAGCCAGAGGGGTCATGTAGGTGTTGAAGAGGGTGGGGCTGAGGGACGATCCTTGGGGGACTTCTTGGGCTCCGAGGTGAACGGTGGGAGACGGGTACTTTGAGTTCTGCTGGTGAGGTACGAGGCGATCCATTTGAGGGCTTTTCCTTGGATCCTAATGTTGTGGAGTCTGTTGATCATGATGTGATGGAAGATGGTTTCAAACACGGTGGACAGGTCCAGGAGGATGAGGGCTGCAGTTCTCCACAGTGCAGGAGGGCTCTGATGTTGTTAGTGGCTGCGATCAGGGCTGTCTCAGTGCTGTGTTTAGCTCGAAATCCAGATTGGGAGGGATCCAGGAGGTTGCAGTCTTCTAGGTGTTGGGTGAGTTGCTGGTTGATTGCCTTCTTGAGGACTTTAGCTGGGAAGGGGAGCAGCGAGATGGGTCGGTAGTTCTTCAGTTCGGCTGGGTCAGTGGATGGTTTTTTCAGGATGGGTCTCAGCTCCTCGTGTTTCCAGTCCTCCGGGAAGGAAGCTGCATTGTTGGTGGTATCCAGGATCTTCCTGAGCTCATCGCCGAATGTCTTGCATCCGAGGTTGAAGACGTGTTGGGGCAAGGTTCTGTGGGTGCTCCCGAGTGAACAGAGTTCATGATAGAGACGGTGGCTAGCATGGTAAGGGAATCCCAGTGGGTGAACAGGACTTCGGGGTTTGTTTTCATGGGTGTGAGCTAGTTGATGCTTTTAGCGGCAGAGGGTTGGCATTCGAAGTTCTAGTAGATGGCCAAGATCATATTATGGAAGAAGTCAGCAAGTTTTTCGCACCATTCCTGGGAGGGTGTGATGTTGTTCTCAATTGCTGTGGGAGTGGAGAATTCCCTTCACAATGGTGAAGAATTCCTTGCTGTGGTTTGTGCTAGCTTTGATGGGGTCTGCTGGGTGTTCTTCTAGGTGTCTTTCAGTAGGCTGTGGCACTGGTTGAGAGCGGTCTTGTAGGCTGTGTGTCTCCCGTCATTTTGCTGATGTGTCACTTCCTTTCTAGTTGCCAGGAGTTGCATTTGATGGAGCGCAGTTCCTCATTGAACCAGCTTGCTCTTTTGATTGGTCCTTTGGCCTTGACTGTCTTGGCGGGGTGTAACAAGAAACAGTAATTTGAACACCGCACCCCCGACTCCTAACCCTCCATCCCAGAACCTCCACCTCCCCCACCCCAGACAGCTCCCAATATATGATACCTAACATTCAGTTCCATTGTGTAGCCACCCTACAAGTCAACTCTCTTCCCAACCAAGGGTAGTCTCATGTCTCCTCTGAACTATATGGAGAATTCACAGATATTTGGGGCATGTGACCTCTATTGATTATGTGGGCAGCATGCTTATACAGACTTTCCAAAGAGAGATGAACCTGCCTCTTCTACGTGCTATGCTCTACGAGATCTTTTTCATCCCAAGCAATTTCTACACTTGATATATTCAGGTTCTATACCTGGGCACTTCCTCGCTGTCCCAGTAGCCCAGAATGGCTTGTTTAGCAGCTCCCAGTAAGACGGTGATTTGACAGCCTTGCTTTGATTTTAGGGGATAAGAGAGAAGATCTGTGTACCATAAGATGACATAAAGTGGAAATCATAACTGGACCCCATGCATATGATCAATCTCATCCAGGACTTCCGCCCAGTACCTCTACAGTGCCATAGTATATGAAGGAGTGTTACAAGCTGCCACAATTTCTGCAGCAAAGATCGCTCCTGTTGGGATTCCACCTTTGCATACTGTTTAAAGTGTAATACCAATATGTTGCGATCTTTGAAAAAGTCTCCTCATTGACATACTAAAAGTTCTCAAACTTGGCTGCACAAAATGTTCGGCCCATTCCTTGTTCATGAGTGTCCTCCCAATTTCCGCCTCCCACTTCAACTGACCGGCTGTATCATGTGCCTCATGAAGGTTCACATTAAGAGATGGAGATCAGTTGAAAGGTCATCAATTTTCAGAGATATCCATGTTTCAAAAGATGGTAAAGTTCTAGAGACCCTAGGTTTCATGTTCCTAAGTAACACCCAGTGCTGTACCTGGGCCTAATGGTTCCAGAAGGGCATCATCTTTCCTAACTTGGTTAGATGTTTTAATACCATGCACAGCAAACAAGTCACCTACACATTTACAATTTGCTTTCTGCCACTCTGAAAACTGGCCTCTGGTCCTACACCGAGGTAAAGTTTGGGTTCCCTAGAATAAGAGTCAGGTGGAAGAGGTATGATTAGAAACCCATTCTTACCATGACTGCTTCCTAACAGGAGAGCATAGCCAGAGTGATAGGGGACGAATAAAGGGTCTAGGAGTGATATGACCTAGGGAGCAAGTGGATCTTCCGGGTATGGTCACCCTGACTTATCTGGTGTTAGACCTGGCACCATTGGCGTGGGTCTCCCCTGCATTTTTTGCTTTTGCCTCCTGTGTTTTCGCTGTGTGTTGGACTCTGTTTTGTGGTGTAGATGCTTTGGGCACTTTGCCACTGCTGTTCAGTGCCAAAGTGCAAGTGCTCCCTTTGTAAATTGTTGTTATGGATTAGTGGTTCCATGATTGGCATATTTGATTTACTAGTCAGGCCCTAGTACAGTGCACTGTGTGTGCCCAAGGCCTGTAAATCAAATGCTGCTAGTGGACTGCAGCACTGATTGTGCCACCCCCAGAAGCAGCCTGTAAAAGGTGACTCTGGCCTGCCATTGCAGAGCCTGTGGGCAGTCTGGTACTGCCATGTCGACTTGGCAAGTGCACCTACTTGCCAGGCCCTAACCTTCCCTTTTCTTACATGTCAGTCACCCCTAAGGTAGGCCCAATGTACCCCTGTGGGCAGGGTGCAGTGTATGTGAAAGGTAGGACATGCCCTGGTGTGTGTGGCATGTCCTGATAGTGAAATACTGCCAATTTCGTTTGTCACTATTGCAAGGCTACCTGTTCCCATAGGACAGAATGGGGAGTTTATCACATCTTATAAACATAACTGGCACTGAGAACCAGGTAGGAAAACAAGGTTTAGTATGCCTGAACTCAGAATGTTAAGATGCATCTTTTAGTGAAGGTGATTTTTACATCCTGTGATTGAAATACCACTTTTAGAAAGTAGGTATTTTCCTGCCTAACCATCCAGTGCGCCTCTGCTAGGTTTGTGTATTGCACGTCTGGCTTTTGGATGACAGGGTTTAGAGAGGGGCAGTGGCTCCAGAAGTCTGATGAGTCAGGGCTGGGCTGAATAGACCTGGGTTGCATTTAGAGTAGGGGGAGGAGAATTCCTTTCACCTGAATGGGCCTGGTCTGCCTTCAACAATGCTGTCTCCACTAACCCTGGACGTAGTTTGCGTAGGAGCACTACACGTAGCTACACGAAGTAGACTTTGAATTACGCTAATTGCGTAGGGCATCTTGCACAGTGCAAGTTATGATAAAATAAATATCTCTGTCTTTATATGCTAAAATGCATATAGTCGTTTCACAAAAGTGAAAATGATAAATTAACAAGCAGTGAGAGAGGTGATGATTTTGGGATCCTCCCTAACCTAGGGAGAGAACCAAGCAGATGCCTTGAAAACAAAAAGCACATCTTGTTGAACGATTCGGTGGTGGTCCCATCCTCTTAGGACCACTCCAAGCACAGTTATTGGCAAAATACAATCCCAACCAAAGGCCCTGCAAAGCATTATGGGATGAGATTAGCAGTGGGCAGTGAATATTATAGTATCCAATATCAAAATAATTCTACAAAGAGCTGCAGTTCAACTAGTCGCTACTAGATGTCCCTCACGAGTCAAATGCAAAAGCATTGAAATTATTATTACATCAAGCTGCAGTTCCACTAGTCGTTACTAGATGCCTCACGAGTCAAAATGCAAAAGCTTCATGAAAGGGTTTTAATGCTTTTGCATTTGACTCGTGAGGGACATCTAGTAACGACTAGTGGAACTGCAGCTTGATGTAATAATAATTTCAATGCTTTTGCATTTGACTCGTGAGGGACATCTAGTAACGACTAGTTGAACTGCAGCTCTTTGTAGAATTATTTTGATATTGGACACTATAATATTCACTGCCCACTGCTAATCTCGTCCCATAATGCTTTGCAGGGCCTTTGGTTGGGATTGTATTTTTGCCCATAACTGTGCTTGGGGTGGTCCTAGGAGGAAGGGACCACCACTGAATCGTTCAGCATGATATGCTCTTTGTGTTCAAGGCATCTGCTTGGTCCTCCCCCTAGGTTAGGGGGACCCCAAAATCATCACCTCTCTCATTGCCTGATATTTTCAATTGTCAAAGTTCACTTTTGTGAATTGGTTATATGCTTTTTAGCGTGTAAAATTGCTTTATCAAAGCATTTGTAGGTGTTGATGATTTTGCTGCTATGCTATGTGTTTAGCACAGTTTTTGCACTGTGCTACGTGCAATTTGCGTAGTGCGTAGTAGCACAAACTACGCATGCTCTGTGAGCGTAGCGTAGTACTACGCCCAGGGTTAGTCTCCACCTCCTGCCAGGAAGCTGCACCAGTGAGGACAGAACTGCTTTTGGCTGGGTACAGACACACTCTGCCTTCAGAGAACAAAGGATTTGTGTGTATAAAAAGAGGGGCCCAGACCCCAAACTTTTAGATCACTTCTGGGAAATCAAGAGGAACCTTTGCCAAGGAGAAGAGCCGGAGAAGCAGAGGAGGAATACTGCCCCTGTGCTGGTTGCTGTCTGGGGTTGGCCTGCAGTGGCTACTTGCTGCCAAGGAAAGGAGAAACAACTTTGCTGCTTGCTTTGTCCCCCTGCTTGAAGAGAAGATCTCCAAGGGCTTGAACTGAGCTTGCCCCCTGTTCTAGAGGTCTCAGGAACAGCAAAGACCTCACCGTGTCTGTGGGCACCGTCTCTGATCGTCTCCGCAGAAGAAAAGGGTAACCGACTCTGTCATCGAGTCCGTCGCAGGATTCCATGTCCTGAATGCCCCGCCGAGAGCAACGCTTTGCTTCACAATGCAACCCTGGTCTCACCGACTTAGTCAAAGAGCCGCTGCTTGCACCGCGTCCTGTGGACACTGCACTCCGCAACGCTTCGCTACACGCTGCAAGGACGTCACCGACTCCATCGCTGCCCAACCCGAACATCGACCGGCTCCGTTGCCGCACCGTGACCTACCAGCACCGCAGCGAGCACCGTCTCACCCTTCAACGCAAGCCCTGGTCTCACCGACTCCGTCAACGAGCCGATGCCTGCACCGAATCGTGAGGACATCGTCCGCCGCAACGCTCCATTTCACAACGCGACCGCGACGTTTGACCCGACTGACTCGCACCGACGTGTTGGTCGCAACAAGAAAGGTACTGTGTCCGAGTCTGTCGACGATTTAGCTGGCCCGTATCGACGCAGTCAGCTGGAATTGTTAGACTCTGTCATATTCAGTATCGCGGTAGCCCCAGGAGGAGCTACTGAGTCGGAAGAACTGTGTTTTATTGATTTTCCTGCAATTTAAAGGTTATTTTGCACAAGTACTATTTTTCAAGAGTATTGTATGTTGGATTTTTATCGTATTTGGTCTTGTTGGTTTAGATAAAGATTTACTATTTTTCTAAACTGGTGTGGTGTCCATTTGTAGTTTTTTCACTGTATTACTGTATGTGTTCACAAATGCTTTACACACTGCCTCTGAGATAAGCCTGTCTGCTCGTGCCAAGCTACCAAGGGGGTGAGCAGGGGTTATTTTAGAAGTGTATCCCCCTTACCCTGACTAGAAGCAAGGGTCCCTATTTGGACAAAGGTACCTACCTCTGCCAACTAGAGACTCTCATTTCTAACACCCGGTCTATAAAATACCGGGATTTTTTGGTGGTTGCCCTTCCCCATTCCACCATGTATCAGAGTCGGGGTGGATGGTAGTAGTTCTTTATATGCAGGATTCCATGTCTGCCCTTTGATGTAGATGCATACATTATACTTTTAGAGAGTCTGGCCCTCCTACTACCCAAATCAAAATGTTCATTACATGCTGAATCTGTTTCAATTCCCCACGCGGGATTCGCAAGGGAAGAGACTGAGCCAAGTATAAAAACTGGGGCAAAGATGACATTTTAACTGACCAGGCTATGACAGGCTCTGTTGTGCCACTTTTGGAATGCTGTACAAACAGCTGTCAAGAGATCCATATAGTTGGCTCTGGCAGTAGCTTCCAATGTAGGATAGATCTTAATACCCAGGTACATGATTAAATTCTCAGCCCAGGCCAAGGGATATCTGGCCTTATTACCTCTTCACACCCAATTGGGAGGGATACATTCAAAATGTATGTCTTCTAGGGGTTAATTTAAAAAATCTGTTCAACTCCAAAAGTGGTGGCAGCAAGCAGACAGGGTCTATTAGTCTCAACAACACATCATGTGCACATAAACAGATTTTATGCTCCACCATGCCAAAGTGTATCCCCTTAATGTAGTTTTGTGCCCTAATAACTCTTGCAACAACAAATCCATTTGTAATATTCACGCCTTCTATCACCCTCCGGGCGATGACTCTTTGTTCATTGAACAAATCATGGAAATCATCACAATGACCGATAATCTTCAAGGGCCCCAGATCTTCCTGGGAGACTTTAATCTCCACTGGAATGACCTGAACGACCACATAGTGAATAGCCTAAAGTCTTTCGTGTTAAACCATGATTTGTCCCACATTTGCGATAGCCCAACTCACAACAAGGGGAAGACTCTGGAAACTTATAATCTCAAAGACGGACACCATTTCCCTTAAATCCAATAGCCCCTGTGACTTGACAGAACATTATCGCATCACCTTCCTCATCAATTTAAAGGCGATTCCATAGAATAGCCAACCGAAGAAAATAAAACATTGGAAAAGGAATCTCCGTAATATAAACCACAATGAACTAGCTACCCTTTGCAATAATACTTTGGTTCCACCGACCAACATGGATGATGTCACTGACCTCAGAGATTTCTACATTACGTCCAAATTGGAAATCATGGACTCCATCGCCCCCCTTCATCAGAAAAATATATCAAATAAAAACTCGAAGCCCTGGCTCAATGACAATTTGAACACCGAAAGACGCAATCTAAGAATAGCAGAAAGAGCGTTGAGATCTTCTCCTTCCTTGGATCTTCTAAAACGCTTAAGAACAACGAGGAAAACATACAACAGAAGAATAAGATAAGTGAAAGCTAACTTTTTTAGAGCACAGCTTGACCAAGCCAGAAATAGGCCCAAAAAATTATTATTTGAAATAGTCAACCAGCAATCACGCAGCACATCAAACCCGTTAGACTCCGGGTCCAGCACCCCTCCAAATTGCGAAGAACTAGCCACCTTCTTCAAGGAAAAAACCACAAAGATAGAGAACGAACTACAGCTAGCAAAGGATCTACTACTGACAACCCCATTCAGTTTCTCATACACCTCCCAGTATGTGGCAGGGAAGGAACCATCCTGGCACTCCTCCAAAAACAATGCCTCTTGGAACACCTTCTCCCAACTCAGGGAACATGACATGCACAACATTCTTTCTTCCTTAAACCCATCTAACCACTTTACTGACCCTCTACCACCGCTCATATTCAAAGAGATCAAAACCTGTATTCTCCCCCTATGGACCAAGATTGTAAACGCCTCACTACGTTAAGGCACTATCCCTGACTGCCTAAAAGTAGGACAAGTAACCCCCACTTTAAAAAAAAACATGGCAGACTGCTCTGACCCTAATAACTTCCAACCCATCTCCAACATCGCTACTCTGGCAAAGCTCTTAGAAAGCTGTGTTCAGAGCCAACTCTGCAATCACATAGACAACTATCAACTCCTCGATCAAAACCAATCAGGTTTCTGTCGAGATCACAGCACTGTATTTGCACTTACTCATATTGTGGATAACATACTAAAAATGCTGGATCGAAATGAATCATGCCTTCTGATACTGCTATAAACCCATCTTGATCGTTGTCAACAATTCCCTGCATCAGTGGGGTCACTCAGTGACCAGGATTCCAGAGAAAATGTTGGCTTTGATATTGAGCAGTGATGAGGAGCACATGGTTGGGTCTTTGCCTGGCCTGGGAATAATTACAATAGAAGCTTCACGCATAGTGTCCTTGAGGGGGGATGATGTAGCGAAGGAGTTGTAGAGACAGATGAGAATAGGGGCCAAAATGTTACAGAAATATTTGTAAAAGAGCCAGTGAAGCCATTGGGACAGGGGACCTTTTGCAATTTTAATCATGCAATTGCTGCAATGACGTCCTCCGTGTCTATTGGGCCATTTAGGGCCTCTCTGTGGTGTTGCGGGAGGCACGAGAATGTTGGTTCTTTAAAGTTTTTCAATATCTCTAATTGCCCCACTCGCTAGGCCCTATATAAATTTTAAAATTCCCTGTAGGGGACCAAAAAATGGAGACATTTTCTTGTTGACCCTTAACTTAGCAGCAAGCTTACTTGTTTTATTTCCCCTGCTGTAATATGCTTTCTGTTAGAAATGGGGGTCTCTAGTTGGCCGAGGTAGGTACCTTTGACCAAGTAGGGGCCCTTGCTTCTAGTCAGGGTAAGGGGGGCTACACGCCTAAAATAACCCCTGCTCAACCCCTTGGTAGCTTGGCACGAGCAGGCAGGCTTATCTCAGAGGCAGTGTGTAAAGCATTTGTGAACACAAACAGTAATACAGTGAAAACACTACAAATGGACACCACACCAGTTTAGAAAAATAAGTAATCTTTATCTAGACTTGACACAAGACCAAACGACAAAAATCCACAATACAGTAAACATAATATGACTTTCAAATGGTAGAAATAGCTTAGTTCAATGTAGATGGTAAATGCGACACTTTACTCTCAAAGTACCTTGGATGCGTAACGCAACATAAACAAAAGGGTCGCAGGGAAGGCAATGCGTTGGGTCCTTGCTTCTGAGGAGGCGGCGCACCTGGTCCTTACTGCAGCGCAGGGGAGGCGATGCGTCTGTTCCTTACCTGAGAGGAGCGAAGCGTCTGTTTCTTACTGTGATCCGGTGCGATGCGACAATATGGCGCCTCGATGCGACGATCTGGTGCGATGCGACAAAATGGCGTCATTGATGCGATGCGACAACTTGGATGCGATGCGTGCACGCCCGGCGCAGTGCAGCGAAATCGATGGATTCTTGAGCCGCGACAGGCCCTGCGACGCACTTCTCCGGTGATGAGACGGCAACCTGTGCGGCGGCGGCACGCTTCTACGGTGATGCGACACGCTTCTTCGGTGATGCGATGGCAAACAGCTGCGGCGGTGACACACCTTCGGCGATGCGACGGCAACAGCTGCGGCGGCGACACGCTTCTTCCTCGTTGCATCGCGCTGCCAGCTCCCAGCGACACGCAGTCTCTAGAGGGCCCAAAACAACAGCAGACACCTCTCTGCAGGTAGAATTCCCAGCAAGGAAATTCAGGGGGAGCTAGGGGTGAAGTCTTTGTGTCCCTGAGACTTCAGAACAGGAGGCAAGCTCAGCTTCAAGCCCTTGGAGATCTTCCTCCAGATGATTAAAGTACACACAAAGTTCCTTTTCTCCTTTCCTTGGCAATAAGTAACCACTGCAGGCCAACCCCAAACAGTCACCAGCGCAGGGGCAGTCTCCTCCTTCAGCTTCCTTGGTTTCTCTCCTTGGCAAAGGTTTGTCTTGATTCCCAGAAGCGATCTAAAGTTCTGGGGTCTGGGCCCCAATATTTATACTCCAAAATCCTTTGTTCTCTGAAGGCAGAGAGTGTCTGTACCCATCCCAAACCAGTTCTGTTCTCCCTGGTGCAGCTTCCTGGCAGGAGGTGAAGACAGCATTGTTCAAAGCAGACCTGGCCCAGGTAGCTGAAAAGAAATCTCCTCCCCCTACTCTCTATTCTATGTAGGCTCAGGCAAGTGAAAGGAAATCTCCTCCCCCTACTCTTTGTTCTATGTAGGCTCAGGCAAGTGAAAGGAAATCTCCTCCCCCTACTCTCTATTCAACCCAGGTCCTATTCAGCCCAGCCCTGACTCATCAGACTGCTGGAGCCAAGCCCTCTCCAGCCCCCTGTCACTCACAAACCAGACATGTAATACACAAACCTAGCAGAGGCATACTGGATGGTTAGGCAAGAAAATACCTACTTTCTTAAAGTGGTATTTTCAAACACAGAATGTAAAAATCACCCACACTAAAAGATGTATTTTAACATTCTGAGTTCAGGCATACTAAACTTTTGTTTCCTATCTTGTTCCTTGGGTCAGTTATGTTTATAAGATGTTACAATCAAACTGCCCATTCTGGCCTATGGGAACAGATAGCCTTCCAATAGTGAAAAACTAAATTGGTAGTATTTCACTATCAGGACATGCCACACCCACCAGGGCATGTCCTACCTTTCACATACAATGCACCCTGCCCACAGGGTTACCTTGGGCCTACCTTAGGGGTGACTAATATTCAGAAAAGGGAAGGTTTAGGGACGTGCAAGTGGGTGCACTTGCCAAGTCGACATGGCAGTCCCAGACTGCACACAGTTTCTGCAATTGCAGGCCTGAGCCATATTTTACAAGCTGCTTCTGTGGGTGGCACAATCAGTGCTGCAAGCCCACCAGCAGCATTTGATTTACAGGCCCTGGGCACTCATGGTGCACTGTACTAGGGTCTGACAAGTAAATCAAATAAGCCAATCATGGAGTCACTAATCCATTACAACAATTTACAATAGGGAGCACTTGCACTTTGGCACTGAACAGCAGTGGCAAAGTGCCCAAAGCATCTAGACCAGCAAAAACATAGCAAAAACATAGGAGGCAACAGTGAAAAAATTAAAGGGAGACCCACGCCAATGGTGCCAGGTCTAACACGTGTCCCCTCCAGCTGAAATGTGGGGAGAACTACCCACCCTCTCGGGAGTTCTCTTCACTAAGGTGGAAAAATCTGGAGAGACCATCAGCGTTGGCGTGTTCTGTACCAGGGCGGTGCTCCACCGTGAAGTCCACCCCCTGTAGGGAAATGGACCACCTCAACAGCTTTGGATTCTCACCCCTCATCTGCATCAGCCATCTGAGGGGCCTGTGGTCGGTCTGAACCCGGAAGTGAGTCCCAAACAAGTATGGTCTCAACTTCTTCAGTGCCCAGACCACAGCAAATGCCTCACGCTCATTTACACTGCACCTCTGTTCCCGTGGAAGTAACCTCCTACTAATGAAGGGTACAGGTTGGTCTAGGCACTCCTCATTCATCTGTGAAAGTACATCCCCCACACCATGCTCTGAAGCGTCTGTCTGCACAATGAATTCCTTTGAGAAGTTGGGTGCCTGAAGCACCGCGCCGTGCACATGGCAGTCTTCAGGGCATCAAAAGCTTTCTGACAGGTGTCAGTCCAGTTCACTTTCTTGGGCTGCTACCTGGAAGTCAGCTCTGTCAAGGGTGCAACAATGCTGCCATACCCCATGACAAACCTCCTGTAGTACCCTGTGAGTCCTAAAAAGGCTCTCACCTCTGTCTGGGTCTTGGGGGGGTTCCCAAGCCAGGATGGTATCAATCTTGGGCTGTAGGGGCGCCACCTGGCCGCTCCTATCCTGGTGTCCCAAGTACACCACGGAACCCTGCCCGATCTGGCACTTACTCGCCTTGATCGTGAGGCCTGCCCTCCGCAGTGCCATCAACACTTCCCAGAGGTGGCGCAGATGTTCTTCCCAACTGGCGCTGAACACTGCAATGTCATCCAGGTAGGCGGCACTGAAATCATGCAGTCCAGCCAACACCTGGTTGACCAACCTCTGAAAGGGGGCAGGGGCATTCTTCATCCCAAAGGGCATAACCCGGAATTGGTAGTGCCCATCTGGTGTGGAGAGGTGTGGTGCAGCGGCCAGGGCAGCTGACTTCGGAGCACAGGGTTCACGGTTCGATCCCCAGCTCCGGCGGCAGCTCAGCACCATGTGACTCTGGGCAATAGCTCACTTAATTTCCACTCCAGCCCCCAGCGCCTTGAGACCCGTAAAGGTGAGTAGCTGCGCTATATAAAAACGGACTTACATTTTTTTTTTTACCTCTCTTTTGCCCCATCAGTGAAGGCGATCTGCCAGTACCCAGACGTTAAGTCAAACGTACTGAGGTACCGGGCAGCCCCTAACCGATCAATGAGCTCATCAGCTTGGGGGATGGGGTGTGCGTCAGTCCTGGTGACTGAATTGAGTCCTCGGTAGTCCACACAGAACCGGAGTTCGGGAGTGGCACCAGGCGCTGCAGCCTTTGGGGCCAAGACCACTGGGCTGGCCCAAGGGCTGTTAGAGGACTCAATCACCCCTAAGGCAAACATCTTGGAGACCTCCTCCTTGATGCAAGCCCTCACCCTGTCAGTCACTCTGTAAGTTTTGTGTTTTACAGGAGGACTGTCCCCAGTGTCCACATCATGGACGCACCCCTCCGTGACACCGGGAGTCAGGGAGAACAGATCAGGAAACTGTCCCAACAGATGGCGACAGTCATCCTGCTGCTCAGGGGTCAGGGCGGAAGAGAGGTTCACACCGTCCACAGACCCATCTTGCTCTGTTGCAGACAGGAGGTCAGGAAGAGGCTCAGTCTCCTCCTCCATTCCATCATCTGTCACTAGGAGCATGCCCACTTCGGACCTCTCCAAGTGGGGCTTCAGGCGGTTTACATGCAGGACCCGCAAAGAGTTCCTAGGAGACCGCAAGTCCACCAAGTAGGTGCCATCACACTTGCGCTCCACCACCTCAAATGGTCCAGTCCACTTATCCTGGAGCGCACAAGGCTCCACGGGGGCCATGACCTACACTTTCTGTCCAGGCTGAAACTCGATCAGAGTGGCATTCTGATCATACCATCGTTTCATCTCCTCCTGGCTGGCTTCCAGATTCGCCTGAGCGAGTTGCCTGAAATGCCTAGTTTGGTTTCTGAAGACCAGCATGTAGCTATATACATCCTGGGGAGGTTTACTGGGAGCTTTCTCCCAGCCTTCCTTTACCAAACTCAGAGGTCCTCTTACAGGGTGACCATACAGCAGTTCAAAGGGACTGAACCCTAAGGACTTCTGTGGCACCTCTCTGTAAGCAAACAGAAGGCATGGCAAGAGGACGTCCCACTTACGCTTCATAGGTTCCTCAAGACCCATAATCATGCCCTTTAGGGTCCGGTTGAATCTCTCAACCAGCCCATTACCTTGGGGGTGGTAAGGAGTGGTGAACTTGTAGGTTACACCGCACTCCTGCCACAGGGACTTCATATACTTAGATATGAAGTTGGTGCCACGGTCTGACACCACCTCTCTGGGGAACCCCACACGGGAGAAAATCCCCATCAATGCACGTCCCACCACGGGGCCGTCACAGTCCTGAGAGGGATGGCTTCCGGGTACCGGGTGGCGTGGTCCACCAAGACCAGGATGAACCTGTTGCCCATGGCTGTCTTGGGATCCAGAGGCCCCACAATGTCAATGCCCACCTTTTCAAAGGGGGTGCTGACCACAGGGAACGGTTGGAGAGGAGCCTTGTGCTTCCTCCCACTCTTACCACTTGCCTGGCAAGTCTGACAGGTCCTGCAATGAGTATCTGAACTCTTGCGCATTAGGGGCCAATAAAAGTGGGTGACAAGCCGTTCAAAGGTCTTGTCTTGCCCCAAATGTCCTGCTAAAGGCACATCATGAGCCAGACCCAGTAGGAAGGCTCTGAGGCGCTGGGGTACCACCAGCACACGGGCTGACCCAGGCTTAGCAACCTTAGGCTCGCTGTACAGGAGACCATTCTCCCAGTAGATCCAATGTGAGCCAGACTGATCACCTGCTGCCTGGTTTGTGGCCTGTTGCCGCAAACCCACAAGAGAAGGGCACTTCTTCTGATCCTCGCAGAACTCTTCCCTGGAGGGTCCTCCTTCCTGCTGCCAATGGGTCAGCTCAGGCAGGTCCCCCAGTTCAGCTACTTGTGCCCCTGTAGGTTCCAGGGCATCCCCCTCAAGGTCTGCCTCCTCCTGGACCGTGGGAACTTTGAGGGCTGGTTTCGCGTGCCCCCTGCCTCTTCTCTTTAAGGCAGGCACCTGGGTCACTCTTTCAGGCTCCACGTCCTCTTGAATACCCTTACTGGCTGCCATGGACCGAGTGGTCACATACGCCCACTCAGGCAGACCCAACATCTCCAAATGAGACCTTCTCTCCACCTTAGCCCAAGGGGAGCTTTCCAAATCATTGCCTAGCAGACAGTCAACAGGCATCGCTGGCCTCACAGCTACTTGAAAGGTACCTGAGACCCCCCACTCAAAGGGAACCTGGGCCACCTTACAGTGGCTCTCTGAGTTGTCAGCGGCAACTACAGGGTAAAATGCATGGGGGATCACCTGCTCTTCAGACACCAGCCGACAGCTGACAGCTGTCACACTGGCTCCGGTGTCTCTCAGAGCCTCCACCCTATGGCCATTGATGGTCACCCACTGCCTGTATTTCTTAGTGTTATCAGGCAGCTGGGTCCTAGGGACCATCTCACTGTCTCCTAAAGAGACCGGGGACATCACTGTGGGACCCCACTCACCTTGGGCACCCAACTCCTCCCCCAGGGCTACACTAGCCATCTGCCGGGGCGGTGCACCAGTGGGTGCTGTCTTTGCTTTCATGGGACACTTAGTATCCCAAAAGCAGAGGCCCACCTGACCACAAGTATAACATGTCCTGGGCCCCTTTTGAACAGGCTTATCTGTCGGGGGCCCTGACTTCTTCTCAGGGGGAGGCTGGGAACCTTTTCCTTGGTTCCCTTGGGGATTACTTTGGGGCCCTTTCTGGAACTCCCTCTGTTTACCCTTGTCCCCCCACTCTTCTGCTGGGGACCCTGCCCACTTTTGGCGAAGTCTCCCACATGACCCTTGTGGACCCGGGTACTAACCCAGTGGTCCGCCTCCTCAGCAAGCTTCCTAGAGGTAGTCAGCTTGCTATCAATCAGGTGCTGGCGTAGCTCTGGAAAACAATTACTGGACAAGTGCTCCCATGCAATCAAATCATAGAGCGCTTCAAAATCATTCACTTTGCTATCCTTCACCCAACCATCCAATGCTCTGCAAAAAAAAGACACATATTCCACCCAAGTACTTGACTCCAGTTTCTTACAATTTCTAAACCTTTGTCTATAAAGCTCTGGGGTCAACCCATACCTGGTCATTAAGGCTTCCTTCATGCGGGCATAGGAATTCTGGTCCTCAGAGGGCAAGTCTAACAAGGTATCCCGCCCCTCACTAACAAAGCGCCCCCACAACCCCGCTCCCCCATCCTTCTCAGGGACCCGGTGGGAGGACATGGCCACTTCATAGGCCTTAAACCATTGATCAATATCTTCATGCCTGTGGAACTCCTTAATTACATCTTTGGGGATATAGACTCTTGTTTCTACAGGCACTGAGGGTACGCTGCCACCAGAGGGAGTAATCTCTAAGCTCTTCGCTTTCAGCTCCAACTCCCTCAACATTCTTTCATGCTCTAAATGCATTCTCTTTTCTTCCAAGGCTAACTTCTTATTCTCTAATACCATCTGACCACCCATTTTGAGCTTGGCTAGCTCCATCTTATGCATCCTATCCCTCTCCCTGTCCTCCACCTCTTCTGGGGACAGGCCCTTTGAAGAAACACTGCTGCCTGCCCTGGAAGGAGCTTTCTCCCCGGTCAGGCCCAATGGCCCATCTAGCTGCATATTCTCTGCCTCCTCCCTAGGCTCGCAGGATGCTCAGGAGTATTTCTAGCTTCCAACCAGGCCTTCAGCACCTTTTGGAACTCCCCCTTCTTGGTGATGCCTTTCACAGAGATTTTAAATCTTTTACAGAGGGTTTTAAGCTGTGGCACAGTGTAGGTATCAACCCTCTCTTCTTCAAATTGTAGATCCATAGATGCATTGGATGCTGCTTTGCTCATGTTAACACGGATTGGCAGTTTTTAGCAAAAATAGAAGTCCCAAGGAAAACATTTCTACCCAAATGTATGTGGTCGCGTTATGGTCTGCACTTACTAGTAGTGTACACCAATCACTGTATATGAGGCATAAATGCAAGTCCAAATCCTCACCGCTGACCACCAATGTTAGAAATGGGGGTCTCTAGTTGGCAGAGGTAGGTACCTTTGACCAAGTAGGGGCCCTTGCTTCTAGTCAGGGTAAGGGGGGGCTACACTCCTACAATAACCCCTGCTCACCCCCTTGGTAGCTTGGCAGGAGCAGGCAGGCTTATCTCAGAGGCAGTGTGTGAAGCATTTGTGAACACATACAGTAATACAGTGAAAACACTACAAATGGACACCACACCAGTTTAGAAAAATAAGTAATCTTTATCTAGACTTAACACAAGATCGAACGACAAAAATCCACAATACAGTAAACAAAATATGACTTTCAAATGGTAGAAATAGCTTAGTTCAATGTAGATGGTAAATGCGACACTTTACTCTCAAAGTACCTTGGATGCGTAACGCAACATAAACAAAAGGGTCGCAGGGAAGGCAATGCCTCGGGTCCTTGCTTCGGGGGAGGCGGCGCACCTGTTCCTTACTCCAGCGCAGGGGAGGCGATGCGTCTGTTCCTTACTGGAGAAGAGCGAAGCGTCTGTTTCTTACTGTGATCCGGTGCGATGCGACAAGATGGAGCCTCGATGCGATGCGACGATCCGGTGCGATGCGACAAAATGGCGTCTTTGATGCGATGCGACAACTTGGATGCGATGCGTGCATGCCCGGCGGCAGTGCGGCGAAATCGATGGTTTCTTGAGCCCCGACAGGCCCAGCGACGCGCTTCTCTGGTGATGCGACGGCAACCTCTGCGGTGGCGGCACGCTTCTCCGGTGATGCGACACGCTTCTTCGGTGATGCGACGGCAAACAGTTGCGGCGGCGACACGCTTCTTCGGCGATGTGACGGCAACAGCTGCGGCGGCGACACGCTTCTTCCTCGTTGCGTTGCGCTTCCAGCTCCCAGCGACACGCAGTCTCTAGAGGGCCCAAAATAACAGCAGGCACCTCTCTGCAGTTAGAAATCCCAGCAAGGAAATTCAGAGGGAGCTGAGGGGGAAGTCTTTGTATCCCTGAGACTTCAGAACAAGAGGCAAGCTCAGCTTCAAGCCCTTGGAGATCTTCCTCAAGATGATTAAAGTACACACAAAGTTCCTTTTCTCCTTTCCTTGGCAATAAGTAACCACTGCAGGCCAACCCCAAACAGTCACCAGCGCAGGGGCAGTCTCCTCCTTCAGCTTCTTTGGTTTCTCTCCTTGGCAAAGGTTCGTCTTGATTCCAAGAAGTGATCTAAAGTTCTGGGGTCTGGGCCCCAATATTTATACTCTAAAATTCTTTGTTCTCTGAAGGCAGAGAGTGTCTGTACCCAGCCCAAACCAGTTCTGTCCTCCCTGGTGCAGCTTCCTGGCAGGAGGTGAAGACAGCATTGTTGAAAGCAGACCTGGCCCAGGTAGCTGAAAAGAAATCTCCTCCCCCTACTCTCTATTCTATGTAGGCTCAGGCAAGTGAAAGGAAATCTCCTCCCCCTACTCTCTATTCTATGTAGGCTCAGGCAAGTGAAAGGAAATCTCCTCCCCCTACTCTCTATTCAACCCAGGTCCTATTCAGCCCAGCCCTGACTCATCAGACTGCTGGAGCCAAAGCCCTCTCCAGCCCCCTGTCACTCACAAACCAGACATGTAATACACAAACCTAGCAGAGGCATACTGGATGGTTAGGCAAGAAAATACCTACTTTCTAAAAGTGGTATTTTCAAACACAGAATGTAAAAATCACCCACACTAAAAGATGTATTTTAACATTCTGAGTTCAGGCATATTAAACTTTATTTTCCGATCTTGTTCCTCGGGTCAGTTATGTTTATAAGATGTTATAATCAAACTACCCATTCTGGCCTATGGGTACAGATAGCCTTGCAATAGTGAAAAACTAAATTGGCAGTATTTCACTATCAGGACATGCCACAAAAAACCAGGGCATGTCCTACCTTTCACATACAATGCACCCTGCCCACAGGATTACCTTGGGCCTACCTTAGGGGTGACTAACATGCAGAAAAGGGAAGGTTTAGGGACTGGCAAGTGGGTGCACTTGCCAAGTCGACATGGCAGTCCCAGACTGCACACAGGCTCTGCAATGGCAGGCCTGAGCCATATTTTACAAGCTGCTTCTGTGGGTGGCACAATCAGTGCTGCAAGCCCACCAGCAGCATTTGATTTACAGGCCCTGGGCACTCATGGTGCACTGTACTAGGGTCTGACAAGTAAATCAAATAAGCCAATCATGGAGTCACTTATCCATTACAACATTTTACAATAGGGAGCACTTGCACTTTGGCACTGAACAGCAGTGGCAAAGTGCCCAAAGCATCTAGACCAGCAAAAACATAGCAAAAACATAGGAGGCAACAGTGAAAAAATGGCAGGGAGACCCGCACCAATGGTGCCAGGTCTAACACTTACTTTACCCGAAGGATGGAGCATTCCACTTTATCCGGATCAAGCAGTTTAAGCTGAGCTTGTGAGATCTCTAGGTGACGCAGAATACATCTCACCGCCATTCGTTTGTGCACCTCCTCCAACTCCTTGGCCCACCCCTCCAATTCTGCCTGTTTCTCTCTCCTATCCCTGCTAGATTTCGCCACCAGAGAAATAAAATCACCTCTGATATACGACTTGAGCGAGTCCCATTTAGTGTTGCTCTGTATCTCCTCCCCATCGTTGATTGCAAAAAATGTGTGCAGAACTTCAGACATTTCTTCAACATGGTGATAGTTCTGCAACAGGGAGTCTCATAGTCACTATCATTCACCCTGTTTCCTAGAAGCTGGGAGTTTCATGCAAAGGTATAGAGGGCCGTGGTCCGACAAAGTTCTAGTACCCATAGAGGACTCCACCCCTCATTTCATAATTTGAGATGACCCCAGAAAACAATAGATTGTTGCATACGTACAATGTACTGAGGAAAAAAACAAAAAGTCTTGCTCCAGTGGGTGCATGTCTCTCCATACATCTTTAAGACCGAGTTCAGCCAACCACTTCCCAAACTCCCTGGATAGCTCTCGGAGTGTCCCTCTCTCAGCATCCATCTGTCTGCTACATTGTCCAAAGTGATGTTGAAGTCACTGCAATTAATACAGCGCTAACCAGAGTTTTTGCGACTAGGGGACAACCTGTTTAAGGAGTCACTCCTATCTGGCCACTGTAAAGGTGCAGTCCCTTACTGTTAGAAATGGGAGTCTCTAGTTGGCACCTTTGTCCAAATTGGGACCCTTGCTTCTAGTTAGGGTAAGGGGGATACACACTTTAGATAATCCCTGCTCACCTACTTGGTAGCTTGGCACGAGCAGACAGGCTTATCCCAAAGGCAATGTGTAAAGTATTTTTATCAACACTCACAGTAACACAGTGATAACACCACAAATGGACACCACACCGGTTTAGAAAAAAAAAAGTATCTTTATCTAAACTTAACAAGACCAAAACAACAAAAATCCAACATACAAGTATTAAGAAAAATGACTTTCAAAAGGTTTTAGCAACTGAGTCCATAGAAAACTATGGATGCGTGATTTCTTGCAAAGTACCTGATGCGTCGTTCCTGCGATCTTCGTGGATGCGATGCAACAGTTCCGCTGTACACAGGGGAGCGATGCGCCGGGTTCAGTCTGTAGGGGGAAGCAATGCGTCGATTCTGAGACGATTCCGATCCGCGGATGATGCGTCGGGAAAACTTGCCGCACAGGGACGATGCGTGGAAATCCGGGATGCGTCGGCGAACGATACGGCGGCGAGCGGCGCTGCATCGACCTTTTCAGCCACGATTCGTCGATTCTTGCCGCGGCGACAGTTTCAGCAGCTGCGCGGCGGTGTGGGAAGATTCTTCTCGCACCATGGCGTTGCGTCGGAAAAAGTGTCGCAAGAAGAGCGAGGCATCGATTTTCTTGTTGTTGCGTTGCTTTCCAGCTCCCAGCAGCAGAAACAACCTCCAGAGGCCCCAGACGGTTACAGGCACTCCTGGCAGGTCAGAACTCCCAGCAAGGAAGTTCAGGGGAGCTGGGGGTGAAGTCATTGCGTTCAAGGGCAATACTTCTCCTCAGTTTCTCCAGCTCTTCTCCTTGGCAAAGGTTCCTCTTGATTCCAGAAGTAGTCTAAAGTTCAGGGGTTTTAGGTCTAATACTTCTACCCCAAAATGTCTTTGTTCTCTTTGTGCAAGGGTCTCTGAGCCCAGTCCAAACCCGTTCTGTCCTCTCTGGTGCAGCTGCCCGGCAGGAGGTGGAGACAGCATTGTGTAAGGCAGACAGGCCCTATTCAGGTGCAACGGAAATCTCCTCCCACTACTCTAAATGCAGACCGGGCCAATTCAGGTGCTAGTGAGAACTCCTCCCCCCACTCTGAATGCAGCCCAGGTCTATTCAGCCCAGCCCTGACTCATTCAGGAAAGGCAGGACACACATCAACACCCCCTGTGGCTGTCTGAGAGAATGCACCTCCCCAGCCCCTGTCACTCCAAAACCCGAAAGTCAATTCACAAACAGGCAGAGGTACACAGAATGGTTAAAAAAAAAAATGCCTACTTTGTAAAAGTAGTGTTACGCAAAGGGGTTGGGCCTAAAACATACAGCTAGATTGGGCCAGTAATATACATAATACACAAGATTATCTAGCTGACAATTTTCATGCTGCTTCCCATTAGCAACCTGAGACCAAACTTCTGAATATGTTGATCTACATAATTTATTATGTTTTTTCAAGTAGTTAATTGTAAGACAGATCAAGATTACACCTCTTGATTACATCAAAACATAAAACAAAATAACACGAACCTTGAACATAATTAACAGAATAAAAAATACACAAATAACAAGACAGTTTTCAAATATTAGACCAGTCAACTTTTGCAAAGCAACCCTACTCTTGATTTCACTGCCAGAATTAAACAATATTCGGAGGTTGCCAACCAAAGGGAATAGTGTTCTTGTACACAGGGTCACGTATTCAGAGATGATTTCCCTGTGAGACTCTCTCTATTTATAAAAAGACTCATTTTTCCTTTGGGTAATGCGTGCCGATGCGTTTCAAGTCCCAATACAATTTATGGGACTATCCTCAGGGCACGGACTAGGTGATGTCTCAAGGAACAAAAAATAAGGAGGATTTTTTAGTATTGCCCTTCCTTTTCTGATATATCATGCTCACTCAACGGTTAAAACAAAATGAATACCTGCTGAGGTTGTCTTTTCTTTTTCAACAAGTGCCAAATCGCTCATGTTGCCGACCGTAGGGTCTGAAAACACAAACGATTTATTTAGCCAACAATTTGGGTTTTAAATTAGTATTACATGAGGTGTTAAGACGCAGATTTATAGACTTACTATTATTCTTGGTTTAAAGATGTCTTAAGCGTGTGCCTCGGGTTTACAATACATGCCTGGTTGAATTACGGCGTTCGTTTGGAATAATCTGTAACAGATACACGATTGTTACATTTGTATCCGCTCTGGGTTACGACGTTGAACAACACTTAGCGGTTGCGCTCACTTACTTTGAAGTACGGAGCGTGTCACTGCTACAACTCTTCACTCGCGGCGTGTGGCTGCATCGAGTCAGAAGGTAGCGGAATCTGTCTTTTCATATACATCTGGTTTCAGAGGGGCGTCCTCTGTCCAACATCTCGCAATGGAACCTAGGTTCTTGTAGTTCCTGATTATTGAAATTGATGCAATCTTTTGTGTGGCGAATTTCTCGAGGCATTCATACTATTCTCATCAATCCAGCCTGAAGTATTTTACGCCATATGGTTCGTTCAGAGGAATATTTCTAATACCAATTAAAACGCTGTTTATGTTTTAGAAATTTCCGACAGTTCATTCAGGCCTGTATTAGCACTGTTAAATTTCAAAATCAAGTATGCCTCCTTTTGCAATAATTTAACCTCAATGTCCACACCCCTGGGGTTTTGTTTTATGACACTCAATACTGTCCATTTGAAGTCTTTCTCATTATGATTGGCCTGGATGAAATGGCTGACCATCGGAGCGTTTAGGCCCCTTGTCCGGATACGTGAACGGTGTTGCACAATTCGCAACCTGACCCCTTGGTTGGTTTATCCTATATAGATTTTTTGACAGGAGCAAATAATTGCATAAACAACATTCTTAGTTTTGCAATTTGAAAAGGTTTTGTGCATCCATTTGACACCATTATGTTCAAATTGTAGTCCTTCCATGGTGGATTCGCAAGAAACACAGTTTCCACATTTGTGGTGGCCTTGAATTGGTTTTAACTTCCATTGGGACAATAGATCTTGTTTCTTAGAAGCTGTTTGGATTTCAGCCCGGACCAGTTGCTGTCCTATGCTGGTGTCTTTTTTCATAGCAAACAATGGTTGATTAAAAGGGCATTCAAGATTCTTAAGAAGGTGCCAATTTTTTAATATTGTTGGACGAAATTTGTTTGTGTGGGGCCCATAAGTTGACACACAAACCAACTTTTCGACTGGTTGTTTGTTCTTTTTAGACAGCAAGCTTTCCCTAGGTGTGAACCATGCTCATTTCATTGCATTTTTGAGTAGCTTTCGAGAATATCCTCGGTCTCTCAGTTGGTCACATAAAACTTTGGCATTGATTTCAAAATCCTGTCTACGAGAACAGTTACGTCTAATCCTTAGCAACTGCCCGTAGGGAAGAGTATCTCTCAAATGTTTTTGGATGCGAACTTCTGTAGTGTAAGATGGTGTTTTTATCCGTTGGCTTTTGGTGTAAGGTTGTCCTGAGCTCATTCTCAATAGGTCTGACCTCAACATCTAGGAATGTTAGCGATGTCCTGCTTTTCGTCAAAGTGAATTTGATGTCCGAATGACGTGTGTTGTGTTGTGTTGTGTTGTCGGAAATTTCCAAAACATAAACAGCGTTTTAATTGTTATTAGCCATATTCCTCTGAACGAACCATATGGCGTAAAATACTACAGGCTGGATTGATGAGAATAGTATGAATGCCTCAAGAAATTCGCCACACGAAAGATTGCATCAATTTCAATAATCAGGAACTACAAGAACCTAGGTTCCATTGCGAGATGTTGGACAGAGGACCCCCCTCTGAAACCGGATGTATATGAGAAGACAGATTCCGCTACCTTCTGACTCGATGCAGCCACACGCCGCGAGTGAAGAGTTGTAGCAGTGACACGCTCCGTACTTCAAAGTAAGTGAGCGCAACCGCTAAGTGTTGTTCAACGTCATAACCCAGAGCGGATACAAATGTAACATAATAATCGTATATCTGTTACAGAGAATTCTAAACCACGATAGATTGCATCAATCTTAATAATCAGGAACTACAAGAACCAGGTTCTATTGCGAGATGTTGGACAGAGGACGCCCCTCTGAAACCGGATGTATATGAGAAGACAGATTCCGTTACCTTCTGACTCGATGCAGCCACACGCCGCGAGCGAAGAGTTGTAGCAGTGACACGCTCCTTACTTCAAAGTAAGTGAGTGCAACCGTTAAGTGTTGTTCAACGCCGTAACCCAGAGCGGATAGAAATGTAACAATCGTGTATCTGTTACAGAGAATTCCAAACGAATGCCATAATCCAACTAGGCATGTATTGTAAACCCGAGGCACACGCTTAAGACTTCTTTAAACCAAGAATAATAGTAAGTCTATGAATGTGCGTCTTAACATCTCATGTAATACTAATTTAAAACCCAAATTGTTGGCTAAATAAATCGTTTGTGTTTTCAGACCCGACGGTCGGCAACACGAGCGATTTGGCACTTGTTGAAAAAGAAAAGACGACCTCAGCAGGTATTCATTTTGTTTTAACCGTTGAGTGATCATAATATATCAGAAAAGGAAGGGCAATACTAAAAAATCCTCCTTATTTTTTGTTCCTTTAGACATCACCCAGTCCTTGCCCTGAAGATAGTCCCGTAAATTGTATTGGGACTTGAAACGCGTTGGCACGCATTACCCAAGGGAAAAATGAGTCTTTTTATAAATAGAGAGAGTCTCACAGGAAAATCATCTCTGAATACGGGACCCTGTGTACAAGAACACTATTCCCTTTGGTTGGCAACCTCCGAATATTGTTTAATTCTGGCAATGAATTCAAGAGTAGGGTTGCTTTGCAAAAGTTGACTTGTCTAATATTTGAAAACTGTCTTGTTATTTGTGTATTTTTTTATTCTGTTAATTATGTTCAAGTTTCGTGTTATTTTGTTTTATGTTTTGATGTAAGCAAGAGGTGTAATCTTGATCTGTCCTATAATTAACTACTTGAACAATTTACAAAAATTGTGTAAAGAATAAACATAATAAATTATGTAGATCAACACATTCAAAAGTTTGGTCTCAGGTTGCTAATGGGAAGCAGCATGAAAATTGTCAGCTAGATAATCTTGTGTATTATATATACTTTGTAAAAGTGGCATTTTCAAACACACAATTTCAAAACCATCTTTAGTAAAATATGTGTTATTAAATTCTGAGTTCAGAGAGCCTAAACTTTATTTTTTCTATCTTATTCCTATGGGAAGATATGCTTGTAAAATGTTACAAAGCATTCCTCATTCTGTCCTATGGGGAAAGATAGCCTTTCAATAGTGAAAAACGAAATTGGCAGTATTTCACTATCCGGACATGTTACATACATCAGTACATGTCCTACCCTTCACATACACTGCAACCTTCCCAGGGGGGTACCTAGGGCCTACCGTAGGGGTGTCCAATATGTACGAAAAAGGGAAGGTTAGGGCCTGGCAAGTGGGTGCACTTGCCAAGTCGACATGGCAGTTAGCAAACTGCGCACAGGCACTGCAGTGGCAGGCCTGAGACATCCTTTCAGGGCTAATCATGTGGGTGGCACAATCAGTGCTGCAGACCTACTAGTAGCATTTAGTTTACCAGCCCTGGCACACTTAGTGCACTTTACTAGGGACCTACTATTAAATCAAATAATGCAATCAGGGAGAACCAATCATGATAACAATTTACACAGAGAGCATATGCACTTTAGCACTGATCAGCAGTGGTAAAGTGCCCAGAGTCCTAAAACCAACAAACACAGGTGAGGAAAAAATAGGAGGAAGAAGCAAAAGGTTTGGGGATAACCCTGCAAAAAGGGCCAAGTCCAACACTTACCAACCATCTAAGTGCCAAAACCCTTTTCTCCAGGCTAACCATGATCTACTCCACCTTTCCGGGGTAAGAAGGCAGAGAGAAAAATACCCATCCCACCAGTCTTACTTCAATCAGAGGAGTAGTATGGTAGAGGGAACCACCTGGATTCCATTAGGGGCCAGTCTAATTTCAAGAGATGTGTCTCCAGGTGGAGACATGTTTGGGCTTGCAAATCCCTTAGAAAGTAGAGGATAGCTTTACATTACAAAGGAGCATTAAGCCCCTGTTCATTGAGACTGAAGATCCTAAGTGTAGAAGCCATTGCGTTCCATTTACGGTACAGCCATGGACCAATGCAGATGTGCCAGTGTAGTATGAGGATGCAGTGCACCTATAGTATCCCATATAGAGTGGGCCCTATCTTAGTGTGTCGTTAAGTGAGGTTGAGGTGGTACGGGATCCCATCCAACAAATAATCCCAACACAGGAAAAACAAACCCTTAAAAAAAAAAACTATACAACCTCCCTCCCTGTCAGTGATTAGGGCATGGACAAGCCAAATATTTACTGTGAGAACCTCACTTCTCTACATCTTCTCTCCCTCAAGGACTATCTGCATCTGCCTGCTTCTGTCCATGCTCAGACCCAGAAGCTAAAAAAAACCTTAGAGGGCAAAGACCTCAACTATGGGTACCAGGGGCAATCGGCAGGTCCATCACCTCCACAATAGTGGAACCACCTTACACATGTCCATCAGGTCTTTGGGTGGAGCGGGGCTTGGGGAGCGGGAACCCCTAAACTGAGAGGACAGCCTCCCTATCAGAAGCGATAACCTCAGCAGAAGGTCTGTTTCTGTTGCGCCTCTGCTGGACCACCTGCTACTCGCCATGCCATATCCGATGTGGGTCCTGGTGGCCAGTGTGCCCTTGTGATGGCTCAATGCGGCCCTCCTTCAGCAGCAGCCCTGAGATCTAATGAGCCTCAGTGGTGGAGCATACCTGGTTTTGGCATCCATCCTATTGAAAGAGGAGTCTGAAGGGGTGGGCCGAATGGTATTGCACACCTTGGATCTTAGTAAAGATGTTATCATTTGAAAGGAACGTTTCCTCTGCAAGTTGACCACTGAGAGATCTTGAAATAAGGGAGGAGTATTCCCTTCATATGTTATCAGGCCTGTCAACCAAACTGCTCCCATGATGGACTCCTTTTGCTTAAAGTTATGCTCACAAGTGTCCGGGTGTCCTTAGAATTCTGCGACACAACTCTCACTTTGTGTGTCCTTTCCAAGATAATCGTCGAGTTGCATACCAATAAAACATTCTAAACGCGGTCCAGAAAAAGCGTAACGGAACCAAAGCAAAGCATGCTTAAAAGTTGCCTCTGTGTCGAGAAATAGCAATCACCCAGTGTAGTGAAGAAAAAATAAGTAAATCTTGTGTTCGTAGGAACACACTCATCGACAGAGCGTATCCGCGTTTTTGGAGAGTGAACGGATGTTAATAAGGAAATGGTGCAAAATAAGTAAACCAGGTGCATAATAGTGCGCAAGATGTAATACTCACGATCCAAAGAGTAGGCAAAGGAATCCATTGTAACCGTCTATATAGAGAGTTAGTATCGCGACGCAATGGTCTCATGATTTTTAAATGTTCGATGTCACAGGACACCAACAACGGACTAAAGTCAAACGTACAAAGATCCTTTGGTTCCGTTACGCTTTTTCTGGACCGCGTTTAGAATGTTTTATTTTTTGCTACAATCAGCACTGATCGATTTATTTCATTTTAAGTCGGACATCACGATAATGTTGTGTGATATTGCCTGAATACCATTTTTTAACCATTCAATATACCTCGATCATTATTAGATCTCACTGATTGTTGCCTATATTAGTAACGTGATTTACACTTGATAATGCAGTACTAAGTTGTCAATTAATTTTTGCTTTGTTTGGACGGCCAACTCATGGTACTTTATGATTGTTTGCTTTATAGATTTGTCCCCTGATGAAGGACCTAGTGTCCGAAATGCATTGGGAATCAGAAACTACACGAATGATGTATTGATACATATTTGATGATTTTGCAATTAATTTTGATTTTCGGATGAACATTGATATGTATCGTGTCTGAATATAAGATGAGCAATATAAAATACAGAACTACAAACAAACAGTGGATGAATTTGTTTACTTTGATGCCCATAATTTGATAAACCCTATCCAGGGTCTGAATTGTGCCCTGGGTGACATACCCATGGATGGGTATGCAACTCGACGATATTTTGATATACGTTCTGGACCGGAGAACGCTACCCAGTGAGCACATTCAAAATATAGAACATTTCATTAACCGCTTAACCGCGGCGCGAATTCCGCCGCGGTGCGGCAGTTTAAAAGAGTGGGCGGGGCCGCGTCGGCCAACGGACGTGCGCAGCACTAGCGAGGTAGTGCTCGCGACGGCCGTTGGCCGACGGAAGCACGCAAGGGGTTAATATCCTTCTATAACGGTTGTGCACGTAATACACTTTTGAATATTACATTACTTTCCAAGATAATGTCAGACTTGGACAACTCAGGCAGGACATGCATGAAAATCCACTTGACATAAATCTCAATGTCGTCCACTTCAGATGACTGTGGGATTCCCCCCGGATGCTTAGGTTGAGTCACCAGAAGCAATTTTTCAAGTCTTCCCAGATGCGTCTGCAAGTCCACATTCTGCTTCTGCAGTTTGAGAAGCTGTCTATCTATGGCCTCCAGTTCAACCTCCCTGGCTTATTTGGAGCCCTCCAGAGTATCCACCCTGTTTCCCAAAGCTACAGTGTTCAGTGTAGCATCCTGCAGGTCTCTGTATACCCCATCTCTGAGGTGCGATATGTCCTCTCAAACGGCCTTGCAGAACTCCCAGAGCTCTCAATGAAGGACTGGGCGATTGGGACTTCAGAACCTCCACCATCGCTAGAGGCCTCGTCTCCCCCATATCATTGAGGTGGATCCATGCACTTGGCTGTTGCCCTGGTCAGCATGTCTGGTGTGGAGGACATCCTGCAAGGACTCTGTGCTAAGAGTGCATGGTCGGATGCTTTGTACCTTCCCTTCCCCCAACACCAACAAGCACCCAGCCTATAGAGTCCGCAGTTCAAGGTGCATCTTTCAGGCATCTCCCAGAGATCCTTACTAAAATCAGCCAGGCTACTCCCCTTCAGAGTCCAGCCTAGGTCTCAGGCAAAAGCCAGTGGATACTGGCTCTGCAACTGACTGAGGGGTGCCCCGAGCAGCGGGGCATGTGCTGTGTCTGTCGCTCAACAGCAGTGCCCCAGTGTCTCCCTGCTGCCACACAGGAACATGACCATCTAGGCCATGAGCTAGAGTGCTGTATTCTGTGAGGCAGCTCACACCAGTGTCATTATTGCATCATCTACAGCCCCAGAAGTCGAGCTGGATGCCGCACTACATGCATTGCCTGGACCTCTAAGCAGGGGGCCCCCACCAGTTACAAGTCAGCCCTAGGGCCCTCCACTCACTGCGTACACCTCACATTGAGAGGACTTCCACTAGACCTCTGTTGGGCCACCTCCCACCTGGCTTTCATCAAGGTACAGGTCGGCACCTCTTCCTTTCCTTCGTACTACTGCATACTGCACCAGCACTCCACTTGGCCCAGAAAAATTCCTTTATACAGGCTGCTACATGCGGCATATACCTTTCGTCCCCTGGCTGTGTCTACCTCCAATGGAAACACCAGCACAGCCCTCCACTCACACGCAATAGGCTCTAGTGCTGATCGACACCTGCCACCTGCCATCTTAGTGTAGCAGTCTGGAGCCCAGACATCTATGACTGCGGCATAAAACAGAATCAGGCCGCCTGGTCCCAGTGCTCAGCACGTCCCTGTCTATCCAAGCCCCCCCCCTCCAATACACCCCAGGCCTGAGTAGCACCCTGACACTGCTACATCAGGCTTGGCCCAAGCGGAGTGAGTAGTAGAGATACCCTACACCTCCGTCATCTTGACTCCGCCCCTGAAAAAGTACACAGGGATTATACTTTTGAAGCAATTGAGTAAAAAGTTGGCGGCTTGTTCCACGTTGTTGATGTGACTCATGATGGTAACCAGGGTGAAGCAGAGAAGTGCAGGAGAGAAGGCATCACATTTCAAGGGAGCATGAAAGTTGGAATTCAGTTTACATATTAGTGGTGGGTAGAAGAGGAGTAGAGGAGACATTCAGTCTTGCTTCAGTTGAGAAGAAGAAAACTTTCTGACATGGTGCTGTGAAGCCTGTTTTACCGTAATCTAACAATACAGATGTCTGTGATGATTTGGTTTTAAGGTAGAGTTGTGTGGCATCAGCATATTGATGGAAGGACATATTTAATTGTCCGAGGACCATACTAAGTGGATCAAAGTACATAATGAAGAGAGTAGGCACAAGGTTTGAGCCCAGAGGAACCCAAGTCATCTCAGCCATTCTAAAGGAGTAATTCCCTAACATCCCCAATTTACGGTGATTGGAGGAGAAGGATGATACGCAATCGAGAACAAGACCTTTGAAGCCCTTGTAATGCTCCAGGGGTCTGAATAACCTGCTGTTTTCCACTGCACCAAAGGTGCTGATTGGTCCAAGAGTATGAGTGGACAAGAGTCCTCACCATTAAGTACCTGGTGAACTGAATCCAATAACTTTAGCATTGCTGGCTTAATGCTGTGGCCTGGTTGAAATTTGCATTGGAGAGTGGTGACTAGTTCTTCTTTGTCTATGTAATCATTAAGCTGGTTAACAACAGAACATTCAACTGTTTCCGTAATCAAGACGGATTAGACAATAGATGATAATTGGCAAGGATGTCAGGCCTAAGGGGGGATGTTTTTAAGAATGAATGTTATATGAGTAGTTCCCTAGGACCACGTCTTGTGTGAGAGGAAAATTGAACAGGGTAATCGTAAAGATTTGAAGATGACTGAGAATACGTTGGATAGAATATAGTTTCTGTAGTACTTTGTTGGCTTTAACTTTTTGATGATCAATGAGAGAAAGTCATAGTGGATTGGAGCAAAGACCTCGTATAAGATGTGGCGATAATAAGGTGAGTCTGGAATACTAGTGGGGTACAACTTAATATTGTTTCTCATTTTTTTGTCAGTTTACGAGTATTAAAAACACCTTGCATTCAGCTAGATAGGGTTCTGAGTGACGTTTCAATTTGTTGGATTTTAAATGTGATTTGTTCCTAGGTGTAATTAGTTTTTGCAGAGTCAATATATTTCCTGTATTTCTTTCTGAGCTTTTTAAGCTAGACAGCAATTTGAGTACCTTAGATCTGCTTCCCTTGTTTTCAGTGCCCATGATTAGTTTTCTTTTCTTATGGAGCTGATTGCAGTACCAGGATTAATAGTTTCCTTGCTGTTGTAGAGTGCCCCTGAAATTGTCTTTTTGTTTAAAGAAATAACATGCAAGATGTTCCCTTTTTAAGTCGATAATGTTTTTTTAATATTTGAGGTTTTGAGTCTGAGAGCTTCGCAATTTCACAAAGCACTAGTCTTGAGTCAGTCATCTGGTTCACGAGTTGAAGTCATAAGACCTTCCTCAGACTTATGCAGTACCATTCTCGTCCTACACAATAATGTGCCTTGTTTACTTCTGTCTGACATGCTACAAACTGCTTCCAACTATTTTCCTCTTTAAAATTCTCAATTTCCTGTCAAAACAGAGTTAATTATCTATTTATTAGCTTCAGAGAATTCTGACCTCACCACTCTCTGAGATCTTAGAATACAACCTACAAGGCTCTGACTGATGCTGATGTGATGCAAAAGATGTTTCTTGCTTCTATAAAATGGCAACTTTCACCAACAAATCTTGCTGCGTGTTCCCCACATCCCTGCTGTAACTACATAACACAGAGTACAATGGGCAAGAGGCAGCCGGCATGGCTCGCGGGGCGGGCGGGTCGCTGGTCGCGCAGGGGGTGGGGTCGTGCATATTAAAAAAAAAACATTACAAAAAAAATAAACTTACCTTTGCGCTGGGTCCTGCGTCTCTGCTCCTGCTCTCCTCGGACAGAAGCCCAGCCAGGCCCCACTGAACAAACACAATGCTGCAATGCAGCATTTTGATTGGTTATGAGAGTCCTGGTTTGACGCTCAACCAGGGAATGGGGGCCTGGGCTTGTTCTCCACACAGGCTGTTATGCAGCCTGCATAGAGAATGGGGAAAGTGCGCATGACTGGTTTGGGCGGCCAGAGAGGGCCAACCAAACAGTCATTGCGCACTTAGGAGTGGGCAAGCCACTTCTCCCCTGCCCTGCTCCGAGAGCATACTAGCCCCGCCCACCCGCAAAGTAGCACGAAGCATAGAATGATAATAACTTAAAGTTATTTTTATTTAATGCTCCTTCTTCGCACTGCTTAAAAGCAGTGGGTCGGCGCTCCTCTGCCATAGCGGAGGAGCCGCCACTGACAATGGGACAATGGAAAGGGTAGAAGGACAGCACACTAATGCTGTTGTCGAAATGTACCAATACCAAACTAAAAATGATTGTACATTTTGCATCTTCATATTTTCCTTTCATAACTACATTTTCATCATGCCTTGCAGCAGTCTTTTCAGTGGCACATCACTTTTCATCATTTGCCAAAGAGGGCAATTCAACATTATTGACAGAGTCCTCCTTGTTTGCCCTTCTCTCCCTCTTGTGCCACATGATACGTTTATAAGATGACATGGTACATAGGAATGACACTCAAGCTCCAGATCAATTATGTCTGTCTCCAGAAGGGCACCACTGCTCACTGATACAGCAAGGAGTCTTTCCTATAATGTATTTTACTTATTCCATTTTATGAATTTTTAAGTTAATAATAGAGCTATTAAAAAATGTACAGGGTAAGCATGAAGACAGTCCTGTGAATTGAAATATTTTCTCAATATGATGCTCATCAGTTTTGTCCTTCGTTGCTGTCTCGTGGATTTGCAAAATGACAGAGCCCATGGTACTTTATGCGGTGACACTACGAACGGAACCAAATATCCCCATGAGTGTGGACTGTGAAGGTGTTCTTTAGTACTAGAGTCTTCATAGTTCCTCATCAAATTTGTATGTTTATCAGTTGTGAACATTGTGTTCTCCATTTTCAATAATATTTTACTATTCTGTAAGGCGATTGTGGTGGATAGAGATATACTCACACCTTCAGTCACCCCCATCTCAAACAAGTTCCATGCCTTTTGAAACCGAACTGCAAACTGATGGATAGTTGTCCTAATAAATGCTAATCAACATAAAGTCAATGTGATATTTAAAAACTGAAGACTGGTTTAAAATGGGTCTTGATCCCAGCATTGAATCCCATATCCCCTGACAAAATTAATATCACAATAGTATTCATTTCAAGATAGTCAACTCACTGTGCACGAGGCGCCATTTCTCTTAATGAATGACCATATTTCCTCGATCAAAAATACTTTCCTAACGACAACCACCTGGTGATGCACATGTCCCTGGAGTAAAGAAATCTCTTTGGTTAAATGGCCAAAACGCAAGCAAAATAAATAAATAAATGAGGTACGGGGTTGCCCCTGTCCAATCTCTTTTTGAACTCATTGTTTTCTGAAAACAATAAGATACATCATCTAGTCATTCGCTTGCCAGAGCTATCATTTTTCTCTATTTTAAATTTAGCAGATAAGTGAAACATATCAGGGGAGGGACATTTTACAGCAATAAAAAGAAGCATAGAATGAATAAGCAAGAGGTATATAAAGACCCATATTTTAGACACTGTAGGAAAGAGATGTGATTATATATGCAATATATGTATATGTGTAATTGTAACCTACAGAGTGCACGAGGTTCGGTGAGAATAAATGACATGCCTGAGTGACACTTTTAAGATATTCAGTCTTTCTTGCATTGAACATAAGGTCTTGCTATTCGCCTTCCTCTGGACTGTGTCTGGAAGGCAGAGTACCCCCAAATTCCCCAGAAACAACAATACATTTTTGTGTTGTTGGAGCTCTTTACTTTACAAACACAAAATAACAATCACAAAACGTGTAGTTTCACGGCACTCTCTATAACGTGTTTCTATATTTCCCCTTTCATACAAAAACTCAATTATGACCGAAACAGGATTACACGTGGTGAGGTGTTACTGCACCACGTATTCCCCACGTATGGTAATAGTGCATCAAACTCCAGGTACATTTCCACTGCTAGAAACAGGTGGAATACACAACCAGAAAAGGGCCTAAAATTGTAGCGCACAATTAAAAATTGTGGCCTATTACAGATGTTCGCATGCCACTCCCCATTACAGCTGTCAAGCTTATAACATCTTCAAAGATGTGGTAATATTGCATGGCAACAGTAAGTACGGTATTAGTTTTCAGGTGTTTATAAAACTCTGAAGGATGAAAGGCCCGATAAGCCTACTAGGGATTCGAATCTGTGAAAAAATCCTTACATGCTTTACATCCGGTAGATACCTACAATATAATATGCAGGTTACAAATGGTTTATAATGGAATTCCTTAGAACTAATGAAAAGACACTCATGCCTGTCAGTTAAAAGTACTAATTTAGAGTCAACGTGCTCTTGCTGTTCAGGCTGCCTCTTCCCCATGCCTGGTGGAGGAGGACTCCTGTTGTGTTTCATTTATGTGTTTTATTGCCGCCATGCGTTTCATGGTTTTGCACAAGAGTTGATCCTCGCTCACCCTCTCCATATTTCTGGCGGGTGACAAAGAGCTGCTGCTTTCCACTCCATTTCACCAGCCACGGCTCCCGACTGTCCTCAGCAGCTTCCTGACCTTTCGGCTGATGCCTTTTTGACGCTCCCCGAAGTCCCGCGGGGGACCCCAGGGAGCTGTAATGGACTCACGTTAATTGCCTGTTGAAGGACAGAGGCCGTTCCTCGCAGGTTGAATGCTGGCCCCCCTGTGAGTACAGCTGTCCGGGTCGGTAGAAAGATTGCTCTGACACACACACAAACATTTCAGCTCAGTGCTCAAAGAGTCTCACAGCACGCGCATCATCACGCGGCTGGATTTAGTGGTTTTCGGTCGCCCACACCAGGCGTGACTCATGGGGGAGCCGGGCAGTAGCCTTCTCGTTACCCCGTGGGTTATTATAGATGGGCGAACACCCACAGAGTGTATTTCTTCCATCTCTTTGTGAAGAAGAGTATTTCACATTCAGAGCCAAATATATCTTTCATTATGCATTAATCCATTCTTTCTCCTAACTACCCATGACACCTTCCATGTGTTGCAAATTATTTTATGGACAGACCGGACTACCATCATGTTCATCACATGCCCATATTTTCCATGCTTGTCGCTACGAACCAAGTATAAGCATTTATCAACAAAGAGACTTCTAGAGAAGTTTGCAATGGACATCCATAATTAATACATATGTAAATTTCCTTTCAATATTCTCTGACTCCCAGCAGCCCATCTGCTGCCTAACTAACGTCATGTACATTTCTTCCATTTTTTCCATTAAAAAAAAATGATATTTAATTATCCTGAAGAAAGCCCACAGAAAAGTATTGCAGTAATTAGGTCTTGCTAGATACAGTGACCCTTATTTGAATACCTTATGTCATCAATTCTACAAATACAATAACAAGTACAGTGAGAGAAAGAGAGAGAGAGAGAGACTGTTCAGCCACAGGATTTAATGTGTTAACAGTTAGGATATTCTCTGCATGAAATGAGCGAAGCAAGTTCTACCTGGCCTTGGAGATCCCTTCGACCTTTTTAACACCTGGAGTATTATGGGGTGGTGCATTGTATGCAGATATGTGGGCAAGTTCAACATGAGTAACATCTTAAGCCCACTTATCAACAGTTATTAGCAACTAATCTTACATGTCTCAAAGTGTCATTTAGGTACCATACAGTGGTCAAAAAGAAGACTGGTCAGCATCAAAATCCTTTGAAGATTAAGGTGTGCCTGGAGTTTGGTTGCAACCATCTTTTTGAAAATCTTCCTAAATGCGAGGAGCCAACAATTGGTCCAGAATTACTCGGATCTTTAGTATCCAGCTCACGCTTCTCTTAACTATTGTGGGAAAAGATACAGGCACCTCCTTCTCAGCCCGTATACCATTAGTACTGGAATCAGTAATGGCAGTGAATAAGTGCTGCAAATTATGTAAGATCCAAATAAGAACAGCGTCTGAGGGGAACTATAGTCTTACCCTTAGCAAGAAGCTTAAAGATATAGATAAGAATTACTTTCTAAAAACAAAAAGCAATATCCCGCGGCCAACGTTCACCGCCTTATAGCATTTCATTTTTTTAATTTGAAGCCATGTTGCACAGCAACCTGAGCAGCTGTTCAGTTTGTCTCAAAACAGTGTACGGGGTTGGGAGGAGTCAACACGAACAACACGAATAACATGAGGAGGGAGGGTGGGGGTTGTGAGAAATTGACAGTTTGGGGGGATGAGGTTGGTGAGAAATGGAGGCGGGAAGATGAAAATACAGCAAAGAGAGGGAAAGGAGAGCTGGAGGAGGCCAGGGTGGGTTTGACAAAACGGAGAGTGGGAGGGGAGATTAAATATAGCAGAGAATGGGAAACGGAGGACGGGAGGAGGATGAAAAACAGCAGAGAGCCAAAGGAGGGTGAAAAAGAACAAGAGCGAGAGGAGAGCGTAGATGTAGGAGAGGGACTGCAAACACATGCACTCTCTAAGCAAAAAAAAAAAGAAGAGTTCCAGCAATCAAAACAGCAGATGAAGACTTCGAAAGGAAGAGGTACTTGGTCCATGCTCCATAGAAAACACAAACACATGAGGGAAAATGAAGAGAGTCAGGAAATCCCACGCAATAACCAATAGAAATCAAAGAAATGAGAGTGACAAGCAAGCCAACAAACAGTAAGTAAAAGTCAGGCTGTGAGCCCCATTCCAGATTTTATTTTTATTTACAAGAGGTTTTGCAAGCACTTATTCATTTCTACAGAATTGGTAATATCATTTTTCCAGGACGATCTACAATATCAAAATTTTTTAAGCTGACATTTGATTTGGGGTATTATGCTCTGAAACCTAATCATCAAATCTTGAAGACATCTTCATCTCTTTCAGTGATACTATGCAAGGAGCCACAACTTTATCTATAATTTCACAGTCTTTATAGGCAAACACATTAGAAATCCACATTACCTTTTGTCTACCAGCATAATTATTACCAGGCACTTTGAGTACAAATGTGCTATGTTAGGCAGTACACATTTGACCACAAGAATAATTTACATCAAAACTATGTAATACCCAGAGTGACAGAAAATTCCCTATGCTAAATTCTAGTCCAACCTCTGAGCCAAAATAAAATAAATCTTCTATTTTAGTTTTTGTTTGTATGCTCTCTTCAGCTCTATCAGCATACACATGTGAAGATCAACACCCCTACAGCTTCAAAAATGGCTCAACCAAAGACTAAGTCGATGGCACATTATAAACTCTGATTATGTACACCACGTTTGAGAGAAAACTGCCTTAAAGCATAGTACAACAATTGTCTCAGCCCTTTACCAGACCACTAGTTAATTTATGAAAAGCCTGGAAGAAAAAATCAGATCTGGTAGCAACGTGCCCCAAAAATGCCCCCTCGTCTCTAAGCCATAGAAGTGATCCATCTTTGATTTAGAGCCTTGAAGAAGACTCCCAGTGCATCAAAGGCATTGTTTTTTGTTTTGATTCTTGACTGCCGTTTTCTGCTCTTGGAGTTTGTTCTTCAAAAACAAAAACCTTTTCTGAAGGGGGAGCAATAAATATGGAACCTACTTGGCAAAGTTCAGTGTCTTTATTGGAGCGACCGTACCTGTGGTTCCAAGGAAGGGACAAAGACACCTGCCTGTCTTTGAAAATGTACCTAATGGAAATTATAGAAGAGTGAGTCTATTAGCAACTTCCATACAGCATTTTAAAGTATCAATTAACTTAGTATCTGGAACATCAATAAATGTTACTGAGACCACAATCAAAGAATGTTTATGCTGCATATTCTAAAACTGAAGAAATATGTTTGTGAGAATCTTGATCTCCTTTGGTAAAAATCCTCAGGATTTTAGCTTTTAACTTTGAGCTCTGATATGGGCAAAGGCATGCAAAGCAGGATTTAGTCAATGTATGCTCCATTTAAAATAACAGGGTCTCCGCTTTCAATGTACAGCCAAGTCTTCTAGGCTTAAACTCACAGTGAATCGGAGACCTAGGCTGACACAGGAAGGTATATATAAGTTAATATCTATCCTCCTGTAATGTTATTGTAAATGTACATTTGTTCTGTATAGTTATATGGACGTATATGAGGTGCTTAATGAAGTATCGTTTTTAATCTTCACAAATTTATTGTGTAATAAGGAAAGCAAGCTTTTAGCTTCTCTTCATTTTTAGGTCGAAGTCTAATAGATAGCACAGCTGTCTGGTTTGCTAAAGACATCTTGGGGACATTCAGAAAGCTGTTCTTGGAATGCATTCCCCAAGTTGTTTACCATTGGCTTTGTGGCTTGTTACTTACATTTTCTGGATTTCTATGTGCTGGCTTTATTTGTTTTATGATCAAAACAATTCAATATACTAGTGGATGCCTTAACTGCTTCTTTGCTTTTACCGCTTAAAGGTCTTGCATGTAATAGGAACTTAGCCTCCATTACGAATCACTCATCGGATGGCCTACGATTAGTCTGGCATATGAAAAATCCAAAAGAGTCACTTGCGGCTCTTCTTAAGTTATACTTAAATAAATTCCTCTATGCTTAAGCCTATTCCTAGTCCACATATGGACCCAAGATGGTTCAGTGGGGCATGTTCCCTGGCAAACAGGAAGCTGAGGAAAGTCCTAAATGCCCGGCTGAGAAACAAGATCAAAATTTCCTTGGCTCGCACTGAGTACAAAACTGCTCTAGCAAATAGGAAGAGGGAAGTTTACAACCAAGACTGGGAATTCTTGGAGCATGCGGCCCAGAGAAAGGATAGTAAATCCTTCTGGGACCTTGTTAAATTAATCTGGTCCAGGAACTTCTCCATCATTCCCCCTCTTCAAAACAATATCCCTGGAGTAGACTGGGTCACTCACTTTGCCGCAATTTATCATACTGAGGATGTGCCAATCATGTCTACTACTCTGCATAATAGATTACAGAACTCTCCTCCACTTTTTTTTAACTCTGGAGGAAGTTGAGTCGGCCATTCACCACAGTAAGGGTGGGAAACCTCCAGGCCCAGACGGGGTACCGATGGACCTGTTAAAATCCATGCCCTAAATTTGGGGTCCCCTCATTACGAACCCTATCTGTCTTTATTTCGCCCTCAATGTCTACTGTAATAATAGTACCCATATTTAAAAAAGGTGACCATATGTCGCCCAAGTGCTATCGGCCCATTTCTCTCATCGACAGCATGATTAAAATAATTGGTAGGGTCATTTATGACAACCTGGTCGAAGGGGTAGTCGACAAGGACATACTTTCTCCTCTCCAATTTGGATTCCGGCCTAAATTAGGAACAAATGAACAATGCCTGAACCTGGCCTTAATTATGTCCAAATACACCAAGGCCAAGCGCTCCCCTCTAAATCTAGCTTTCATGGATCTATCCTCCGCCTTTGATTCAGTGAATAGAACCAAACTTTGGCTAATGTTGCTGGATCAAGGCGTGGACCCACCTCTTGTGAATTTTTTATATGGTCTGCATTTAGACCTTTCAGCACGGATTTGCTTAAATACACTTGGGGACCTCTCCTCTGAGTTCCCTTTAAAGAGTGGAGTGAGGCAGGGTTGCATATTGGCTCCTTTACTATTTATTTTATATATTAGTGGACTAACAGCCCACTTATCTTCTTCCCATACAGACATACCCAGAATCGCAGGCTCCCTCATTCACGCTTTACTCTATGCGGACGATGCTGTATTGTTAGCCCTGACCCCTAAAGCATTGAGGAATCAGGTAGACTGTTTTGCCTCATTTACAACTGGATGGCTGTGAAAATGTAATGGTCATTTCAATTGAAATTGTGTTGTCTGTAATGGACGTGTGCTACCACACCATGCACACTCCTCTCTACCCCACTCCACTCTACTATGCACCACTCCACACCACTGCACTCTACTCCACTCTGCACCACTTCACTCTACGCCACTTTGCTCTATACATTTTTACTTTACGACAGTGCATTTTACTTCACTCTACTCTACACCACAGCACTCTTCGCCACTGCACTAGGCCACTCCTATCTACTTTGCACAACTACACTCAGCGCCATTCCCCTCGATGCTACTCTGCAATACTGCAGCCTACGTCATTGCACTCTATGCCAATACACTCTATGCCAATGCACTTTACTCTGTAACACTCAACTCTACAACCCTGTTCCAATCCACTGTATGCCACTCTAATCTACTCTGCACCTCTGCACTCTACACCACTTTACTCTAAGCCATTACTCTCTGCACCACTGCACTCTACCCTGCACCACTCTATGCCACTTCACTCTGCTCTGAAACAATCTACTCTAAGCCACTACACTCTACACCACTCTGCTCCACTCTATGCCACTGCACTCTACACCACTCTACTCTAAACCACTGCACTCTACTCAGCTGCAGTCTACATCACTGCACTATACGCCACTGCACTCTACTGTGCAACACTATACTCTACGCCAATGTACTTTACACCACTGCACTCTACAAACACTCAACTCTTCAACACTGCACTCTCTGCCAATAAACTCTATGCCACTCTACACTGCACTACTGTCCAATGCACTCTATGCAACTCTACTCTGCAGCACTGCACGCTACGCTACTGCACTCTGCATCACTTCACTCTACGCCACTGCACTTGACACCACTCCACTCTGCACCACTCTACGCCACTGCACTCTCTGCCGCTCTACTCTATTCCAGTCTGTTCAACTCCACTACAGTAGGTGCCATTCTACTCTCCACCACTGCTCTCTACTATGCACCACTCTAATATACGCCACTGCATTCTATAACACTGCATTGTAGGCCCCTGAATTCTATGCTGCTGCACTCTATGCCACTGTACTCTGCAATACTCTGCACCAATGCACGCTACACCAGTCCACTATACTCTATGCCACTCCACGTCACTACACTCTATTCTATGCCACTGCACTCTACGCCGCTGCACTGTTCACCACTGCAGTCTACTCTGCACCACTGTATTCAATGCCAGTACACTCTACGCTACTCTACTCAACACCACTCTACTCAACTCCACACTACTGCACTCTGACACTCTACAGCACTGCACTCTGTGCCTACTGAACTCTATGCCACTCTACTCTGCTTTCTAAGTCAATGCTCTCTATGCCACAGCACTCTATGCCCTTCTACTCATTATCGACTCAGCGAAATCGCTGGGAGTAACTCTGGACAGAAATCTAAACATGCAGAAACATATCAGCGCCTCTACAAAAGGAGCACATTTCCAGATGAACACCTTGAGAAGACTGAAACCCTTCCTTCCTGCAAATGACTTCAAACAGGCAGTTCAAGCTCTAGTAATCCCAAGAGTGGAATATGAGAGTGTTGCTCTTTGTGGCCTGCCCAGATCGACGACGGCCCCTCTAAGAGCCTCAATCAACACAGCTGCTAGACTCATCACAGGCTCCAAAAGAAATTGTCACATCTCCCCAGACCATAGAGCCCTCAACTTTCAAGGCTAGAATTCATCTGAAAATCGCATGTATGACGTACAAGGCCTTACATCACAATACTCCGAGTTATCTAGCTCAGAAACTGGTACTCTCTTGTGGTAACAGATCCTCCAGGAGCTCCAGGAATCTTCTTCTGAAACCACACCGATTTGCCAAGAAGAAAACTTACAACCGTACCTTCTCAGGAATGGCCCCAGAATCTGGAATGCTTTGCCCCCAGAAACAAGACAGAACCCTTCTACTGCCTCTTTAAAAAAATAAGTGAAATCGATTCTCATGGCCAAATTTACTTGAACTACCTACATATCAGTATACTATATTTGCTAGTTTGTATTAGTCATCACTATGTATTAGAATCACCCATATTTTTTGATGTTTGTACCTGTTTCTTACATCTGCCCTGTAAAGCGCTCTGATACCCGCAAGGGTCTTGTTCGCGCTACATAAAACCTTCAAAATAAAAATAAATAAATAAATACTCTGCATCACTCCACGCCACTGTACTCTTCAGCACTCCACTCTTCACCACTGCACTCTATGCTACTACACTCTATATTCTACTCTTCACCACTGTACGCTACACCACTCTACTCTGCACTATTGCACCACTCTACTATGCAACTCTCTAATCTTTGACACTACCTTGGACGCCACTGAATTCCACACCGCTGCACTCTATGCCACTGCACTCTACACCACTATACTCTGCAACACTTTACACCAATGCTTTCTACACAAGTCCACTCTACTCTACTCTACTCTAGACAACTCCACTGTTTGCCACTCCAATGCACGATACTCTGTCACTCCACTATACAACACTTTGCTCCACTCTTTGCCTTTCCAATCTATGACACTCCACGGCACTCTCCTCTACGCCACTAATTTTTAGACATGCTGACTAGCAGCCACGCTGGTGTGCAACAAGGCTAACACTCACTGACAAAGCCAATAGCTCTTGCATAGCCTTTGCCAGTGCTTGTTATTATTTGTGAAAGCCTTTTGCATCACATTTAAGACGGACACTGATCTACATCACAGACATGAAAGGGACATGTATGTTTTAAAGAATGCATTTAAGCAAAGGTAGCCTGAGTTATAATCATAATGGAGCATAAAGTACTAGTTTTCTATCTTCTGTAATTTACAATACTTTGAATAGTTTGGTGTTAATTTACATAATTTGAACATTCTTGATAATTTAAATGTAATTCAACCTATTTGCACAATGCTAGTGCTGCCCAGAGTTGGCTTCAGCGCAATTTTCAAAAGAATTGAGAGCTACAAGAAATCATGAGGTCAGAATGTCATTCAGCAAAGGGAAAGCAAGCAGACAGTCGATCTATGGAAAAAAGTTAGTCATCTATAATGAAGCATCAAGGGGTATCTGAACAGGTGCATTTCTAGGAATTTCTTGAATCTCTAAATATTGCCTTCAATTCAAGAGGCACGGAAGTGAGTTGAATAAGGAATGAGTTTCGAAATGCTGACTTTATCCTGTAGTGGTTTTGTATATGACTAAGTGTATCTTGAGGCTATTTTGTATGAATGAACATTGACATCGGGTGGTCAGCTGCTATCACTTTATGATGTTGTAAAGGTAGGAAGGCACTTGTCTGTGAATGACGTTATGCACAAGTCATACAGCCCTGCATTATGGGAGTGATTTGCATAACGAAAAGATTTCACACGAGGTTAGGAAAATAAGCTTAATTTAATAAATAAAACAAGACCAAAATGACAAAAAAACAGTTAGTACAACCTGAGATATGAATTTTTAAAGCATAAACTGTAAAATAGTGCTTAGAAGCATAAAGCGCTACAGTGGGATCTCTGGTCGCGCCAGACCAGGTCAAATCCAAAGGTTCAGGCCGACAGCAATGGAGCGCGGCCAACTACAGGGACCCAGTTAGGCCCGCTGAACAAAAGTACCTTAATCCGAGGTTGCGGACTGTAACGTGGGTTCGGATCGAAGATGCATTACGCAACAGAGGCGATGTGCCGGTTCTGAGAAGCGGCGAGGTTGTGGTACAAAATCCTGATGCATCGGCGTCGAGGATCCTGTTGACGGGGCTTGCAATGCGAAGATCGGTGTTGAGGATGCCTTGTGTAGTCGAGGCTATGCGTTGGCTCTGATGAGCGGGGAAGCTCCAATGTGGTCGACGGGGATGCGAGGACCTGGCGCCGGGAAGAGCATTGCACAATGGCGATCCTGAAAGCGATGCATCGAGTCCGATGCATGCAACAGTAGCAATGCGTTGTTACTGATCTATGCAGTAGCAGCGATGCGCAGTGGATGCGTCGGTTCCGCTGGAGCAAACACCTTAAGCCCACTTTCAAGGGTCATGGACTGGGTTGGAACAACTTGACAGTCTTTTATGTCCCTGAGACTTCAGATCAGGAGACCAGACCCTTGGAGCCACTCTGGGCTCAAGTGATGCTGGTCTATTCTTTCTCACTCAGGCAGGGGCACAGCAGGCAACAGGGCAGCACAGCAAGGCAGGACTCCAGCAAAGCAAGAGTCCAGCAGAGTGGCAGTCCTTCAGCAACACAGCCGTCCTTCTTCCTGGCAAAGTAGTCACAGGTCCAGAAGTGTACTAAAGTGGTGGGGTCTGAGGTCCAGTACTTATACCCAGTTGTGCCTTTGAAGTGGGGGAGACTTTAAAGACAGGCCTTTCAAGTGCACAGAGGTCCTCCCTTCCTGCCCTGGTTCCGTACTAACTACGGGGGGGTTTAGCAGCTCATTGTGTGAGGATAGGGCACAGCTTATTCAGATGTAAGTGAGGCTGGGTCCAGCTCCTACCTCCCATCCTGCCAGGATGCCCCATCAAGTCATACCTAAGCTCCCATTGTGTGTTGCTGTCAAGGGGGCATACACAAAGCCCAACTGTCACCCACCCCAGACGTGATCTGAGACAGGCAGCAGGCACCAAATGGCTTAAGTAAGAAAATGTCAGCTTTCTAAAAGTGGTATTTTCAGAATTGCAGCATAAAATACGACTTCATCATAAGTTTGGATTTTAAATTGAAATTCCAGAGATATCAAATTTGGAATGTCTATCTCATCACAATTGGGAATTACACTTAGACAAATAAATAAGGCAATTCCAATGTTATCTTATGGGAGAGACAGGCCTTGCAGTAGTGAAAAACGATTTGGGTGACATGTAAAATTTAACACTACATGCCCTGCCTTTTAAATACATTGCACTCTGTTCTCTCGTTTGTCTAACACCTACCTTAGAGGGGTGACTTACATGTATAAGAAGGGAAGATTTGGGCCTGGCAAGGGGTTTAACGTTTCAGGTCGAAATGCCAATGTAAACTGCACACACAGGTTCTGCAATGGCAGGCCGGAACCATGGTTACTGGGTGGCACAATGAGTGGCCCACTAGTAGCATTTAATTCACAGGCCCTGGGCACATTTAGTGCACTTTGTAGGGACTTATAAGTAAAATATGACCATTGGAGATTATCTAATATTACCATGTTTTAGAGGGAGAGTACATGCACTTTAGCACTGGTTAGCATTTTTAAAGTTATCAGCCCAGCAAAAACAAGGTCAGAAAAGTGGAGAAGGATGGCAACAAAGTTGGGGGGAAGACCACCCAAAGGCTGTCAGGTCGAAGAAACCCAAATAGCCAACCATTCTTTGTGTGACTCCTGGAAAAAAAACACATCATAACTCAACCTGATGTCCTCATTAGAAAAAAACAAGTCTTATATTAGAATACAATTAGAAATACTTAGATTGCTTTGATAATTTCCTGCTTGATGATTTCTGCCTGCTTCTTGATCACTGTGTATGTAAGCGGGTCTAAATGGGTTTTAATCTTGTCACTATTCTGTCTGAAAATAACTTTTTAGTGCCAGTTTGGTGTTGCCACATTGCCTGAATTCAGACCAACTTAAACTTACTGTTTTCTTGAATTAAAAATAGCTTCTGTGACAAATGGAAACACTTTGCTATGCCTCCTACCCCCCGGCTCTTCAACCTTTCCAAATGCTGTTCTTGTCCTGTCCATTGCCCTGACAATCGGTTCAAAAAGAATGAGTCGAATGTCATTACATTTATTTCTTGCTATACCACCTGTGTCCTACTTATAATGAATCTAATTTATGTCCACTCGAATAAAGAGACAAGTGGTCTTCAGAAGTCAATAAAGATTGTACAATAAAAATTGCATATTTCTCAGCATTAGCTTTACAGCTAACCACAACACAAATATTCTCATGCTCCGCATACCGTCTAACTTATGAAAGTATACAAAAAATATAGGGGCCTATTACGATGTCGGGGGGACTTGCGTCTGCCCAACACCATCTCGGAAATGGGACCGACCGACTTCCGGTTGATGGTTGCGACTGCTTGATTAGGATAGACCGAACACTGTTCAGTCGCATTCCGACATTTCCCTATGGGAGTATGTGTTACGGCCATAAACCAGCCATAGTACATAGTACCTCAAGGTGCCTGCCACAGGGTGTAAGGATTAACAGGGGGGCACCATAGGTGCCCTCTCGGCACCCAACCAGAGGTCGCCAAGGAAAGGTAGCCCTGCTAGGGCCCCCCATACTCGCTCTCCGACAGGCTTTCCATGTCAGAAAGCCCAGCATGGAAAGCCTGCCAGATACTGAGTATTGTAATCCCAAGGTGGGAAGGCTACCCTTTGGGATTACGGGACGGCCTCCGTCTGGCCGACGGGCTTCTTGAGCCCGTCGGAAGCCAGCTGGAATGACCAGTCAGTTTCAATTCCGACCGGCTGAATCAAAATTAGCCGGTCGGAATTGAAACCGACGATGGTTGGCTTTCTGACCGCCATCGTAATGAGCCCCATAATGTTTTAATTAAATACCATTTTTAACCATCAATTTTTATAATGATGCTGAAATATAACTGCATTTGATAGTGAAGGATTCATTTACTCATGAAATATGAGCATAATTTGATTGATCCTGTGCAGTTATAGCAAGCGCTTGAACATTCTTTTTAAATAGCATATTATGCCAACAATTGATGAGAAAGTATTCATTTGGCTGATATTTAGTCACAACTAAATCAGATAGTGGTATAGAGCATTACTGGTAGATCACTTTAAAAGCAACAAATATTAACTGCTGGAGACGACGCTAACACAGATTCCTTCATATAGAACTGTAGTAAGCCTTGGGTAGTCTATGAATATTATACATTTATGATCAAACCACAATTACTCTGGGGCTAGCCTGTATCATGAATTCTGCTGCAGTAGGTTTCCTGCGCAAGCCTGCTCGAATTGACATCCAATTTAATAAAGTCACGTGTAACCTAAAAGTAGCTTAACTACTAGTAACTGATTTAACTGGTAAAAACATCTAGTGTTGTAGTTCTATTCAATTTACATATAAATGCATTGTTAAACTATGTGTTTACTAATAGTAGTAGTTTGTGTCAAGCATTTCATTGTACAGTAACTGTTAAAAGTAACGAATTGTCAGTATCGATCAACACAAGTATTTCTTCCAGTTTCAGTCCAGATTCCTTTTGAACGTATCCCTACATTTCTCTTCTTCCATTTACTTATTTGGAACATTTATGTCTGTATCACCTCAAATACTTCACGATTAAAAATAGTGAGTAATATGTAAATAAAGAGAATTTCTAAAGTGCAGAACAAAGAACCCCTCATTAATTGTTCTATGTTTGTGAAACTATAATATAGTGACTAGTAAAGTAACTGTCCTCTTAAACTGATGGTGTGTAAATTAGAGGGGCACTGTGAGAGGCCTGACACCTTATGCTGTTTCGTCATCGGCCATATGTCACAGCTGGGCCCGCTCAGCATTCCAAGTTTATCATGTCAAGCGAAGACTTGGATTAGCATGTGAAAGTCCTTACACTCTGCCGCTAACATTTCCTTACACTTTTCCCATACGGTTGTCACAGAGGGTTGCATTTCAAATTTAGAGATAGAAGAGGTCTGGTCTTAATTCCACACCCTCTAATCTACAAACCAGTTGACTTTGATCAGTCAGTTAAGGGGTTAAACAATGCAGCTTCCACTTCATGGACACCCTCTGGCTCTGAAAGGCATTACACAGTGATTGACACACTTCTTAATCATCACCACAATGACTGAAGGCATCTACAGACTGAGAAAGGCCTACCAGTACCCAGTGGCGTAGCTAGGCACTCTGCCGCCCGTGGCGGTCCCTGCCTTTTGCCGCCGCCGAGCGCCTAAGAGCAGGGGGGCGGGGGGGGTGCTGGCGATAAATTTACCTGCCGCCCCCAAATCTCGTGCCGCCCGGGGCGTACCGCCCCCTCCGCCCCCCCCTTGCTACGCCAGTGCCAGTACCACTGTGGTCCTCTCAAAATTCTCATGTCCATCCAAGCATGTGTCCTGCTGTTTTTCTCTACATTTGTAATGATGTTGTAATGATGTTTATCCCATTACAAAACAAGCACTACAAGTACAAGAAGACAAACAAAAATCTTGGCCTCACTTAGCTACTCACACAAAGACAAGGAAATATCGAAAGCTTTGCCCCGCTCCTTTGAAATGACACTTAAGCAACCTTCATTAGTACCTGCACCTATGTCTTATGTTCTTTTGTGCTACAATTCAGAATATCCTCCCATATCAGCGCATTTTAAGTAAACACCAAGTATACATAAAGAATATAAAAAAATATAAAGGAACTTGGCCTTCATCATCATGCCTCTCTATGGGAAAGAGCACCCCAGTGAGTGCAATACTTTGTAATGTACACTTGGGGATACTTTATCCAATACATAATTTTTAATTGATAGACCCTAACAGACATGCCACACAAAATGCCTTTGCTACAATTACTAGTTAGATAATGTGAATGCACATCAATCCAGAATTAGCAGTGTAAATTCTCAAAATAAGGTCTCATTATGAGAAAGTAGCTGGCATTGGTTTAGATAATCGCAGCTATCTTGTTTAGAACACCATTACACTAAATTCTGACCCTGTCAAGCTTCTTGTATATTTATCAATATGCATTTCTAGGTTTAGTGCTGACATTTCTCTGCACCCCAGATGATTGTATTTTACACAAAGGCATCTGAGTGTGGGCCTTGATATGATAATGACAGATCCCCAAGTGATGCCACTGGGAGTCCTTGAACTACTGGTTAGAAGTTGAAAGCTCACTAGGGGGCCCATTACGATGGCGGGCGGAAGCACTACCGCCGTGCTGGCGGATGCAAAAACCACCAGTTACCGCCGGCACGCAGCAGTCCACACGCCCGCCCAATTACGATGCGAAAAGCAGGCCAAACACCGCCGGCAAGCCAGCAACACCGTCCGCCATCAAAGTGCGCCCGCACACGTAGCGGCGCAGCACAACTGACACACACCGTCCGACGAAACACGTCCCGCCCGGCGCATAAATTACGATGCCGCAAACAAACGGCTCCCACGGCAAAGAGACACCGCACGTGAAAGAGAGGCGGAAACACGGACGCAGAGCACGGACAACGAAGAAGCGGCACCCCGGGCATGAATCCAGCACTGCAGGCCCTTCCCATGCTTCTGCTGATGCACCACCAAGGACGCAACGTACCGCGGAGACGCAGGTAGGCACACACACAACAAGTGCACGCAAACAGCGCACACAGTGCAAGGGCGGAAAAAGCGGACAACCCCCACCAGCGCGTGCACACTACACATCCACCATTGCATCCACATATGACACACAGGCCAAATCCTAACATCGCGGAACACATGTGTACACACCACCTGGGACTAGGAACCAACCACCCCGTCACGGCCCCAAAGCGCCGATGACGCCGCCACACATGCGCACAACGCAGAGGCCAACCGCAGCGCCATGCATGCGTCGCACACAGACACAGGGACACAACCAAGCAGCACACACACCAGCCCCACCCCGAACGCACATGACACGTGACAGGCCTGCCACAGACATGTCCCCAACGCCCAATTCACGGACAACACCCAACGCCACACAACCGACGCACACATGTCAGTGAAGTCACGCAACAGCAGGACACACCCCAGTGTAACAAACATGGCGAAGCACACAGCGGCGGCAACACCAACTAGGAGAAGCAGGGCCCCTTCGGGAAGAGGAACGCCAGTACCACACTGAAAAACCCATACCACCCTGCACATATGAACAAGACACATGAAACGGAACACCAAAGAGCCTGGTGACCGACAACAGGTGGCCCAAGAATTACATCCACACACAAGGCCCAACGCAGAGCGGAAAGGCAGCCTGCCGCCCACACAAGGGAGAGCAGACAGCACTGAATGACCTTCCATTCCAACACCGAAACCACAGCCCTACGACAGAAGCCGGTGAATACAGCCATTGTCCAAGAATAGACCAACACAGGCATGCCGAGGAGACCGACCACACGGCAGATAGCGCATATCACAGAAGCACACAACGGACGGGGAAGAAAGAAGAAAACACTCCCCCATGTCGGCCACATGCAAGTTAATTGGAAGGAGTCACACAGCACTGACCTTGAACTGTCTGAGAAGCATGTGGGAAGAGGGCCCGTGTCCTCCAAACAAGCCAACAGAACACAAGTCCTGTCTCCCCACGACTACACAGAGCTCACAGCAACCCCGGAGTGTGCACATTGCAGACTGCACACACAGCCGGAGCACGCCACCACAACGCACCGCTGCGAAATGGCAACCGCAACACACCTACCCAACTACGCCGAAGAGCTCAAGCTGTACCAAACCAGCACGATACATACATTGGGATGCGATCTCCTGTCCCTGCTGAACGTAAGTTACCGACTGACTTACCGCATCACATTGTTCAGCTGCGTCATGCCCGTCTTCTACTGTCGGAGGTGTCCCTACCAGCATCCCGTCGAGATATGCCTCTCCAACCCGGCATGTCTGAAGGCGGACCTGCTACCACTACTCCTCCCTCTGGACGCACACGACAGGGCCTGCTCTGCCTATGGGGGCATGGCGTATGTGGCCAACATCGCACGCGCACTGAAATGGAACCACTGTGCCTCCACACGACGGATCATCGAGAACAGCTACATCGAATGTCACCCAGCATGCCCCATCATGGTCCTCCAAGGGACAACCTACGAACAACACCTTGACAGCCACCATCCGCTTCATTGGCTGGCAAACATGTACACCACCAATGACATGGAAGCCCTGCTGGACGGCATCGCATACCTGACAACCTGTAAATACGTCGGACCACAACGCAGGTTCCCCGAGTGACCTATGAAGTCCAACCCCGCACCCATGCTCAGCTTCCGCACGGACTGGCCAGTCACCACCACAACAGCCATACCAAACGACCGGCAACTGTAACCACACCATCAACGACATCGCCATGACATCGGATATGACCGGGACATGCACACTGTTCCCCATCACATCCAGGAACACCGCATGCATCGTGGGAGGCAGTGGCATGGGCTCTGTGCATCGCACCCACATGGACGGAACTGCACGAACAACCAGGACACGACATGGATCCAGCGCACATGGACACACACACCGCTCAGTGGACATGAATAGGTCGCCTGGAGTCTGTGGGTGCTGCACCCCTCCCACCCCCGCCCCGGGAATCCCATACCAGGACCTTTGCATGGACGACAAGTGCATACAACAACAACACGACCCCAGTGACTGTGACATGTCCAGTAACCACCACAGTGCAACAACAAGTGGCACGCCGCTGCATGCACGCAAGCACATGCCCTGATGTCATCTCACATGCACGCGTGCATGAGGAACAACCGCAGCAAACCTGTCACATGGAACTGAGATGGACTGTGCCCATGATGCCGAGCGGTCTGGTAGGCTACATGTATACCGTCTGTGTCAAAGTCCGCAGCTCCGCAGCTATACGTAAATGTACATTAGCACAGCCTTGGCCAAGCAGATGTAACCCCACACCCTATCCCATTTGTAATCATGCTCAGTATATCCTCAATATGTATTCCGCTGCCAGTAGTGTCCACTATACTGCATCACAGAGGACAGAAGACTCAATATAATGTTTGAAACCAGAACTGTCTCCGCTGACTCATTTCACAAGTACGAATGAGAGAGGATGAGAGTATGTGAAGTACACGGCAGTCGTGACATGACCATGTAGTCCACTGGTATTGGATGTCAACGCAAATGAGTAGCACTACTGTGGAAGACACACATGTGTCGTGTGAAGTCGTATGGACGCAGTGCTCAGGTGGGTGGGTGCGACGGGTAGATGCGCACATGCCAAGTTGGAGCACGCCGTGTTGGGAGGGCTCATGAACAGTACACCACCGCTTCCCTGGGCATTGTGAGAGGACACCTGTCGGGGGGAGTGAACACGTGTGTGCACAGCAGCCGGGCACACGTACAAAGCGGTACCAGGCGCACCTCAGCCCACCCTCTGTGGACGAGCTGGATCCTGTTGTGCGCCCGCCATGCCCCTTGACAAGGCACACACAGCCCCAGTCGACCAGGTGTAACCCCAACATAGTCAATCCGCACAGGCGATACAGGGCACGGGATGGCAGTGGAGCATGGTGTGTGAGAGGTCTCCTCGCGCTCCTCCTGGTCATATCACGCAGGCAATAGAACCTCAACGTCCAGCATGGCAAAAAGTCAAATGGAAGTGTGAGGGGACGCACCACAGCACGAGCAGCAGTGACGTCACGGGAGGTGGCTCGCACCATCCCATCCATTGCCCATCATACCAACCACGACACATGCCATTGCGACTAAGTGCAAGCGCGTGCGCCACCACCCCTGAGCCCTCCCCAGAGAGGCCAAAGAGTGAATGTGTGGGCCATCAGCCACAGACGGACGCGGCATGGCCGCAAGGGCAGCCACAGCCACTGGGTGTCGCAGGTGGCGGATCCGGAAGGCGAAGACTGTGATGCATAGTCCATGCAGGCCGGGTCTCCATTTGGGGCACCACGCAGGTGGACGGCGTCCCGCCACACATCATACCCTGAGACAGCCCACTCGTGCAACTGGACCCACACATACACTCCTTGCCCTCTCTGGTGCAAGCTTGGGGCTGCCTGTGCAAGCGCTAGCCTCGCAGGTGAGCATGCATATTGGGGGGCGAGGGGAGGACATGAGGGCTGGGGCGAAGATGACTGTATCACTGTCAGTTAGTACAAGGGATGACCCAGATGTGGAAAGGAAGAGACGTGTCCCGTGTGTACTGCAACTAGTCGCCAATCCAACTACCCCCATGTCCGGAATGTAAGCCCGCACCTAGGCCCGCCCATCCGCCACATCGAACATACCACCAGCACGACAACCTTCCCATTCGAAACACTGACTGGGGGTGGCGACCAGTGAACAATCATGTGTAGCCTACCCACGCGTACATGTGGGCCCTCCATGATCCATGTCACCTGCGGCAAAGACATGACATGCGCAATGAGGGAAGTGAGGAGAGCTGTCCGCCCCACGCGCAGAAGGTGCATCAGCTCCACAGACCCAGCAGCGAGTCCAGCAGGGGTCACATGTGCAGGGGCAGCTGTGCCTGGTGTGAAGGCACATGCATATAGACAGCACATCGACCAATGTGTAGTCTGCCCACATCCACAGTCCATCATCATGCGGACATAGGAATTGAACACAGGGCAACACATCTTAGCTGGTGCACCCACCGTGACCAACAATGCGCAATCATCGACGTACCCGCCCTGTGCATGGCCCCCCCAACGGAGGCACATCCAGTGCCACCATCCCACACACAAAAGCCTTCCACGGAACATGCTGTGTCCAATGGTCAGTACAGAGTCAGCGCCCATCTGGTGGATCCTGAACAGGAGACACATGCACACACATGCCAGCTCCCACTATGTACGACTGCCACCTGGCACGTGCAATGTAACCTCTCACCTGTGACGTGTGACTGCAAGCACACAGCCGTCTTGGCATGGGGCTGTCAATGTGGACACCAGTCAATGTTTCGGGAGCTGTGATCCGTACAGTGCTGTACATAGGGTGCAGTGCTGACACCTACTACTGTCTCATATCCCCTCGTGCCACAGGTCCCACTTGTATTGGCCGCTCAGCCCGTGCCCACATCGTCGTCGTCGTGTGCCATACTCATCCAGCCTCGGAAGCAGTACCATGCTCAGCAGACACTCATGTTGCCGTGGCGTTGCCGCTTGACGAATATGCAGTCAGTCCCCATCAGCACGCCCCGCAAGTCATTGGGGCCTAGATCCCCATGTGCATGCACATGGCAGTGGTATGTCTCACTTGCCATTGCCATTGTTGGGAGACCTGTGTAAGTGTATTGTGGCCGTGCCGTCCCAGCTTGACAGCTGGGCTGTGGCTCATGTGCTTGCTCAGTCATGTCAGTGATGTGTATGCGAAATTGCTATGTGCCGTGTTGCTTTGACATGTGTCCTCTGCCATTTAACCCAGGCGGAGACCGAACATTGACCGCCCATACCAATTGCTGGCGGACATGGACGATACAGAGGTAATCAGGAAGTTTCGGCTGGACAGGCCAACTCTGCATCGACTGTGTGCCATGTTAGAGCCCCATCTCCGTCCCCGCAGGGTGTATCCGACTGCTGTCACCCCCACGGCTAAGGTGATGGCCGCCATGCATTTCTTCGCCACTGGGTCATTCCAGCACACAGTGGGCAGTGGAGGAGGGATGTCCCAGCCCATGTTCAGCAAGGTGCTGAGGGATGTACTGGCAGCCATGATGCTGTACCGGAACAGGTACATCAGATTCCCCAGGGCTCGTGAATTGGCGGCAGTGAAGGGTGCATTCTATGCCCTTGGCAGAATCCCACACGTCGTGGGAGCCATTGACTGCACTCATGTTGGCCTTGTTCCACCACAGGCCACTGAGCACCTGTACCGCAACAGGAAGCACACGCACTCCCTGAATGTGCAAGTGGTGTGCCTTGCGGACATGGTGATCACCCACGTGTGTGCAAAGTTTCCAGGCTCGGCCCATGACGCACACATAATGCGCAACAGCATCTTGCCACGACTGATGGCCAATCTGCAACAGGATCGTGGCTGTATTGTCGGTGAGTATGTGGAGTGGTGTAGCGTGCTGGTTGTGCGATGCTGTCCCCTGTCCAGTTGGAATAGCAACGGTTCTCTGTGTCCCTCACACCCAGGTGACTCTGCGTATCCGAATGGGGCATGGCTGCTCAGTCCATTGAGGAATCCTCGCACCCCAGCAGACGATCGATACAATGAGGCACATGGGAGGACCAGACGTGTGGTCGAGCGTACCTTTGGCCTCCTCAAGTCCAGGTTCAGGTGCCTGGACCGCACCGAGGTGCACTGGCGTACTCCCCACAGAAGGTGTGCCAGATAGTGGTGGCGTGCTGCATGCTGCACAATCTGGCCATTCGGAAGCAGATCCCCCTCATTGTGGATGACGGAGATCAACCAGGGCCCCAGCCCGCAGACCAGGACAGCTCGAGTGAGGTGGACAGCGGAGAGGAGGAAGCTGGGAATGTGCGCCAGCAGCTCATCGTCCGCTACTTCACTTGACGGTGAGTGTCCATGTACGACGGATGATGTGTCTGTATCTATGCAGGTGTGTGTGTGCTGTGTCAGGGTGGCCGTATGTTCACTGCGTGCAGTGTGTCAACGCTCCATGGCCAGGGTAGTATGCCACTGTTGGTGGCTGTGGCATTGTGCCCTATTGCTCTGTGCGATGTGTGTACATTGCTTGTAGTTGTTGACATGTACTGTGTGATGGGTGTGTGACACACTCATTGAATGTGCTCCTGTTCTGTCTCCCACCCCTAGGTCCCTACAGGCCCTCCGGATTCCATTTCCATGCCACGCATCAGGTGCCTTTCCGCCCAAGGTGGCCGTTGTATTCCGTACAATAAAGACACAGGGCACAAACAGCAGTTAGTGAAAAAGGTGCATTTATTACAAACTGTGACATGTGATTGTGTGTAAGGTGATGACAAAAGTGGTGCGTGCAGTGACAATGAGCTGTCGGTCATGGCTGCGTGATGATCAGGGTGTACCCACTGGTTCTATGTCCATAGTCCAACACACACATGCCATCCAGATGGCTGTGTGGAGTGGGATCGTAGAGCAAGTCAATGCAGTGGCTGGTCAAGGAAGGCTGGCGGAAGGCTGGCTGGCTGCCTCACTTGCGACTGGAGCGTGCGAAGTCCTCCCGGGAGATCTGTTTCCTCTTCGGACGGCCCCTTCCACGTTTGGGAGGGGGTGTGTGGTGGCGACCTGCTGGTGGTGGGTGAGGTGTGCTCACTGGCTGTGGACGCAGGGGAAGTGGACACTGCTGCCCGAGCCTGCGCCCTAGCAGGTGGTGGCGGAGGTGGTGTTGCTGGCCTTGCCTGTGACCCCACCGCCACCACCAGCTGGCCCATGAGGTCCACGAGTTGGTCCATACGGGACACGAATTGGCCCATATGGGCGTCCATGGACCTCAGCACCCCCAGCACCTCCCGCGTGTCAGTAGCAGACCTGGCCCATTGTCCTTGGGCCTCTTCATAGGCCCCAAGGACTCTGTCCATTTGAGGCAGGGCATGGCTCCCAGGGGAGGCTGGCGTTTCCCTGACCCTGCTCCTCCTACCAGTCCTGCTGCCACCGGCCTGCCCACTAGCCACATTGCTCACCACGGTCCTCGCTGTGGCTCCCAGGGTGGATCCAGTCGGCCGGGCCACCACCTGCGCTGGGGCTGGTGCCAGCGAAGACGTGGTGGTGGTGGAGGCGGTGGTGGTCGGTGCGGCGATGGTGGCGGTTGCGGCAGTGGTAGTGGCCGCAATGACCGTGGGTGTGGCCGCAACGACAGTGGCAGCAGGGGACTGGGACTGTTCAGCATCCCTGGATGATGGGTTGGTGGGTAGGAGGGGTCCTGGGGAGCGGCTGGGCCCTGCCACGCCAGATGGGCCAGCTTGGTGGTCCGTGTCCGAAGAGGTGGACAGATCCTCCAGATCCGTGTGTCCTCGTTGGGGGCTTGTAGGCTGGCTGTGCTGGCTGCTGTCTCCATCCCCAGCGTCCAGCAGTTCGTCACCTGTGGAGAGAATGAGATTTGTTATTGTGTTGCACCTGGCGAAGTATGTATTAGTCGTCTGACATTGGCAGTTCGTGCAATCTCGTACATGGGTTTCCCGGAGGCGAGTGTGTGGCTGTGGCATCTGTAGGTGTGTGTGCTAGGCAATGGGACTGTGTGCTGTGCACATGTGGCATGGGACGGATTGGCCATGCCGATGGGTGTGTTGCTTTGCCCCTACTCATTGTGACTCTGGTGTATGCGGGCTCCTGGCCCATCCTGGGTCTGGTTTGTACTTTGCTTTTGGAGTTCAAATGGAACGCTTAGGAACGCATATGGCAACATGGGGGCCATGCCCCAGATTCGCATTTGGGAGGGTATATGCTTTTGGGGTACATGCTGTGAGCCATGGGTGCCGAACGTGACATGTGTTGTGGCAGCATGACAGTGCATGGTCTGAGGTGTGTGCATGCCTGACATGCCCTGCATATTTGCTGTCTGTTGTGGTTACTGGACATGGCATTGGACGCATCGTTATGAGTGAGTGATAGTTGTGTGCCAGCCAACGTATTGCAGTTGTCCCATCTCCTTGGTGTGCGTGCTGCCCTGTGCCATGTGCATCACTGCAGTGCTCGGGGGGGTGTGGCCCATGTTGTGTGTTGTTGCTCACAGTGTGTCGTGCGCTTAATTGACTTCTGGCACATGGTTGGTCATGGGCATGTGTCTTAGCGTGACTGCTGTATGTGTGGCAGCTGTGCGGATGACATGCCTTTCATGAGACTGGGGCTGACGGATGGGATGGATGGTATGTTGTATGTGCATGGTGTGTCTGTGTGTTTGATGGGTTCAGTGGTGTTCGTGTGCATTTCTGTTGTTCCGCTCTGTTGCGTCTAGTGTTGTTTGTCTTACATAGGCGTAGTTGTGGGGTGTGTGGTTGACAGGCAGTAGGGGCTACATGGACAGGACTTCAATGGTGTTTCGGTTGTGTGTGATGAGTTGCACAGTGGCTGCCGTGTGGGACTATATTCAGTGTGGCTTGTGCATGCAGACGTGGCTCCTTGGGTGTTGCTATGTCTGTGATGGGTCATGTGGGGTGTGAGTCTGCTGTTCATGTCCGTGTGCACATTGTTCACTTGTTCGTGACGGTGGGCGGTGCTGCGTGTCCGTGTGCTACGTGACATGTCCCATGTGTTGGTGGTGTTATGGTCCTCATGCCTCCAGTAATCCAGCCCTGTCCAGTTTCCCACCTGCAAGTTGTTCGTGCGTGCACTGTACTGGATGCCACATGGCTCTTAGCGGGGGTGCTCCATGTTGCAGGTCTGTGGGGGTGGGGGGTGTAGTGGGTCGTGGGGGTGGCTGTACACCCACTGACACCGATTGCTGTGGACCGTGATGTCTGCCTTTCGGCTGTCGTTGTGCACTGCGGTGGCTGACACGTGGGTGTGGGGTGTGGGGGATGCTCCTCCTTGCTGTGCTGTGGGACTGGGGCCTGGTGTGTGTTGTACTTGGGCTGTCCACCGTCCCACCCACTGCACTTTGTGTTCCTGCCACTTACCTGTTACTTGTCGGTTGGTGCAGCTGTGCCTGACACATGGGTGTGGGGAGTGCTCCACCTTGCTGGTCTGTGGGAGTGGGGGCCTGGTGGGTGTTGTACTTCAGCTGTCCACTGTCCCACCCACTGCACTTTGTGTTCCTGCCACTTACCTGTTACTTGTCGGTTAGTGCAGCTGTGGCGGACACATGGGTGTGGTGGGTGCTCGTTGTGGCGCTTCTGGCATATTTGGGGACCTGTTGGTGGTTACGTGGCTGGCTTAGTGTACACATGTCCCCACGCATCTTACAGTTGTTCGGTTTGGCCTGTGTGTGGTAGTGTCTGTTGCATGTGCGTGTGATGTGTTGTGTATTGTGTGCTGGACATGGGGGTGTTTGTCCCTGGGAGCTGTGGCATGGTGGTTGCGCATGTGTGTACATAGCGGTGTGCTGGTATACATTAGTTTGTACTTACCAGCCTCCACTCCCCCTGCTAATCCGGCGAGGATCTCCGGATGGATTACGACTCGCACCTTCTCCTCCCACGCTTTGAAGGTCTTAAAGAGCGCGGGATTCCCTCCGCCAGTGACGGCAGCCAGCTCTCTGTTTTTGCCCTCCTTCTTCTTGACCAGGCTCTTTACGTCATTCCAACGTTTGTTTATCTCGGTTCTGTTCCTGGGCAGGGTCCCGACTGCATTGACCTGGTCTACGATCCGGGTCCACATTCTGTTTCTGGTGGCTAGTGGTGTGTGCTGGACCATGTTCCCATAGATTTGTGGGTACACCTTGATGATCTCGTCGACCATGACCGTCAGCTCCATGGGCGTGAACTTGGGCATCCTTTGTGGTGCCATGGTGTTTGTGGTGCTGGTGCGGTGTGTGTTGTGTAATGTGCAGGGGGTTTGTGGTGCCGGTGTTTGGTGGTGGTGGTGGTGGTGGTGGTTGTGATGTGTGCGTTTCTGTGGTGTGCTGCTGTCCTTGCTGTGTCACTGTGTCCTCTCCTCTCCTCTCTGGTTTGCAATGTAGCAAGGGGTTGTGGTCTGTGGGAGTGCTGCTTTTGTACTCACCTATGTGGGTGTGTCCTCATGGTCTGTTGTTTTCAGGTGTGTTGTGTCTGGGGTTCTGGCCTTTGTATTTTTTGTTTGTCCGGGGGTGTTTTCGGGATGTGTACTGTGCTTGTGTATTTGTGCGTGCCTTGCTGTGTGGACTTGTTGGCCATGTTGTGTGCTATTGGTTTTGTGTGCGGATGGTTTCTGTGCAGGTACGTGGGCGCCATGGCTTCTGCCGTGTCGATTCTCATCGGCGTTGTTTGCGCTGGCGGGCGGTATTTTTGTTGTTTTTCCGCGCTCATGGCGGTGCGATCGTAATTTCACGTGCGGTGTGTCGGCCGTGAGGACGGGCGGTTTTGTGTTGTCGTGCGTGTTTCCGTCCGTGGCGGGCGGTTTGACTCCGACTCGGACGATGGCGGGCGGTATTTTGTATGATTTTTCCGCCGATGGCGGTTTTCAGTTTGTGTACTCATAATGGCGTGGTCGGTGTTCAGGCGGTGTGTGCGGGCGGATTTTTGCCGCTTCCATGCCTGGCGGATTTTTTTACGCCGGGTATCGTAATGGGCCCCCAGGACACGCTGAAAATGGCTGCTGCGGGGCATCACTCTAATCCCTTGTTTACCTTTTTCGTTTTCTTCAAAACTGCTTTTGTAGTTACATTTCTTTTCTGTCTTCTGTATGGTTCTTGTTGCTGCCAAGCTGTGTGTGAGGCTTTGATTTCAAATAATTTGCTGATGTTGCCGAAAAAAGATGCTTCAGTCTAAAGCATCCCAGGTGTCAAAAGCAGAATAGTTGCTTGAAGATTAGTTTTTCTTTGGGTATTGGGTGACATGAGGTTCATAGCCTTGGGTTCACAATTACAAGAGGGAATGGCCACTTGGAGGAAACTAATTTCTATGTAAATACGTTACTCAATGGATACCACCTCCATTGAAAAAAAGCTAAGTTGTGTGTTTGTGATCACCCGTTCCGCCAACTGTTATATTTAGGGGCCTTTAGAATAATTGCTATACATTTGCATTACAGTATTCAATTGGCTTACAATTTTGCAACATTCCATTAAAGGTTGCAAGCCCCCTGCTTGATATATATTAATCTGGCTAGTTTCACCCCTTTCAGGAAAATACACTGATTGTGACAATCCGCAGAGTGTCCACATTACCCATTGACACAGTGCCTGTCGTCTGGTATTGCCAGTTTCCTCCGTACCCCTAGAATGTAGTTTTCCCAGATTTCCCAGAATGTTAATGACACAGATATTGGTGGTTTGCACTTCCCATAATGTGGCATAACCTTTAGGACCCCTTCATTTAGCCCAGGTTTCCCCTGATTCCACGGCCTCGTGTAATAACCTAACCAGCAGGTGGGTGATGTGGGTCAGTGGAGTTGTTGGCACAGGGAGGTAAGGATATATGGGCATGGAGAGAATGGGGCTTGGCTGGGCCTCTGCTCCTAGCCCCCGTTCTTCTCCACTGGTGGTTGTACCAGGTGCAGATCCGCAGGTGGTAAAATTGGATCTTCTGTTTCTGCACTCAAACTGTAGGTCTGGAAACTCTGGGCCACTCATAGGTGCCTGGAGCAGTATCCCTATGGAATATGGCTCCATGCACCTCGTCTGCGGATCGTTAGGCCTGATTCACAATGATTTGTACGTGAGTAGTTGTGACTTACTCTACACTAACTCCTGAATTTCCATAAGAAAATCACATCTGCTCATCGAGGAATGCAGTACAAATATGGCATTTGGCATTTGATTTACTATTCATTTTGCACACTTAAAATCCACCTCGATCTACCCAAAATGCCATCTGCTGGCACAAATGGAAGGTACAGATTCACATATTCAAGATCTGTGAATGTATAATGCTGCAGATAGAGCTTATGAATATGAAAAATGTGCAAATATGTTTGATTTTGCCTAGTCCACTCTTTAGGGTTAGGGAACATGGGTGTTACACTAGGAATGTACTTGGAGTCATCAGTGGAGAGGCAGTAACTACGTAGATATTCACAGACATTTACAATTGTTTTTTACACTCAAGTGTAGACTTGCTGACATAAATAGGCATGAAGAATAATATTTAATCTTCGGGGCTTGGAGAAAGGTATCCACCATGGAAAATATTTTCTTGCTGGAGAAAATTAAAATAGATCAGCTAAGTGTGTCAATGCAAAGCACCTGTCTGCAAAACAATTCTGTGGAGTGTTTGACAGACTAAGATCTATAGAAGCAACTCTATCATATCTCCGGGTGTGTTTGTAAATCTCCCAAACACAGAAATCTGTTGAAACATATGAGGGGAAGTACTATGTGCAGTCTTCTGCATTCTTTCTGAATCTTTGTGAATTAGACTCAATGCTGCAAATTTCTAGAAGCAGAAAATGGTCTAAATCCAAATGGTGTTAAAAAGAAGCAAGAACTATCCAGCTCAACATTAGGATAGTAAGTGCAAAAAAGAATTGGGATGGTTTGAGTGGGCTTTTAACGTCTCTCTAATCCACAAAGTGACCTTGTGTCCTACAGAACCACTTCCCCAATCACCTAAAAATCACCTTCTTTTAATGTATAAGTGCTTGGATCTGCTTGGGAAGGCCGTAAACCTAGGTAGGTATTTGTGTTCATGTACGGCATTGTCGGAGGTCTGCAGTACAGCTTTTTTAATTGATTAACTACATTTTAATGCAGTTTTTCATATTATTATGGTTTATATTATTTTCTTAGAAGTTACTATTATTTTTTCTAGATTTCATTTTGTTAAGTTATTTTAGTCTGCTGTCTAGCCTATTGTAACTTTAGAGTGGAGAGATGGAATGAATGACCTGGCGTTGGGCGGGCTCGCGCTCCCCAGGATTTTCTAACTTAAGATCCCCCATGTGCATTTCATGTGATGTGCCACTCGCCTTCTCCTTGCTTTTTTTAGCCTAAGCTTGTATAATTCTACAGCGCCATATAGCAGCCGCCTCCGTCTCTGATAAGTATTAGCTTTGTTTGATCATATACCTCATTTAGCGGAGCATGTGATTCCTGCATTCATTTCTGAATAGACTGAATCAATTTTACGCTAAGTGGTTTCTATGAGCACAATTTTGTCCTCTTTGCCTAAAGTAAATTAGTGTGATAGCTGTAGCTAAGGGAATGAAAGGGAGTCAAGTCCTCAAGTCACATTAGCACGCTTGTTGAGGCCTTTAAACAATCATCGCCATTAAAGTAGTCCATAATAACTGTAAAAAAGCTAATCACAGGTGGCAGTGGGTGTGAAATGCACGGCTCCTAGCTCTCTCCCTTGGATAATGCGGGTATTCATGGGAGTTTTAGAAGGAGTCCTTTGTGTGACTAGTCATGCGCCTGCTGAGCTGAAAGGACTATTTTGCTCAATTTGTCTAAAAGCTGCTGCCTCTATGATCGCTCCAAGATTTTAGCTTCTCGTGTTGCTTAACTCTTTGTGGATAGGCTGGCCCACGTCTGATTCAAGGTTCACTTCTGTCTGGATGTGAAAAGTCAAAATGATCACCCCCTTTAAAGTTCAGACTCCCTGAGAGAACGGTGCACGGGGTATATTAGACTGTGTCAGTTTTGAGTGTCGTTAACGTGCCCTTTCATATACCTTAAATTGGGAGCTGTAGCTTTGTTTATTAAAAAACGCTATATCTGCAGGATTCTTTGCATGATGGTTTGCCTTAGAAATAGAACAGGCGGGATAAGCCAAGGGTCAACAGTGGACGGAGACTTTCTTCCTGGACTTTCCATCATTTCCCCATTATGGGCTCTGAGTCACGTTTGAGCCTCCCGGCGGGCGTTTTCAATAGTGTGGGGAATGAAATTGCAGCAGTTCTTATGGTGTGCACCAAAAATGAGGCTTTTATCGTCGCAGCGAAGGTACATCTGGGCTCTCCTGTGCTGGTTTAAAGTAACTCGGGTTGCTTGAAGTGCAAGACACTCTTGGAAATGCAACACGAAGAGGCCGCACTGTTGAGGTGAGGCCCACAGAGGCTATAATAAATGGACCAGTGGTGCAAGACGTTAGTGGTCTCTGCTTAGGAGGTGTTATGGCCTGCTGCTTACCTGAACAGTCTGAGTGAGTGGGTGAAGCACTTCTCGCTGTCTCGCTCTCTCTCAGCTGTTCAGAAGCCTCTTGAGATATTGAGTTGAACGCAGGGGGAGGAGACCTGAGCCTCCCATCCTGGGTCATATCATTTAGTGCATGATGGACTGTCTTACTCTGGGGGTGGCGTGGGGGTGGCTCAGGCGGTTATGAAGGTAGCTGAGAGGTGAACAGCATGTAAAGAATGATGTCCCCTGCAAGTTGGCGTGGTGCTGTGATGTCACTGGCTGTCTGCGATGGAAAAAGCCATGGGAAGCCCAAAGTAAATAGCAATTCTTTAGCAGTGATAGGGGCGGGAATCGGAGCTTAGGTGTCTGCAAGGCAAGAATAAGCTAAGCAGCTGTAAATAGGGTACAACAGTTTGAGTTTTCCTCTTGCTTATGCTGGGAACCACTGCCAATCCAAGGTCCTCCTTTTGAGTTTGATTTAATTCCCAAACTGAAGTTTACACTCAATTCATGATTACAAGTTTAGCAGCAATTACACACCATTGGAGTGTTCGCTTCAAACGTTTTCTCTGCTAAAATCATGAGAAGCTTTTCCTGGGAAATGTGCCTGGAATTTGGGAAAAGCATATACAAATGCATAGATTTCTGTGATTATTTACCATTCTAATCCCCAAAACCAGTAATGATATGCAAATACAGCAGCCAATATTTTCTGCACCCCTTGACAATGGGTGTACCAGGTGCAATATTACAGCATCCGGAATTACAAATTACTTCTAAAGAGGAACTTAATGCTTAGGAGATGGTGTATTTGGTGAAACAAAAGGTGTCTCTGAAAAGTATGAAGAAGGTGAGTGGCTATTTGTATATTGTGAAAATGGAATTTTATAGGATGAAGTAGATGTCTCCCATTCCCAAAGTTTCTATCAGTTTTGTTTTAAGTGGCAGTACATAAAAGAGGTGGAAATGCTATCTGAAAAAAGCCAAGACTCAATCAGGAAAGCAAAACAGGTATGATTGCCTTTTGGGGCAGAGGTCAATTTGCTGCGTGAGTGAGCGATTGGAGTGGGGTTTATATTTGCCAGCTTAGTATGAGGAGTTGTTGTAGCAAAAATGTTGTGGCCCAACAAATAGAGTGGTCGACCTCGAAGCTGGGGAACCGGGTTTGAGTCTCGGCAGGGATGCTCAACATCCTCTGATTCTAGGAAAATCACTTAATCTCCCCATGCCTACTAAAATGAATGTGTGCGTCTGTAAAGTAACCGGTGGTCAGTAAAGCGCTTTGATATCTTCAGGTTCGAGTTTGCGCTGTATAAAACTCCCCTTAAAAAAAGAATGTGTCTTAAGTGACATAGAACTCAATTTAACAGTACTTAATTTATCTTACTTTGCACTATTGAAGACTGGAGTTCAGACTCCTGCCCTGCAGATTGCAACAGAAGCCAACTGTGAGCACTGACTCATTAAACCATGTATGACTGTATGTATGTGGTATTTGTATATCGCATATCTAGCCAAATACAGTGGAGTGCACTATGGGAGCCAAAGGCAAGCATACAGTTGGGTGATAGGAGAGATACCTGTTTTGTGGACTGTTAATGCATTGTGATATAGCGTACTTTAAAGAGATGTCTCTTCCGTTCATTCCTAAAGTGGTCCAGCATTTGGGGCAGTTTTGATGGATACAGTGATATTTTTCTACATCCTGGAAGCATTTATAAAAATGCCTACTGCTTTGTTTTTTGATTTTTTGTTACACTTTTCAGACTTTCTTCTGATGGTGTCCTGGCTGCAGGTGTGCTAAGATCCACCAGACAGGGTGAGCTTGTCTGCAAGATAAGTGGGAGGGGCTTCTGGTCTTGATGGCAGTCATTTCCTTATGAAGTGTGGGCTGGGATGTGTTGTATGAGGTGGTAAACGTTTTAAAACTATCAGTGTGTTTACTATATAAAATGATTGCCTTGTGGCCCCAGTTGGTACGACCCTCCCTCTGTATTCTGTAATGTTTAGTAGGCCTCAACCCAGAGGGAGAGTCTACTACTTGCCTGATAGCCTGGATGGAGTACTCTACGGTACAGGATTTTACATTTTTTTAAATAGTTAAACTAATTCTGTTTGGTGTGCTTTTTAATGACTAGCCTAAAATGGAAACTAAAATCACACTTTCCTCACAATATTTATATCAAAAATATTTTAATAAATTGGAACGTAATTATTGCTATAATACGCATAATTCAAAGTGCTGTAGCAGTAGATGGTATTGGTCAACATATTTATTGACCACGGAGAGAGGCTGAGTGAATTCGAACCTTTGTTATAGGTATTAGCACACAATGGTCCCGATTCACAAAGGTAAACTTACACTTTGGTGTAAGTTTACTCTTTTTCGGTATTCACAAACAAACGATTTAATAGTAACTTTACGACTGAGGAGACTTGGTAATCGGGTGGAGAACTCCACTCATAAAAAGATCGGTCTGCCCTATCTTTTTATTTAAAGAGTTCTCCGTCCTCAACTTCAGAGTGTCTGCAGTCATAAAGTTACTATTAAATCGTTTTTTTGTGAATACCGAAAAAGAATAAACTTTCACATAAGTGAAAATGTACCTTTGTGAATCGGGCCCGAAGTTATCTTATCAGTGATTGTCACTTCTATTGGAGACTTCGCAGTAAGGTAGTTGCAACCAGAAATCAGAAAGGATATTCCTTTGTATCTTGTTCAGACAATATAGAAAATCCTGCACTGGGGCGATTTTCATCAATGAAAGGGACAATTGCCATCACCACATTTCCTTCTCACAAAATAAATTATATCAATATAAGGGTTTTCAGTTAGCAGTTTTAGTGTTGAGGTTCAACACATTCTTTGGTTACTCCCATACATGAAAGCGATTAACTACCTTCTGATTGGTTTGTGTCCTGAATTGTCTTTCTTTTTCACATACATCAGTTTCCTTGACCTTCATCTTACTTCATACTTGTTTTTCCTGGCTGGAACATCAAGGTGGTTCTATTACCTCTGTCATATTAATTTAGTCTGTGGGTTTCCTGTGTTGCCCCCTTAAGCTTAAAGTGGATTTCACCACAAAGATTTAGATTTTTGTAACCTGGGACCGCTTTACCAGGACCTTTTTCTGTACCCTAGTTTCCACTTGGTGGATGCAGCTCCTGGAACCTTACAGCTTACGTTTACATTTCCTGCAATTGAGAATGCTGCTGTATGCGTCTCCCTTGCTTGCAAGCTAGGTTTGTACAACAGAAGTACCCTCCACCCATGTATTTTCTTAAATATCACTAAGATTGTGAGATTGGGTCTAAGAATTATGGTGGGGTCTTTGTAGATTTGAAAAGTTTGCATATCACCATGGTTGTTCCCAGCTTTCATACAAAATGAAGTATTCCCAAAATTGGCTGCACTCTGTTTCAAGCTGTGAAGATAGTCCCTCATGTTGCTTTAAATGAAAAGGGTTAATCATGTGCTGTGAATGTCGTGTGGATTGAGTTTGGGGCGCTTTGTGGGAGATCACAAGATGCCAAGTTGGTGCATACTGACATAAAGATCAAATTTAATAGCTTCTGTTAGCAGCATGTTTTCCTCAGCCCTGCAGGGGTTAAATTCTGCAGTCGTTGTGTGGTGGGCTCGTGCTTTACTTCACATCTCTAATCATCGCTTGAAGCTGAATTTTTCATGCAGTAATTAAAATGTGTAGGTCGGGGCTCCCATGACACCATTTTCTGCTAATATGGGGAACCAAGAGTCGGCTACACTTTCGCTTCTCTTCAGGGGGCGGAGACTTAAAGGATGAATGGTGACATTTTCCCCACTTTATAAATGAATGCCATTGATCTGCCTAACAAGCACAAAGGTAAGCTTGAAAATCCCGAACGATAAAGGGATTAAGCCTTTCAAAAGGCTGTCGAAAGCCAAGTCTTACTGCAAAAGTCTGAGCAGAATATCGAAGTTTCAATTAGACTTTCTAATCGGCTATTTACTTCAGTGGACAAAGTGTTGTAATTGATTGCTTTAAATTGACAAAAAAAAAATCACACTGGGCAATAGCAAGGAATAAAAGGAAACCGAGGGGCTTGGCTAGGTAGACGTCTTAAATTCAACACATTGAATACTGTATCATGATCTGCTTCATGTGTTTTATACAAACATAATGCTGCTCATAGGCATTTCCAAGCGTTTGTACTTTATAAATGACATTTGCAAGTGACAAAGTCTTTAAAGTGTGGCATTATTGTGCAGTAAAGGTGAGAGTTTGTCAGCTTATGGGGATAACATCATTGTGGAGGGTAAAGTCCTGATAAAGGACCTCTATTGTGTGGATTTACATGGGAAATCTGCTACACGTCTCAAAGGGTGGTTTTAGCTGCCGCATCGGTAAGGTCCTCACCTTAAACTTGTGCAAATGTTACTTCAATAGAGGCACTCGAATACCACCACCTTCTAGTTACCCGAATAATACACCAAAATCCACACTAATACCCCATTGTGGGCCCATCAACAATGATCTTACTGTCTTCTAACTCTACTCCAAACTTAGTTATAATCTAGTATATCAACAAAAGATATTAATCCTCACCAAAGCATAATTTATTGTGATATGTGGAAGAAAATAACCTTTTGAGAGTCCACCAAAATCTAGTTCACAAATAATTGAAAAACAAAAGATGCAAAGTCTGCCGAAACCCAAGGATCAAAGGAATAGATGTAAACCACCCTACATCTTGATCACGAAATTCTAACTCAACTTGTCTCAAAAACAACCAAATTACATTGAATCAGAGGAAGAACTAAGTTGAGATTCTGTATTTTCATCCTCCTGAAGCAATACAATTAACTAAACTGAAATCCATAGCAAACTAAAGTGATTGTAACCCTAAAGAAATCAATCAAAGTACGTTGAAATACAGCAGTCGAATTGGAGTAAAGATTCATGTTCAAGTTCATTCAACTTTAGCCAACTGAATAATCTCAATTCCACAAAAACAAACCCATTCACCTGTTGGCATCCAGTAGACACAAAGCCTTGAAAAACTCAATCCACGTAAACCCACTAATACATGAAAATGCATCATCAAGCACACTAAGAGCCTGATTACGTGTTTGGCAGTGTGGGAGTGGGCCCATTCCTGCACAGCAAGAGCTGTGCAGTCTATGTCGTGCAGGAATAGGAGGTGCATGCACACAGGGGGGGCACACCATGTGTCCCCTGTGTGCATTTTCAGGCCTGTAGGGCCCCCTTAGTTTCCTCAACATCACATTTTTCATTGTGGGCTAACCCACATGAAAACTGTGGAGGTGAGGAAACTTGTAATATGCTTGGAGGTGCTGCAGCGGCACCGTCAGCAAATTGCAAGTCCCAGACCGCTGCAAGACCGTCAGGAATCGTGGATCCCTGGCGGTAGCAGCGATCCTGTGGCAGTCCGACCGGCAAAGTCATAATACGGCAGTCGGACCAACGGTTCAACAGTTGCCGCACAACCACCTCTGCGCCACCCCGGGTTTGGCAGTCCACGGACCGCCAAACTTGAAATCTGCCCATAAGACTTTTCCATCAGGCCTTTGAAATAAACACACTTGAAATCCACAAAAATACAGACCGCTAAGTTTCAGGTACTGAAATCTCATTATAGTTAAGATTTATGAAGAACATAAAAATGATTGAGACAATTGAACCAGGATAAGATGTACAGCAAAACAGACTATAATAATCCGAAATGCTCAATCCCAAAAAATTCAACTTAAACCCAATACTAACCCACTCAAACCCAATAAATGGCTGATCACAAGTCAGGCAAAGTAGATAACCCTCTGCCTTACCACAACTGCCCTTGATGATTACTGGGTGGGTGCACAGACATAATATCAAGTTTTTATTTTCGGAGTACAAAAATATCGAGTTGGAAATATCGTAGGGACTGAATATCGACATCAAGAATATCGGTGACCAGAATATCGACATGAAAGTAAGAAATATCGTTTTTGTTAATATCGAAGTCAGTAATATCGTTTGTAAAAATATCGTTGTTAATAATATCGATGTTTATATTAGTGTTATGTATTTTAGTATGTATTTTAAATGTATGTGTTCTATATTTTTTGTTAAGTATTGTATTTTTTTAAAAATATATGTATTACATTTTTAGAAGTTATTAATTTTTTTTAAAGTAAATTTTGCGTTTTAGTTCCGTAGTGGGTTGTGGGTTTATAGGGGAATAGGATGGGAAGTAATTTAATTATAGTAAATTTAATAATAATTTTGAGAAATTATTAATTATTTTTAATTCAATTTTGCGTTTTAGTTCTGTAGCGGGTTGTGGGTTTATAGGGGAATAGGGTGGGAAGTAATTTAATTATAGCAAATTTAATAATAATTTTTAGAAATTATTAATTATTTTTAATAAAATTTTGTGTTTTTATTCCGTAGCGGGTTGTGGGTTTATAGGGGAATAGGGTGGGAAGTAATTTAATTATAATAAAGTAATTATTAATTTTTATTTATTGGTATTGATAATTAATTTAGTGTTAATTAATTTCTAATTGGTAATTAATTTTTATTCATTGATTAATTGATAATTATATTAATAGTGTTAATATTTTTTTAGGAGCGGGTTGTGGGTTTATAGGGGAATAGGGTGGGAAGTAATTTAATTTTAATAACGTAATTATAAATTTTTATTTATTGGTATTGATAATTAATTTATTGTTAATTAATTATTAATTGGTAATTAATTTTTATTAATTGATTAATTGATAGTTATATTAATTTTAGGAGCAGGTTGTGGGTTTATAGGGGAATAGAGTGGGAAGTAATTTAATTATAATGAAGTAATTATACATTTTTATTTGTTATTATTTATAAATAATGTATTATTAATTAATTATTAATTGGTTATTTAATAAAAAATTATTTAATTGATAAGTATGTTAATTTTAACCCTCTGCTATCCAACACTTTCCCTACAGTTACACTCTCTGGAGTGGGAATAGTAATTTTTACCCCTACGCTATCCAACGCTTTCCCTACTGTTACACTCACTGGAGTGGGAATAGTAATTTTTACCCCTACGCTATCCAACACTTTCCCTACTGTTGCACTCTCTGGAGTGGGAATAGAAATTTTACCCCTTCGCTATCCAACACTTTCCCTACTGTTGCACTCTCTGGAGTGGGAATAGTAATTTTTACCCCTACGCTATCCAACACTTTCCCTACTGTTGCACTCACTGGAGTGGGAATAGTAATTTTTACCCCTTCGCTATCCAACACTTTCCCTACTGTTGCACTCTCTGGAGTGGGAATAGTCATTTTTACCGCTACGCTATCCAACACTTTCCCTACTGTTGCACTCTCTGGAGTGGGAATATTAATTTTTCCCCTACGCTATCCAACACTTTCCCTACTATTGCACTCACTGGAGTTGGAATAGTAATTTTTACCCCTACGCTATCCAACACTTTCCCTACTGTTGCACTCACTGGAGTGGGAAAAGTAATTTTTACCCCTTCGCTATCCAACACTTTCCCTACTGTTGCACTCACTGGAGTGGGAAAAGTAATTTTTACCCCTTCGCTATCCAACACTTTCCCTACTGTTGCACTCTCTGGAGTGGGAATAGTAATTTTTACCCCTACGCTATCCAACACTTTCCCTACTGTTGCACTCACTGGAGTGGGAATTATTTTTAATAAAATTTTGTGTTTTTATTCCGTAGCGGGTTGTGGGTTTATAGGGGAATAGGGTGGGAAGTAATTTAATTATAATAAAGTAATTATTAATTTTTATTTATTGGTATTGATAATTAATTTAGTGTTAATTAATTTCTAATTGGTAATTAATTTTTATTCATTGATTAATTGATAATTATATTAATAGTGTTAATATTTTTTTAGGAGCGGGTTGTGGGTTTATAGGGGAATAGGGTGGGAAGTAATTTAATTTTAATAACGTAATTATAAATTTTTATTTATTGGTATTGATAATTAATTTATTGTTAATTAATTATTAATTGGTAATTAATTTTTATTAATTGATTAATTGATAGTTATATTAATTTTAGGAGCAGGTTGTGGGTTTATAGGGGAATAGAGTGGGAAGTAATTTAATTATAATGAAGTAATTATACATTTTTATTTGTTATTATTTATAAATAATTTATTATTAATTAATTATTAATTGGTTATTTAATTAAAAAATTATTTAATTGATAAGTATGTTAATTTTAACCCTCTGCTATCCAACACTTTCCCTACAGTTACACTCTCTGGAGTGGGAATAGTAATTTTTACCCCTACGCTATCCAACGCTTTCCCTACTGTTACACTCACTGGAGTGGGAATAGTAATTTTTACCCCTACGCTATCCAACACTTTCCCTACTGTTGCACTCTCTGGAGTGGGAATAGAAATTTTTACCCCTTCGCTATCCAACACTTTCCCTACTGTTGCACTCTCTGGAGTGGGAATAGTAATTTTTACCCCTACGCTATCCAACACTTTCCCTACTGTTGCACTCACTGGAGTGGGAATAGTAATTTTTACCCCTTCGCTATCCAACACTTTCCCTACTGTTGCACTCTCTGGAGTGGGAATAGTCATTTTTACCGCTACGCTATCCAACACTTTCCCTACTGTTGCACTCTCTGGAGTGGGAATATTAATTTTTCCCCCTACGCTATCCAACACTTTCCCTACTATTGCACTCACTGGAGTTGGAATAGTAATTTTTACCCCTACGCTATCCAACACTTTCCCTACTGTTGCACTCACTGGAGTGGGAAAAGTAATTTTTACCCCTTCGCTATCCAACACTTTCCCTACTGTTGCACTCTCTGGAGTGGGACTAGTAATTTTTACCCCTACGCTATCCAACACTTTCCCTACTGTTGCACTCACTGGAGTGGGAATAGTAATTTTTACCCCTACGCTATCCAACACTTTCCCTACTGTTGCACTCTCTGGAGTAGGAATAGTAATTTTATCCCCTCCGCTATCCAATATTTTCTCTACTGTTTTAGTTAATGTAGTGTATAATGTATTTTAAAAAGATAAAAAATATTCAAATTTTTTAATTTGTTATATGTATTTTTTATATTTTTATTTACAATATTGGTGTATGTGTACATATATGTATTTATAATTTTTAATATGTTTTTAACAATTTATAAGTTATTAAAATAATTATTTATAAATATTATTAAGTAAGTATATATATTATATTTTATACATATATATGTTTAATTTACTTTTACATTATATGTATTAGTGATCATTTTAAACATTTTAAAATAATTTTAACTTTGTTTCTTTTAATTATATGTATTATTTACTTTATTTTACATTAATTTTTAAACATTAAAAAAACCGATATTTTTAACAACGATATTTTTGACAACGATATTTTTTTTCCGATATTTTTGTACTTACCATTATGTAGATAGGACTTCGATATTCTGGACATCGATATTTTTGTGTCGATATTTTTGTACCTCGATATTCTGACTGTCGATATTCTGTCAGTGATCCTACTGGGTGCAGCAACACCAGCTGTTTTTACAAGACAGAAAAGGCACCAAGTAAAATTGTTTGCAGGTCGGGAAGTGGTTGCAATCATAAGGGCCTGAGCCCTCAATCAATCAATCAATCAGGAATTTGTAGCTCGCACTACTCACCAATGAGGGTCTCAAGGCGCTGGGGTGAGGGGGTTTGGGCAGCTTTGAGGTCATCCGAAGAGCCAGGTCTTTAGGTCCTTTCTGAAGGTTGGCAGTGTCAGGCTTTGTCTGATGCTGAGGGGGAGTTCGTTGCAGGTCTTGGCTGCGATGTAGGAGAAGGATCTGCCTCCCATTCTGGCTCTGCAGATGCAGGGGATTTCGGCCAAGGTGTCCGGTGTTGTGGAGGGCTTTGTAGGCATGTGTGAACAGCTTGAAGGTCACTCTTTTTTCGACGGGGAGCCAGTGGAGGTCTCGGAGGTGCTGAGTGATGTGGTCGTGTTGTGGGATGCTGAGGACGAGTCTGGCTGCGACATTCTGTACGGTCTGGAGTTTGTGAAGGAGAGATTTGTTGATTCCAGTGTAGAGGGCGTTTCCATAGTCCAGTCTACTGGTGATGAGTGCATGGGTGACGGTCTTTCTGGAATCAGGGGGGATCCATTCGAAGGTCTTGCAGAGTATGCGGAGGATGTTGAAGCATGTGGAGGATACGGCGTTGATCTGTCAGTTCATGGTGAGAGTAGAGTCGAGTATGATGCCGAGGTTGCGGGCGTGGTCCATGGGGGTGGGGGGGTTTCTGAGGGCGGGGGTCCACCAGGTGTCATCCCACACTGTGGGGGTGGATCTGGGGATGAGGACTTCCATTTTCTCAGAGTTTAGCTTTTGGCAGCTGCTGCTCATCCAGGATGCGACCTCCTTCATTCCTTCCTGGAAACTGTGTCTGGTGATGTCGGGTTCCTTGGTGAGGGAGAGGATAAGCTGGGTGTCGTCGGCATAGGATATTATGCTGAGTCCATATTTTCTAACGATGGTTGCTAGGGGAGCCATGTAGATATTGAAGAGTGTGGGGCTGAGGCAGGATCTTTGGGTACTCCACATCTGTTCTCTGTGAATGTATGACGTTACTACGCATACATTCACCACGCATGGCTTTACAACGGCCGCGTTGTTACTACGCATGCCATTACATCGCAAGTCGTAACAACGACTTGCTGTAGGGGGCGCGCTGGACTTAGGAATAGTATTAATTACTATTCCTACTCCAGTTCGTGCAACAGCAGGGAAGGTGTTGGATTTACAATCCAACACATTCCCTGGCGTTGCACGCCCCCTACAGCAAGTCGTTGTTACGACTTGCGATGTAATGGCACGCGTGGTCACAATGCGGTCGTTATAACAACCGCGTTGTAAGGCCATGCGTTGTGGAAACAGCTTTGTAAACGCTGTTTCCTGTTCTCTGTGGGTGCAGGAGTCTTATTCTTTGTGTTCTGCCTGAGAGGAAAGAGCGGAACCAGTCTAATGCAGTTCCCTGTATGCCGGCGTCATGGAGTCTGGCGGCTAGTGTGCGGTGGGAGACGGTGTCGAAGGCTGCTGAGAGGTCTAGTAGGATGAGGGCTGCAGTGTGGCTTTGATCGATGTCGTCTGTGGCAGCTAGGAGGGCAGTCTCGGTGCTGTGGTTGCTGCGGAATCCAGATTAAGATGAGATGAAGTGCGTTAGCTGGGTGTTGACGGTGTCCTCAGTGACTTTGGCGGCGGAGAAGAGAGATGAGCCTGTAGTTCTTGAGGTCTGTCGGGTCTGCTGAGGGCTTCTTGAGGAGGGCTATGACTTTGGCACATTTCCAGTCATCGTGGAACGTGCCTGTTTCGAGGGTGCAGTTGATTGTCCGTCGTAGTTCTGGTGCGATGGCGGCTCTGTGGAAGATGTGAGGTGGGCAGGGGTCGATGGGTGCTCCGGAGTGGATGCTCCTCATAGTTTTTGCTGTGTCTTCTGTGGTGACAGGGGTCCAGGTGAGGAGGGTTGGCTGGGTGGCATTGCTGGTGGGAGGTGTAGGGTCAGTGCCTTGGTCTTGGTCGAAGTTGTCGTAGAGTGTCCTGATCTTGTGGTGGAAGAAGGAGCTCAGTTTGTTGCAGAGGTCCTGGGAGGCAGGGACGTCAGAGGTTTCGCTGTGGGGTCTGGTGAATTCTTGTTTGATGGTGAAAAGTTGACATGACAGTGAGGCGACATACAACACTCTCCCCAGCTGGCCCACAGCCTGCTCTGCCCCCTGACACACTTTACTGTCCGACCCCCACTCCACAAACTGCAGAGGCCCCAGGCTTTCATTCAGCTCATGCTCTGAGCAGAGGGTCACAGATGTGGATTTGTCCCCAGAAGGGGAGATAACCATTCAGAAAAAGACTGGGCAATTATAATGGTTATTCCCCATTATGGATACAAAAACTTAAAATTTCACAGTGCAGTGTCTTATTTCCACCTCTTGCCTCTGTATTCCACTGCCAGGCCCCCCCCCTCCCCTTTAACTCACTCTTGCAGGTAACTGCTTTCTCCCTTTGTCACATGTTTTCTGTCTTCCTCCTTATTTTCCCCTTGTGCGTTATTCACTCTTTTACTCTGGGTCAAAGTCTGATGAGAGTGGGACCCACCTGCAAACATCAGCTCAAATTAAGCACTGCATAAGTTGAATTTACATAATTTTAGAATTATCATATGTAAATGTATTTAATTAGCATTCACGTTTGACATCCTGAATACGCGGCCAATTTACAGATCTCAAAAAACAGAATTGGGCCCCCTTGCATTTACATACTTCACAGGTCTAATTTCACATTTATCTTGGGACATGAACATTTAGGGTGTAAACATCTGAAATTATCATCAGATCACATTAGTGCGACTCGCAGTTACCACTCACAGCTAAGGATTGCCCCCTCCCGCGTGCATCTGTAACAGATTCATCATGTAATTAAAAATAATTATAAAAAACGCTAAGCAAATCACTTGTTTGTTCTGTGACGTTTTTATCATTTCACATTCCGCCTTGTTCCCAATCACTCACCAAAATAGTTTGTGCAGGGACCGACCCAGCGAGAAAGGGTTAACATTATGCTTATGTTACAGTGCATTAAAAACTCTAATTAAAACAGCATTACATTCCCATCTGCCAATCTCCAGTAATCTTCTTTAATTGCAGTAATTAAACTATATTTACATGTTCAGAATACTTGTAATTTAGCAAATTGCACTCTCTGCTCTACATTTAATCAAACAACCAGCTCCAGTATATTTTGTGGAAAGAAGTAATTTCAGTGTTTTGATTACTATCACAGATTTGACAGAGTAAGTGTCCCTCTAGTGCAGGCTTTGCAAGGAAAGGCAAACATAGAATGAAGTCATGGTTTTGATTGTCATGTGAATGCCTAATTACATGTTGAAGGATCAACAATTAAAGCAAGGGCACCATTTCTCTCCACTAAGGCACAGCTGACATAACAGAAAGAGTATCCTGTCCACAAGCTACAAAAGGTTGTCACTTATGTGCAATGCAGCATTAAAGTACGTGTCTATACTAATCACACTCCACAAACAAAATATTTTAATTACGATTTGCTATTCAGCTCAACATTTGGAGTGTATGTGTTTTAGTAGTTACTTTGACTATCAGTAAAATGTTATTAAAAATCTATTGCAAACACAAGTGTGTTTGCTTTGTTCGCCCTAAGTTGGCAAGGTATGCCCAGACGCGGGTCCCTTGCTCACTTTGCCACTAGATTCAAGCTAGCCTGGCTGATGAAGGGTGTTACCCAGAAACCGGTCCCAGGAGGCTTGTTTCCGGTTCAGGGAAGACCTGACTTGGCAGTTCGGGCTGGACTGTTCCCATGAGGCACAGGGTCAAGACTGATTTGCATATAGCTGGGTCTGGACAGAGGTGGCGAAGTGAGCTAAAGAATGATGATGGATTCAACCCAGATCTCTGACTGTGGGTGAGTGTCTGAAAAGTTTCAGTGCTCCGTCCATCATCTCCTTGTGTTTGCATTAAAAATCTATTCCCTGTACCTGAAATGAAATTACTCAAATAATATTGGTTTTACATTTTTAGGAAAATTACTTAATAAATCAGATGAGAAAAGGAGGCATAAAAACTATCTACAATTCTGAAACGGAATATACTTATATTATTCTATTACCCAGTGATCCGGCAGAGGCCAACCCTCTTACCATTGGTTATCCTATAGACCTTTTTCCGACGACTGAGAGGTAAAGGGAGTTAGCATTTAATCAATCAATTTAATTAACAGTGCAACCCATTTAACTACACAATAAGGAAGAGGAATCAGTGACTATCGTTAAGAAGGTTTATTGCAAGTTAGCAGTCAGGTAAAGGTAAACAAATCTTGATACTATGCTGTAAAGATACACAAAAACAACTGGATAACCCAACCTCCTAAAGAAGTTCAAGTGTACCAGTAAAAGGCAGACAAGAAGTTCAGTCACAGTAATTCAAAAGATCAATAGCATACTTTGATGCTCAGAGAAGAGTTTCTGATTGTCTCTTCTAAACATGAGTAAAATATAAAATCATCTCAATTAAAATCTAAACTAAGTAGGATGGTTTAGAACCTAAAAGGATCTAAAAAATCTGAGAAATGCAGTAAAATAGGAAAATGTGGGGAAGTGCGGGAAGGTGTCAGCATTTCAGAAGTTTGGTTAAGAGTCTTCTGGAGACTGGGAAATTAGTGTTCGCCTCAGCCACACTCAGCAAAGCATCAAAGGTGATAAGCTTAGAGGTCTATACCTATCAATGTCCAAAGGAAAGTGCCGTAACCTCAGACAGTGAGCACTAGTTGTTACAGAGAAAGTCTCCAAAGCTACACCCCTCTGTTTGCATCATCAAGTGCTCCATTGTCCTTTCCATTCTCCCATTGTAAGCTGCAACATTCACCAAATATCCCAGGCCAAACCTGGGAACAATATTGTTCTTGATTACCTGCAACTCCTCACAACATTAATAAATTGAAACTTTCAGTTGACGCTCTGACTCTCCATGTTCCTTGTCATGGTCTTCCTCCCAGGCTCTCTCTATCAACCACTAGTAGAGTGTTGTATCTATTTTCAAACTAACAAACAATATGAATGCGTCTGGAAGGAAAAGACATGCAAGCAGACAATGCAAAACAGCATTTCATGCAGAAAAAAATATGGCCTAGCCATGGCAAGGTAACATATTAAATCAATGGTGCACATGTAATATGCATGTGCACATTCAACCACAAATGAATGGAACATGTCAGTACATTAGATTCATGTTACACTTTGCATACAGATAACATCTAGAGTACATGTGTATAAGTGTGACTAAGTACTACATTATAAATGCAAATATGAAACATTAGTGCACACCTTACATAAATCATTTTTGTTTCTAAAGTAAATACATTTTAATAGTGTGAGGATGGTTTTATTCAATCACCTAAACAGTAAATGCCATTTAATGAGTTAAAATTTCAAAAGGACAGTGGTTCCTGTGGAATAATACTAGAGCATTACTCAGCACATATTATTTCATATAGTTGCTGTTCATTTGGGATCTATTTGTTAATGGTCGACTTGCTTGTAACTATGGAAACCTTGTAAAAATGTCACAACTTCCACTACCTTTTTAGGTTCCTTTTTTCACTTGGGACACCACGCACAAATGTTTTTTATTTCTTCTTTCATTGTACATATCCTTGTTTGAAATATATAAATATTACTATGCCATATTGAACCATTGGTGTATGTGGTCTCTTCCCCCTCTGATATCACTCAAGCCCTCCATTGCGATTGCGCATCCCATTATTAATATTAATAGTATTATTCTACAGGAACCACTGTCCTTTTGAAATTTATACTTACCCTGGTTCCTTAGTGAGTAGGGTTCCCCTGTTCTGTTTCTTGATTTAATGAGTTAAGGCACACAGTGTATATGTGAGTCTCTAATCCTACAGTGAATGCACTTTAATAGTGATGTCAAGTGCAACACTTTAATATCCACTTCACCTTCCAGAAACCCACCACACACCACCGCACCCAACAGATCCCACGCCGCTGCTGGAGCAAAGTCACCAAAGACCAACTACAGGCAAACCTCGCTCTCAGCCCACCCTCCGACCCATCCGACACCGACGACGCTGCCTGCAACCTCAGACGATGGATAGACGACTGTGCCAACACCCTCGCCCCGCTGAAAAAACTCACCTACAGTGACACCACCAAAAGAGCCAGCTGGTTCACCCCGGAACTCCTAGCTTCCAAGCGTACCTGCCGGAAACTAGAGAAGAAATGGCACAGTGAAAAGACACCGGACAGCACGCAGCCCACAAAGACGCCATCCGTAACCACCACCACCTCATCAGGTCCGCCAAGAGGATCTCCTTCAAAGACCGCCTCGACAACAACACACACAACAGCAAGGAGCTCTTCAACATCGTGAAGGAACTCTCCAACCCCAGCACCAACACCAACGACATCCCGCCGTCGCAAGCCCTGTGGGACTCCCTCGCCACCTTCTTCCACCGCAAGATCGCCGACATCCACGACAGCTTCAACACCCAGACAGCCCCAACTGAGACCGATGCACCAGACCCGCCACACACCACCGACCACGACCCCTTGCCAGCCTGGGCCAGCGTGAACATCGATGACACCATCAAGACCATGAGCATGATACACTCCGGCTCCCCGTCAGACCCTTTCCCGCACCACATCTTCAACAAAGCCAGCAGCTCCATCGCACCCCACCTGCGCAACGTCATCAATCTCTCCTTCGAGACCGCGACCTTCCCAGAGAGCTGGAAACACGCCGAGATCAACGCCCTACTCAAAAACCCAAGGCGGACCCGAGAGACCTCAAGAACTTCCGGCCCATCTCCCTGCTTCTGTTCCCAGCCAAGGTCATCGAGAAGATCGTCAACAGACAGCTAACCCGATACCTCGAAGAAAACAGCATCTTGGACCCATCCCAGTCAGGGTTCCGCAGCAACCACAGCACTGAGACTGCCCTCATCGCCGCCACCGACGACATCAGGACCCTACTGGACAACGGTGAGACCGCAGCCCTCATCCTGCTGGACCTCTCCGCCGCCTTCGACACTGTCTGCCACCGCACTCTACGCGCATGCCTCCACGACGCAGGGATCCGAGACAAGGCCCTGGAATGGACCACCTCCTTCCTCGCCGGCAGAACCCAGAGAGTCCGCCTCCCACCATTCTGATCCGAAGCCTCCGAGATCATCTGCGGCGTACCCCAGGGATCATCCCTCAGCCCGACACTGTTCAACATCTACATGGCCCCGCTCGCACGCATCGCCAGACAGCACGACCTCAACATAATCTCCTACGCCGACGACACTCAACTGATCCTCTCCCTCACCAAGGACCCCCTCACCGCCAAATCCAACCTCCACGAAGGAATGAAGGCTGTCGCCGATTGGATGAAGAACAGCCGACTAAAGCTGAACACGGACAAGATGGAGGTCCTCATCCTCGGCTCCAACCCCTCAGCCTGGGACGACTCCTGGTGGCCAATGACACTGGGGGCAGCCCCGACACCCACCGACCACGCACGCAACCTGGGAGTCATCCTCGACTCAACGCTCTGCATGGCCAAACAAGTCAACGCGGTCACCTCCTCCTGCTTCAGCACCCTCCGCATGCTTCGCAAGATCTACAGGTGGATCCCGACAGATACAAGAAGAACAGTCACCCAGGACCTCGTCAGTAGCAGACTCGACTATGGGAACGCCCTCTACGCGGGAGCCCCGGCCAAGCTCATCAAGCAACTGCAACGCATACAAAACGCCTCCACACGCCTGATCCTCGATGTCCCACGCCACAGCCACATCACCCCCCACCTGAGGAACCTGCACTGGCTCCCTGTCGACAGGAGAATCTCCTTCAAACTCCTCATCCATGCACACAAGGCACTCCACAAGACCGGCCCAGCCTACCTCAACAGACGACTCTTCTTCTACGTCCCCAACCGCCAGCTCCACTCCGCCGACCTCTCCCTCGCCACCGTCCCCCGCATTCGAAGAACAACCACCGGCGGCAGATCCTTCTCCCACCTCGCCGCCAAGACCTGGAACACCCTTCCACTCAGCCTACGACAGACCCAAGACCTGCTGACCTTCAGGAGGCTACTCAAGACCTGGCTGTTCGACCAGTAGCGGCACCCCCCCTTTTTTTCCCCAGCGCTTTGAGACCCTCGCGGGTAAGTAGTGCGCTCTACAAATTCTGTGATTGATTGATTAGAACACATAGGATGCATGTGCTAAGTGCACGTATATATTGTGTATTTGTTACGTGTAAGGGTGGAGTCAATATTACACTGCCCCACCACTACGTGTATGAAACCTTATGCCGTTCCTGGTCTCTTTTGAACAAGGACAAGCAGCTTTGGCTTGCTGCAAGATTTTATTATCTTAGCATCAGGAATATACACAGAGAAGGGCTTTGGGTCAACCTCCTTCAGCAATTTGTTTGTTCAGGTCAGTCTCCTTTTGCTACAGGTTTAAGAAAGTGTCATTCACATCTTGGATGAAGCCAGAGGAGTTGTCTCACAGTTAACTATTGGTTATTCGTTGTATACCTCCTTTTAACTAACAACTATATAGCTCATTGCAGTGTATGGACCGTGAAGGGAAGCATCCGTTCACTTCAATGAAGGCACATTTGTACTCATAAAAGTGCATTCATGCACCTGTGTTGATGTTGCGCTTGTGGAAATTATACACCTAAAAGAGATTTTGCACTTAAATCTGATATGTGCTCCTATATGTGCTCCACATATGTGCTGATGGTAACAAGGGTGATTTACACCTCGTTCTGATGTCATACTGAAGCACATGTAATGTAACTATATATATGTCATCTTCTTTGTGTCAGAAATGATTTTGCACCTAATTATGATCCTACTTTCTTGTTGGCTTTGTATCGAGGGTGATGTTTGCACCTAGTATGTTTGTGTACTTAAGTATATTTGTACACATAAATGTGACTTGCTTCTAGATGTACTTTTGCACCTAAAAGTGTCTCCACACTCCTGTTGATTTTTCACCAAGGATGGTTTTGCATCTTAATATTTTTCACACTCTTACATGTTTCCGCAGGTACACTGATGTTATAGCAAACGTAGTTTGCACCTAAAAGAGATTTGGCACACCAAAATGTGTTTCACACCTAGTTTGAGTTTTCTTCCTAAAAGTGTTTCATGCTCTTGGTGGTGTGGTGATTTTGCACCTATGTGTATTTTGCACCTAAATGCATTTTTCTTCCTAAGTGTGATTTGTACCTTTAATAGTGTTTCTACAATTCTTGTCATACTGCACCAAGAATGAGTTTGCACATAAATATGATTTTTGTCTTAAGTGTGATATTACAAGCCTGGTCACTGTGCACCAAAGTTGATCTTGAATATGAAAGTGCTTTTGCATCTAAATGTAATTTTGCTTTCAAATATGATACCATAACCTTTTGAATCAAGGGAATTATTTTAACAAAAAAGGGATTTTTATGCCAAAATGTGATTATACACATGATGTCTTCCACACTCATGCTGATGCTGAAGCATGAGTGATTTTGCATATTGATGTCCTGTTGAACAAGCATTAGGTCATATATTTGGGTATCTTTTACACGTAATGTGACATCTTACTACTGCAATTTCTCTCTGTACTGAGTGATACCAATTTGCTTCATAATGTGGTTCCCCCAAAACTAATCTTCTTCTCAAGATCAACACTTGATAAGATTTTGTCTTTGAATTCAATATGACCAGGAAGCCTAAAAGAAAGCGGGCTTCATATTTTATCAGACCAAAGGATGTTTGTAACAGCATCTCAGAGAACACATTCCCACTATAAAAAATTACTCTGAAATACCACAAACTGTAATTGTTGACAAATATTCTAGCCTCAGAATGGGCTCTATTAACACAGACCTACTTTTTCCGGTCTCATTCATTTCTATACTGTTAACATAGCCACTCACCACAGGCAATCGAGACTGATTGGCTCTGCCAATGCTTGGACATGCACTCCTAGGGGCCGATTCCGATTCGGGCCGGAAATCTCCCCGACCGAGCCGGACTCGGAGAGATTTCCGACCGATTCGGACTCTGGCAGCCCGACCGAACGAGTACGATGCGCACGTATGCCATCGGACTCGAGTCGGTCGGACTCCCATTGAAGTCAATGGGAGCCGGTCATACAACGCGTACGCGGGCTCCCATTGACTCAATGGGTGCGAGGCGGTCAAGGGCGCCCCCTACAGCGGGAACGCATCGAAGCGACTCGCGCAGTACATGCACAGGTAGGGGGAACCCATGGGTCCCCCCTGTGTGCGACTCGCGTGGCTACGCATACAGGGGGGTCCGACACAGACCCCCAAAGTACCTCTCCGACTGCTCTTTGGAGCCGGAGTGCGCTGCTCGGTCGGACTGCTCGCGGCGCGCATCGTACTCACCCGGCCGGGGAACGTCTCCATTGCGCAGTGCGAGTCGAGTCCGAGCGAGTCGGTCGGTGCGGTTCGACCCGGGAACGAGTCGGTCGGAGCGGTCGATACGCCCGGACGAGTCGGTCGGCGATTTCGCATCGTACTCGCTCGCCCGGACGCGCGTACGAATCGGTCGGGAAATAGGGCTCCGAATCGGATCCGGTTAAGCCAAATCCGATTCGGAGCCCTACCGGCCGAGATCGGAATCGGCCCCTTAGTCTTATACACTGATTTTCTTTTTCTTTTTTCCTTTTTGGTATATACTGTGCTTTGTTTTGGTTCTTTTCTCCAAATTTTGTGTTGCTGCTGTTTCGTATTCCCTGAGCTTCTGGTTCCCTTATTATGTAGCACTTCGAGATGGGGATTAAAAACGTCAGGCAAAGACATGGGCATTGCAAGAGACAGGTTGCACAGAGACATGGCACTGCATTTTCTTATGTAAGTAGTTACATGTATTAGCACACTAAAACCACAACTTTTGGCTTTTGCCCTTGCTGGATTATTTTTTGATCTCCAAAAATTGGATTATAGTTCAAAACCACTGAATATAGACTCAACACATTCTTACATATGTGGCTGTAGGAAGTAATTGCTTCATTTCTGAATATTACAGATGTGCATTATCCACAAACATTAAAAACATGCACACCAGTTGGCAATGCAGTATAAGAAAATCTCATACCAATAAGGCATTGCCCCATCTTCTGAGCAGGGATAATACATTTTATATTAAACTTTGCACTGGTACATGATTGTCAAGTCATTCCTTTGGTCCACCTGCTTATCCCATTGAAATTGTCTGTAACTGCTGGATGACACTGTCTTTCTCTGTCTGCGTCTGTGTTTCTATCATTGCCTCTTTACATTTGTATTGTGTTTGTTTTTCTTGCTCACACTTCAGTCTCCATTTTTACCATCTTCGTCCACCTCATCACTTTGACTCCTTCCTCATTTCTCTACTCCCTTTGCTCATTCCCCATTCTTTTTTGCCTGACGTTATACAATTACACATATTTATATTCTTGCCTGCACCTCTTCTCTCTGCTCTCAAGCACTCTCCATCCCTCACTCGTGCTCCTTCCTTTCACTCTTGTTTCTTTTTCAACCTCTATCCCCTCAGTCTGTCTCATTATCCTCTCCACTTTTGCAAGCAGCACCTTTTCATAGGATATACAACTGGATATTGGTGCACCCCTCAAGTGTTCCCACTCTCAGCCCTTACCATCCCACTTCATCTCTTACCCTCACCCCTGCCCTGTCTCCTCACTGACCAACTCTCCTTGTAAGCCTCTAACCAGCACTTGTACTTGATCTAATGTAAATCTAGACCCCTAATGCTGTGCCCCCCAACCTCTATAGCACTACCCACCGTGAACCGTTTTTGCAAATTAAACTCTGTTGCTTGTAGCTTGGTGAAAGCTTTAAAAGTCACATTCACCCCTTTCGCCTGCTCGTGTTACTAAACTAGCAATCCTTCTTCTTTTTCACTCCTTTTACGTCACTAATTTCCTCTGTCCTCCTCTCCCACCTCCTTCTCTCTTCCTTTTCTCTTTATTACTTGCCAACCTGGCAGCTCTCTCCTATAAGGAGCTATTTGGATTTAGCCTAGACATCTTGGGAAGGTTATTCATGCAGCAGTCATTTGTTGGCAGCATCCAAACAAGTTATGCTTTCTTCTAATTGGTGACGCGAAGATCATTCTTCAAGAAGAATCTGTGTTGCTTGAGGCAAAAATGTCTTTTGAGATTTGTTAGTTTGTTTGTCTTGTAAAGCGCCCGAATCACCCCCAGAAGGGTATCTCCGTGCTGCGGGAGTGCTACAGTAGGACAATAAGAGGAATTCCGAAAAGCTCAGTTTTAAGGAGCTTACGGAATAGTAGATAGTCGGCGCATTTCCGGAGGTGACTGGGAAGTTAATTCCAATGGGAGAGGGCCAGATGGTTAAAAGCTTTCCCGCCTATGCGGGATTTCTTAACACGAGGTACCAAGAGAAGCGATTTAGAGCCTGACCGGAGAGTTCTGGAGGGCTGATATCGGATGAGTCTATCTGCTAGATAGCTGGGGCCATTGCCATGTATTGTCTTGTGCACTATGCAGCAGATCTTAAATCGGATCCGCTTGCGGATAGGCAACCAATGTAGTCCAAGGAATAGCGGCAAAGAGGCGGTCCTGGCAGGGGAGTTGGAAACTAGGCGGACCGCCGTGTTTTGGACCACCTGAAGTCTGTTAAGAGAGGATTCGTTGGCGGAGATCAGGAGGGCATTACAATAGTCAAGGCGACTTATTACTAATGCCTGAAGGAGTGTTTTACGGACTGTCATGGGGGGAAAAGGGAAAACCCTTCTCAAGAGGCTTAATGCGTGGAAGCAGGAGCCCACAGTGATCGTAACTTGCTCCTTCATCGTGAGTTTCTGGTCCAAGTGTACTCCTAAGTTTTTTACCACTGCTTTCGGGACTGGGGCAGCACCCAGGTAAGTGGGCCACCAATCTGGGGACCAGAGTAGGGGGGCTTCTCCAAATAGCATAATGTCTGTTTTGCTAGCATTTAGCTGTAGGAAATTGTTCCTCATCCAAGCCGAGATGGCTATCATGCCTTCGGAGAAGGTTGACTGGGTATTGGGAGAATCTTTATCAAATGCCATTAGGAGCTGGGTGTCATAGGCGTATGAAATTGGGATGAAGCCCAGTTCCCTGAGTAAGTCCACTAGGGGAGCCACATAAATGTTAAATAGAGTGGGACTAAGGCAGGATCCCTGAGGCACACCTTTAGTCAGCTCCGAAGTTTGAGAGCGGAAGCCACCGAGGTTAATGGTTTGAGTGCAGTGAGTTAGGAAGCTTGACAGATACTCGAAGGCAAGGCCGTGGACTCCAACGTTTCTTAGTCTGTTTAGTAGGATGGAATGGGATATTGTGTCAAACGCTGCTGACAGATCCAGCAGCACTAGTAGTGCTGCTTGTCCATTGTCCAGGGAGTGCCTAAGGTTATCTGTAACTGCAATCAGTGCTGACCCCGTACTAAACCTGGGTCGGAACCCAGACTGAGAGGGGTTGAGGCATCCAATTACTTCAATGCACTCTGTGAGATGCTTATTAACATATTTTTCCAGAAGTTTGCACAAATAAGGTACCAGGGAAATAGGGCGGTAGTTGGACAGATCATCCTGAGGTGCATTAGGTTTCTTCCGAATGGGAATTACTTGGGCAGCCTTCAATTCGGATGGTAGATTGCCCTTGCTCACGGAAGAATTGAGAATTGAGCAGATAGCGGGTGCCAACTGTTTATGAAGTAGTGAGGATACTTTAGCAGGTAGAGTATCCTGAGGGGAATCTGATTTGACTGTTTTCATTAGAGACTCCACAGTGTCAGTTGTAAGTGGGGGGAAGCAGTCCAAAGAATGTGTAGTGAGAAAGTATGAGGGATAGAGGGTAGAGATGTCATTCAGAGGGTCCCTATCTTTGATGATATTGTCATAAATACTCTCAATTTTCTGGATAAAATGGTTGGCTAACTTATCACAGAGTTCTTGTGAAGGAGTTACCTTATTATGGCAGGCCTTGGGATTCGTGAAAGAGTTGATGATGCGGAAGAGTTCCTTAGAGGATTTTCCTGCCTGATTGAGTTGTGACTCAATGTGAATTTTGCGCGCCTTCTTTAGGTTCTTATGATATAGGGCAAGAAAACTCTTGTACGTTTCTTTCACATTTGCGTCATGGGAGAGACGCCAGCGTCTTTCCAGCTTTTTGCATAGGCTTTTTTCCTTCCGTAGATCGGGAGAGAACCATGTCGCCTGCGTTCGTCCGGTCTTAGTAGGGTAATATTTTAATGGGGCCAGCTGATCTAGAGTTGTTTCTACTATATTATTGTAGCTGACCAAACAATCCTCGATATTATCTAGTGCCAAATTGGTATTAATTGGGAATGTGTTCGCGAAGCGGTCGGGCGTAATTCTATGCCATTGTCTTCGCAAACTGCGAGAGGCTTTAGCAAAGGCGGGAGTAACCCTTACTTCTTTTATTTGAAATCGGAGTAAAGAGTGGTCTGACCATGTGAGTGGGCGGGGGGCCTCACAGCAGATATTGGGAGAGGTGGTCAGGATGAGATCTAAAGTGTGTCATAATTCACATGACAGTCTGTCTCAGACCATTTGGCCTGGCTTTGAATATCGTAGCTATTAAAATGAGCCCTGGTTCAAGCATACTAATACATGGGTGTGTCTCTATTAATTTTCATTGATGGCCAAATATAATTGATTTTTGGATTCAAAGTGTATGCTGGCTCACTTTGGTCAGGTACTCAATTCAAATCTTGCAGGAGTGGGACACAGGAACAGTTTCCATCCTGAAGAAGTTCCTTACTGCTCTACAGATCTGAAAGGGAAGAGTAATAGTTGATTCTTCTAATCTCAGAGTGACAAATGGAGTCCACAGCTGCTTGAAAAATAAATGGCTTACAATTTGGCTTTGGACCCTTGAGTTTAAAGTGTGAATTGTTTGTTTTGATTTACCCAACTGTCAATGGAAATGTGTCTTAGTTTGTATTCCTTTCTTTCTCTGAGGCCGAAAGGTGACTATCAGTTAACTATACTTGGAGAAACATGAGGAATGATCTTTCCAAGACCGCTATATGCAAGCATGTGTTGATGAAAGAAAACAATATAGCCTTATAGCCTGCCGTAGCGGACTATACCGGCTATTAAAGGCCCGCTCCAGCGTTAAAGGCCCGAGCCGAAGGCGAGGCGCCTTTAGCTAGGGAGCGGGACTTTAATAGCCGGTATAGCCCAGCTACGAAGGGCTATAAGGCTATTAGAACATTCTGCCACTAGAGGGCAGAATGTTCTAACAAATAAAACAAAGGCCTCTCGGAGCCCGAGGGGTTTAAATCCCCTCGCGCTCCGAGAGGCCTTTGTTCACAGCAATAGCTGTGAACAAAAGCAACATTGGAATGTTGCTCTGCGGGCCTTTACCGGCCCGTAGAAGCTCGGAGCACTCCATTGTATTCAATGGAGTGCTCCACATCCAATGTTCTAATAGTTGATAAAAAACCACATTCCTAAATGTGGACAATTTTACAAACTCCAATTGTTGTATCTCTTCACTGGATGTTTTAATGAATCTTTAATGTATTGTGTTGTAATATAGTACTGATATAATGTTTTCCTCCTTCCAAGCCCAAAGGTGTCTTCTGGTTGGTTGAGTAAGTAGCTACTCTGATTGTTGTGCTTGGTTGCAGAAGACTGTTTGTTGAAGTGCCACCTCTGGGTAGTTGGTTCTTATAGAGTAGGTCTAGCCACAATGATAGCAAGTGTATTGTAGGATCGATGATTTTATAGTCTTGATAGGAGAAATCGTTTTTGAGGGTTTTGCTTTTTCTGGTTTTGTGATTTCCCAGAATAGGCTAAATTGGCTTCTTGTGTTTCTTTCATCTCCAGTGGTTCATAGGTTGTCCTGTGTGCTAACATGTAATGGTTTGTGTGTCATGCAGGCCATCTTTTTTTTAAATATCTTTTTTTAAACATATACCCAGCAGCATAATGGTGATCATACATTAGAATTGAACGACACTGAATACAGGAGATCCCACCTCGACATTTGCTCCCAAAACTGTAGATATGTATATAAAACCACAGTAGTATTGTCGATATCTACAACCCTGCCTAATGTAGCATATCCCTAGTACCCCGGCCCATCCTCTTGTCCTTAACAACAGGGTCCTTAATAACCCCTGTATGTCACCCACTGGTCCCATACCTTCTCCCATGTCCAGAGGTAATCCCGGCTCTGGAATACTACGCTTTCTGCTGCACAGCACCAGTCCAAATCTCTCTTCCAATCTACCACCTGCGGGGATTTGCTCCGCCCCACCCCAAGCCCTAGCTATATTCTTTTTTATTACTGCACCCGTGACCATCAGCCATGTTTTAAGATATTTCGGCCTGGCTGCTTCCCCAGTCACACAGAGTATGTGCCATCTCACCTCCAGTGGAATGATCTGGCCTACCACCTCAGACATGACTCGTGTTATCTTTCCCCAATATTGCTGGATTTTTGGACAGGCCCACCGAATGTTGAAAAATGAACCCACCTCCTGACACCCCTGGCGCATTGGTCGGTGCCACAACATCCCAGTCAGTGCATGAGGATGATAGAGGAATAGGATCTGTATGAGACGGATATGTGCCCTTATGGCAACCTCCCTGGGGCTCTGTATTGCCTCCACCCAATCATCATCCTCCAGCAATCCCACATCTGCCTCCCATGCTTTCCGCAAGGTGCCCAGTGGTCAGGCGTGTTGATGCAGGTCATCTTAAAGAAAATGTTAGAGCCAATGGGACAGCCAATGAAGCTCATTCAGAAGAGAAATTATGTGGTTGAACTTCAAAGCACCTATTACAAGGCAGGCCACTGACTGTAACATAGCCATTAAGGGAGCCAGAACAGGTTCGCAGAGGCCAACCAGTATATGCATGCCCCATTCAAAAGTACAGTACCACAATATATCAAGCTGTGTTACATAATAAAAACCATAATTCTGACCCCATCCCATTCAGTGACGAGGTGTTAGTGATAGAAACTCACCCATGGGCACTTTCAGGGCTTAAAACTGAAGAATCCAGGTATTTTTTTATTTTTTTTATTTTACAGAGTTTTATATAGCGCGAACTTGACCCGAATCGGGTATCAGAGCGCTTTACATAGCACCAGTTGCATTACATGAGGACACATTCATTTTTTGTTAGGCACGGGGAGATTAAGTGATTTGCCCAGAATCACAGGATGTTCAGCGCCATTGCCGAGACTCGAACCCAGTTCCCCAGATTCGAGGTCGACCGGCCTAGCCGTTAGGCCAACTCCCCGCAGGTATGAGGCTATCACTGATGCTCCCCCTCGTAGCAAGGGGGACTACCTCAAGGAAATTTGCCGAGCTCAGGAGATCACGCCCACAGGAGCTGTGAGACACTCAGCCCAGCAAAGTTCAGCTCAGGCAACCAGGAGCCAGCACTTTCAGCACAAGTCTGGCTCCTGGCTGCCTGACCTGAAAAAAAAGAGCGTTTGTCAAGCTGGCAGAACAATTGTGCATATTTGTTGTGGGCATTTTGTTGTGGTGGTGCTGTATTCTTATGGTTCTGCCTTTTTTATATAGCGCAAACGCGGGCCAGGAGCATTGAAGCACTTTACATTAGCACCAGTTACATTACATAAGTTCAGATTAATTTTTATAGGCACCAGGAGATCTAGGGATTTGCCCAGAATCACATGATGTTGAGCAAAAGGTGGGACTCAAACCTGGTTCCCCAGTTTAAAGTTGGCAGCTCTGGCAATAATGCCACACCCTTTCCCCAGTTGTGCTGATTTATTGCAATATGATTTTATTTGTGTTGTATTATCTTTGTGTGTTGCATTCTGTTCTGAAAGTTTTTTTGTCATGTGCCCTGTTATGTTTTTATTGTATAATGTCGCTTTGTGTATATTACATCATTATCTTCAAATGTTTACTTTAGATATTTCCACAAAAGCTGCTATATTTCCAGTCAAAAGCAGCACATATCTTAAAAGTTCTTGTGACAAGCAACCATTTATTACTGTTGACGGTAGTAAAATAATGCTGCTCCACTTCTTCAACTACTTTAAAGCACCAGTGAGCCCAAAGCTCTGGCAGAGACTGTGTCTTAACTTAGTGCCACCAGTGCTCAGTTTATGTGATGAGGCCCCTGAAGTCCATACAGCCTAAAAACCATTTGACAACCACGGAAACATTCCCTTCAGGAGTAGAAAATAAGTATGTGAAACCCCCATTTTCATGAAACAACTGCTCATGCAAACAATTATGTTTTAAGGGGCTCTACAGGTAATTGCTGAGCACATTCATTTGCTGAGCTGTGTTGAAATACCTCCGCCTGGAACCATAGCCGGCTTTAGCACTGGTGGCGCCCAGTGCGACAATCATTTTTGTCGCCCCCACCTTCCATGACTGCCTCCTCGTAATCTGTCACTACCACCGGGCAAAAGTGCCCCATGTCTCTCCAGTCATATGTTTTTTTTGGTGTTTTTTTTAATTGATTTTCACAACGTCTTATACAAAGAATACAGTCACAAAATAAACCAAAGCCATGCAACGTGACAGTGGAACAGCAGCGTAATTTGTCGTGATCGAGTGTACAAGGTTTCAGGATACCAACAGAAAAGAACAAAAAGAAAGAACATAAACAACCCGTGACTATGTCTGAATTATACTTGGACATTATATTAAACCCACTGGCAACATTTCTCACTATGTGCGGCATACATGTTTACGCAGTATCAGCTACAGGTGTATCGGATTGTGGAACAGTGCGTAGATACGTTAACAAAGGCTCCCAAATGTCTTGTGGTCGTGAGGATGGTGGTAACTCTTCCGCATATAGGACTAAATTTTCTCTACAGAGTGACAGATCTTTAAGCCATTGGTCCGCTTTGGGGCTCAGTTTACTATCCCAAACCATTGAAACCCGCCGTTTGGCAACAAGCAGCGCTACCCTCACCAATCTACCCGCAGCGCCTTTTATGAAGGGAACCAGACCCAGCAAGCATATCTGTGGAGAGCATTGCAGTGAAATCCCGATAATCTTTGATAGTGTGGTGGTCACTGCAGCCCAGTAGTCCGACACCCGTCTGCATGTCCAGGCTAGGTGCCAGAAATCGGCCCCCCGAGCCCCGCAACGCTTACACGCATCTGAGTCCCTAAGCCCATATTTAAAAAGCTTGTGTGGGGTGTAATACACTTGGTGCAAGTATTTAAAATGTATTATTCGCAAGTTTCCATTTGAAGTGAGGGCACTGGTAAGTTGGCAGCATATTTCCCATTCCTTCTGTGTAAGCGGTGGATCAAGATACTCATTCCAGGTATCCAGACTTTTGTCACAGCTGAGGGGTTTGTCTTCCTGAGCTGCACGATATAACTTAGTGACAAGTTTGTGTCGGGTAGGGGCGATGAGGAGTGCATGCAGCGTCAGTGCTTCGGGCGGTTCCGAGGGGAATGTGGGGTGGTGAGCCTGCAACGCCTTTTTTAGCCTGTGCATGTAGAACACGAATAGCGGTGTCTTATTCTGAATGTAGTCCATGTCATTGGGAGTCAGAAAAGTGCCACCCGGGTACAAGTCTTGCATCTTGGTTATGCCCACTAGCCCTAGTGTACGCAATGCACCCTGCTCATGTGAGTGATTTGCCACCAGTAAGAGCGGGGAGTATAATGGTAGTTTTCCTGCCTCTCGGCCTAGCGCCTGCCATGCGGCAATCGTAGTGTTAACGGTGTTAAAAGTGTTGCGGGGTGAAGACCTATGACTGTGAGTTAACAAGGAGCTCAGCGGGGTGGGATGTGCGTCCCAGTGTTCCACTGCTACATGAGGGACCAATGCCTGCGAGGAGAACCAGAAGTGCGCGTATTGTGCCTGCGCGCACAGATAGTAAAGATAGAAATCAGGTACGCTGAAGCCCCCGCGTCTGTAGTCCAGCGTGGGAGTCTTCCAGCTCACCCGCGCCTGACGACCACCCCAAATGAGGCGAAGCAGCAGGGCACGCAAAATTTTGAAAAACTGTTTTGTTAACTGAAGCGGTATAGTACTGAACAAATATAAAAATTTGGGTAGCACCACCATTTTGACCAATGCGATACGGTCTGCAAGCGAGAGAGGGAGTTTTATCCATCTATCCACGTGTTGTTCCAGCGTCGTACTGGCGGTCCCGTAATTCTCGCCAATAACGATCTCTGGATCCCGCTGAATCCATAACCCCAAGTATTTTACTGACCCTGTGGCCCACACTAGAGGGAATTCGAGTTCGTGCGGGGTAGTGCTCTCCGTCAGTGGCAACACTATGGACTTGGACCAGTTGATATTCAGCCCAGAAAAACGGGCAAAACGAATGTATTCACGAAGAACTGGTGCTAAATAAGTGCGGGGCTCACGTATAAAGAGCAGCATGTCGTCTGCATAAAGAGATATAATGACAGGCCGATGAAAAAAATTAAGAGCCGCGCATTTATGAACTTGTCGAATAAGACAGGATAGGGGCTCCAGCGTGAGAGCGAACAACATCGGTGAGAGCGGACACCCTTGCCGCGTTTCCCTAGTAATTTGTATCGGGTCAGATGTGTAGCCCTCCACCCGCACCCGCGCTGCCGGACCGCGTATAAAAGACGCACCCAGTTAATAAAGAGGGGTGAGAAGCCCATCCTCTGCAGGACATAAAAAAGGTAGTCCCATTCTATAGAGTCAAATGCCTTGGCGGCGTCAAGCATGACCGACGCTGCTGGCAGTGCCGGATTTAGAGTATGCAGTGTGGCGAATAGCGTCCGCAAATTATGGGAGGTAGATCTCTCCGGGATAAAACCTGATTGATCAGGCAGAACCAATTTTTGCATGAGCGGCTGGAGTCGAGTGGCCAGAATCTTCGCCAAAATCTTTACGTCTGTATTAATGAGTGAAAGAGGCCTATAAGACTCGCAGTTAGTGGGGGACTTATCTTTCTTAAGGAGCGTGATGATTAGCGCCTCGCGTAGTGACGGATGTAGATGACCCACATCATACGCCACGGCGTACATTTCTAATAAATAGGGGGAGAGTTCCTCAACATACGCTTTGTAAAATTCACACGTGAAGCCGTCAGGGCCCGGCGCTTTTTTATTAGGTAATGTTTTTATTGCCATTTGGATATCTTCCACCGTGATCGGTTGACTAAGGTAGTCCCTCTGACCGTCTGATAACCACGCGATGGCTATCTGCGAGAAGTAATCATCAAGATCAGCAACGTCAGTCTGCCCTTCAGAGGTGTACAGTTTTCCATAAAATTGCCGAAATTGGTTCGCTATGTCCGGAACACTGTGGTAGTCGCGGCCCGCCTCATCCGTGACCTTAAGAATCATCTCTCTCTCCAGTCGATATTTAATCTTGTTAGCTAAGTGATGTCCTGGTCTGCCCCCCTCACCGTAAGCACGTGCTCTGGGGCGTTTCGAGATATATTTAATCTCTTCCTCCACCAGAGCGGCATGTTCAAGCATAGTCTCTTTAAGGGAAGCTAAGGTCGATTCACAGGGCGTAGTGTCATATTCCCGTTCTAGATTTTTGAGCGTGGTTTCTAGCTTAGACAGTTGTCCTCTTAGATCTTTTAATATTCCAGAAGTTGTGCTGATACAAGTGCCTCGGATAGTGGCTTTAAATCCCTCCCACAGCACCCCAGCACTATCGACAGTCCCCTGGTTATGTTCGAAGTATTGTGTTATGGCTTCTCGGATCGTCTCCGTATAAAGAGGGTCCAGCAGCGCCTCAGATCTAAAGCGCCACGTGAAGGCCCTAGGGACAGCCTGCGGGATGGAGAGGACCATGCGTACAGGACAGTGATCTGAGAGTGTACGCGGTAGTCCGGTCACCTCCGCCACCCAGCTCACAGCCTCCCTGCTCACCAACCAATAATCGAGACGGGACCAGCTGCCATGCGCGGTGGAGACGTGCGTACCCTCCCGTGTGTCGAGGTGTCTATGGCGCCACACATCTATCAGGCCCAACTCCTCCATGCCCTCTTTAATCGCTTTCGCTGCCCCAGGCGAGTAACCCTCCCTGCCGCTATATTTATCTTTAGTTGGTTCTAGATGGGTATTGAGGACCCCGCCCCAGAGAATGACAGCATCCGGGAGTGTACGGAGAATAGCAAAAATACTCTCATATAACATAGGGTCATCAGTGTTAGGACCATAAGTATTGACAATAGTAACAAGCGAGCTCATCAGTTTCCCATGGAGAATAACATAGCGCCCCGCTGTGTCGGAGTGAGTGTGGATCGCGGTGAATGGGACACCCTTTTTGACAAGGGTGAGAACACCGCGGCTATAGGAAGAGTATGATGAGGCGATCCTATACCCCGCCCAGCGAGTTCCAACCACTTTATCCGTTAGGTGTGTCAGATGTGTTTCCTGTATAAGGGCAATACCAACACCGTGGCGATCTAAATGCGCCAGCACCTGACGAATCTTTCTCGGCGAGTTTAGCCCTCTCACATTCCATGTTAAGCATGAGACAGACATCACAGTACTTTGAACAATTTGCCGCAAGTTATATCTGAGACACACCCAGCCCATCGCCCATGACTGCCCACCCTTAACAGGAAGCGAGTACTGCTATGGTTGTTTGAGCAAACCTGCCTGTCACTGTTAAAGGGTTTAAGAACATAATCAGTCACGATAACAATTCCTACCCCATCCCCCCACCCACCAACACCCCCCACCCACTTTAGCGGCCCCAACGTGCCAAAGCCTTCCCGAACCTCCCAGAACCATTCCCAAATATAGTACCATGGGAGTAACCAGTTGCGGGGATCACCCATAATGGGGGGCGCCTGAGCACAATAACCCTCCCAGTGAGAACTGGAGGTGGCCAAGCCATCATTATAGCATCCACATTCAAAATGTTACAACATCTCACATGAACAATAATTTCAATGCAAAGTAAACAGAACCATCAATCATCAGTGTAAGCATCGAAACCGTACATGACAATGAAAGACACAGTGCTATTTAAAGCCAACGTGGCAGCAGGAATAATGGAAGACACTGCAGTGCAACAATAGCTCACTTATATAGGTTAAGGCATCGCGTGCGGATAGCGGACGCCATCATTCATCTGTCAATGCATTACTGCCCCCGGTATCAGCCCCCGCAGGAGCCAGTGAGTAGCCGCTATTTCTTGTAAGGGACTTAGCAAATGTCAACGCCGTTTTCGGGCAAGTGAAGATCTTGTGTTTCCCATTGTCCTCTATGCGCAGTCTTGCAGGGTATAGCATAGCGTAGGGAATTTTTGCTGCGATGAGTAGCTTCTTTACAGGTTGATACTCTCTCCGGGCCTCCTGAACTGCCATGGTGAAGTCAGGATAAAAGGCTAGATTATTCCCTTGATGTGTGATGGGGCCCTTTTCACGCACCAGCCGCAGTACAGTGTCTTGATCCCTATAATTTAGCAGGCGGGCAATGATAGGCCTCGGAGGCGCCCCTGGAGGGGGACGGGCAGCCAGCGAGCGGTGTGCATGCTCCACTATCAGGACCTGCGACAAGTGTTCAGCCCCAAATAGCTCCCGGAGAAGATCCTCCACATATGTTTCCAACCGACCTGTGTTTGTAGACTCCGGCAGGCCCGTAATGCGCACGTTGTTGCGGCGCGATCTAGCTTCCAAATCCTCATTACGGGCCTGTATGACTGCCAGCACCTTCTCCATAGAGGCCGTTTTGTCGTTAACTTGTTGTAGCCCATCTTCCGCGTCAGATATGCGGGTCTCCGCCTCTCCCAGGCATTGTGCATGTTTATCTAATTTCGTGGACATGGTGTCCATGCGTAGATTCAAGTGATCTATCTTACCATCTATAGTTTGGAGACTTGCCTGGACCGCTAGAAGAGTTTTTTCAATCTCAGAGTCAGAAGCTGCATGTTGGGAAGCCCGGTTCGTTTTTCGCTGTTCGAACGTGAGTCGTGGCTGCCCATGGTCGGATTTACCCATGGTGATGACTTCAACCAAAGAGGGTCGGAGCAAGGCCCGTAACAGAAAATAAAAAATGAGAGAATGTTCGCTCCGCCTGGCGGCAAGCCCCCAAAGACCCAGTGAGGCGATGAGGAGTAGATGCCACCACGTAATCCGCGACACCACGTTATGTAGGATGCCCCCAGCACACTACCACATATCAGTTCTGCTCACTACGTACAATGACAGATAGGCACCAGTCTCGCAGGAGAGGCGCAGGCCTGTATGTGCACAGAATCTCGGGCCAGCAGCGCAGTGATGAGAGCAGTGCGTCGACCCAACCCCGCCAGTCCAGCACGAGGCCAGTGATTCACCTATGTCCAGCAGGTAATCCAGACGAGCCGCAGTTTCTCTACCATCTATGGGGCAACACTCTCGGTCCGGCAGCCGTCATGAGACCACAGCCGCAATACCAGAGAGAAAGCAGGTCTATCTGTGTGCAGCACCGCACAGGATTTCTCCGTAAGAGCAGTCACAAAAGCGCCAGCCTCACGCCGAAGTTCAACCGCAGTCCAGCACTTAGGAATCACGCCAGCAGCACGAAGGGCACACGCATCCCCAGCTCACAGGGCGCCTCAGTCCCGCAACAGGCGATGGTGCCGCCGTCCGCTTTGGGGAATCTCTCCGGGGAGCCACAGGTAACAATCACAGGCACTGCAGCAGGTGACCTCTCGATCTCAGACTACCGCCGCTCCCCACAGCTCAAAGGTGGGTCCGCCGCGCTTGCACCGGGGAGTCTCCAACTAGCCCCACAGTTTCGAATCTGGGCAGCCCCCACAAGGCTCCAGCCGAGAGCCGCGAGAAGCGGTAGGGCGCCGCAGTCACCCGCACACCCAGCGCCCGCAGGCCTCAAGGGCGGAGAGCCGAGGGCGGCCTACTCTCCCTGCCCGATTCCCAACAGCGGCGGGAGCTTACCAGCCCTCTATCTGCACCCCGCGGCCCTCAGAGCACAGGTCCAGTGGCGCCGCGCCCCCGCCACACCGCAGCTCAAAGCCAGCACCCCCCGCGGCCCACACCAGCTCTCACCGCAAGGGCCGTCTGCAGCTCACCTCGTTGTCACTGTAGGCCCCAGACCTCACTCGCCTCCGTATCGCTGTAAATTCGGCTCTGCCACTCGCTGCTGCCGGCTATGTTGTTTTTTGCGCCTTGACCATAACATATATTTCGAAGAGATGGGCTTGTATAAGGGCGGATGAAGCAGGATTATTGAAGGATTATGGGCTCGGCCGGCGGAGCTGCTCTACAGAGCGGCCATCTTGCCGTGCTCCCTCTAGCGCCCCCCCGCTCCAGTCATATGTTATTGCTAAGCAAGAGGGTCAGTGCCCCTCTCCACAGGTTAGCACCCAATGCGGCTGCACCGGTCGCACTGCCCTAAAGGCTGCCCTGCGTGAAAAAGAACATTAAAGGAATTGTTCTACTGAAATAGCACAGTGTATGAACATTGTGAATCAAACTCCACTCATGAACTACTGAAAGAATCATAGCCAGACTCCGCACTTCCGTAAAAGAAGGCAAACCAACGCCCTTAGGGCCCCACCTAGTGGTGGCGCCAAAGCACTCCACGAAAAACAACCTTTTTTAAGTTTGTAGTGAGCACTGCGCAGGCAAAATGACATTTTACCCACGGTGCTGAAAATTTGTGCCTGATTCCATTCATAGCAACAAAGCACAATGCGACACCAGGAACAAAATTGTTTCGGAATGTTCAATGACTATTGCTAAAAGGTTACAGCATTACTAATCTCCACACAAAGCCCTGGCTCTTTTCATGTCCACAATGGGTAATGCATTCTCTTGTGCAAACCCCAGGGGCTTTTCTGTGTTTGAACGGAAGGCGGCCAAGAAAAGAAAGGAGGAAAAAGCGTGGTTTTAATATAATTTCAGCATTAGGCTGGTCCACTTCACTTTGAAGTCGGAGCAGACCATACATTATAATACACAGACCATACATTATAATACTCTTGTCATCTGTAAGGTCCCTGCGAGACTGCCATTACCACGTTGGAATGCTTGGGGAATCCAATAGCAAGCTATCATTTGATATATGAAACTAATACAAGGTTTGCATTTGCACAAAAAAAGATAGATTGTTCCAAGTGTAGACAGCCTGCAGTATCCTTTACTTATAGGAACCACACAGCCTAGCCCCTGAGAGCATTCTAATTGCTTTACATCTGCACAAAGGTTCCTTGTAATCGGGCTTTCTGCCTGCATTTGTCTTCTTTCCAGGCTCTTAGTAAAAAGCCTAATTGGTCTTAGTGGGCTTTTTCAGTTAGTGCAACAACTATACTTTTAGGGCTAGACAAGTACAAGACATTACCTGGGGGGGGGAGGGGAGGGCACGAGGGAGATGGGAAATACATCAATACTGCTTTACCTTTAACACTCTAATTAATGTGCTCAGAACAAGAAATGTATTTGAGAAATAGGAGCCCTACTGGGACTTTGAGGTGGATTAGACAAACAGAATTGCATGGAATTTGCAAGATCCCCTTGCCTGCACTTTTCTCCATGAGCGGTCATTAGCCTTCTGATTGTCTAACAATGCACTGCAGTGTTCTGGTTAATGCTGGTCTCTTTAGAAGATCAGGTTACTTTATTTAAATCAATAGTTTCAAGAAACGAAAGGGGCGGGGGTGGCCAGAGGGGGGTGCATGTGGAAGGATCGCCATCTGATTTCCTGGACTTAGCGAGTAATTATTCAATAATAAATTTTATGGCCTATTAAATTGTGGCATAACTTGCTCGTCAGCAACAGTGGACAGGATATAATCATTTGAGGAGAGAGATGGCTGGCGCTTGGGCAGATTGCTTTTATTGCAGGTCTGGCTTGTAAGGGAGAGGGTTGCTTGGCAGACGTCTTCCTAATGTCCTAGACAGTCCAGTGTGGTACAGGGTGAGTCGCAAGTTCCTGCAGCGCAGCCAGGCTCTAAGGGCATAGCATTATTGTGCGCGCTAATGGGCCTATTTTTTAAGGAAATTGATTGCTTGTGGAAGGGCCAGATTGGAAAATGTTGCCTCCATTTGTCAAACAAATGCATCACAGCCATTACAGTGCAGGGCAAGGTCTTTGTCACCTTAGCCATGTTAAGCTTGATATGTGGAGAGATGTTAGGGTGTCAAATGCATCCATTTTATTTGCTAATTGGAGCTAATTCTGCGGGTGAATTCTTCTAACATAAATTTTGTGCTTTGGAGACTGGCTTGAAGGCACTCGTAATCCATTGAAAAGTTACATGCACAAATTGCTTGTAGGGGACATAGGTCAGAGATGAGAATTAATTGCTGCAGTCAGAAGGATATGTACTTTACTGTGGCCATAAACTTTCAAATGAGTGAATTAAGAGTTGATAAAGCTGTATATGTATTAGACTGCCTTCCAAACAAGGAGGCCCATTTTTCAGCCTGTTGAGGTGGAATGAATTCACAAATACACTAAAAGTCAGCATTTCTGAGGAAGGTAATATAGAAAGTGCGGTGCCTACAGTCAGTGTTCATTTGTGGTTTCACCAAGGGCACAAAACCCATCATGCTCAGAGAATCACAAAACGACAGCGGCTTACCATTTAGTTTGTCAATGCCCGTATATGAAAAGATCCACGAGTGCTTGCCTCTGGAGGCTCCAAGAGGCGCTTTAGATGTCGGTGACTACCTGTTACTAGATTAAATTAACCAGTGATAATGCTAGGCCTCATTGACAGACTATTAGCTCAGATTTAAAAGGAGGCTCATAAGCTATCTCTTCTGAAAGAGAATATTTAAAAGTCACAAAACATTTTTGCTGCACATTTCTTCATCTGTTAGAATAACAAGCATTGGCAAAACCGGTAGATGCAGCTCACTTTTTGAGTCAGACTAAAATATGTAAAAAAAAAAAAGCCTGCTGCAGGGAAAAACAAAACACAAAATGATAGTTTTTCTAGACAATACTTCTATGTGTTAAATAATTTTATGCGTCATGAATCAGAGTTTGTTTGAGGCGTAAAATAGTCCCTCATGCACTGCAATGCAAACACTGCATAGGAGGCAGAATGATACATGAAGCAGCCAATAGCAAGACGTAAGAGCTAAGTGCACCTCTAGGCAGAGCCAAAGCCCACTCTTTATTTCAGAGAATTTGCAACAATAGATCGTGGAGACAGTTGCATTGTCAAGTGACACCTAACAATTAGTAGTATTTGGTTGCAAGTATGTCTATGTAGCAGCTATTGCTGCAGCTCTTGCTGCTGCAACCCCTAACTCATTCAGTCAGAAGATGCTTCCTTCTATTTGCACTAAATCTGGAAGGTTCTTGCAACATAGAAGCAAATTAATGTTTCTTGTTTAGCAACTAAGCTTCCTTTACCCCCTGCATGTTTTGTACATGTCTTATATTTTTATTCAACTGCCCAATCCCAGGTTTGATGGGACGTTAACATTCACTGTCCCTCACATCATAGAAAATTACGAGTGCTAAATCCTTCTTTAACATCTTTAAATTACCTTATCATGAACACTTAGGGGTCTATTACGATGGTGGGCGGACTTTGTCACCGTAACGGTAAACTGGACCGACCGCCAGTGGTGCGGCGGTCCCGCTGTGCCCATTAGGATGCGACCGCCACCATGGCGGTGCATCCCACATATTTAACATTGTGGCGGGCGGTGCTGTAAGCAGCACCCGCCACAATGTTAAATATGCATGTTGTGCATTGGCATTCACGACGTGACAGGCACCGCTCGGTGCCTGCCACCTTGTGCATGACAATGAAGGGGGGTACCATAGGTTCCCCCCAAGTGCAGCCACCCACCCCCCCCCGGGGCCCGCAATGGGCCCCCAAAGTGTTTACCGCATGCCTTTCCATGGCAGAGTCTCCACCATGGAAAGGCATACCCACCGCAGGCATACTAATATAGACGGCGGCGCCTGAAAGGCACCGCCACCATATTGTGTGCCTTTTCCGCCCGGCCGGCAATCCGACCGGTGGAAAAGCGGCGGACGGACTTTCCGTCCGCCGCGGTACCCCCCGCCATAGTAATATGGCGGGGGGTAAATTGTGTTGTGATGGCGTGCGGATCGCCACCTCCCGCCACCTCTGGCCGGGCGGTGGCGATCCGCACGACATCCTAATAGACCCCTTAGTTAGAAATTTTCAAAATAAATCAGTCAATTGTTTTTCATTTTGATGGTCATCGTATATTGTGCCCCCAAACTCTATAAATGCACTAAGAGTTCATACTCTGCTGTAGCATGATTTTTAAAGAAAAAGGGTAATGTCTCTTCTTTGGACATATTTTCCATTCTTGTAAATATATTCAATTCTTAAACAATACAATACGTTAAGAGGCCTTTTCATAAAGGTAAATTTACATGTGACTAAATCTACAGGTTTATATTTACTCTTAAACGTTGTAATAACTTTACTACTATTGGCTACTTAACGTTTCCAAGTGTAAAGTTACTACAAAGTAGACTTACATGTCTCCACTCCCTGAATTCAGGGGATGAGCAGAATTTAATTTCGTAAAGTTACTTCTAGTAACTTTTCATTTGTAGGCAGGGGTCTGTGCCATCAAGGCTGAGATCCCCCTATGATAAATTATAGGGAACAGCAAAAATGTTTAGTAAATTTAAAAAAACGTAAAATATTTTTATGATAAATCTTATATAAATTTATTTTATATATTTATTTTAAATGTAGAACAAAACAAAAAAGGAACACCACTAGTAATCTAATTTTGATTTACATATTAAATTAAATTAAATATATGAATATGAAAGACATTTTTAAAGATTTACTAAAAACTAATTCCAACCAAAAATATTAAGATGTTTTTTATATGCCTTAAAATTACTAAAAGCTAAGTACATTCTATTTAAATTATTTAAATTATATTTAAAAAATAAAGTTGGATTCATTTTTATAATAAAAAGTTAGTAAAATATTTTATAATAAAACAATACATATATTTTTAAATTTGTATTTATATTTTTGACATTAAATTAAGTGTACATATATATTTATGAAAAGATTAAGTAAATTAATTTATTTTAATAGTATTTCCTATGGCATTGTATTTTAAGTCCCTGCCTCCAGCAGTGTTCCTTCTAAGCGCGCAGTGTCCTGATTGAAGCGCGCACACATCCCGGGAGAGCGTTCGCGCCGCCACTTTTAAAAGGCGAGCAGCGCGAAAAATGGTAATTTCCTGGTTGCGGGGGACGCGTTAAATAGCAAGTGGCTCTTGCACTTGCTACATTTGTTTCTGAATGGGCCGCGGCTGCAGGCTGTTTGTGGGCCTTTGTGAAAATATTTGTTAATTGCAGCACCGTCATGTGCTGCAATTAACATAAATATTTTCACAATAGCTCACAATCAGCCCCCAGCCGCGCTCTATTATTTCTCGCCCCAGTGGCACCGCTGGCATCATGCAGTGCTGGTTCAGGGGGAATGCGTCCTGAGTGACGCGTTTGTGGCTGCAACTGACCTCAGTGTGCCCGTGCCCCAGCCCATGTGCAGAGAGAGGCTGCCCCTCTCCCTCCTCTGAACCCCAAAGCTATGTGCTGATCCGCGATGCCACCAGCCCCCCTGCTCTAGGACTGTATCACAACCAGTGCCAGCCAGGCTCCCTGCCAACGATGCCACAAACCGCGGTGTGCCCAAGAGGAGTACACCCGCCTCATCTTTGGTACAGAGAGGGCTGACAACATCTCCTTGACCAGAATAACAGTGGTGCCCAGGTGCCCTGCTCTGTCCAGAGCGTGCCCTTCCTGCAGCCGAGGGCAAAGGGTTTGGTGCCAAAGCACCCTGCCCAGCTGAACGCTGCCTCTCCAACCCGGGGTTGACCGCTAAAAGCTGAACCCCCACTGTTCGACAGCTCCCCAAAGAGGGGATTGTTCGATTTGTGCATAGTCACACACCTTGAAACTGCCACGTAGCAGGGCAGGCGTTATATAAAATAATTCACATAAAAACAGACGTTTTGTGGGAAAAGTATAGGTTGATACATGCCAGGAGCGAGTGCCTGGAAGAGATGTACGTACTGTGCTAAAGTTACTATAAAGTATCCCCCGTCCCTGCCACCGATAACAATGAGATCCCGGTGTTGGGACGTGACTTTTCTGCCTTTAAATCAGTGGGGACACAATTTGTGTTTGCGGGGGCAGTCTAGCGGCTAGTGCCCCACCGTGTGGCGCTTCAGTTGTTCCACTCCTACTGACTTGCTTAAAAACTACCCTAACATTTTGTGAAATTTCCCTCTAGTTGTTTTTTAGTGGATTTATACCAGATAAACCAGGCGCTTGGCTCTCAGTATTTCATCTTTCACAGCTGATTTTATTCATAGATACTGCCACGTTGTGGTTGCAATAAAAAATAATCAGCACCACAAAGGATTGCTTGAAATGACAGTTCACAGTGGTACAGCGAGACCCCCACTGGCACCATTCTGCAAGGAGGTAAGAGAACTCCCGGAACTGTCATCTGGTAGTAAACGAGAGATGTAGTTGAGGTGCTGTGGGCCCCTCATGCCCCTGGGCTTAGGGGCCACTAACTTTAAACCTTTCCCTAGCTAGGCCTTTCCAGGTCTCGCCTATGGACAGCCTTTAGCTGTTGTCGAAGATGTATTGTGGACACAGGGGTAGCAATAAAGCAAAATAAAATCCCCACCCTCCCCCAATTCGATTGGTACCTCAAATGCCATCAGGAGAGTGAAGCTAGTAAGGCCTGTCCTCCCTAGAAGAGGTCCTTTCATCCCTCCTTCTATCTATTAATCTCTCCACCCTTTAAGCCTTTCATCCAGCGTCCATTTCACCTGTCTCTTCATGCTCCCATCCATCTGTCTTTTCATCTAATCCATCCATCCTTTTCCATTCCATCCATCCATCTATCCATCCACCACCCACCCATCCATCCATCCATCCATCCATCCATTCATCCATCATTTCACCCACCTTTTATCAATCACCCATGCTTTCAGCCTTCCATTCAAGTTTCCATTCATCTATCTAAACATTCATCCTTCAATCCATTCTTACGTGCACCCACCCATGCAAATATAACTTTACTCTTCCATCTCTCAAACCTTTCACCTTTGCATCCATCCTTTTATTGACCTCTCCTTCTTGTCCCGGTTTCTTCCTTCTTTCCATATTTCCTATATTTCATTCTTCCTTTCTGCCCTCCCTTTCTCTTTCCCTCTATTTTCCTCATTCTTTCTCCATCTGTTATGGTTTCTACCCTGCATTTAGAAAAGAAATGCAGCAAGTTTTTATATAGTGCGAACTCCACCCAAAAGTATTGGAGCGCTTTACATGATTTATTATTATTATTTTTTTTTGGTATGCATGGGGAGGTCAATTGATTTGCCCAGAATCACAGGGTGTTAAGCTGACCAGAGACTCAAAACCCGTCTCCTAAGTCGACAGCTCGAGCATTAAGCCACAACCTCTACCACAAGAGCGGAAGCATTTTCAATATTATATACAACTTGATGCAAAAAACAACCATTGACAAAGCCAATAGTCCTGGCTTCTTGTAGGTGTAATGGTACGTGTATTATATATCTGGATGCAATGACAGAAGCAGCAAAATATCAGTCGGGTTGCACACTATGCGATGCACATATTTTTAGATTAATTGCTTTTAAGCCACGCCCTTAATTGCATTGGTTACGCCCCTTTGAGAGACCCCCTAGTTTTTTCATCCCACTCAAAGCCCTGGTCTACATGCGCGGTCAGGTTCTTGGCGCACATAGCCTTGACTGCAGCGCACAGAGACCTTACTCTGCCGCACACAGAGGAAAATAATTAGAGGGAACATTGGCCTCCAGTATGTTCCACAGGAGGATGTTGCAGTACCAGTCGTTGATTATGTGTGGTGCTGGACTTACCCCAGGTCTGAGCTGGAGTATATTTACAGCTGTTCTGGGTCCTTTTTTGCTGTAGTACTATTGAAGTGTAATTTGTGAATAGCAGAAAAAAATCAGAGAATGAAGCCCCCACCCTAAACAAGGCTGGATGTTCACCATTGTGGCACAGTGGCTTGTGGCTGATGTCCTCCCAGTCCAGGGTTTCTGCTGGTGGAACCATGGAGCCAGTTGATGTTCCACCATTGAAAAATTAGCAGTTCCTCCTCCTCTAATTGGTTTGTCAGAATGGGAGCCTCACTAATTTATGGCAGAGCTCCTCCCAAACCTTAGATTTTACCCACAATACCATTGAAAAGGCCATCAAGTCTGAAAATGTCACCAGACTCCTTTCTTGGGGATGGGGTAATATTTATTTCAGAATGGTTCAGTACTCCTATTTTCTACACCTTGAGATTATGTAATTGCCATATATCAGTGGAGCCTTTATATCAGTAATTGCCAACAGCAAGAAATTGACAACTAGATGAGATTAAACAGTACATTTAATGTTATTATTTTAATTTTCACAATACTATTCGGTGCAAACTCCTTTATTTGCTAAACGTTTTACTTTGAAAATTGCTTTGTAACTTAATCTATTATTTCTGATTGTGCCTGAGGGTTATGTATATCAATGGTTAGGTGTTATGCCATTCTTCAACAACTATATATGTTTTTTAATTTAAGTAAGTTTTTATTTTCAAATAGGAAATTTGGATAGCATATATTTTAGATAAGTTTTGACTATTGCACTTATCAAATGTGTATAAACATTCATTATTACTTATGTTTCCTTTATATGCAACCATTACACATTATGTTTGTGTTATTTGTAGATTATTTTAGCTGCTTTCGTCAATGAGTTGCGTGTGAGGTTAACAAAAAGTAAGATATAGGCACATTCTAGCTATTTCTCTTCCTGAATACAGACACTGTGCATCTTCACATGAGACTTTGAGTGAAGCTTTCAGAAAGTACCAGCTCAGCCATATCAAGTACTTTTTCATCAAGTTGGTAAAACCGGGTTGGCTGCTGCAGAGGTCTGTGAGTAACCTGCAAATTACAGGTTCAAAGCCTGGCAAAACAAAATGGACACCTTTTCAGCCCTTCTAGGTTCATTAAATGAGTGAAATTCAATTGAATAACTATACAGCCATTTGCAGAAGAATTTTAAAACTGAGAATTGGTTTCATCGTAATGTTATAAATAATCTCTATTATTGCCTTCCTTTGGACTCTCCCTTTGAACACCTAGGGGCTTATTACGATGTCAGTCGGACTTGCCTCTGACCGACACCGTCTCGGTCTAGATACCGACCGACCGACCTCCTGTTGGCAGTTCCGGACGCCTGATTACGATGCGACCGAACACTGTTCGGTCAGATACTCACATTTCTCTATGGGAGCTTGTGTTACGGCGGTAATCCTGCTGTAATACAGGCTCCCGTAAAGAAATGGCGGTGTGTGTAAAACCCTGCACCCTGTGGCAGGCACCCCATGGTGCCTGCCACACAGTGCATGGATTTACAGGGGGACATCCTAGGTACCCCCTCGGCCACCAACCGTAGGCCGCGGAGGCAAGGAGGCCCTGCTAGGGGCCCTCAAAGTCGCTTTATGACAGCCTTTCTGTGTCAGAAAGATCGGCACGGAAAGGCTGTGGGAAACTGACATCGTATTCCTGACGGCAGAAACACTGTTCATAGGGGATAATGGTGCAGTTCTGACCAGCCGGAAGACTCCCATGAGCCGGTCGGAACTGCGTCAGAATGACCGGCCGTTTCACACTCAGAACACCGACACCGTAATTCGGGGGTCGAACCACAAACCGACCGCATCAGTCGGAAAGCCTCCGACCGTGGTTGGAAAGCTTCTGACTAGTGGAAGGAGGCTTTCCGACCGACATCGGCCCCTTTGTCTATGTCAGGCTCTCAGAATGAGCAGAGAAGTAACTCCTGAAAGGAGAAACAGGAAGAGAGTGCTTGACAGAGTTTGCATATTGATGTACTAATTACATTATTGACCATGAGCCAGGTCAATAACTCTAGTTGTTGTCCTCAACCCTTCTTATGCACTCTTTTCATCACCTCAGGAGGACCATAAGCTAGGTCTGAGTCGATAACCAAGATTATTGAATCACACCCCGGTCAATTATACTATATTATTTAAATTTCCAAGAGACCATGTGATGAGTGCTATATAAATTGTTGCAACACACACAGCCTTAACGCCGCATCTTCAAACAGGAGTCACACTCCATGAACATATGTAAAACAAAAGGAAAGAACCAGGCAGTGCTTTCAAACTAGCCAAATCCATCAATAGATTTCTTTACATTCCAATTACTGCAGGTCATGTCATTGACATAATCAATTTGCAATTAAAAAGAGGTGCTGCAGTCTGAAAATCATTCCACAGAGAGCCATTTCATTTGGCAGAGAGGAAAATCCAGCCTTTATCTTAGCCTGTATACATAACACGATGGGCTGAGTTGGAAACTGGAGTAGGAGCACTAGCCAGAATAAAATAAAGTCTGTATGCACTGATTATGAGTGCCAGAGAATGACACTGCTCACTCCTGTAATACAGCCGTGAATCACACTTTCGCAAACAGAAAGTGGTTTTAATCTGCAAGCAATTTGGAGTTGGGTGAAACTGCGCATGAAAGATGGAAGCACACAAAAGTAGTTCTCCAATAGCAAACGCTGCCTATGATTCAAAGCAGAAGAGAGGGGTCAGATGTCAGGACAAGCAGCTGCAAAGAGACAGTTCAGAAAAATAATGGCAGGATTCATGAAAGAAAGTGGATTCACTGTGCAACCTAGGTGAACCGCATTATAGCATGCAACAGTTAGGAGGAACTAATTGCTCATGTGTTTAAATGACTTGTGTCTACCCAAGACCTTCAAGTCTATGGAATGGAATATAAAATGCAGACCTTGCTGAAAGCAGAGAACTTCAAAATTGCGGTTTCTGAAGCCTTTCCTATTGTGCCTATACGAGGCTGAATGTTGGTTTTCAAAAGGATTTTTCAGCAACCTTTTATGTAATAGCGGGATATCACCGACTGGTCTATTTCTCAAAAACCTGTTATATAATACTTTCATAGCAGGAAAAGTAAAGTTAATGTAATAGAATGGTAAATGTAACAAAAGAAAAAATGCAAATTGAATTGACATTTCGTACTGTGTTCTGTAAAAACCAGCATTCAAATGTGTCATTTCCCCATAGGGTTAGTGTTGTCAATGAAAGGATTTGGCACTGTCTATAACCCCGCTATTTTGCTGTGAGGTTTGAAACAGCACTTTTTTGACACAGTGTTTTAGCAGATTTGGTATTGATGCGGTTTTCTCAAACTCTTATAGTTTGAATTTATAGTTGATGCGTCCCATATCAATTTAAAATCTCTGGAAGTTCCAAAAAGTATTGTTATTTATTTTATTAGTAATGTTATAGGGAGCAAAATAGACCTAAAGGAGTGACAGGGTGCTTTCCAAAATTAAGTCGATTGTCCAGTGTTACATCATACTAACATCAATGTTTTCATACTAAAAAGCACTATATCTTATACTTCTAATTCCATTCAAAGCGAATAATTGAAGCATAGTTCTCTGGAAGGTTTTAGGACATGATTGGTCTACTTATGTGACAAAAGGAAATGTTGGAACTTTAGGACTTTCAGTTTCTTCTTGAACTTGTAGTAAGGGGGTTATGTTCTAACCGAGGCCCTTAAGGGGTGAAAGACTGTTCTCGTGATGTCTTATTTTTGAAGGCTACTGTTTCAAACCAGAGAACAGAGCTTCTCAGAGATTTTTGGCAGCCTCAGAAGTTTAGATTTTGGTGCTAAGTATTAGGGGTCCATTGTCAATGGCTTAGTATGTACTATGGGCTACTTTGAACCTGCTTATGGTTTCTAGTGGTAACCAATGGAATGAGATCAGCATTTGAGTAATGTGTTCCACTTTCCTCTTTCCTGTCACCAGTTACGCTGCTGTGCGAAGCATTGCTTTAAGACTCAGTATATGGATCTTTTGAATTCTACATTGCAGCTTAATTCAGCCTGGACAGCACCAGTACCTTGGTTACTTGCTTCAAATTTTCCTATGAGATGAAGTGTTTAATACCTCTAAGTAGTTTCAGTTGGTGTTGCGCTCCATTCGCTAGCCCACTGATATGAGATTAAAGGTTTAAGTTTCTGTCCAGAAAAAAAGATTCAACATTTTGCACAAGGAACCATCTCCAGGTTGTGTTCTAGACTGGTCACATTGTTCAGCCATTGTTGCATGGGAGTGGGTCAATTTTGGAGTAAATATGTGTACAAACTCCATTTTGAGAGGATTGCGCATAGGGTGGCGGTAACGCTGATTTTAAATCTTTTAGTATTTCAGGTACATAAGCTATGTCACATGGTAAAGTGATCATCTTAAAAAAACTGAACACCAGCAGCATATAAATGGTATGAAATGTTCCTATTGTTCAACAGTGTCGCCTGTGGGTCCATGTGCACACCTAGGGAGATTTTAAGGGATGAAATGAGCACAGAACGTTCAGTGACATGTTGGCACCTTCCCTACAGTTGCAGATTAATAAGATAGATTCTATGTACTGTAATGACTAGCTCTTCTACCTGGCACATTAAGCAGCTGCATGACATTACCAATGGGACTGAACTGGGCTTTGCTCAAGGATAGGGAATCTGTTTTTCATTGTGTTTTGAAATGCTGCTGAGTAAAGGTATGTGGTGTAATGTGACACCACAATTTAGATATAGCCTTTGAAAGAAAATACATGTAACATCATTCTGTTCTACACCTAAGTTGCCAAATTTGACCATCCACACTTGTCTTTTGTGGACACAAGACTGAAAGAAATGTGGGTATGAGGGCGGTAAATAGCAAGATTGTCAGGGGCTATGTGAGATTTCTTCAGCACCGGAGGAGTCTGTCCTGCTGTCAGAGCACCTGTAAAGGTGCCCTGGTTGAGAGAGGCATTGACTATGTGGAGAAGTGGAGTAAGGGATCCTCCTAGAATATTTTCATCAAGGATAATGGAGAAATGTTGTTTTGATATGAGTTTGCCTTTAGGGAGAATGTTGGTTAGTTCTGCTTGAGAAAGTGATTAACATGAGGGTTGCAAGATTGGAGAATGTGTCCTGTGGTGCTGATATGGACTTATCTTCTTGATTTTCTTGGTTGCTGATGGGTTTACCCATGTAAATTGCCTGAGGGATTGAAAGATCTGATAGTGGGCTGAGGCAGTGACTGACAGCCTTGAAGGGTGCTTTGCTCCTGTTAGTTCCTTTGTTAATGCCCTGTAGAAGCCGGTTGTTGAGATAAGAGATCTGCATGCCAAACAAAGTGCTTTGATTTGGATGAAGTCAATGAAGGCAATGATCCTTCTCCATTTTCTTTCTTGTCTGTGCATTTCACAATAGTTCTCTTTAAGTCCTCAGGTGTACCATTGTGCTAAAGCTTTGGATATATAAAAGAGTTTTCAGAGATACTTTGAAATCATTGTGGATGTAAAAGGTTGAATGCATGAAGGAGGGTGACATGATGAGAGTTTGAAATATTAATTAGTTCATTTTTATGGCATTCTTGGCAAAGACACTGAAGGGAAGGTAAATCCATTTTTCTAATGTTGGTAGGCCTTGATGCACTAGTGTGAAAGGAAGGATAGAGAGGGAGATGGCATAGTGGTGAGTGTAGTCCAAGGGTATTAGGTATTGAGATTTGAAATGCATTGCAGGAGACACAGTCAGTAACGTTTGAGGTGTTGCCTTTGAAATACATTAGTTCTGTGTTGTGTTGCTTGTTGTTCAGAGTACTGAGGAGCATTTGGAGGGATTCTTTCATTGGGTTTGTGCTAGGATCTCAGGAGATGCAGAAGTCTTAGAGGAATTTGTGAGTTGTATGGAAGAAGAGGAAATGAGGTATGCAATATATTCTGTGAAGTACTTTTTGGGGCTGGCTACAGAACAGATTGAAAAAGGTGCTCAGAGATGCTGAAATTTGGAACTGGGTGACTAATTGTGCAGGGCCAGGTAGACTTGTGGATGAGGGTGAGCCATATTTCTGCGAAGAGAGTGTCAGCTAGTAGTGTTGAGTCATGATATTAGCTGCATCTGGAAGGTCTATGACTGTGGAATGTGCATTTATGAGCCTATGTTGGAGTGTTAAAGTTGTAGTCGATTGTGTGATGGAACAACGCATTCCTCAACATCACATGCCTGAACCACTCTGACTGTGTCTTTACCATGCATGCCTTTACCAAGCATGCCTTTACCACGCAATCTCGTTGTAAAGAGATGATTGGTAAAGGGACATAAGTGGTAAAAATCACAATCCTGCCCCTCTGCCCTAAAATTCAGCCCTCCTGCAGTCTATTCTACCCACCCCATCCCTATAAACGACCCCAACCCCTATCCTGATGCTTAAAACCCGACCCCCTATGCTTGCGATGTCGGAACACGTGTGGATGAGGCTGCGGTGTTCCGACTGTTTTCCATTGTAGTCTAATTGTAAACTATCTGCAGTTGAATGGTGTGTGGAGCAGGATATTGGTGTCCGTTTTGTACGTATTGAGTTGAGTTTGTGTTTATATCTGTTTGTGAGTTTGGGCACGGGCAGTGGTGTGTGGTGCATGAAGCTCATGGTGAGGGAGAGGGCCTTTAACAACCGGTATAGCCTGTGGTAGAAGGGATTTAAGGCTAGCACTGAGAGGAGAATATTCTAAATTAAAAGAAACAGAAAGACAAACATTTGAATGTATGAGCAGCAACTTATGCCAGCCGTAATAAACTCTGAGCAAATTCTATGTCTTCAATGAAATATAGACACTGAGTATGTCGTACCCATTACTGCTTTAATTAGGCATGGGCTTAGTCCCTTCAGCACTGCCTTCGACACACATCTGCTGCCTCTCTTAGAATGCAGCTTATCAGTAACAGTGCCTTCGATCATTAAAAGCAAGGTCAACAGGCCTGGTGCCAGCCTTTTGGTTTTCTCAATGCTTGTTTTGTTTGCCATAGTTTTTGCAAAATATTATCAGAAAAGCTGCCTGGCCCTCATCAATCTAAAGAAAAAACGTAACTACAAATGTTTTGGTCTCAGAAAGCAAACGTTGCCATTATAGTTCTTGTCAATGAAGGGGACGTCTGTATGTGTGTCAATGCTCCTTATGAAATGGCAGAATGTAGTCACTCACAGTGAAGTTAGCCAGTGGTAGAAGTGGACTAACTCACTGCCCTTTATTGTGTGCTGTAGTGGGGGAAGAAAACATGAATGACACAAAAACAGACCAATGGCTAAAGAGACTGGTTGAAGACCCTGTAAGTAAGTATACAGTATATATAATTGTAGTAAAATAAAAAGGTATTGACTTCAGGCTGTCTCGGATGGGTGGTCGATCTTTTTCTTATCTCGGGCCCTCACTCTGGAATGCCCTTCCCATAGCCATTCGGAATGAAACAGTTTATGCCCAATTCCGCAAATCAGTGAAGACCTGGCTTTTTAACAAGTAATTTCTGCTGTTAGTTTTTTATTATCTGGTCTCCTTTTGCCTGGCGCCGGGAAACCCTTTTTGGGTAGCTGATGCGCCTTACAAATTAAATAAATAAATAATGCCAGATAGAAGAAAAAACAAAAAAAGACAAAAATTGAGGCTTTTTTCATTAACCTTAGCAACCATGCTAGCTTAGCTGGCACGCAGAAGAAAAAGGTGACATCTGTAAAATTAACAGCATTTATAAAATACAATGTAGCAAGGTAGGTGTCTATAAAGAAGTATTTGACGTTGTGGAACCCCAAATGACCAAAGACAACTTGGCTTTGCCTTATTTGTCTATGTTGTTACTCAGAATCTTACAGTTTATACAATTTGTGTTTGAGTACAGACAAAACTACGATTCTGCATACATCATATCAGCCTTCTCTCTTCTCAAGTATAAAGATACTTAATGCCTGCATTCATACTTTTCAGTTTCAGAGTACCGTTCCAGTAATACCAGCTTCTTGCTGGCTACTGCCTGTTCCTAAGGACAGTGAAGAGAGTGCAAGAACAAGGTTTTTTTTGGACCTAATCGAAGAAGGAAAACGAGAATGAAGAAGCTAACTTTCTAAAAGTGTCATTTTAAGACTTACAATTTAAAGTCCGACTTCACCCTAAGTTGTGGTTTAAAATTGTGAGACCAGAGACCCCAAAATGGAAATTTCCATCTTGTCCAAATTGGAAATTACACTTATAAGATGGAACAAGGTAATCCCAATGTTAACCTATGGGCAAGATAAATAGAAAGTGAAAAATGAATTTAAGAATTTTTCACTACCTGGGCAGGTAAAACTTAAAAGTACTTTCCCAACTTTTTAAATACACTGCACCCTGCCCTTTGGGTGGTCTAGGGCCTACATTAGGGGTGACATGTGTATTAAAAAGGAAGGATTGGTCCTGGCAAGTGGGTTATGTTGCCAGGCCGACATGGCAGCTTAAAACTGCATACACAGGCTCTGCAAAGGCAAGCCTGAGACATGTTTAGAGGGCTACTGAAGTGGGTGGCACAATCAATTTGCAGGCCCACTAGTAGCATTTAATTTACAGGCCCTGGGTACATGTAGTGCACTTTACTAGGGACCTATAAGTAAATTAAATATGCAAATTGTGGATAAACCAATGTTACCAGGTTTTAGGGACAAAGCACGTGTACTTTAGCACTGTTCAGCACTGGTAAAGGGCCAAGAATCTTAAAGCCAGATAAAATGAAGTCTGCAAAACAGAAGGACAGAAAACAAAGCATCTGGGTAAACCACGCAAAGGATGTCAGGTCAAACAGTACCGCTTTGCGTCACAAGTGTCACTCTTCACATGACCACCGGGAGAGTAGCCATTATCAGACAGTGTGACCTCTAGCATAAGCTGGAAACTCTTTTACAGTGTATGTTTCCATCTCCACATGGTTTAAGTACATCTCTTTTTGCAAACTCCCAAAATTTGATGCGTCCACAGGTACCTTTCTTTGGTGCTCATTATGATGGCGGAAGGACTGCCACCGCCGGGCCGGCGGAGGCGGTGTTTCCGCCATCACATAGTGATTTACCCACCGCCAAATTAGGATGGCGGTGGGTACCGCGGCGGATGAAAAGTCCGTCCGCCGCTTTGCCGCCGGAGGCAATCGCACCGATTGCCTGGCAGACGGAGCAGGGCCACTAATATGGTGGCGGTGCCTAGCAGGCACCGTCCGCCATATTAGGATGTGAGTTTGAAGGGGCCTTTCCATGGCGGCGATGCCGCCATGGAAAGGCTGGCAGGGATTGGGTTTGGGGGCCCGTTGCTGGCCCCCCTTGTGGGGGGTGTGGGGTGTCACTGTACTGGGGGGTTACCCATGGTACACCCCCTCATTTCCATGCACCAAGTGGCAGGCACCGCGTGGTGCCTGCCACCTAGTGCAGGGAAATGCTGTGCACGCACTTTTGACATTGCGTGCAGTGCTGCAGCCAGCAGCACCGCCCGCAATGTCAAAAGCCCAGGATGCACCCGCCCGTATGGCGGTCGCATCCTAATATGTGTGGTGGGACCGCTGCACGTCTTGCGGGCGGTCCCAGCACTGCTACGATGGCGGACGGACATCAGTCTGCCCGCCATCGTAATGAGCCCCTTTGTATTTTTGGAAAGGTAAGGTATGGCTGTTCAACTGCTCAAGGAGTGCTGGCCGTCCTAAGCCCCGCCTTCTCCTCCGACCCCCCCTCCCTCAAAGACCTGTCCTCCCTGTGGGCTCGTGAATATTCCAATGTTAGCCTGTGTGGCCATTGTGCTGCTTTTTAATAGACAAAATTGTCAAACGCTACAGGTATTATAAGACACTGCAAATACACTGCTTACTTGCAAAATGAAAAAATGAAAAAATAATACTGCTTCAAAAATACAACAGAATTAAAACAACTGTAATCATACACACATTTCTTAAAGGTTCGGTGGCTATTGAAGTGCACAAAGATTAATCTGCCAGAAATGCACCCATTTGTCCTGTTAGAAGGCTAAAATGTAGAAAAAAACAGCCTCTGCTGCTGCTGAACGCTGCTGTCAAATTAGCAGGTCTGGAAGTGGCAGAATGTATTGTTATGAGATGTTCGGGTTCACACCAGAGCGCCCTAGCCCCATCCGTCTTTCTCAGTTTATGTTTTAATTGGCTTGCAGATAAGTTTTTCTAAACACTGCAAGACTTGCTGACATACACTGCAATATCATATGAATTATGTATGAAAGTAGTCCAACAGAAGACTTCTTTTTTTTTTTTTTAGGAGAGGACCTAAGAACACAGTTAGTGTGTTGCTTGTTTGGTGTTAAATGTTGTTTCTCTTGCAGTCGTGGTATTAAGATGTTTGTACTCTGTAGTGTTATTAGCAGTTCTGTCAAGAGAGCACCCAATTAAACTGAATTGGTTTTCTAGCTCCCTCTGGGTTCTTTAAAGCGTGCAGATATCGGCCCTTTCCGATAAGAGTGCGGGATAACAAGATCTGGGGGTATTGTTAGTTTTAATGATATTATTTCGCCATCTGAGATTTCGGTTGCTAGTTAGCCTCTGTTCAGGAAGCCCTTGGTCTGCACATGGCAATTTTTGCATAAGTGGTATTCAGGTTGTAAATAGCTTATAGGTCCCAGCACCCCTACATTTCCCCGAATGTTAAGCAGAAAGCCTTCTGTGAGTGTTTTCGTTTCTGTGCTTGGCAATGGGGTGCGTGTGCGCATAGTTCAAGCCAGTGGGTCCTTCGTGTTTTTCCTACTAACTTTTTAAGATTTTCTAAAAATGTACTGGTTCCCAATGATTACGCAAATAGATAGCCATGTTCCAAGTGTGTGTGTGTGTGTCTGTCTGTCTGGCTGCGGACTAGGAACCTAAAGCAGCCCTGGCAATTTCGTAGGACCAGCACCCCGAAGGAGGAAGGTGGGATGGAGGGTGCAAGTATGAAGTACTGCTGCTTTTGTTACAGGGGGCCAATATTGCAGCAACCCAGCTCAACCACCCCCCGCCCTTCTAGCCTACCGGGCAAACGCCTGATGCCTGCTACAGCCAGTCCGGCCCTGTGTGTGTGTGTCTCTATGCCACACTCGGGTGAGAAACCATCTCCTATCCACTTCCTGCGGTTAAACAGCTGGATATGAAGCGGAAAAGAAACTGCTTGCCGTAGCTCTCTAATGGGCAGAGGCCCAATGTAGCTTCCAAAATGGGGTAAGAGAGTGAGTTTTTATCCCACTGCAATCTGCAAATCAAAGTTTGATAATATCCGCTCACAAAAGCAAAACATTATGGCTACTTAATAAGGGAAGGGCCAATGACTGTGACCGTACCACACAGTGTTATTCAAATGATATGTGCAGCTGCTCCCTTTTACTTTGAGGAAATACAGACATCTGCAGAGCAAACAAATTGTTCTGGGTATAGTCTAGCACAGCCAAAGCTGTGAATGAATATCATGCTCAAGCTAGCATCAAAATGGAAAGTTGTGCGTTGAGATAGTCCTGTATTATGGCCGGCAGCCCATCAGGTCACAGAAAAAGTAATGCTACCAATAATAGCTTGTTTTTAATATAGTTCTTTATACCAAACGTATGCCACTTCTAAGCGGGGTAAATAAGAGGTCTTTATATTACTCAACTTATTGGCACTCAACTTACTGTTATAGGAGGGATGGAAGGTTGAGTCATCTTTGTCTGGATTCAGACTTATGACCTTCGGATCACCATATGCTTCTGCTGCAAGTGTTCAACTCACTGAGTCATTGTGCTGCTGCTGCTGCAAAAAAAAATCAACATCCAAATCCAAATTATACAAATTACTGTATAATTTATTTAATCTCAATCCGCACCACGGAGTGCATAAGTAGCACTGAGGAGCCAAGTTGCGCACATTGATGTTAAAAACATAACCTCGGGGCGTGGCCAAGATGGCGGCCAGCTAGGACGTGTTTTGTGGTCTCTCCGGCTCCGCCACAGCAATCACCTAGTATTGCTTGCCCTATGCCCGCAACGAAGGCTGGTGGGACCGGGACTGGATCCTGGAACACGCCTGGACTCCCGCAGAGCACCGGGAACTCCGAGCACTTGAGGCGGACTCCCTGTAAGCGACGAACACGCTGCGGCCTGCCCGGCGTGGTGGGCAGGGAACAGCGGACGCCTTGAATGCTGCGACCTAGACGGCGACTGTGCCCTCTCATAAACCCAGAGGGCAGTGGAGGTCCCGGTGAGCAGTGAAGGCGACGGGGCTTGGGCCTGGCCCGCATTGACGGAGGAGGTGACAATCCAGCGGCTGGCGAAGTGAGGCCTGCTGACACTACATAATGGCTGGCGCTGCGATGGGGGAGGTGCGGCGGCCCAGAGGCCTGGAAGGGCCGCAGCTCGACAGTGCACAGCCTGCCGGGGGAGCAGCGGTGGTGGGGCCCCCACGACATCAAAAGACCGGAGGCTGCGGCTGTGGTGTTTGACCCCCCTCTCGCCTGCACCTGCAGTAGCGGATGCCTCCTTTTACCCGCGAACGTCAGGGGCCGAGCCCGGCCAGGGAGCGGTGGGAGCCCGGCACACCGAGACGGAGTCAGAGCGGGGCTGGTGGTGAAGAAGCCCGTCGGTGTGTGGGCACCTGCAGCCGACTCCTACTGAGGTACTGTTGGTCTGGCGCAAGTGGCCCCCAGGTGTGTGCGTGGCGTCTGGGGTTTTGAGAGGCGCCCTTAGACGCGGAGCCCCAGCTATAAGCAAGGCAGATGCTTGCGTGAGGTGCCCCCGATGAGACGGCAGCACTGGCCCTGTTGGCCGAAGAGGCCCGGGACATTTCTGAAACGAACTGGTGCTGAAAGGGAAGAGGCATTACATAATTTGGAGAGCATAATCCCAAGACTTTGATCCATGAGGAGGAAGGGACTCCTCCCCCTATAGCACAAGCAATCTCACAGCGGCCATTTTGTTCACCAGATCCAATATCATAGCTCAGTTTGACTAGCGAAAAGGAGGATCTTGCCCCGCAGCGATATCCAGAAGGAGGGGACAGGAAGAGAGGGGCCCCTGGGGAGTGTCGCAGGTCCCTGGGCTCCCCCAGAAAATTGGCGGCGTGAGATTGAAATTGGGGAGTGAGTCAGGCCACAGTAAGAGAGGCAACAAGGTGCAGTTGTGGCGGGGGTCTCCAGGGAGTTGACGCAGGGCGAACCGAATAACCTCAAAGGGGCGACACCTTCAGAGCTGTGGTGAAGAAAGGGGAAAGCAGTGTACTCCGTAAGGGAGACACAGCCACATATTTCATCCCGATCTACTGCCGTGCACAGTGCCCGAGGCCTTTACCAGCCCAGGACTCTCTCTCAGCTGGGACGCAAGCTACAGGTCGGGGATGAGGAGCAGCGGCCCAGTGTATCATATCTGTTTGGGCCCATAGTCTATGGAGGTGTGAGCCCCGCTTGCAAGGTGGTTCTGACCCCGGTAGTCAGCCAGCGCGTCTAGGCCAGAACTCAACTTACGACGGAGCTAAGAGCGCAGCATTCTCACCAGCTGTACTAGGCAAGAATAATGGCTAGCGCACGGCTGAAAAAGGAGCGCTCCGTCAAAGAAATGCTTCTGAAGTAACCCACGCAGGGAGTGGCTGACAATGCAGGCCAGGAGATAGAAGGGTCACCAGGAAGTCAGGAAGGAACGGATGCCCCGGCCACGAAAGCCTTTATGACGGAGCTGTTTACATCCCAGCGAGCCGATCTTCAGGAACTCAAGGGACAACTATCGGCCGACCTCAAAGAGGAAAAGCACGACGTAGAGGAAATAGGTGAGCGGGTGGCAACTCTTGAGGAGCACGAAACCGGCAGAGATGAGGAACTCGAAATGATGCAGCAAGAAATCCTCCGCCTCAAAGAGCAACATATAGAACTGCAAGGTCAAGCGGAAGACCTGGAAAACCGTTCCAGCCGCAACAATGTACGCATCAGAGGAGTGCCATCGGTAGCAGAAGGGGAGGACATCAGGGAGTTTGTCTCGGCCCTCTGTCGACAGGTGCTGGGAGACGACCACACGACCGATATTCAGATTGATAGAGCCCACCGTTTAGGCCTACAGAGGGGCGGGAGGGCATCGCCGCCAGACATCCTCATATGTGTTCACGATTTCCAACTGAAGGAACTGATCATAAGGAAGGCTAGAGCTGCAAACTCCCTACATTTTCGCAATACCTCCCCGACACTATACCAGGATCTGTCGGCTATCACTCTAAGTAAGCGCATGGAATTTCGACTGATTACGCTGCACTTGAAAGATCTGGGGATCGCTTACTCCTGGGGCCATCCTTTTCGGATTATCTTCCGCTATGAGGGCAAATTGCGGCAGATTCGCTCTCTTCAGGAGGCTAGAGACGTGTTGGGAATTGCAAAGCCACAGTCCCCGGAGCTGCAGCACAAGTCTGTAAAAGGGTCAGGATATGCTCAGCCCCGATGGCAGAAAGTGAGGAAATCCTCGTCCCCCCATAAACCGGACACAGCAACTATCATAAAGGAGAGCGAAGCAGTCATTTCCTCACTGTCAAGTGGCCCAGTCCAACTGGCACCCAGCTGAATGCACTGAGAAAGCATTAAGAGAACATCATGGTGGTGGAGTCGGAGACCATGCTTTCCTCTTCTTGTAGATCTGCCTTGGGTCCTTGCCCCTCTACCAGTTTCCTTTAGACGAACTTTGGTCGTAAAAGACTCTTGTTCTATTCCATCCTGTTAGGTGGTCGAAGGCATAATGTTTACCTTTCTGGTTATTTTTTTTGTTTGGGTACACTGCACCGGTCATAAGGAAACCAGATACATGAAGGCGCGGATGCGCTTCCTTGTGCCCACTCTCTCCCAGCCTCCCCACTCTGAGCGCGCCCACAGACCTTTCCTTTCATTAAGTAAGCTTCATGGGTAAAGATCTGAAGGTCATCTCTCTCAATGTTCGGGGCCTTAACCATCCCGTGAAGCGCCCTGCTATCCTCTCGCTGTTAGAAAACGCAGAAGGTGACATTTGCATGCTACAAGAAACCCACCTACTATCCAAAGACACGGCCCGCATGCGTACACACCGATTTCCGCACCAATACAGGTCCGCAAGTACTACCAAAACAAACGAGGTGGCTATATTGCTCAGCGCAAAATTTGAAGGAGAGGTCCTCTCAACGAAGTAAGGGGGAGGGTTCTTGCTCTTAGGATTCAGTGGGGCTCCACTCTAATCAATATCTACTTGCCTAACACGCATCAGGAACCTTTTCTTATTCAGACACTTACAGAGGGGCTAGCATTAGCTGACGCAGCGATTTTAATAGGAGGCGATTTCAACTTAGTAATGGATAATACTAGGGATCGCTCTTGCCAGAGACAGGCCCAGACAGGGGCGATCTCTCCTAAGGGTAAACGATGGCTCGCAGAGAGCTGGCTGCATGACATTTGGCGCCTTCACCACCCAGAAACACGAGATTATACACACTTTTCAGCTGTGCATAAGTCCTATGCGCGATTAGATCACTTCCTAGCGTCTACAACGCTTCTGTCTAGAGTGCGGGAGTCTTCAATAGAGCCACGCTCTCTGTTGGATCACGCTCTAATCACAGTCACAATCCAAGCGGGGGAGGCCAATCGTACTCTGGCGAGGTGGCGTCTGCGTGAGGGGCTGCTACAATCACCAAACACAGTGAAGGAGATTCGTGGGAAGATTGTAGAGTACATAAAGCACAACGATAGGGAGGACACCTCGATGGCTGCGATCTGGAAGGCCCTAAAGCTAGTGGTAAGGGGAGAGTTTCTGGCCATATCCTCTGCTGAGAATAGAAAACGCAGGGAAACGCGACAGAGCATAGCACAAGAGGTGAGGGAATTGGAGGTGATACATAAGCGCACAGGCGCGCCGAGGGTGTGGAGAGAGCTGAAGGGAAAGAGACTCCTCTTGAAGCGTCTTGACTTAGACAGGGCGGAATATGCGTTACTGCGCCTACGTCATAAGTTTTACTTAAGCAGCGACACCGGCTCAGAGCCAAGACACTAGCAGGGGCTATACCTATGATAAAGAAGCCTTCAGGCGAGGAAGTGCAAGCAGATAGTCAGATAGCTGACACATTTAGACAGTTCTATCAGTCTTTATACACCGAGGAGGATATAGTACAACCAGATGCAGGTGCGTACCTTGAGGCAAGTAATCTTACACGCCTTACCAAGGAACAGGCGAGTCAACTCAACGAGCCTATACGACCGGAGGAAGTCATATCGGCCATAGCTAGGTTGAAATTGAACAAAGCCCTGACAGTTATCCCGCCTTGTTCTACAAAACCTTCTGCTTAGAACTGGCACCCCTGCTGACTAGGCTTTTTAACTCTTTTTTGGAGAGTGGACGCTCTCTGACTCCATGGCGGAAGCAGCAATCTCAGTGATCCTTAAACCTCACAAAGATCCAAGTCAATGTGGTTCGTACCGCCCAATTTCCTTACTTAACCTAGATGCAAAGCTTTTCACTGAGATACTAGCGGCTCGTCTGAATCTGATGATGGCGGGGCTGATCGACCCAGACCAGGCAGTATCCCCACTCAACAGGGTTGAGATAATACGAAGCGCCTCCTACATCTTATGGACAGTAAGGAAGCCCTACTCTTGTCAATAGACGCGAGAAAGCGTTTGACAGAGTAAGGTGGAGCTATCTGTTCGACACACTACATCGCTTCGGGCTTGGAGAGCGCTTTATAAAGTGGGTCCGGTGTATCTATCAGGCCCCTCGGGCTTTCGTCAGAGTGAATGGGGCGTCCTCAGCATCCTTTCAGATAGCAAGAGGCAGGGGTGCCCGCTTTCGCCCCTCCTCTTTGCCCTATATATGGAGCCCCTGGCCCAACAGATTAGGGACCATCCCCCTATAAAGGGGCTGCGTTTTGGAGGAGATATTCATAAGATAAGTCTCTATGCAGATGACGTAATATTATTGCTCGCGGAGCCACTCACCTCCCTACCCGCCCTACTGGCAGAGATGGAAAGATTTGGGGAAATCTCGGGTTTTAAAGTGAACCTAAGCAAGTCCCAGGTGCTTAACCTTTCCACCCCACAGGGGCACGAGGAGACTCTACGGGAGAGATTTCCCCTACAATGGGCCTTGCAGTCGATAACTTATCTTGGTGCCCTCCTAGCTCCAACGCTATCAATGATGCTGGGGTTTAACTATTCGGCTCTGGTGGAACAGACGACGAAAACTCTGGACGTGTGGGCGAGACTGAAACTAGCCTGGTTTGGGCGTATAGCAGCTGTCAAAATGACGGTACTGCCACGGATCTTATATATTTTCCAGATGCTACCTTTGGTACCCCCCCCCCGAAGGTGCTGCGCACCTTACAATTGGCCATCAATAAATTTGTATGGGGAGGGAGGAAGTCACGTCTACCCTTTTCCAAAATGTCAAAACCCAAACTCAATGGAGGTGTAGCCCTCCCCTTGCTACATAGATATCTACAAGCCTCTCGCCTTCGATATATTGTTGAGTGGAATCTCCCACTGTCCGAAAAACACTGGACCTTCATGGACCAGGCCGTCGCCGGAATAAATATCTGGAGAGAGGCCTGGCTACCGTGCAAATTAAGGGCTTGGGGCCTCTATTCGTCCCCAGTTAAAACAGCCACACTGAGAGTGTGGGATGCCGTGGCACTCAAAAGGGGGCTGACGACTTTCCCCTCCCCAATGTCCCCAATAGTGGACAATCCGGATTTCCCTCCGGGCTGCAAATCTGAGGTTTTTCAGAGATGGAGGGAGGCGGGGTGTAAGCGGGTGGGTTCGCTGTTTGATATCCAAGGCATCATCCCCTATGAGCAATTGAGATTGGACTATGACTTGCCTAAATCAGATGAATTCCATTATCTCCAACTCAGACATTGGGTCACTTCCCCACCATACCCGGCGCAAGCTTCTTGATGGCTTACTCCCTTTGAGAAGTGGTTAGTAGGCAAAACAGATGACAAACATCTAATCTCAGATTGTACACTATGCTAGCCAATGGACAGACTGGGGGGCGTTCAAAGGGTCAACTTCGCTGGGAGGAGGAGCTGGGCAGAGCTTTGTCAGACAAAGAATGGGAGAACATCCACTACAGGGCACACCATATAGCCCATAACACCGCTGGAACCGAATCAGCTTTTAACGTTACATCATATTGGTACCTAACGCCAGCACGCTTCAACAGCTGGGACAAAAATCAAACGGAGAAGTGTTGGAGGGGATGCGGTCTCACTGGTTCTTTGGCACACTTGCTTTGGCATTGCCCACGTTTAGAACGCTTCTGGGAGGGGGTGTTGAATGACATCGACAAAGCCTTTGACACAGAGATCCCACGCTTTCCGGTGTACATATTACTGGGACTACCAAACGCTCTGACATTTCCCTCGATCATTGAGGGGCAGGCAGATGGCACTGGCATTATTGGTGGCACGTCAAACACTCCTGGCACAATGGGGCACTGCGAATGTCCCAGACCACACAGCCTGGCTACATAGACTTTGGCTAATTCTCGCCATGGAACGCCTCTCTTTGGTCCAAGATCACAAGGGGGAGACCTATGCTGAATTGTGGGCCCCTTTTATCCGAATATTGTCAAAAGAGTTCAGGGAGGTAACGTGCACCAAATATCTCCAAATATTGCATCTGCTTCCTGAAGCAATGGAGGCGACGACATTCTGCATATAATGGGTCAGGTTTGAATTAAAGGCTATTGACTTCTGAAGGACGATCCCACTGTAAGATGGACTTCTACCGGTGCAGGTACCCCTTTTTCCTTTCCATTTTTGGGATGGGAGGGAAGGGTTCTTTCCTTTTCTTGGTTCTTCTGATTTTAATATTGTAGATAGGTTTGATTATACAATCCAGACAACACTGCTGGCCCCAGGGTTGTAGGCAAAGAAGCTGTGTACATGTGTTTATGTCTGAAACTTTCGCTGCCGGCCATTATGGTTGTAGGCATATAGCTGTGTAATGATGCAGGATTGTCGTTTAAAACGAATAAAAGATTGGTTCCATAAAAACATAACCTCATGCGAGGATAAAGAATGAGGCTCAGCATCTGTCTAGTCCCAGCAGTTGCTGAAAATACTACAATTTTGGAGTTATTAAGGTGTAGGCAATTCAACACAACAGAAGATACATTGTGAAACCATAGGAAAACGTTTTCTTCTGTGCATCTGATAAGAGAATTGATTTTCATTGTAGCTTCAGACAGTAAAACTGCTAGACTGTTAAGGATTCTTTCTGTGAAGGACGAGCATGCTTGGTGTTTTACCTGGTAAGGAGGAACAGCTATACCATATGTGGTGTGGATGTTTCAGTCTTACTAATTTTCTGTTTTAGGGTTGAAATTCACTTTTTACTGTCCAAATCTTTCTTCTTGCTGAGGAATGTTGTCTAGGTTAAAAAGAGGATCTTAATGAAATTTTTTGGAGAGACCAGTAATATGCAGACCTAACAAGCATATCTCTGCAGGACCACATTGTGTGATTCTCAGCAGATAACTTTAACTCCGTCCCTTGAATACCAACTTTGGTTCACAAAATCATTTATGAATACAGGAAGTAGTACTGCTCCTTTAGGTATACTTACATTCCTTTGTGAATCAGCCTGAAAGCTTCAACTCCTGTCACTAAAGGTGTAAAGGGGCACATTCCTTTGTATTTGTACACATTGTGTATAAATATTCCCAGAATATTCCCATTTTATTCCCATTCTAGACGTTTTGGGGCCAATTATCAAAAGCATGTAACAGAATGTGAAAAGGTTTGTGAAACAGCCCCATTGAGTCCAATTGGAAATGGGTTAAACCCAAACTGTGGACTGTATGCAAAGCAACACTCATTTGCAGTGGGTATGCAGACAGGCCATACTGTCACTCACAAAGAGAGGACGTTTTACAAAAGATCTGCATTAAAATGTTGCATGCATATTCGTTTGAACTGACAAATGTTCTAAGAATCATCTAAGAGTTTCAGAGATTTTGTGCAGTTTCAGTGCCAATTTTCACAATGATTTTGATGATGATTATGAATATTAATCATAATAGTAACAACACAAATTATGCTAATGATAATAATAATAATAGTAACAATAATAATAATGTTAATATGCTCTTGTTTTTGACAGGCAGTAACTAGTGCCTTTAACTAGTCCCCAGTTAAATCGTATTCAGTTTACCAAGCTATGAAGGGTGTCACTTATCCTGAAATGGCTATGCCGGAGCAGTATAAATTTCTTTAACTATATAGGAAAGCCGACATAGATATGGAAAAAAGACTGAAGCCTAATTGGCATGTCACTTCTATAAGACCATAAAAATGGAAACATACAAAATTACGGAATTGGACAACTTGTGGGCACATCCAAGCATATTGTTAAACAACTGCAGGCCTTAGTATTTTACTTCCGCTACTTCACTTTGGTTGCAAAATTGTACCATTGTGCCTGAGAAGTTACTGTGACCTGCATGCATTTATTTGTTTTCCATTTGGAAACGAGGCTTTTGTGCTCTAAAGAACTGTAGTCAGGCATGCAACCCTTCTTCCCTGGGTTGGTGTGTGTGTTACTGCCACACTGTTTGCTCAGTGGAAGGAAGTTTTATCTAGCAGAGAAGCGAAGCACACACCTCTGCCTGAGATACTGAAAACATACTGCCCAGCAAGTGCAGTCTGCTAAGACATATTTGCTGTTATTTCAGCTCCGGCAACAGGTTCACTGATAGAATATCGATGTTCAAAATATCGATGTTCAAAATATTGAAGAAAAAAAATAGACTACAAAAATATCGACTCCCATACCTACACAGGTAAGTACAAAAATATTGAATCAAAAATCTCGATGTAAAAAATATAGATGTAAGAAATATAAATGTATTATTATTATCATTATTATTATTAAACTGAATTTGTAAGGCGCACAGCTACCCCAAGAGGTTTCCCGGCGCCAACCGGTAGGAAAAAAGAGCCAAAAAGGGACTCAGAGGATAAACAACCAAGTCTTCAGATTTCTACGGAATCTACCATACATGGTTTCCTCACGCAGAGAAAGAAGCATCGAATTCCATAGGGTGGGGCCTAGGTAAGAAAAAGACCGACCACGCATACGGGAAAGTTTGATTTTAAGGATAGTAAACCTACTTTGCTGGGCAGAGCGCAAAGGTCGTGAGGGAAAGTAGAGTTGTACCAAAGATTGCAGATATTTCGGGGCCACTCCCATTTTGATTTTAAACATATAGCATAAGGCTTTGAACTTAATTCGATTCTCAATCTTTAGCCAGTGCAGATCGCAAAGGTAGCCAGCGACTGAGGCAGTTTAAGGTATGTTACATAGCAATCTAGCTGCCGCATTCTGCACCACCTGAAGTCTTTGGATCGTGGTTTTGTTGGATCCCAGGTAGAGGACGTTACCATAGTCCAATCTAGACGTGATCAGGGCATGAACCACCGTCTTCTGTGTAGAGAGAGGAATCATCCATAAGATTTTTCTTAACCACTTCAAAACACAAAAACATGTGGCAGCCACCTTATTGGCTTGTTGTTTCATTGAGAGATGGTCGTCAATGATGAAGCCCAGATTACGAACTTGATGTACTGGCAGGGGCAGAGTACCCATTTCAGACGGCCAGTGATGGGGTCCCCAGAGGTTGTGATTTTTTCCTAGGATCATGACTTCTGTCTTATCTCCATTAAGTTTGACTAAATTGTTTTGCATCCAAGATGCAATTTTGCTCAAACCTGACTGAAGGGCCGAGGGTTCAGATCCCTTAGAAGAGGAGAGGGAAAAAATAATCTGGGTGTCATCGGCGTAGGAAAAAAGGGACCACCCAGCTTCCTCGGCAACATCTGCCAATGGACGAACATAAACATTAAACAGCAGAGGGCTCAGCACCGAGCCCTGAGGAACGCGATAGGGTGACACAAAGGAATTGGAGCTTGCCGCTGTAGAAAAGACCTGAAAGGTACGGCCAGTTAGAAACGAGCTGAGCCATTGCAAGGCTGAGCCCTCAAGGCCCAAGGACTTCAAGGCTTTCAATAGAACAGCATGGGACACCGTATAAAACGCAGCGCTGAGGTCAAGCAGGACGAGAGCTGCCGTATCTCCCTCATCCAGCCGGTGCCTCAGCACTTCGGTGACAACAAGAAGAGTTTATTCTTTAGAGAAACCAGCTCTAAAGCCAGATTGAGAGGTATGAAGGAATTTCTGAGACTCAACAAAGGAAGTCAGCTGAGTATTGACATGCTTTTCAAGGATTTTTATATATATAAAGTAAAATAATATATATTAAATATATTAAATATTCATATTAATTTTAACAAAATAAATTAAATGTAATATACAGTTTTACAAAATATTACAAATAAAATTAATTTAAAAAAAAATAAACACACATACATAATAATTTATACATATATACTTACTTTAAAATAATTAATAAACTATTATCTTTAATATATTTTAAAACATTAAAATTATATAAAAATAATATAAATATATATCTATAATCTAGAATGAAGGAAAGTGTTAGCTAGCGGAGGGGCAAAAATTACTATTCCCACTCCAAAGAGTGCAACAGTAGGGAAAATGTTGGATAGCGAAGGGGTAAAAATTAGTATTATTTCCACTCCACTGAATGCAACAGTAGGATAAGTGTTGGATCACGGATGGGTAAAAAATGTATTCCCACTCCAGTGAGTGCAACAGTAGGGAAAGTGTTGGATAGCGAAGGGGTAAAAATTACTACTCCCACTCCAGTAAGGGCAACAGTAGGGAAAGTGTTGGATAGCGGAGGGGTAAAAATTACTATTCCGTCTCCACTGAGTGCAACATTAGGATAAGTGTTCGATAGCGGAGAGGTAAACATTACTATTATCACTAGTGGAGAGGTGTGGTGCAGCGGCCAGGGCAGCTGACTTCGGAGCACAGGGTTCACGGTTTGATCCCCGGCTCCGGCGGCAGCTCAGCACCATGTGACTCTGGGCAATAGCTCACTTAATTTCCACTCCGGCCCCCAGCGCCTTGAGACCCGTAAGGGTGAGTAGCTGCGCTATATAGAAAACGGACTTACTTACTCCAGTGAGTGTAACAGTAGGGAAAGTGCTGGATAGCGGAGGGGTAAAAATTACTATTCCAACTCCAATGAGTGCAACAGTACGGAAAGTGTTGGATAGCAGAGGGGTAAAATGTACTATTCCCACTTCAGTGAGAGCAACAGTAGGGAAAGTGTTGGATAGCGGAGGGTCAAAAATTACTATTCCCACTCTAAAGAGTGCAACAGTAGGGAAAATGTTGGATAGCGGAGGGGTAAAAATTAGTATTCCCACTCCACTGAATGCAACAGTAGGATAAGTGTTGGATAGCAGTGGGATAAAAAAATGTATTCCCACTCCAGTGTGTGCAACAGTACGGAAAGTGCTAGATAGCAGACGGGTAAAAATTACTATTCCAACTCCAGTGAGTGCAACAGTAGAGAAAGTGCTGGATAGCAGAGGGGTAAAAATTACTATTCCCACCACATTAAATGCAACAGTAGGGAAAGTGTTGGATAGCGGAGAAAAAAAAATGACTATTCACACTCAAATACTTAGAAAAATTATATATATATAAAAAAATTAAATTAATAAACAAAATTTAAAAAAATTAAATAAATATTAAACATATAAAAAGAACACATATTATAATACTAATTACATATAACAAAAACCTACAAATATTATATAAAGTAAAATAATAAATACATTTACAAAAAAATAATTCTTTTAAACTAGAAATTATTTACAAAAAGTTAATTAAAACATAAATGTATTTATTTTATTTCCTACCCTATATCACCACACCAATATAAACACTTCAACATTTTTAATTACATTTATTTACATATTTAACATAATTAATAATGAATAAAAAACATATTAATAATAAAAAACAAATAAACATTATTTGACTACACACACTTTAACACTATAATATCCACAACACAGACCTAAATAAAACTATAAAATAATAAAACGCTAATAAAAACTTATTTTAAAATTAAAAACTATTACTATTAACAACTAATAATTAAATAATTAAAATGTATTTAATACCCACCCTTTACCCCTTTAAAAGTAAAAACAACACACAAAATAAACAATTACCCAAAATAAATATCAAATAATTAACATTAATTAAGAACTATATATAATTAATTAAACACAATTACCATAGTTAGTTACCAATTAATTTATTAAAGTTAATGAACCAATTATTAATTCATCAATTGAAAAGAAATTACTTCCCACCCTTTACACCTATAAACAGCACAACACACACATAAAATTAATTACAAAATTACCAAAATTAATAACCAATTAATTAATTAAAATTAATTAACAACCAATTATTAATTCATAAATTAAAAATAAATCACTTCCCACCCTTTACATCTATAAACACCACAACACACTCCTAAGATTAATTACACAATTACCATAATTAATTACCAATTAAAATTAATTACTAAACAATTATTAATTAATTAATAATAAATTACTTTACACATTTAACACTATAACATCTCAATTCAGTAAATATTAATAAATAACATTTAATCAATAAATTTAATAATTCAATTAAAAAATACTTTATTCGGATAGGACCATATCCATAAAAGCACATCAAATACGACAAGTTTAAAAACACAAATTCATATCACAATAGAACAATTTCAGTAGCATTGGTCAAAAATACACATTATTTTAAAACACATATGACAAGTTTCTAAAAGAGCCTGTGCGTTTCAAAACGCTCTTCAAAGGTTACTCATCGTTTTGCGGGCCCATACAGCGGTTCTCAAAAAGGTGCCGACGAGAAAAACAAACTCACCATCTTCCAATTTAAGTATGCTCCTGTATGCATCTACTAAATGGATAGGCAGGGTTTTTTTTTAAAAACGGTATTAAAAGTAATTATGCATACTTTATATAAAACTTACAGAGAAATAAAAAATGTAAGGTTGTTTGGCCACTCTGTCCATCACACGGACAAGGCAGGGAGTTGAGATTTGCATTATACCCAAGAGGGAAACAAAGCAGGAATTTTACAGTGCTGGCCCTTAGACGGAAGAGGAGACCCCTCTCCCAGTGACATATGGGCAAAGTGAGATAGCCAGGCAGAGGGTACGCAGTGTGCTCGATGGTCATAAAGTTAGCAACAGTTGGTTTCTTGGATTCCCTCTCCAATCTTTCTGTACTATAAAGTGTATATAGTGCCGTCCTGAGGGCTTTTTTATGTACAATCTCAGTTGTGCTTGGACTTAAAAAGAGCCTGCCATAATTAACACTACCTAGGCTCTGGTTCACCCCGGTAAGCCACGGGATGTCCATCCCTTTCTCGCTGCTAATACAGTCACCTATAATCTCTCTTGTGAGGGATGCTGCTGGATTTTTCCATATGGCGAGCCAGAATAGGGCGAGGCGGGCCCTTATAAAATCCTCAATATAACTTAATTTCAGTTCACTATGGCAAACATACTGAGAGGTGGAGATCGGTGCACCCAACAATTTCCAACAAAATCTATTTTCTTCTCGCTGAATGCTATGACTTTTAGCAATGCCCCAAACCTCTGCGCCATAAGTGGCTGTGGGTATACACTGGGATTTAAAAAAAATTAAAATCGCTAAAATAGCCCCTGTTCTCTTTGGCTGAGGGAGGCTAAGAATAGAGTTGGTGGCCTTTGAGAACTTGTTCTTACAAAACGCCAGGTGTTCAGACCAAGAACCGTTCGCAGCAAAGACCAACCCAAGATATGGAAAAGTGCTAGTGCATTTTAATTTTTGGTTACCCACAGATATGGAATTTAATAAATGTTTTCTTGGCCCACAGGACATTATGAAAGATTTCTTAAAATTAGTACGTAAATCTAAACTGGCCATAAAATCAACAAATACCTGAACTAAAGTGCGTAGAGCGTTGGGTGTGCGGCCCATTAAAACCGCGACCTCTGCGTATAATAACACGGGAAGTATTTTGCCATTTACTCTGGGAACATCATTAGGTAGTGTAATCAATGATTTGTGCAAGTTATTAATATAAATAATAAAAAGAAGAGGGGCTAAGATCCACCGTTGCCTGACCCCTCTACTTACTTTGATATCATTTGAAATCTCACCCCCACCACTGATCCTAACCCGGGCCTTTAGGTCTTTATGTAAGTATGCCAAAAAATGCACCAATGCCTCGTCCAAAACATAAGCTAAAAGAATGGACCATAGACGTGACCTGTTAACAAAATCAAAGGCAGAGGTCAAGTCCATAAAGGCCAGATATATTGGCGATCGCTGGGCTATGGTATATTTTCCAATAATTAAGTTAAGATTTAGGCATTGTTCATTAGTGCCTACTTTGCTCATAAATCCCAGTTGGCATGACTCTACAATACGATTTTCCTCGGTCCAATCTAAGGGGTCTATTAGGATGGCGGTCGGATGTCCACCGCCGGGCCGGCGGTGGTGCCCGCCGGACAGGCGGTGGACATCCGACCGCGATTGCAAGCCAGAAATCCGCCGGTCAAATTAGGATGGCGGTGGTGACCGCGGCGGTGGGAAATTCCGACCGCCCATCCGCACTCCTGCCTGGCGGACGGAGCAGGACCGGGATAATGGTGGCGGTGCAGAGCAGGCTCCGCCGGCAGGATTATGATGCCGGCGGTAGCCAGCCTTTCCTCAGCGGTCAGACCGCCATGGAAAGGCATGCGGAGATTGTCTTCCGGGGGCCCGTTGCGGGCCCCCAATGTTTTGGGGGGGTGTGGGTGCACTGGGGGGGTACCCATGGTCCCCTCCTACATTTCCCTGTACCAGGTGGCAGGCACTGTGCAGTGCCTGCCACGCAGTGCAGGGAAATGCAGGACATGCTCCTTTTGACATCGCGGCGGTGCTGCGTGCATCAGCAACCGCCGCAATGTTAAAGCCCGCGATCGGATTTCGAGGAAGGAACATCGTAATACGACCGGCGGTTATGTCGTGGGCCTTGCGGGCGGTCTTTTCCCGTTACCATGGCGGTCGGGAGGTTTTCCGACCGCCATCGTAATAGGCCCCTAAGATCTTATTATATAAAACTCTGCCTAAGATTTTCATGGTATTGTCTATCAAGGAAATTGGTCTGTAACAACTGGGTTGAGAGCGGTCGCCCTTTTTAAAAATCGGAACAATGATGCTTGTTGACCATGAGCTTGGTAACGGTGCATTGGTTAAATTATTAAAAACGTTTAACAGGAGCGGCGCCCAAAAATCAGGTTTATGTTTGATAAGGTCGATGGGTAGCCCGTCTGGGCCTGGGGCTTTATTACCCATGCTCTGGTGGATGGCTTCCTCGACCTCCGATAACAATATTCAGATCCTGGTTGGGGTCCTGTGCTTAAAGGAGTCTACTTCTTGTGCGGGGGCTGTATAGATCATAGAGAAATGATTTTCCCATGTTTCACTTGTTATGTTACAGCTTATCGGGGTAAATAACTGTCCCGTTGCCCTCAAATCTTTAACAGCAACCCAGAATGTGTTCCCATTTTTTAGGCTGGAGGCTTTGGCAAGTGCTTCCCAGTGGTCTTTTAGTATTTCTTCCTTCCTTTTAGAGGTCTCTAGCTTATATCTCCGCCTTGACAATTTAACAAGTGAGTTACACCTCGGGCTGATCGACAGGGCCTTGTGTAACAGTCTATTGGCCTCTGAGCACTCGCGGTTAAACCATCTAGGTCCGCGTTGCACCGAGGAGTAGGGCTTCGATAATAGGGATTTAATAACCACACAAAGTTTAATGAAAGCGCTGACAGCCTCAGGGTAGGGGTCCTGTGCTAACCAACAAGAGTTGATAAGGTTCAAGTTATCCTTTCTCAACATACAAAACAATTCAGAGTTGTTAACACCCCGTCAAGCCAATCTTTAGTTATCAGTGGAGGGTGATAAGTTCCTAGCGCCACATTCTGTATTGAATGTAGGCCTGGGGGATAGTCTCAGCACTATTTTGATTGGATTGTGATCCCCTTGGGTTGTGGCAATGACTTCAGCTCTCAGTAAATAATCCTCAAATGCAGGGGAAATAAAAACATAATCAATAGTGGAAGCACAACTCCTTCCTCTAAATGTCAGCTCAGGAGGGATTAATTAATTAAATTACTTCCCACCCTATTCCCCTATAAACCCACAACCCTCTACGGAACTAAAAACGCAAAATTCAAATGAAAATAGATTCATAAATTTAAAATAATTAAGTTACTTCCCACCCTATTCCCCTATAAACCCACAACATGCTACGGAACTAAAAGTGCAAAATTCTAATAAAAATAAAATTAATAACTACTAAAAATTTAACACATATATTAAAAATGCAAACAATTCTTATAGAAAAAAACATACATCACATACATATAAAATATATACTAAATGCATAACAATAATAAAAAACGATATTTTTAACAACTATATTTTTGCAAACGATATTAAACACTTCGATATTTTTAAAATCGATATTACTTACCTTAAGTCGATATTCTTGACCACGATATTCTTGCTGTCGATATTTCTGACCCACTATATTAATGACTCGATATTTGTGCAACTCGTTATTTTGTGCTCGATATTCAGTCTCTGCACCCTGGCAACATTCATAGATCATGCAGGTCTGAAATGGTAGCACTTACCTGAGTAACCTATCAAAGGTTTGCTGATATAATTTTAATTGAGAAGCAATTAGAGTTGGCAAACCCCTTTGCCTTGCTAAGAGACTAGGCTTTGAAAGGAACTCGTTAGTTTTTTCATGATTCAAATGCATGCGTCAAGGCTATCCTTTCAAACCTGGGAATGAAACTATTGAACCTGCACGCATATGATATTTTCACGTTCAATTTATTCACATATATAATATAAGCCAACATATTCAAATAAATAACACTAATTCAAGAAGCACCACAGCAGTTTCAATAAGAGAACATCACAGTGCACATACCTTAAGTAAATAAAAGGAAAGTAATTCCAGTTATAATTGAAATAGGCTATCAATATTATGCAGTGAATGAAAGTCAAAATATCTTTATTGGATCTGTAGATAAAAGTCATAAAAGAGCAAAATACAATTCATCACAAAAATACAATAAAATGCATTACAAAAACTTTAAAACATTGATACAGGATCGATTAAAAACATAGCTTCAATGCAATGTGAGATGCTACAATAAAGTGTGTTAACTAAGCAATAAGCTGCCTCCACTGCCATTGCTCCTCAATCTATTTCCTACTTGTTGCGGACATTTTGAGGAAACAGCAAACATTGAAACAGATATCAGGCCTGCCTAACATCTGGAGCTACGTTAAGGCATTCCGACTTTTCTTAAAGGGTAGTGGTTTCAGAATATGCTTCAGACAGTGTTGAAAAAAACAGATACAATTTACAAAAAAACATAAAATGCAACAAGGATTGCTCAGCCGACCCGTCTCAAGGACAAGCTGGCATACTCCTGTCCCAAGCCTTCGCCCCATCAAACAAACCTGAAGGCACCACACAGTATCTGCCCAAAATCAAAAGAGAAGAGACCTCTCCTACTGAGAGAGCTTCAGAGTTAGATAAAATGCCAGCTCTCCTGTTGCTAGTGAAACAAAATAGTAGGGGTGGTCGGTAAACTCCGCTCTACGGGTGGGGTTCATGGAATTTTACTCACTCGGTGATCCCCTTGGAACGCGGAGTTCAACAAAAACTCTGCTTGCCCTGCGTAGCGGAGTTTTCTGTCAGCCCCTAATGCTAATCAATCCCATTTCTGGTTTTGAAAAAGTTTTATACAGATCCCTGTGCGTGCTGGTGATGCTGCTGCTCCTGCTGCTTCCTGGCTCACTCTTCCCTTCTAAAGCAGTCCTCGAGTTTTGCTGTATTTCAGGGCATAGGAATTAAAGGAGATCTAGACTGGTCCTAGTTTCGACAGCTTGGCCAAATAGGACAGCCATGTTGCTAAGACGTTTAAACCACTAAAAAACAAATTGCATTTGAACAAAGTAGTAAAAGACTCTTTTCGTTGAAAGGTAGAGTTGTGCATGTTGACAATATCATTAAGGTATCAGAGACGTATTGTGAATGCAGTGCCTTATGAATTCCTAATATAGTCTATCTACATATATATTCATTAATTAGTATTCATTGATGTGAGGAACCATTAGTTCAAGCTTATTTATTTTATATACTTATACATATATAATATATATAACCACGCTCTAGCCTCTGCTTCACCTCCGCCATGTTACCTCCTCCTCCGACCCCAGCTGGTCGAAGCCTCCCACAGGAACTCGTACAATTGTGGCACTCTAGCCTCCAGCTCTGATCCAGGCGGAGGCCGAACCCCAACGTACGCAAGAAGATGGTGATCAGGAGGGACTCCCATGCCAGCTGATAATGAGAAAGAGAGGTGGGACGACAGATTTTGGAAGTAATTTCTTCTCTGATTTATCCGTTTTTGGACCAGAGCAGCCCTGCGACTGTGAAAGGTAGGCTTGAGTATGTGTGTGTTTCTTTCAGAGCCTCCCATATGATTTTTAACAAGTGTCTAAATCTAAATACAGCTTCTGATCCTTATTGCCTGAAGCAGCTATTACAGGCATGGTGCCTAGACACCCCAAATGATGTGGCTTTCATTTTCTTCTATTTAAACTGCGTGTACTTAGAGTGCTGATTGTTGAGGGTATGAATGACAACTAAATGGCATCAATCGTATTTATTTTCTCATTATGACATCAACGTCATAGAATATTAGAACCAGTGTCACTAAACGTAATGCCCCCCGCTATTCTTGAACCAATTCTATTCACCAGCCTCTTATCAAGCTTACTTATAGTAGCCGGGAGGTAAACATTTTGGGGGGACCATTATCAATTAAAGAGTTACTGTTGTATTTCAACCACGGAATTCAAAGACCCTTGCCTTAACTGAGGCAAACTAAAATAACTTCTCTATTAAAACTTGCTTCAGTATTAGACCATATGCTCACTCAAAGCAAGAGCGGGGCCACTTTAACTCTATCTGTGGCATATTCCAAATTAAGTTCAGAGTGTAGTATAAAATGGGAGCTAGTTGGCGGAAGGTTCAAAAGCTGCCTACAAATCCTGTTTTCTTCCATCTGGATGGGGGAAGCATTATGTGTGATTTCCCATAGTTAGTTAACATGCATAAAATAGCCATAATGAAACAAAAGACTCTACCAGAATACGCAGGGCACGGGGTGTATAATAACGCTGGGGCGAATGAGTTAGCAAATTTTGGTACGTCGCTGGTAGAGGAAGACAGGTGGGTACGTAATTCATCAATATAGATAATGAAAAGCAGAGGTGCCGAAACGCACCCCTCTAGTTAGAGGGAAAACTTCAGAAGTTTCTCCTGCTCAGCCATATCATACCCTGGCCCCTAGATTTTCATGTAAGGAGTGCAGAAAGTTTACCAGGGGAATTTCCACTCTCAAATCTCAGCGAGTCTTAAAGTAACATTAAGATGCAATACGAATATCTTGCAACAAGGGATGAATGCTGTGGTTAATGCTTTGTTTTCAGGTGTCCATCATGGATCGTGGAAATATAATGCAAATGTGCTGGTGGGCTGAAAGACAAAATGAAGGAGGGAGTGGGTGAATACATGATGACACACTACATACATTTTAGCTTAGGTATTTACAATTGTCTTGAAAATTGAATATTCAATAGTTAAAATAAGTGTATAAAGCTATGATTGTGCAAAAGCAGGATCAAATTGTCTATTTTATTGTTTTAGAAAAAAATAAATACAAAACTACTAAATGAGTGCTTATAACAGTATAATACAATATATATCATCACATTTATTAGTGCAGATATTAAATTGAATAAAGAAACTCATAATTTCTTTCCATGAATACTTATGCAAGGCTATTCAGAGTCCATCCATCTCGCAGCAATAGCCAATCTGCTAATTACCAATGCAATAAAAAATTAATCTTGGAATTTATACTATGCCTCATTAGTACCCAGTATTTTTGTTCTAATAGCTTTTTCAAGGATATGTTACAGTCTATTTATAATGTGTTTAACATATAAACAATAAAACCACTCTCCCTCCCTTTCCTTCAGGCATCTTCATCATTCTGAGTTCTATTTAACTTTCCAATTGAACATAAACATAGGCGTAGAATGAAGCTTCAACCAGGACAATGGTACTGGTTCTTTTACCTTAAAATAAATATAAAGAATTTTCTCTCCTAATTTACCTTCCCCTTTCTTAATTTAAGATTCCATATCAGAAATAACTACACCCGGGAAGTTTGAACAGAATTGTTTCATACCAGGCTTGTGAGGGAAACCTGTTTAGTGGCTATATTTTTTAATTTAAATGAACTGTTTTCTTCATTGTAATGCAATACCCAGTTTGAAGGCATTAAAGGAAACAGGCTTGGGGATCCCAAACCAATTCTGATTATTTAAAAAAACATATATATTTTGACTTCGAAGCTGCTTGACTAGTTTCACATAGTAAGACATTTTGTGCAGCCTGAATACTCTAAAAAGAAAATTCGGGAAGGGCAAAGATGTGCTGGAGGCTGTAAGCCCATGATTCCATTATTTAAGAGATGATCTCAATCTATCTTCTGAAATCCAAGGCAGGGTCTACCACACTTAATACATGGACCCTGCTTTCTTTTGACCTAATCTTGTTGGAAGACTAGTAAATATATATATATAATATATATACGTATATATATATATATATATATATATATATATATATATATATATATATATATATATATATATATATATATATATGTATATGAAAAAACAGGCAACAAAAACAGGCACTAACACCGCTGGGATCCTCTTTCAGCAATTTTATTATTCAGATCTTTCTATGGTGTTCCGCTTTTCGGCAGTCTTTTCTGCCTTGCTCACACACTATAGACGCCATTTTCTCACCATTATATACACCTCGCCACGCTGTTCATACAGTGGGCGTAGACACAGTAAACACACAATTGACAATTGTTTAAACTTGCTTAGTAAAGATATATAGTTTGTCAAACTTGTTAGTTCATTATTTTTCTTTCTTTTATCCCTCCTTTGTTTCCAATAAATGTAATCCTCTTAGATCAACTTTAAAGTGAAAGTGCTATAGACATGCACAATTGAATCCTTCATTTCATACTAGTGTAAAAAAATACAAATGACATTTAAAGTGCAAGTGCTGTGGGAGTGGAAAATTTTGTCCTTCATTTTACACAAGTGCAAAAATGCAAATTCTAGATAAATTACATAAATAAATATGTTAGTATCTCTAAAAACTATAATAGGTAACATCAACATTGGTTTAAATTGAATCTCCACAATCTATCAATAGTAAAAACAAAGTCTGAATATCAGGACAACAACAATCTTCGTACAAAATGTAGTACATATATATATACTGCAAGTCACCAGTAGGTAGTTATAGTCAAGACTGTGTTTCCTTAGGAAAAACGTTTTTTGACTTGCCTATATCTTTGGCACTGGTTGACAAATCTTCTCAAAAGTTTCCCAAACAAGTGAGCCGATAATTCTAGTTGTGCATGGAAGGTTTTGGGGCAATCCATCAAGTGGGGGCTGCAAAAAGGGGGGCAAAAAAAGTGTGTTTCCGATGTTAATTTCCATAGGGATTTTGAACACGACTGCAGCCCGAACTGCGGGATGGAATCACACAAAATTTGGCAGAAAGCTATCTCTTGGTCCAGAAAGAGTACTTTTTGGTATTTAGTGTAAATCCGTTCAGTAGTTTTAGAGTTATTAAAAGAAATCTAAATTTGTATATATAGGGACACCACCTCCCCGGGGTTTTACAATAAAAGTGGAGGGGGCCGTGTGAACCCCCCCTTCTGGGGCTTTAACATGCCCCGGGGACCACCACCTCCTCGGGGCTAAATAAATGATGATGCAGGGGCTGCACAGACCTCCCAGGCCCTAGGAACCACCAACTCCCCAGGGCCAAATACATATTTAAAACAGGGAGGGACTCCTCCCAGGCCATACACTGCCTGGCTACCACCACCTTCCTGGGGTCAGACTGTGCTAATTAGAGGAGGGGCTGCACTACCCCACTCACGGAGCCACTAATGACCCTGGGGACCGCCACCCCCAGGGCCAACTCATGCTATCTCCTGAGGTGCCCACCCTTCGGAGATAGCTGTTTGCTTTTGCTTGGCTGGAGCTTTGACAGCTCCCACCAAGTGAGAGCAACACTAACTGTGCTCCCAGTCAGTGTGAGGTGCCAAACTACCCTTGCTTCCTGGGAGCAGAATTTTCATCTGTTTCCCTGCCCGCTGTCATGCGGGCAGGGAAACAGACAAAAGGATTGCTCCCACAGGCAGGGAGCAGCATTTTTGGCTACTCCCTATGTGTGAGAGCAATGCTGGCTCCCATTTGAGGCAGGGAGCCAGCAGGGACTGAGGGGGCATTCATGCTCCCCCCACGGTCCCCAACGTAGCACACTGGGTGCTCAGGGTGGGCTCCAGGGCACCCAGGAGGAAGAAATCAGGCCCAGGGGGATGCGGTCCCCAAGCCAAAGTCGGCCTGGGGTGGGGGACTGTGCGCCCCCCCTACTGTTGTAAAAAATATATATAAAGAGAGACCATGAGTCTCCCTGGTAAGTACTTGAGTATGGAAATGTCCCAAATCATCTGCAAGCTCCACTCGTTTGGCCCTGCCCCATTTTCGTTAGTAGTATGCAAAGGTCTTCCTGCCTTTTCCCATATTAATGGACAAGTTACCAAAAGGCCCCCAAGTACATTCCCCGCCTATTTTGCTCATGCGTTATTAAAAAACCTTAGAAACTCACTGCAAAAACCAAAGGTTACAAGGACATTATAGTTAGGCTCAGATTTCACTCATGCAAAACCATGGAAATTCAGCATTTATAGTTACTTGAGCTAACTATCACTTACGCCACCGCAATGCACTTCTTATTAGCTCACATATTACATTAATCATGACATGGTCCGTGACATCATTGATGACATCTCAAATACTGAAAAGTAGTAAACTTACTAAAAAGTGTAAATTTACTCAAAAGTCTAAGTTACCTTTGTGAATAAGGCCCAATGTCTTCGAACATCTTTGCATATACAGTGCACAAGCATCCCTGATCATTCAGTGTTACAATCACTCAGTCAGCCAAAGTAACATTTATTTAGACCACAGGTCTTTAAACTGCATAAAAACATAATATTTTATATACACTCTAATATCAAGACTAATTTCATCAACAGTTATCAATAAAACAGATATCCTTATATATAAAAAGAGAAAAGGAAAAAAAAAACAAATTTCTGTACACTTCTTTACACAATGTATAGATCATAATCACACCACTTCACTACACCCAATAAATAAAAAGAGAAATAGTTTTAAAAATTCCTATTAAAAGTTGTCCTTTCTAAAGTTCTTCTATAAAAAATAGAACTAAAAATCCCAACCCCATCGTGGCTTTCATCCTTCCACTCATTTCTTCATATAAGACTTTTTTCCTGCAACCATTCATCTTCCAATATCTATTGCATTATCAAGATTAGGCATGTCAACAAGAAGTTCTGCTGCTTGTGCGCGGCATATAATACCATATTTTAAAAAAATGGGACATAAGAACAGTTTCCGCAGGGCTAATATTTTTGAGCAATCCACTAATATGTGCAAAATATCACATTTTGTGCCTAATGTACATGTACATTTACCATCGGGTTGCATCATTTCTGTTTTTATTTTCTCATTTATTACCCAGGGATTAATACCAATTCTTAATCTTGATACTTCACATCGGAGCCAATGATTAGGTAATATATTCAAATATGAAAAACAGGTTTCGTTTTGCCAACTACTTAACATAAATTGCACCGATTGTTTTCTCTCTCAAATACCGCCAGTCTTCTTTCTGAGAGAGTACCTTCCCAAGAGTTTTTAATTCACTCTTGGTAGCTTCTACTTGTAACGTCTGTTGACATATTCTCACCTTCAAGTTCCCACATACAGAATCCAATTTCTTTCTAACTCCTTTGGCCCATTTTAAATTGCTATGCTGAATCTCGTTCTTACACCATTGCGAAACTTTCTGGTCCTCACCCGGGCCCAATCTTTTCCAAAATCTTAATAGAGTCACTTGGGCCTGTATGTTCCTTGATGTCATCCCCAACTCTATTCTTATTGCCTGAATCATGGATGAGCCTGTCAAGGACATTAGGGTTTTTGTGCACTTCCCTTCCTCAATATCCGAGCCACTTTTGCCATTTAGCCAGAGTAATTCTGCCCCATATTGTAATTGAGGGGATATCATGGCGCTATAAGCCTTCATCATTGGTCTATGGGACATTTCTCCATAAACACGGTTAATTTTTTCAGACCATTGACTGATATATGGGCCTTGGCTTTTAGGGCTTCCAAATAAGTATGCCATTTCAGGGACCTGTCAAACCAGACCCCAAGATATTTATATTTACTTACTATTATTAGTTTTGTGGGGCCCAGATACAAATTAAACTTAAGTTATCTTTTCCGAAAGCATAATACTTTGGTTTTGTCCATATTTACAGTTAGGTGTTTTAACTACAGTATTCTCTAAATGCACCAAACTTTCTTTGTGGGCCCAGCTCTGTCTGGTCTAAGTTTACTAAATTGTCTGCATACAGCAGGCACGATATTTGTTTTCCATTCATTCTGGGGCTTGCACTTCAATTCACCTCTAACACAGATGGCAGATCTGCTAAAAATATGGCCAAATGTTGGGGGGCCAGCACACAACCCTGTCATAAACCATTGTTAATTGCTATTTTTGGGGTCAGTGTCCCCTTTGTGTCCTTAATGACCTGTGCCCAATTCAGCCTATGTAACTCCTGTATTATGGTCAATAGCCCTTTTGGAATAACATATTTGTTCAAAGTTTTCCAAAGGCACTTCCGATCTACCAAATCAAATGCTGCACGGAAGTCTACAAAACAGCAGTACAACTTCCCTTTCTGCTCAACAGATTTTCGTGCAATCGCCCATAGAGCAAAGCAGTGGTCAATTGTGGAGTGGCCTCCTTAAAGCCACAGTTTTCCACAGGCACAATTGACCTCCGCTCCACCCAGTCCTTCAGTCATGCCAGAATTATTTTCGCAAATACTTTTTCTCCTACATCCAAGAGATTGATCAGTCTATAATTTTTCGGGCCTTCATATCTCCTTTCTTATGTACTGGTCGAATTATAGCTCCCCTCCAACTATTGGGGATTTGGCCCGTATCTAATATAAGCAAAAACATTTGTGATAACACTTCAGCCCACCATTCCAACCGTGTCTTTATTATAATAGCGGGGAGATTATCTGGTCCTGCTGCACGAGGTAGATTTAGCTTCCTTATAGTATGTTTTACATTATCTACTGTAAAGGATGCTTTTATATCTTCAGCCACCCCTACCCAAGATATTATTTCTCTTACTACTGGCTCTTTTCTCTTGCCATACAGCTCCCCCAAGTACTCTTCCCATGTAGCTTCTTCCACCACACAACTCATAGCCCCTTGAGTCTGTCCTGTGGCTTCCTGTATTAGCTTAAAAAAATGTTGTACATTTTTTGATTCAATTGCTTCTAGCAGATTCTCCCAACACTTCTCTTTGTGATTCCTTTTCTGATTTCTGACTAACGTTTTGTACACTTTCCTCATCTTGACGAGTTTAGGATAATTGTCAAGATCATATCATTCTCTCTCCTTTTCTTATCAACCTTTTCATTTTTATACATTCCTCACTGAACTACTTCATTCTCCTTCCATGGGTCGTTTGATTCTCCTTGGGCCATGATTTTTTGTTTTTTAATTTTACCCTGAGGCATTTTACAACTTGTTCAATAGTTTCTTCTTACCAGTCCAGTTTTTGTCCCCTGACATTTTCCAGGTTTAAGTTCTGTTGGAAGTTAGCCAATTTTGCCAAACATTAATCAGTTAATCTAGTTGTTAAAAGCTTAGGATAAAATAGATTTTGGGGGATTACTACATCTCGTAAGCTCTTTGCGCCGCTAGCTAATTCAAGTGACAGGGGGTTATGGTCGCTTCCTCCTCTTTGAGTTATGCGAAACCCTTTCATTTTTGCAAAATTCCAGGCATGGAGAAAAATGTAATCAATTGGGCAATGCTGTGTGCCTACCTTAAATGTTTGCTTAGCGGGGCAGTCAGTCTCTATCCTGCCATTCAGACTAAACAAACCCTTTGTCCCCAGATACTTCCCTAATGCTATATCTCGTCGAGAAGGAGTGCTGTCAGGAAAGGTGGCTAACATTATATTGTATGGGCGCAATATTTCTATAATCTCTACTAGTGTCCCATTTTCAGTTGAGGACTCATTATTCGTCTGTGAATGCCCATTCCGCCCTTTTCATACTTTACTCTTCCTTGGAGCCATCTCTTGGCAGCTGATCTCGCATAGTTATAATGAATTGCGGTGGGGTGTGAATTTAAATTTGCCTTCCAACACATTCTCACCAGCTTACTACTTCGCTGTTAACCTCCACCACCCTTTCGGGATAATGTGCAGTTTTAACAATCCACCTGCTATACCCTATTCGTTAGTTAAAAAATCCTTTGTAATCCATAAGTACCGTAACGTAAGGGTACCAAACACTTACCTCTGTTGTGCCTATTGCTGACTGACAAGGTGCTGTAGTGTGGTGTAGTCTTGCCACTGCCGCTCCTCTCTCTGATTGAATATTCCACTTAATTATGTAAGCTCCAGTATTCAGTGATGTTCTACTGCTTTTGTTCGGATTTTACTATTTTCTGGCATCCGATGAATAACTGTTCCCCAATGAAAGACCCCAACTACCCTTGCAGGTTTACTCTGAGGCGCTGCCGCACGCAGAGCCCCCCAGAGCCAACGCCATACCAGCTGTGCTACATCCTCGCTACAGGGGTTATGCTCAGGTAGGGGCAAAGCTGAGAACAAAAGCAGAGGGCCCGCGGGCCCTTAATATCCTCGGTGCCCTGGGGTGCCCTTCTGCTTAGCACTTAACGCTTCTCACCCGGTTTACACTTTCCTCCTCCTTCTACCGGGTTCGTGCCGAGTTCGAGCCGGCGTTTTTCTCCGACACACCCAACACGGCTGCTCTCCTGCAGACCATCGATTAATTTGTGGCTGCGGGCGTAGCAGACGTGCGCGTGAGCATCCTAGTCCTTTTTGGTCTCCGACCACAACTGCGGTTTGACAACAGCGGCATGGCGGGGTGGCAGCACAACAAGTCACAACAAGTCAAGTCAGCACCACAACAGAGTCTCCTCGTTGTGTCAATCAATGCTACAATCATGTCCACAAGAATCGTGTTACGATTGTAATTCATTTCCCCCTTTCCTGAGGATCCGTTATGTCCATCCACTGATCTGCCATGGGTCTACTATGCCATCCTCGTCGTTCTTCAGTGTGCAGAATAGCCCATTTCTCCACTTCATCTGTTATCGGGTGGGCCCTATGGGAAATGTCAATGCAATTCAATAATTTTCCTGGCAATAACTAGGGCCAGGTATGGAAACCTGTTGCTTACCTACTTCACTTTTTCTGGTGGGTATATAGGCCCAGTACACATTTTTCCACAGTACCCAAATTGTCCCCCCTTAGTGATCTTTCTAACTCCGATATGACCTCTGACTAGAACTGAGCAATTACAGGCCAGCTCCAGACATGTGCAGGAAATCAGCATCCGCTAGAGCACTCCTAGGGCACCCCATGTCATTTGTCCCAGTTACTCTGTTCAGTCTGCGTGGCCTGATGTAGATAGTGTGCATGTACTCAAGTCTAGTGTTCCTAGAGAACCTGTGAGGATGTTCAGAAAGTCAACAGGCTACCTTTAACCATTGATAACAGTGTCTTGTGAAGCCACGATATTAGTCTGTGACCGCTACCAAATGTGAGGCGGACATGTAGCTTTTCAAGCGTTTGTGGTTATAGTGGCAGTCTTCTCCTTGTATTTGCTTCTTCGTGTTGTGGACTGAATGTCAGGCAAGTACCTTTTGTCAAATAGTCCTGTGTAGCTAGTACCTATGTGATACTCTCCCCGTTGGGTAGTGCCTTATAATATTGAAGTATGACTGTGAGACATCCACTCCTTGTTGCACCTCTACTCTACTGTGCTGAATTTTACATGGAGATTTGTTACTAATTGGAGTGCTTGTATGCAAGAAAATGCTCCTATTACTCATTTTCTGTGTAAGAGAGGATGCAACTTCTATACTTACAATTTGTAAATTAAGGAGCATTGAAACCCATGGTCTGCAGCAGCATTTGTAATCAAAGTATTGATATATTGGTATATATTAAAAATCTGTATTTCATATAAAGGCAAAATGAAATACATATGTTTCCAACAAATATTCTTTTTTTTATAAAGACTTGTAAAACAAGAGCAAAACGTTTTCTGAACATCACTATGTACTTGATATGTAAACTAAAAGTTGTTATTCACTTACTCAATATCATCGCTGAATTCCATTGATATTAAGAGGACACATGCAGCAAAGTACAGATAGAAGGCTCCATGCCGTGAATATACACCTAACACGGATTACATTCAGGATATTTCAATGAATACTGGCATTGGTTTTTAAATTCGCCCGTCAAAGAACAGAAATATGTGAAAATCATAGAATCAACACCTTAAGAAGCGTGTTTTGCGGTGACTAAAAGCAATTAACATTAGGATGTGCAAGAGATCTTTTGTACCTTGTTTTGAAGGGCGTGCCAGGATGCAGAAGGCAGGAAAAGGAGGAGAAAGCATCAGAAAGCAGGGGGAGCATGTAACACGTTGCAAATGAATGGGAGAGCAACGTAGGCAAAAACATTATTGCCTGAATGTGTATGCAATTAATGTAGCGCTGTAGCAAGCACCCCCTCCCCTCAGTAATAATTAGTGGCATTTTAGACATGCAGAGCACATTCGATATATATATATTTTTCATATGATGTGACAACTGTAAAATGTCCAAATCAGCAAAATCGAAATGCAAACAAGGCTGGGTGTTGCATTGCTCAGAACTCACTGGCTGGCTCCTTGTTCTTGACTTGCGTAGTGATACAGAGCACAAAAAAGATGTCGTTTTAGCTGCCTTCAGAGCTTTCAATTGGTCTCTGGGAGTCAGAGGCTCCCAGTTTCTAATTTTATGAAGATGTCACAAGTCACATTTCACCAAAACCAGAAGGGCATCAGAGGTGACATCATATGAACTTTGAACCCTACTCCTATTATAGGGATCAACCCCACGTAATCTGTGACTATGATTCATGTGTGTATTTTTATATACTAGCAGTCTTTATCGAAAACTCAAGGATGCAGCCTGTTCATGAAGATATGAACAGCTTTGTGACAGGATGGCTCAGTGAGGTGAAGGCTTGCTGGTGAAACATAAGGTGATATGGGGGGTCACACATTCCAATTCCAACAAGGCTGTTTCAGACTCCTACATTCTTAGGTGTGTAAATCGAGTACCATTAGGTTTAATAATGGTAAAACCAACTACTTACAGTGCTTCGAAACTACAGAAGCGTGTCATGAAGCACTTAAAAAAAAGCTCTTCAGGTTGAGGGGCATATCTTTTGTTTCGGAGAGGTCGTAATCTTCAGGATTTAAGGGCTAATTCACAAATGCATTTTTTCATGTAGGAAGTAGTACTATGGGTTACACTTTTATGTACTCCTACATGTCTTTGTGAAATAGCCCATACCTCAATCACTCTCTTAGTAAAGATGCAAAGAGGGCACAGTCCTTTCTATTTGTGCATACTGTATATAAAAAGCCCCTAAATATTACGATTATAGATGTTTTTGGGCCTACTCACCAAGGGTTGTGAGAGTACATAAAAGAGTACTACAGGAGTACACCTTTACGTACTCCAAAATGCCATTGTGGCATTTTACGTCTGATGAATGTTCTGTTGCGGGGATTCTGCACATGTACAGAACTATGCGCAGGAAAACAGGACCTCGGTGTATAGTGGTGTACCAACCATCCACCTTAGTGCCCAAAATCCCAATCTGAATAGCTATAGTGTCTCATTTGTTCTCCGTACTACATCGAAGCTACCAATGATTAGACGTCCCAGAACACAGACTCTTTCAGGAATCGCGGGAGCAAGAACACTCTTTCATTACTCACTCATACTTGTCCACAACGTGCGTATTAAGAGACACAGTATAGTTTAAAATGTTTATTTCAACTATTGTGCTCTAAGACACAGTACATGTGCCAGTACTAGCAGCATAATGCATAAAGACAAAACAGTAAGCATTGTTACAATTCCATAGAATACAAACGGGGACAGCATTTTATAAAGACAGTGGATAAAGGACTATAATGCCTTGCCACCCTCCCCGTGCTAGTAACTAGTTTATTATAAAAATAGAAGACCTCTGGGCTTTGTCAAGGGGACCCCCATACCTCAAGAACTAGATGCAAGGTTTACATCATCAGACAAGCACAGCTCTTCTCCCTGGAAAGGTTTTACTCCAAGTGCCTCCAACAGGGAGATCACAATATTAAAAGCACACGAATTTCTCCAGTGCAGCTGTATTTCATGTTATGTCTAAGTGCGAGGGACTAACCAGAACAGCAACAACAAGGGACGTTGTTTTTCGACCATGTACATTGTGTGCAGACGGACACCACAGAGAACATCAGAAAAGGTGAAAGGCAGAAATGCAGACAGTTCTAATGTGAACGGTCACACGCAGAGTCTGGAAAAACAAAGTCACGGAGTACCGTGTGCAAAGGAGGCATCATGGCAGCTAGGCCTAAGCTAACTTAGCAATGTCGACCATGAGGCCACAATCCACACTACACCCTCCCCTGGTCAGTCCATAGGACAAGACATAGGACGAAAGCAGAGTTCAAATAGATGGAGCAGAATGCAAACGTCTGTACGTGGGACAAGTTTTTTGGAAGAAAAAAGTCGAAATAGGGAAGAAAAAAAATGGTCACTCAAAGAGGATAAAAAAATCTGGATCTGCAGTTTATTGAGAGTCAACAAAACTAATCCATCAGAGTGTATGCGCAAAAGACCGCAACACCTTCCAAAAAGACACCATTGTCATCGTCTGAAAAAAGAGATGCCATCCAGTTCAAGAAATCGAAACTGCATTCATGTTCCTCACAATAGGGAGCAGCGATTAGCATTGCGGGACAACTTGCGTAACATTCAATATAACTTTGTTGTAGGAGATCCTGAGCAGCCGCCCAGATATCCCATTGTGCCAAGACTCCAAGTGCAGCCGCACACGCCATTAATCCGTCACCGGAACATTCCCGTTCATGGGCCAGTAAGGGGCCCATCTACTGGTCGAAATCCGGGTCAATACAAGACGTATTGGAGAGGCAATCATCCAAGGACCAAGAGAACGGACATCGTAAGCAGGACATCACAGGTTGCACGCAAGTGAAATACACAAAGCGAAAAGATAGTCCATAAGCCACGCTGAGTGTCGCCTGCGGCAGGACGCCGAAGCTGTCAATCATGCGGTCACGGAGCATCCGCAGTCGCCCTGGGTTGTGTAGGCCCACAAGAGGTGCAGCCATTGCGCAACAGACAAAGTAAAAGCAATATTCCAGAAGCTAAGGCTAGGATCAATGAGAAGCCACCAAAGACGCTGGAAAAAATAGAATGAATAAAAGCCGGTATTACACCAAATATAGTCTGAAAGGACGTCAAAAGGCCATAGCCCACAACTTTAAAAAAGTGTACAAAGCTGTTGGTATTAGATGCATTAAATATACGGTGAATCAGTTCACCGAAATGTTGGGGGAGGTTAGTGTTTAAAAGGGCCTGTATTTCACTGTGGGTGCTGGCCACCTGGAGGACGAAGGTCTCCAGTGCGGAAGTTAGCATAACCTCCTGGTTTAATAATAGCGCCTTTATTCTGCTCAATTTATTGAAATCTGCCTTCAAAGTTGGTATGTAAGGCCAAAGGGAACTATCTAATTTCCCACGCGGGGGTGGAAAAAGCACATTTTTGCAGCACACTACGCGTTGCGAAACTGTTACAATGTAGGGTATGCCAGCCTGCAACCCACAGCAATCTTGATTATTTAAAAGCAGATAGCTACCATTAGCAAGCATAGTGAAAGTAGGTGATATAACCGGAACAGGAATGCCCTTTAAAACACATGCAAGATTCGGGGCAGAAACATTACAAGCCCCGTGCAATTTAATGTTTTTACAAACAAGGGAATGACCCACTGTAGAATCGCAAGACTCTCCTGTGAGAAATACCTCCTTGTCATCCTTAAGGCATCTGTATGTGAAAGGTAGGGACCAAAGTTCATGCAAAAAGGCACTGCCCAAAGGCTCAAAACGGCCAACTGGATAATGTTTCATGCATGAACTGAATTCAAATAAAGAAAAAGGCAACGTGATAACCCCGTGTACTAGCCACACTGCAGAGTCAGTCTCCGCCACAGAGAATGGTAAAGGATCTATTTTTTCGATATGTAGAAGAGTGTATGTTGCATCTTTCATGGACATGAACAGCTGTTTCTCAGTTAAATTAAACGGCAAGAACAATGCAGATGTGTTTAAGTAATGCCATGGAACCTTCCCCATTTTCAGTGTCTGCAAAGTCCATGCAAACTGCATTACTGAACGCAATTGATTCTGACCATGATATAACACAGACACGTCATCCTGTACAATATCAACAACAGATGAAACAATATTCTCTAATGTGTAAATGCGGGAAGACAGGGTGTTGATACTATTGTCGACAACAGCAAGCACTTATTCTAGATTCGCTTGATCTATTTCCCGTAAACAGGAAGCAGCTTCTATTTGAGAAAGCTTCCAGATTTCATTGTAAGTCGCATAAACAAATCTGTTAGGTCTTGGACCTCTAGGTCCTAGAACAAAGTCGGCCAGGTCGATGTTGCTGGAGAGCAGGGATAAATGTTGTTTTACGGAATCTAAGGTAGAGTGCTGCAACCACTGTTTACATGATTTACCAACCGAATATGTTGTAATTGAACGTGAATCAGAAAAACGTGGATCTGGTCTATCCTGTTTGTAACCAGGAGCAGAGTTATGAAAACGCAGTTGGCAGGCATTAGAAGCTATGGGCCACACCAACCAGGCTGAGCGATCTAGTGTAGAGACATTAAATGAGTTATTTTGAAACAAAGCTTGCAATCTATCAAGAGAAAAATTTAAATGCAAGCTCCTGTTCGGCCAGGAAGACAACGCAGGAGTGGAAGGTGCATTTAATTGTTTGGAAGTCGCCAAACCAAAACAAGTTATTTGATATATAGTACTATTCAAAAATAATATTTGGGTGGGGATAAGGCAAGCGCTTACCTGCCAAGATTTAGTGCCCCAAATAGATTTCAAGTCAATGGTGTTTTTCCAGTGCTCATAGCCACCAACAGCTAATGCGTCCATAAAGGAACTGGAATATAGCAATTTGGTGTGGGTAAACATCACCTTCGGATTTGAAGAAATGTTCAATTTAAAATAATAGGACCCTGGGTTTGATCTGTCAAAGTCTGTAAAGTAAGTACATTTATTTATCAGTGTTTGGGAGCTATCTTGCAGAGGGGTCGGGCTATGTTCCCACTGGGTATAATTGAAACTACCTCGAAGTGTACTTGGTTTATGCAGAAAATGGTTACCGTAATGCTGGTAACAATACAAATTGGCATAATTAGCAGAATTTAAGTACAAATCCTCAGCATTAAAAGCAGCATAATATTTCAAATCAGAAAATAACGATTCAATTGCATGCACGCTCCAATCATCTGAATGAATATTCCTTTTTACCACATCACCCATGGAAACACGAAGCACATTTGGGACATTAATCATTTCTGTCGGTCCATGAATTTGGAAATTCACTGCATCCCATACGATGCCATCTGCAACTGGAAAGGCGGAAATGTTCACAAATGTGTGGTCACTCTTCATGATGTGTGTAGAAGAATGCGGAGCCAAAGTTCCAGCCACAGAGTTCACCGTTGAGCGTTCTGGCAAGTAGTGACCATTGATGAGCAAGAAAAAAACTGTCACAAAGCCAATGGACATGAACAGGAAAATCAGAAATAGCACCAACCAGATGCATGTCCACGGAGGGACCAAAAAATTGTCTCTGAACCAGGATACAAAAATACTGAATTTGGTTGGGACAAATGAAGAGGTGGAAGATGAATCAAAGGAAAAACGAGACGGGTTCAGTGGTGTTGTAGGCAAATGAGCCACTGACTCACTTGCGGGGTAAGTATACTCAGTTTCCTCGTTGCAGGAGGAAGCCGGGAGGTTGAGCAGGCGATCTGGCAAAGCGACCATCCCAATGGTAACATCGGCACATGTGGAGACTGGAGGGCCACGAACAGGATTTCTTGAAATTGCTGGACATGATACCGCAGGTGTTACACTATTCAGAATCGGCCAGATGGTGTAGCTTGACATTGTCCACTGAGATGTATCTGTTGTCTTTGCGACCAGGAAGCGGTGGTAAGATGACTGTACGAGTACCCTTCAAGCCAAGAACTGGAACCGGTGCATGATAAGAGGGGCCAAATTCTTTTTTGTTCTCCACCTTCTCTCGGACTATATCTCCAATCTTTGGAAGCCAGCCGGCAACCGGAATCTGCAGCGCTGCGTCTATGGCTGAGGGTAAGTGTTCGCTTGCAAGTCTGTCACGGGTCTCTTGTAAGTCCTGTAACATAGTAGAATGATTATCTGCATCAAAGTTTGCGGCAGTCGCCGCCATGTCTAGACCATCAAGGTCTGGCACAAACATCTGTATGCCAAAGAGCATTTTGTATGGTGTCCGCCCACCCAGAGATCTTCTAGGGATATTATTAAGTGCACGTTGCATGCCATACAAGTGGGCCAGCCAGTTCCTTCCAGTACCTAAGACTCTAGCTGTAAAGGATTGCTTTAAGTCACGGTTCATTCGCTCCACAATTGAGTTGCCCTCAGGCCTGTATGGAGACTAAAATTGCACCAGCACCCCCATAGACCTCATCGCGTCCTTCTACGCCTTAGAGGCGAACGCTGGACCTTGGTCGGAATGGAAGGTGCCACAGGCAAAAATTCCCACAAAGACACGCAAATCCCTGATGACATTTCGAGCGGCCAGCACTGTGTTGTGGCCAAACCCAGATGAAACGTGTGCACGAATCAACTGCAACTAAGATATATTTATATGCAGTATCAGTAGAAAATGGACCGCAGTGATCAAGGTATACACAACCAAAAGGTTTATTAGAAATGCAGAGCTGTGTTTGTGGCGGACGTGTAACCGTAGAGGGCTTAATTTGCTGACAGATGTCACAAGAAAGGACATAATTACGGGCATTTTATAAAGACAGTGGATAAAGGACTATAATGCCTTGCCACCCTCCCCGTGCTAGTAACTAGTTTATTATAAAAATAGAAGACCTCTGGGCTTTGTCAGGGGGACCCACATCCCACAAGAACTAGATGCAAGGTTTACATCATCGGACAAGCACAGCTCTTCTCCCTGGAAAGGTTTTTCTCCAAGTGCCTCCAACAGGGAGATCACAATATGAAAAGCACACGAATTTCTCCAGTGCAGCTGTATTTCATGTTATGTCTAAGTGCGAGGGGCTGACCAGAACAGCAACAACAAGGGACGTTGTTTTTCGACCTTGTACATTGTGTGCAGACGAAAACCACAGAGAACATCAGAAAAGGTGAAAGGCAGAAATGCAGACAGTTCTAATGTGAACGGTCACAAGCAGAGTCTGGAAAAACAAAGTCACGGAGTAACGTGTGCAAAGGAGGCATCATGGCAGCTAGACCTAAGCTAACTTAGCAATGTCGACCATGAGGCCACAATCCACACTACAGTTCTTTCAGAGTATGATGCTGGCGAGAGCCTAATTCTGTTGCTAAAATACTACACAGGCATGACCTGAAATTTGACATGGCTTGTTTTCCCTTGAATTCCTCTTTTTCCCTCCTTTATATGGGGTGGGGGGCAGATGTATAAAAGGATTTTGCTTTACAAACCTTGTGATTCACAAATTCAATGGTATTGCAACCGCAAAATTCCTTTTTGTCATGTCCAAAACCTATTTTGCGAGTCTGAAAGCTTTTTCAAAATGGTAAAAATTTTGAACGGACGTGAAAATGATGCTCCTCCGATATATGTTCCAAGGATTTGTGAACCCAATTCCAGTCATAAACCATTAAAAAGTTATTGACTCTTCAAAGGAGGTGTCAACTGTTTCACAAAGTGTAACTTGTGCCCAAGGGACCACCTTCCTTTTGAAAATCAGGGTGCCAGTCTATGGAAGAGTACGCAATGGTACATGAGATCATTACCTTCTCTCCCCGAATTATCCAAAACCCACAACTTTTTCATTTTTAAAGCAGTTAAAAAAAAGAGTTTTCCATTTTATAATGAAGTTGAGGACATGGGGATCTTGCCCCTTGCAGGCAACCATCCATCTGATTACAGAAAATTGTGACCTGCATAATGAGTATTAAGTAGGCAAGTCTTTCTGCGACCCCCTGCTGTTCTATATTTTGTGAACCAACCTTTCTGTACACAGATTGGTTTGCAAAATCTGATTCCATTCAGAAAAAGTCACTGCTCAATTTGCATTCAGGTTTTGCTAAAATGAATGAAAAGTGCACCTGGCCCCTAGTTTTCTGGTAACTCTAAGTAAAATGGCTTTCTTCTTAAGTAAAGAATGCAGTTGATTTTATGACACCCTTTGGAAATAAATAAGAAATGGTTGTTTGAACTATAGTGAGCGAAGTATACAAGATGAAACATATTATATGCATTCAACACTCCAAAAACAAAAAAAACAATGACACAGAAACTTGATGGCTGTGTCAGAAGGAATGCAGAATGTTGGCCATATTTAGAGTTTGGCAGTTATGATACTCTTTTACAAATTTTGCGGATATCCCGTCTGCTGTGTTACAATTGAATTATAGCCTACATAGCATTTGTAATAAGGCGGATGGGATATCAGCCATGTTTGTGACTGAGTAATCTGCCAATCTCTGAATAAGGCCCTATATTGCAAGTACCTTTTGGCAGTCATTACATTTTCCATTTCAATAATGGTTGCTGTGAGCGTGTCCTTACTTGACCGAAAGAGCAGATGAGTAGCTTTAACCTTGTTTAGTGACAATTAGGGATTCTCATGGATTGGAGAATGATGTTCCATAATTTAACAGGACATTCTGGGACATCTCACAGTAAATGGGTCCTAATTCTGGAGGTGGTGGTAGTGATGGAAGAAAACTTCTGCTGGTTAATTTTTTCTGCAACCTAATAGAGTACCAGCACTGACGATGGGTGGCAGTGGGCCCCTTTGCATAGGTCTTGATCCCACATAAATGAGGCCATTATCAATGAGAATGCTGCTATGCTACAGATGTGGGAAGTTAAGGCATGCCACAAGTTGAAGCTTCATCCTCACCACCCGACATTGCTTAATAGGCAGCAATGGAAGTGAAAAGTGGTCTTTTGGTGTTACACCACACTACTACTAGCAGTCCATCTCCATTTTTACATAACATAGCCCTCAAAGAGAATTACCCAGGAGGAATAGGTATTGGCTGCCCCTTCAAGAGGTAATCATCTTCATGACTTCCTGTACCACTTAAGATGAAGTAACAGTATGCACTTATGATGCAGTAACTACATACCTTTGATGGCCAACACCTAATAAGGAGTGACAGTACTGTCATACGTAAAAATAAAGTAAGGTAAGTAAAAAAGACTAGAAAGCAAGCCTTTTAAAAATATGCAGCTAGAATCCACGACGGCATCCCTCCATAGATACGACTCCCCACATTCGTTTTGATGTTCAGAAAGTGAGCAAACCTCATTAGTTATCAGTAAGCACTTTCCAAGTATTTGGACTGGCTACTAAGGTTAATGCTTGCAGGGTAGAACACACGCAAACACACACTGCATGATATTGAAGGGAAAGTAAAAATACATAGGTTGTAACTTGGACTTCCATTTCAATCTTATTGGCTCCATGCAGACAGCATATAGCTATGCTGGATGTACACCTTCAACGCTGGAGGCAGTTTGATGGAATAGTTGTTTAGTACTCACCCAGCAAGACTGTACTTCTTTAGTGAAATTTTCCCACATTTTCAAGAATACTGCAACTGGTACAAGTTTTCTATATCCTATCTAATGTATAGTAATGTGCAAATGCTTGGGCAAATGGCAATGCAAACCAAGTACCACTGTTAAAACCTAATGTTAGAGACAGGAAATAAAAGCCAAACGGTTTCTATTCAATGTGCCTTTCTGTACTTGGTGTGCCTATTACATGATCCTAAAATCAGCATCAGCATAAATGACTTTTATTCAGCATACATGCCATAAAAGTTTTCACATCTTCATTATCCATACAATAATATAACGCATGACAATTAAAAAGTATGAGTGTATATCATAGTTGGGAGTTTAAAAAAAACAGCTTTAGGAACGAATCCTAATAATAGAAAAGCGTGGAGCCATGTAAAAAGTTAAAGTGCAAAGATATACAATTAGTAGACATGTAATAAAATGAAAACATTTTGGACTTTTGCGCTTTTCTCCTAATGCCCAGCATGTGTTCCTGGAGTTTGACAACGGTACAAGCAAACAAGGATGCTGCATGTTTCTGGTTAAGTGGTTTTTTTTAAAGAAAATACAATATATTAGGAGCATATCCTAAAAATATATAAGAACTAAGCCAACTAAAAAGATAAAATGCAAAGTTTTACAATTAGTAGACATATGATAACATTAGCACACTCCAGACTCTGAGCTTTTCTTCTGATGCCCCACCTATGTCCAAGACATTTGGCAACAGCACAAGTTAACAGGGGTTAGCATCAGATCTTAAAATTCACAGTCCTTCTTCACTGTTGCGAGTTCCTAGCTGCTTACATATATGTTTTAGCCAATTCGCTCTTGGAAGTGCATATGCCAGACAAGCAAACATTACTTGGACAACAGATTCTATGGGTGCTTTACAGCCAAAATAAAATCTGAGATGTCGATAAATTACAGTGCCAGCTGCCTATGAATACATTCAGGTGGAGTGTACCAAACCTAAACTGGATGCAAAGTTTCCTATCATTTGGTACCTGTATAATATCTAGGGGGCCCATTACGATACCCGGCGTAAAAAAATCCGCCAGGCATGGAAGCGGCAAAAATCCGCCCGCACACACCGCCTGAACACCGACCACGCCATTACGATTACACAAACCGAAAACCGCCATCGGCGGAAAAATCACACAAAATACCGCCCGCTAACGTCCGAGTCGGAGTCAAACCGCCCGCCACGGACGGAAACACGCACGACAACACAAAACCGCCCGCCCTCACGGCCGACACACCGCACGTGAAATTACGATCGCACCGCCATGAGCGCGGAAAAACCACAAATATACCGCCCGCCAGCGCAAACAACGCCGATGAGAATCGACACGGCAGAAGCCATGGCGCCCACGTACCTGCACAGAAACCATCCGCTCACAAAACCAATAGCACACAACATGGCCAACAAGTCCACACAGCAAGGCACGCAAAATACACAAGCACAGTACACATCCCGAAAACACCCCCGGACAAACAAAAAATACAAAGGCCAGAACCCCAGACACAACACACCTGAAAACAACAGACCATGAGGACACACCCACATAGGTGAGTACAAAAGCAGCACTCCCACAGACCACAACCCCTTGCTACATTGCAAACCAGAGAGGAGAGGAGAGGACACAGTGACACAGCAAGGACAGCAGCACACCACAGAAACGCACACATCACTACCACCACCACCACCACCAAACACCGGCACCACAAACCCCCTGCACATTACACAACACACACCGCACCAGCACCACAAACACCATGGCACCACAAAGAATGCCCAAGTACACGCCCATTGAGCTGACGGTCATGGTCGACGAGATCATCAAGGTGTACCCACAAATCTATGGGAACATGGTCCAGCACACACCACTAGCCACCAGAAACAGAATGTGGAACCGGATCGTAGACCAGGTCAATGCAGTCGGGACCCTGCCCAGGAACAGAGGTGAAATAAACAAACGTTGGAATGACGTAAAGAGCCTGGTCAAGAAGAAGGAGGGCAAAAACAGAGAGTTGGCTGCCGTCACTGGCGGAGGGAATCCTGCGCTCTTTAAGACCTTCAAAGCGTGGGAGGAGAAGGTGCGAGTCATAATACATCCGGAGATCCTCGCCGGATTAGCAGGGGGAGTGGAGGCTGGTAAGTACAAACTAATGTATACCAGCACACCGCTATGTACTCACATGCACTACCACCATGCCACAGCTCCCAGGGACAAACACCCCCATGTCCAGCACACAATACACAACACATCACACACACATGCAACAGACACCACCACACACAGCCCAAACCGAACAACTGTAACATACGTGGGGACATGTGTACACTCAGCCAGCCACGTAACCACCAACAGGTCCCCAAATATGCCAGAAGCGCCACAACGAGCACCCACCACACCCATGTGTCCGCCACAGCTGCACTAACCGACAAGTAACAGGTAAGTGGCAGGAACACAAAGTGCAGTGGGTGGGAGGGTGGACAGCCCAAGTACAACACACACCAGGCCCCAGTCCCACAGCACAGCAAGGAGGAGCATCCCCCACACCCCACAGCCACGTGTCAGCCACCGCAGTGCACAACGACAGCCGAAAGGCAGACATCACGGTCCACAGCAATCGGTGTCAGTGGGTGTCCAGCCACCCCCACGACCCACAACACCCCCCACCCCCACAGACCTGCAACATGGAGCACCCCCGCTTAGAGCCATGTGGCATCCAGTACAGTGCATGCACGAACAACTTGCAGGTGGGAAACTGGACAGGGCTGGATTACTGGAGGCATGAGGACCATAACACGACCAACACATGGGACATGTCACGTAGCAGACGAACACGCAGCACCGCCCACCGTCACGAACAAGTGAACAATGTGCACACGGACATGAACAACAGACTCACACCCCACATGACCCATCACATACATAGCAACACCCAAGGAGCCACGTCTGCATGCACAAGCCACACTGAATATAGTACCACACGGCAGCCACTGTGCAACTCATCACACACAACCGAAACACCATTGAAGTCCTGTCCATGTAGCCCCTACTGCCTGTCAACCACACACCCCACAACTACGCCTATGTAAGACAAACAACACTAGACGCAACAGAGCGGAACAACATAAATGCACACGAACACCACTGAACCCATCAAACACACAGACACACCATGCACATACAACATACCATCCATCCGTCAGCCCCAGTCTCATGAAAGGCATGTCATCCGCACAGCTGCCACACATACAGCAGTCACGCTAAGATACATGCCCATGACCAACCATGTGCCAGAAGTCAATGAAGCGCACGACACACTGTGAGCAACAACACACAACATGGGCCACACCCCCCGAGCACTGCAGTGATGCACATGGCACAGGGCAGCACGCACACCAAGGAGATGGGACAACTGCAATACGTTGGCTGGCACACAACCATCACTCACTCATAACGATGCATCCAATGCCATGTCCAGTAATCACAACAGACAGCAAATATGCAGGCCATGTCAAGCATGCACACACCTCAAACCATGCACTGTCATGCTGCCACAACACATGTCACGTTCGGCACCCATGGCTCACAGCATGTACCCCAAAAGCATATCCCCTCCCAAATGCGAATCTGGGGCATGGCCCCCATGTTGCCATATGCGTTCCTAAGCGTTCCATTTGAACCCCAAAAGCATATCCCCTCCCAAATGCGAATCTGGGGCATGGCCCCCATGTTGCCATATGCGTTCCTAAGCGTTCCATTTGAACCCCAAAAGCATATCCCCTCCCAAATGCGATTCTGGGGCATGGCCCCCATGTTGCCATATGCGTTCCTAAGCGTTCCATTTGAACCCCAAAAGCATATCCCCTCCCAAATGCGAATCTGGGGCATGGCCCCCATGTTGCCATATGCGTTCCTAAGCGTTCCATTTGAACCCCAAAAGCATATCCCCTCCCAAATGCGAATCTGGGGCATGGCCCCCATGTTGCCATATGCGTTCCTAAGCGTTCCATTTGAACCCCAAAAGCATATCCCCTCCCAAATGCGAATCTGGGGCATGGCCCCCATGTTGCCATATGCGTTCCTAAGCGTTCCATTTGAACCCCAAAAGCATATCCCCTCCCAAATGCGATTCTGGGGCATGGCCCCCATGTTGCCATATGCGTTCCTAAGCGTCCCATCTGAACACCAAAAGCAAAGTACAAACCAGACCCAGGATGGGCCAGGAGCCCGCAAACACCGGAGTCACAATAAGTAGGGGCACAGCAACACACCCATCGGCATGGCCAATCCGTCCCATGCCACATGTGCACAGCACACAGTCCCATTGCCAAGCACACACAACTACAAATGCTACAGCCACACACACGCCTCCGGGAAACCCATGTACGAGATTGCACGAACTGTTAATGTCAGACGACAACTACATACTTCGCCAGGTGCAACACAATAACAAATCTCATTCTCTCCACAGGTGACGAACTGCTGGATGCTGGGGATGGAGCCAGCAGCCAGCACAGCCAGCCTACAAGCCCCCAACGAGGACACACGGATCTGGAGGATCTGTCCTCCTCTTCGGACACGGACCACCAAGCAGGCCCATCTGGTGTGGCAGGGCTCAGCCGCTCCCCAGGACCCCTCCTACCCACCAACCCATCATCCAGGGCTGCTGAACATTCCCAGCCCCCTGCTGCCACTGTCGTTGCGGCCACACCCACGGTCATTGTGGCCACTACCACTGCCGCAACCGCCACCATTGCCGCACCGACCACCACCGCCGCCACCACCACCACGTCTTCGCTGGCACCAGCCCCAGCGCAGGTGGTGGCCCGGCCGACTGGATCCACCCTGGGAGCCACAGCGAGGACCGTGGTGAGCAATGTGGCTAGTGGGCAGGCCGGTGGCAGCAGGACTGGTAGGAGGAGCAGGGTCAGGGAAACGCCAGCCTCCCCTGGGAGCCATGCCCTGCCTCAAATGGCCAGAGTCCTTGGGGCCTATGAAGAGGCCCAAGGACAATGGGTCCGGTCTGCTTCAGACACGCGTGAGGTGCTGGGGGTGCTGAGGTCCATGGACGCCCGTATGGGCCAACTCGTGGACCTCATGGGCCAGCTGGTGGTGGCGGTGAGGTCACTGCCAGGGACAGCAGCTCCCCTCCGCCACCACCTGCCGGGGCGCAGGGTGGAGCAGCAGTGTCCAGTTCCCCTGCGTCCACAGCCAGTGAGCACACCTCAACCACCAGCATGTCGCAAGCAGGCACCCCCCCTCGCAAACGTGGAAGGGGCCGTCCGAAGTGGAAACAGATCTCCCGGGAGGACTTCGCACGCTCCAAACGCAAGTGAGGCAGCCAGCCAGCCTTCCGCCAGCCTTCAATGAGTGTGTCACACACCCATCACACAGTACATGTCAACAACTACAAGCAATGTACACACATCGCACAGAGCAATAGGGCACAATGCCACAGCCACCAACAGTGGCATACTACCCTGGCCATGGAGCGTTGACACACAGCACGCAGTGAACAAACGGCCACCCTGACACAGCACACACACACCTGCACAGATACAGCCACATCAGCCGTCGTACATGGACACTCACCGTCAAGTGAAGTAGCGGGCGATGAGCTGCTGCCGCACATTACCAGCTTCCTCCTCTGCGCTGTCCTCCTCACTCGAGCTGTCCTGGTCTGCGGGCTGGGGCCCTGGTTGATCTCCGTCATCCACGATGAGGGGATCTGCTTCCGAATGGCCAGATTGTGCAGCATGCAGCACGCCACCACTATCCGGCACACCTTCTGTGGGGAGTACGCCAGCGCACCCCCGGTGCGGTCCAGGCACCTGAACCTGGACTTGAGGAGGCCAAAGGTACGCTCGACCACACGTCTGGTCCTCCCATGTGCCTCATTGTAGCGATCGTCTGCTGGGGTGCGAGGATTCCTCAATGGACTGAGCAGCCATGCCCCATTCGGGTACGCAGAGTCACCTGGGTGTGAGGGACACAGAGAACCGTTGCAATTCCAACTGGACAGGGGACAGCATCGCACAACCAGCACGCTACACCACTCCACATACTCACCGACAATACAGGCACGATCCTGTTGCATATTGGACATCAGTCGTGGCAAGATGCTGTTGCGCATTATATGTAGCGTCATGGGCCGAGCCTGGGAACTTTGCACACACGTGGGTGATCACCATGTCCGCAAGGCACACCACTTGCACATTCAGGGAGTGCGTGTGCTTCCTGTTGCGGTACAGGTGCTCAGTGGCCTGTGGTGGAACAAGGCCAACATGTGTGCAGTCAATGGCTCCAACGACGTGTGGGATTCTGCCAAGGGCATAGAATGCACCCTTCACTGCCGCCAATTCACGAGCCCTGGGGAAGCGGATGTACCTGTTTCGGTACAGCATCATGGCTGCCAGTACATCCCTCAGCACCTTGCTGAACATGGGCTGGGACATCCCTCCTCCAATGCCCACTGTGTGCTGGAATGACCCAGTGGCGAAGAAATGCATGGCGGCCATCACCTTAGCCGTGGGGGTGACAGCAGTCGGATACACCCTGCGGGGACGGAGATGGGGTTCTAACATGGCACACAGTCGATGCAGGGTTGGCCTGTCCAGCCGAAACTTCCTAATAACCTCTGTATCGTCCATGTCCGCCAGCAATTGGTATGGGCGGTCAATGTTCGGTCTCCGCCTAGGGACAATGGCAGAGGACACATGTCAAAGCAACACGACACATAGCAATTTCGCATACACATCACTGACATGACTGAGCAAGCACATGAGCCACAGCCCAGCTGTCAAGCTGGGACGGCACGGCCACAATACACTTACACAGGTCTCCCAACAATGGCAATGGCTAGTGATACAAACCACTGCCATGTGCATGCACATGGGGATCTAGGCCCCAATGACTTGCGGGGCGTGCTGATGGGGACTGACTGCATATCCGTCAAGCGGCAACGCCACGGCAACATGAATGTCTGCTGAGCATGGAACTGCTTCCGCGGCTGGATGAGTATGGCACACGACGACGACGATGTGGGCACAGGCTGAGCGGCCAAAACAAGTGGGACCTGTGGCACGAGGGGATATGAGACCGTAGTAGGTGTCAGCACTGCACCCTATGTACAGCACTGTACGGATCACACCTCCCGAAACATTGACAGGTGTCCACATTGACAGCCCCATGCCAAGACGGCTGTGTGCTTGCAGTCACACGTCACAGGTGAGAGGTTACATTGCACGTGCCAGGTGGCAGACGTACATAGTGGGAGCTGGCATGTGTGTGCATGTGTCTCCTGTTCAGGATCCACCAGATGGGCGCTGACTCTGTACTGACCATTGGACACAGCATGTTCCGTGGAAGGCTTGTGTGTGTGGGATGGTGGCACTGGATGTGCCTCCGTTGTGTGGGGGGCCATGCACAGGGCGGGTACGTCGATGATTGCGCATTGTTGGTCACGGTGGGTGCACCAACTAAGATGTGTTGCCCTGTGTTCAATTCCTATGTCCGCATGATGATGGACTGTAGATGTGGGCAGACTACACATTGGTCGATGTGCTGTCTATATGCATGTGCCTTCACACCAGGCACAGCTGCCCCTGCACATGTGACCCCTGCTGGACTCGCTGCTGGGTCTGTGGAGCTGATGCACCTTCTGCGCGTGGGGCGGACAGCTCTCCTCACTTCCCTCATTGCGCATGTCATGACTTTGCCGCAGGTGACATGGATCATGGAGGGCCCACCTGTACGCGTGGGTAGGCTACACATGATTGTACACTGGTCGCCACCCCCAGTCAGTGTTTCGAATGGGAAGGTTGTCGTGCTGGTGGTATGTTCGATGTGGCGGATGGGCGGGCCTAGGTGCGGGCTTACATTCCGGACATGGGGGTAGTTGGATTGGCGACTAGTTGCAGTACACACGGGACACGTCTCTTCCTTTCCACATCTGGGTCATCCCTTGTACTAACTGACAGTGATACAGTCATCTTCGCCCCAGCCCTCATGTCCTCCCCTCGCTCCCCCAATATGCATGCTCACCTGCGAGGCTAGCGCTTGCACAGGCAGCCCCAAGCTCGCACCAGAGAGGGCAAGGAGTGTATGTGTGGGTCCAGTTGCACGAGTGGGCTGTCTCAGGGTATGATGTGTGGCAGGACGCCGTCCACCTGCGTGGTGCCCCAAATGGAGACCCGGCCTGCATGGACTATGCATCACAGTCTTCGCCTTCCGGATCCGCCACCTGCGACACCCAGTGGCTGTGGCTGCCCTTGCGGCCAGGCCGCGTCCGTCTGTGGCTGATGGCCCACACATTCACTCTTTGGCCTCTCTGGGGAGGGCTCGGGGTGGTGGCGCACGCGCTTGCACTTAGTCGCAATGGCATGTGGCGTGGTTGGTATGATGGGCAATGGATGGGATGGTGCGAGCCACCTCCCGTGACGTCAGTGCTGCTCGTGCTGTGGTGCGTCCCCCCTACACTTCCATTTGACTTGTGCCATGCTAGACGTTGAGGTTCTATTGCCTGCGTGATATGACCAGGAGGAGCGCGAGGAGACCTCTCACACACCATGCTCCACTGCCATCCCATGCCCTGTATCGCCTGTGCGGATTGACTATGTTGGGGTTACACCTGGTCGACTGGGGCTGTGTGTGCCTTGTCAAGGGGCATGGCGGGCGCACAACAGGATCCAGCTTGTCCACAGAGGGTGGGCTGAGGTGCGCCTGGTACCGTTTTGTACGTGTGCCCGGCTGCTGTGCACACACGTGTTCACTCCCCCCCGACAGGTGTCCTCTCACAATGCCCAGGGAAGCGGTGGTGTACTGTTCATGACCCCTCCCAACACGGCGTGCTCCAACTTGGCATGTGCGCATCTACCCGTCGCACCCACCCACTTAAGCACTGCGTCCATACGACTTCACACGACACATGTGTGTCTTCCACAGTAGTGCTACTCATTTGCGTTGACATCCAATACCAGTGGACTACATGGTCATGTCACGACTGCCGTGTACTTCACATACTCTCATCCTCTCTCATTCGTACTTGTGAAATGAGTCAGCGGAGACAGTTTTGGTTTCAAACATTATATTGAGTCTTCTGTCCTCTGTGATGCAGTATAGTGGACACTACTGGCAGCGGAATACATGTTGAGGATATACTGAGCATGATTGCAAATGGGATAGGGTGTGGGGTTACATGTGATTGGCTGTTGCATGTGGGATGTGGGCTTCAGAGTGACATCTGCTTGGCCAAGGCTGTGCTAATGTACATTTACGTATTGCTGCGGAGCTGCGGACTTTGACACAGACGGTATACATGTAGCCTACCAGACCGCTTGGCATCATGGGCACAGTCCATCTCAGTTCCATGTGACAGGTTTGCTGCGGTTGTTCTTCATGCACGCGTGCATGTGAGATGACATCAGGGCATGTGCTTGCGTGCATGCAGCGGCGTGCCACTTGTTGTTGCACTGTGGTGGTTACTGGACATGTCACAGTCACTGGGGTCGTGTTGTTGTTGTATGCACTTGTCGTCCATGCAAAGGTCCTGGTATGGGATTCCCGGGGCGGGGGTGGGAGGGGTGCAGCACCCACAGACTCCAGGCGACCTATTCATGTCCACTGAGCGGTGTGTGTGTCCATGTGCGCTGGATCCATGTCGTGTCCTGGTTGTTCGTGCTGTTCCGTCCATGTGGGTGCGATACACAGACCCCATGCCACTGCCTCCCAGGATGCATGCGGTGTTCCTGGATGTGATGGGGAACAGTGTGCATGTCCCGGTCATATCCGATGTCATGGCGATGTCGTTGATGGTGTGGTTACAGTTGCCGGTCGTTTGGTATGGCTGTTGTGGTGGTGACTGGCCAGTCCGTGCGGAAGCTAAGCATGGGTGCGGGGTTGGACATCATAGGTCACTCGGGGAACCTGCGTTGTGGTCCGACGAATTGACAGGTTGTCAGGTATGCGATGCCGTCCAGCAGGGCTTCCATGTCATTGGTGGTGTACATGTTTGCCAGCCAATGTAGCGGATGGTGGCTGTCAAGGTGTTGTTCGTAAGTTGTCCCTTGGAGGACCATGATGGGGCATGCTGGGTGACATTCGATGTAGCTGTTCTCGATGATCCGTCGTGTGGAGGCACAGTGGTCCCATTTCAGTGCGGGTGCGATGTTGGCCACATACGCCATGCCCCCATAGGCAGAGCAGGCCCTGTCGTGTGCGTCCAGAGGGAGGAGTAGTGGTAGCAGGTCCGCCTTCAGACATGCCGGGTTGGAGAGGCATATCTCCACGGGATGCTGGTAGGGACACCTCCGACAGTAGAAGACGGGCATGACGCAGCTGAACAATGTGATGCGGTAAGTCAGTCGGTAACTTACGTTCAGCAGGGACAGGAGATCGCATCCCAATGTATGGAACAGGTTGGTTTTGTACAGCTTGAGCTGTTCGGCGTAGTTGGGTAGGTGTGTTGCGGTTGCCATTTCGCAGCGGTGCGTTGTGGTGGCATGCTCCGGCTGTGTGTGCAGTCTGCAATGTGCACGCTCCGAGGTTGCTGTGAGCTCTGTGTAGTCGTAGGGAGACAGGACTTGTGTTCTGTTGGCTTGTTTGGAGGACACGGGCCCTCTTCCCACATGCTTCTCAGACAGTTCAAGGTCAGTGATGTGTGACTCCTTCCAATTAACTTGCATGTGGCCGACATGGGAGAGTGTTTTCTTCTTTCTTCCCCGTCCGTTGTGTGCTTCTGTGATATGCGCTATCTGCCCTGTGGTCGGTCTCCTCGGCATGCCTGTGTTGGTCTATTCTTGGACAATGGCTGTATTCACCGGCTTCTGTCGTAGGGCTGTGGTTTCGGAGTTGGAATGGAAGGTCATTCAGTGCTGTCTGCTCTCCCTTGTGTGGGCGGCAGGCTGCCTTTCCGCTCTGCGTTGGGCCTTGTGTGTGAATGTTATTCTTGGGCCACCTGTTGTCGGTCCCCGGGCTCTTTGGTGTTCCGTTTTATATGTCTTGTTCATATGTGCAGGGTGGTATGGGTGTTTCAGTGTGGTACTGGCGTTCCTCTTCCCGAAGGAGCCCTGCTTCTCCTAGTTGGTGTTGCCGCCGCTGTGTGCTACGCCATGTTTGTTACACTGGGGTGTGTCCTGCTGTTGCGTGTCTTCACTGACATGTGTGCGTCGGTTGTGTGGCGTTGGGTGTTGTCCGTGAATTGGGCATTGGGGACATGTCTGTGGCAGGCCTGTCACGTGTCATGTGCGTTCGGGGTGGGGCTGATGTGTGTGCTGCTTGGTTGTGTCCCTGTGTCTTTGTGCGACGCATGCATGGCGCTGCGGTTGGCCTCTGCGTTGTGCGCATGTGTGGCGGCGTCATCGGCGCTTTGGGGCCGTGACGGGGTGGTTGCTTCCTAGTCCCAGGTGGTGTGTACACATGTGTTCCGCGATGTTACGATTTGGCCTGTGTGTCATATGTGGATGCAATGGTGGATGTGTAGTGTACACGCGCTGGTGGGGGTTGTCCGCTTTTTCCGCCCTTGCACTGTGTGCGCTGTTTGCGTGCACTTGTTGTGTGTGTGCCTACCTGCGTCTCCGCGGTACGTTGCGTCCTTGGTGGTGCATCAGCAGGAGCATGGGGAGGGCCTGCAGTGCTGGATTCATGCTCGGGGAGCCGCTTCTTCGTTGTCCGTGCTCGGCATCCGTGTTGCCGCTTCGGTTTGTCGTACGGTATCTCTTGGCCGTGGGAGCCGTTTGTTTGCGGCATCGTAATTTATGCGCCGGGCGGGACGTGTTTCGTCGGACGGTGTGTGTCAGTTGTGCTGCGCCGCTACGTGAACGGGCGCACTTTGATGGCGGACGGTGTTGCTGGCTTGCCGGCGGTGTTTGGCCTACTTTTCGCATCGTAATTGGGCGGGCGTGTGGACTGCTGCGTGCCGGCGGTAACTGGTGCTTTTGCATCCGCCAGCACGGCGGTGGTGCTTCCGCCCGCCATCGTAATGGGCCCCAAGGTAACTCTCCAAGGAACTATCCAGTTTGTGATCCATAAACTCAGTTGTTGGGCCTTGTGTGTGAATGTTATTCTTGGGCCACCTGTTGTCGGTCCCCGGGCTCTTTGGTGTTCCGTTTTATATGTCTTGTTCATATGTGCAGGGTGGTATGGGTGTTTCAGTGTGGTACTGGCGTTCCTCTTCCCGAAGGGGCCCTGCTTCTCCTAGTTGGTGTTGCCGCCGCTGTGTGCTACGCCATGTTTGTTACACTGGGGTGTGTCCTGCTGTTGCGTGTCTTCACTGACATGTGTGCGTCGGTTGTGTGGCGTTGGGTGTTGTCCGTGAATTGGGCGTTGGGGACATGTCTGTGGCAGGCCTGTCACGTGTCATGTGCGTTCGGGGTGGGGCTGATGTGTGTGCTGCTTGGTTGTGTCCCTGTGTCTGTGTGCGACGCATGCATGGCGCTGCGGTTGGCCTCTGCGTTGTGCGCATGTGTGGCGGCGTCATCGGCGCTTTGGGGCCGTGACGGGGTGGTTGCTTCCTAGTCCCAGGTGGTGTGTACACATGTGTTCCGCGATGTTACGATTTGGCCTGTGTGTCATATGTGGATGCAATGGTGGATGTGTAGTGTACACGCGCTGGTGGGGGGTTGTCCGCTTTTTCCGCCCTTGCACTGTGTGCGCTGTTTGCGTGCACTTGTTGTGTGTGTGCCTACCTGCGTCTCCGCGGTACGTTGCGTCCTTGGTGGTGCATCAGCAGGAGCATGGGGAGGGCCTGCAGTGCTGGATTCATGCTCGGGGAGCCGCTTCTTCGTTGTCCGTGCTCGGCATCCGTGTTGCCGCTTCGGTTTGTCGTACGGTATCTCTTGGCCGTGGGAGCCGTTTGTTTGCGGCATCGTAATTTATGCGCCGGGCGGGACGTGTTTCGTCGGACGGTGTGTGTCAGTTGTGCTGCGCCGCTACGTGAACGGGCGCACTTTGATGGCGGACGGTGTTGCTGGCTTGCCGGCGGTGTTTGGCCTACTTTTCGCATCGTAATTGGGCGGGCGTGTGGACTGCTGCGTGCCGGCGGTAACTGGTGCTTTTTGCATCCGCCAGCACGGCGGTGGTGCTTCCGCCCGCCATCGTAATGGGCCCCAAGGTAACTCTCCAAGGAACTATCCAGTTTGTGATCCATAAACTCAGTTGTTAACCTCCCCCGGTATTTTACTAAACTCAGCTTGTGCTACCCAAACCTAATACCATGATTTTACTTGGCCTTTTGAGGGAAGTGATGAGAGGTCAGTATTTTCCCAAGTTCCCTGTAACCCAATGTCAAATAATAGTCTCCCCACATTATTCAACCAGCTAATTTTGCTAAATGTATCCAGGCGGCTGACCTCTGTGAGAGAATGAGCATAGGGGAACAGATCTGGAGTGGACCTAACTCTCATCCAAAATAACAACAAGCGGAGCTTATCTTTGTCCGCAATAGATTGCCTACCCATATCCTAAAATCACTCTATATGACTTCATGTTTGGGCCAATGTGGGCAACCAATGATTACAAGGCATGTATTCAATTGTAGGAGTTAAAATTGTGGGGTTGAGTAATTTTAGGGAAATGATTTTTCTCTTTGTTTTTTCATATATTTTGGTTTAGATAAATGCTGATGTGTTGCACCATTGTACAGTCATGTTTGTTTATTGTGAATTTCTAATTTAATAGAAATGAGTTAAACTAACTATTTAATTTATATTTTCTATTTGTTTGGTTTCTCTGTTGCAATAAAAAATAGCATTTGCAGAATTATGATAACATGAGCTAAAGCAACAAATTGTGTGAAAAACACTTCAATCTTTGCATATTTTATGCTGAAAGAGGTGAGAAATTCACCACCTTCCAAATACATATTATAAACTGTGAACTCTCTAAATTGGCTGTGAATAATTTATGCACTTAGCTAATAACTGGAAAAACAAATCAGATCAGTATTTTTATTGTACATAAAACATATAGCACCAGCTGAATTCAACACCTAGTAATGAAAATTGGAGGTATGAATCATTTTTATAGTACGAATGTCTGGTAAACATTTGTATATAATTAAAACATCTGTGTCAAAATGCAAATAGTTACACCACAGCTTAATGCATCAATAAGAATATATAATATATTCTCAATTGAAACACTTTAAATAAGCTACAAGTAGAGTAATTGTCATTCACATATTTTGCGTCTGTGGGGACCACGCCATTTCAGATAACAAGTCTACAACCTGGTCTTTCAACAAGCCTATTGTATGCTTCATATATGTGCCCTTTACTTGTCTACCTTAAACGCTAGGCATGCTGCATATAGGGCCCAGTTCATGCAATGTGTGGCCTTGTAAATAGCATGAACTTTGCAAAAGGTCATGATCTTTGTATGGTAAATACAGCTGTGTCCATTGTCTAAGCATGTAATTACCACAATGGTCCTTATTAAAACCATGTGCATGCTACAAATGCCAGAAACATTCCCTTCAACTAGTAATATCATAGGTATATATGGCTTGGTTGCAGTCCATGCCATGTGCATGATACCAACAGATGTGCCTTGTCCGTGCTACTCAGTGCATGGTCAAAGGTCATTCCTTGTGTGCACTATTGTAAGAGATGGGATTATCCATTTAGTAGAGCTCATCCACCAAATTAGTAGACTAGCTCTTGTTAGGTCAGGGTAGACTTTTATTGAGAACATTGGGCTCACCTCTGGTAGCTTATAGTGCAAGTGCCATGCCTAACACAGATTTAAAACATAAAGCAACATTAGTAGAAATAAAAGAAATTCAATTCAATGTGCAACATTATATAGGAATGCCAACATTGAATAAGGGGGTTAGGGGGTATTATTTTGAAGTTTCAAAGTCAAAAAGCACCAAGAAATAGCAAAGAGCTAATGGAAGTCCAAGGGTGCACATAACCGGGTCTTATCTGTCCTTTCAGGTTGACCGCAGTGAAGTGAGGGTTGGATAAGACTAGCAGTTGCCCAGGTAACCAAGGTTCTTTTATGGTATTTAAAATCTGTCAGTGGAGAAATGATTTGTCTTGTGGCAAATGTTGGTCCCACAAGCTGAGATACACTGGATGTAAAATCCAGTTAAAACCTTCAGTTTTGGGGCCAAAAATTGCAAACGAGGCAAGTCAGAACTCATAAGAATTTTTGTATCCGTGGTCAGGTGCAGCTTTGTTGGACCCTGCTTTTTACCTACCAACTTTGTAGCTCAGAGTCCCCCAACAGGATGTTGCTGACAGCTGTAGCTGGGCAGGGTTCCATGCGGCTGTATACTTGAATTCCAAGGTCCAGCTGAAGCTGCAAAATTCACTGCTAACAATCCATATTATGACAGCACAGGAATTTTTGCTTACCAAGGCCTTATCTTTCTTGGGTGAACTTGGCACCTCATCCACATCTTCCAGAAGTCAATTTTTCAAATGTCCCACTTTTATAGAGTGCTCACTAACCCTGGGCAAAGCACTACGCTACGCTCGCGTAGTTTGCGAAGTTTGCGCTACTTCGCACAACGCGAATTGCACGTAGCACAGTGCAAACACACGTAGCGTAGTGCAGCGGTCATTTTTTGCTTGCTCGCGGTCCTCAACGTCAAGTTGGCGACCGCGAGCGAGCAAAATGACATCCCGGCGAGATTCTCAACGCGGGGAGGTCAGGTTTCTCATTGCGAGTGGTCGCGTATGCTCGCGACCGCTCGCGATGAGAAACTACCAGTCCGCGTTGAGAAAGCTGCCGCTCGAGTAAAAATCTACTCGAGCGGCAGTAAAAGACAGCTTGCACTGTGCAAGATGCCGTTTTCAATGAATGCACAGTGCGGACAAGCATCCGGCACTGTGCAATCATTGCGAACAGTGCACTACGCAGTTCGCGTAGTGCTACGCGTAGCTCGCGTAGTGCGAACTGCACTTTGCGTAGCTTCGCGTAGCGCTACTTCGCGAACTACGCCCAGGCTTAGTGCTCACATTCTTCCTCTTGGTCAGTCCTAAAGATTCCAAACTGCAATGACAACATCTAGGATACCAGGGAATAGACATAAGTGGGAGGCAAACTCAATCACACTCTTCAACGAAGGCACAGCGTAGTCTACTGGTCAGCTGTTGTTTCTGCCTTTGTTGTGCTTTATGTGCCTCAGACCGGAGGTCAGCTGGTCTGAACCTTGTATAGTGCTTCTAAAGATTGTGTTGAAGGTAAGCAGGTTAGTTCTAAGTACTTCCACATTCAGATACATACAACTGGTTCTCCATCTTCCTATCTCTCCATGTATAGTTGTCTTCTTATATACAAGAGGTGGAAACCCAAAGAAATAATAGTAATTCCAGCAGTTAATGGTGGAGGGCCTAAACCTATCTTTGGGACATTTCCAAAGAACACCATATTCCACTTATACACCCTGTTCTCTGACTTGGGGTAATAGTATCCCAGAAGGCCCTATTATAGGGGTTTATAAAATATCAGAACCAAAGTGCTTTGAAGTATTAGTACACTATATACTGGACTTTCCTAAATGATGGAAGCCCCCCATTGCTTAACAGAAGCCATTTCTCTGCTGTCATTTATTCCACATGGGAGCCAGTAGGGTCAGGGGCCTGTATATGTCCAACAATTTCGACTCTGTGATCTCAGGTCTCTGTTCGTGCAGCTTTTGGGATCAGAAGAGTCCTGTTTTTGACAATGTTTTTTTCTGGTGAAGACACTAATGAGTTTCTGTCTTACATTACCAAACCTCTCGCTTCAAGTCATCTCCTTAGTCTGCCTGGTAAATAAACGTAAGTGGCTTACAGGCATTTCTCCTACACAACTCTTGTTCACTCTATGCAGGGCCCCACAAAGTGCATTCTGGTAGGGCTGCCAAATGCACTCTTGTTCGTTGCTGTGGTGCAGCACTAGTTCCTTTCCCCTTCCGTTTTATAGTACATGTCACAAGGGCATGCAATTGATTTACCCTATCTTCTAAAGACACCCTGCAGTCCCAAAGAAAGTTTAATTCAAATCTATCACTTCCTTATTAATTAAGAGAGACATATTTTTAAACAATCCATCGTTCATTTGAAAATGGTGGAATGCTGGTATGACCTTGCTTTACTGTAGGAATCTACTTGAAATCCTGGATCCGGATGAAACCTTTGTGTAATTAGAATAACATTTTGATTTGACTTTCTTAGAAGCAAATTAAGGATTGACTTTCCTCTAGTATCAAGGCCATTGTTGAGAATTCTGCGGCGTTAGTTAATATCTTATTCTCTGAAAAATGATCAATAGTAGGTATTGTTTGGTGGTATAAAATATTGAGTGAAAAATTCCAAATACTTGTATAGAATATTTTTTCTAAAATTGGAAAGAAAGAGTTTTACGGGAAGGATTTATATGCCAGAAGGTGTATTATGCTCTGAGGATTTTTAATATAAAGCAAATACCAATATCTCTCCCTGATGCCCTAGATGCAAGAATGAAAGTATTGGAAAGTGGCCACTTATGTTCTGGAGGCCAATCTTAAAGGAGCATTAGAGTGCAAGCTTTGACTTACTCAAGATTTAATGCAGTTATATGTCGAACCTTGCCCTTTAATAACTTTGTAGGGTTTTTACTTACAACTATTTAGGGTAGCTCAGACAACAATTGGCAATATTTGTGGCAAAATCTTTATTTACAGTATAGGCGCCTTCTTGTGATCATTGGTTTCATAAGATGCATATAATGGAAATATTAGAACATTTATACACATGTAGGATAGGCTCAATAAAAACATTCCTTAAAGTCTGTCAATATTTATCTGACTCCGTTTGAGGGATCAGAGCTACTGCCTAAGAATCAATTGAAGGGTATATGCACATATTATGAATTTTATGATGCACGTGTTTCTTTCTTGCCGTACTATGACTTTTTCCTCAATTAAATAACCTTTTTTTAGCGCTTTATTTTAGTTTTTAGTGGTACAATAAAGAAGGAGAAGCACAGTGACCTCTGCAGAATTCACTGTATACAACCAAAAAAAAGACCTAATATGCACCTGTCTGTACATTAACTATTAAGACAATGTTGTCACAGCATCCTCCCAGCACATCGCCATGCGCCCCTTAATCCAATAATCAACTCTCATAGTTGTTGACCCTCCCCCCTTTGCTTCCCAGGTAGTCAATGGTTTTTCGTTAGTTTCATGCAGACTCTTGTACATCGTTCATCTCCTGTCTTCTCCCAGCAAGGTAGTTTCTCAGTTCCTGTGATGCGAGCCCCTGGGCAGCAATGTAAAATAAGTTTCAGAATTTTCATTACATGATGCTAGATCTGTGAGCCAATTAGCAACAGTAAGTGGCGGTCCCCTTCCCCATGAAATAGCCACAACTTTTTTTCCCAGCAACAGGGCCAGGCCAACAAGCTTTCTTCACAGGGGCGGCTTCTCCGCTATGGCAGAGGAGCGTCGCCCCACTGCTTATAAGCAGTGTAAAGAAGAGAATTATAAAATGATAATAACTTTAAGTTATTATCATTTTATGCTTCCTGACGTGTCCTGCTACTTTGCGGCGGGCGGGTGGGCGGGGCTGCTTTGCTCTCCGAGCAGGGGAGGAGTGGTTTGCCCACTCCAAAGTGCGCAATGACTGTTTGGTCAGCCTTCTCGGGCCGTCCAAAACAGTCATGCGCACTTCCCTGTTCTCCATGCAGGCTGCATTACAGCCTGCATGGAGAACATGCCCACCCCTCCAGCCCCTGGCTGAGCGCCGTGTCACGGCGCTCAGACCAATCGCCACGCTGCCATTGCAGCGTGGTGATTGGCTTAGGAGAGGGAGCCTGGCTGCCTGGTTCCTGTTCCTGTCAGAGGCAAGAGAGCTGGAGAGCAGGAGCAGAGAAGACGCGGCGGGACCCGTCGAGGTAAGTTTAGCTTTTTAAAAATGTATTATTTTGCCCCCCAGCACTACACCATCCGCGACGCCCCCCTTGCATCCCTCCCTCGCGAACCCCGCGCCCGCCCCCCCACCCGCGAGCCATGCCGGCCGCCGCTGTTTCTTCGGTGTTTCAGTATCCCTTTAACATGGCCCAGAAGTGCCTTCAGGGCCTCTGGCTATAGTGTCAGTTCCAGGTCCTGGAGTGGTGCCTGTCGATAGTCATGAAGCCAATGTGTGGCAAATTGTACTTGTGCAACACAGTAATACAGCTCTAAATGTGATAAAGCAACACCACCCTGCTCCTACGTGCTCAGCAATAACCTCCAAGCAATTTGTGGTTGCTTGCTCTCCCAAGTGCGTTTGATTAAAGAGGATTGTAACCGGTTAAAGAATCCACAAGTGAGTGGATTCAGGATATTCTGGAACAGATATAGGGGTTGTGGAAGTATCACCATCTTTATGAGGGCGATATGGCCCACCATCATTATGAGTAATTTGATCAACTTATCAATATTTGTTACCATTCTATCTATTAGAATACCATAGTTCTCTCATATTATGACTGTCGTATTCAAATCCCGAGATAGAGGGCAGAGTCCACTTGCCACTGCAGGGAATATATAAGTTGTGGTGCTGTCCATATGTTGCATTATAAGTGTTTTGGACCACATCATGGTAAGGCATGAGCAACACCCAAATCAGTGGTCTCAGCTAGGATGGGGTCCAAGTTATTGCTGGGGTCTCTAACAAGAAGTAATATATCATCAGCGTAAAGTGACCGAACTGAATGCCACTGTGACCGTGCACTTCTCAGAGCCCACTAACCAAAGGCGCCAGAGCAGAGATTATCATAGATAGGGGACATCCCTGCCTTTCCCTGCATTGTATTTAATTGAGTGATCTTTCACACATATTATTTCCATCGGTTTGGTATAAAGCAAGTTGATCCATTTTATCATTGCTGCACCTAGACACATTTCCCTCATCACCTTTATGAGATATGGCCAATCTATAGAGTCAATGGCCTTGGCAGCTTCCAAGAACACTGCAACTGCCCAAAGCTCTGGATTGATCTGGGGTAGGACAGCAAAAAGGGTACGAATAATATTGGTTGTAAGCGCATCAAAGTATGAATTTTGATTGTTCGGCAAGACCAGGTTGTTCTGTATCAGTTCCAATTGGACCCCCAAGATTTTCTCCAGGAACATATCAATATTTATTAAGGATAGTGGCCTATATGAGCCCCCGTCTTACACAGGTTTCCCAGGATTAAGAAGAGTGATGACCACCGACATCTGCCTGCACAGTGGGCAGGAGTTCACCCTTCTGAAGGGCTTCATTTTACATAACTAGCAGAAAGGGGGCAAGGAGATAACTGTATTCTTTGTCAAATTCTCCAGGTATGCCATTGATGTCCGGCGCTTTACCATTCGTAAGGTCTCTGATGGCACAGATACATCCTCTGCAGTGATTGGGGAGCACAACAATTCTCGCTCTGCCCTTTCCATCCAGGGCAGTGTGATCCGCTCTAAGTAGTTTGTGAGCCCCTTCTGAGCCGCTTGGTGTGTGAAAGTATATAGGGTTTGATAAAAGGTCGTGAACTCTACAAGGATATCTACCGAGTGGAATTTTTCATCCACTTTAGTGTGATCATGGTAGTAATATAGTCTGATGCCGATTTAGGTTTAATCAATCTGGTCAATGTGGGTCCAGGTATCTCGCCCTCCCCATAGGTCCAGGCATACTTCCCAAAGAATTTGACGTCCTGGTCCTCTTCCCTCTCGAAATCCCCTCAGTTTCAACTGAATCTGCCTAAGTGGGCCGGTTCCTGAATTATTTCATACCGGGACTCTAGCTGTTTCAGGTGGCACTCAATGCGACCAAGAATGTCTCTAAACGATTTAAAAGGTACCATGACCCTTCGATATACACTACCCTCATATCACGGCCTTGAAGGCCTCTCAGACAGTTCCACGGGTAGGAAAGAAGCAACAGGGAGTATTCGGAATGATGCTGCATGTGGTGCTCACAGGGAGGTTTGTCAATGCAGCTCAGACTTGATGAACAGTTTCTTCACCTCCCACCAGCACGGTGGACCGATTCTCCACTACTGTGATGCACATGGCTCCGTGTCATGTATGGAACATTCACCCAGTGCTTTTTCAGACAACATTTTTGAGGATATGGCATAACGGCTAGAGCTGCCAACTTTGGAGCTAGGGAACCAGGTTCGTGTCTCGTCGTCAGCTCAACATCCTGTTATTCTGGGCAATTCACTTAATCTCCCCTTGCCTACCGAAAATGAATGTGTCTTTGAGTAATGTAACTGGTGTCATGTAAAGCGCTCCAATACCTCTGGGTCGAGTTTGCGCTGAATAAAACTGCAAAAAGAAACAAAAGAAAAACAAACATAACTTGCACTGCTACACATGGATGCCTATAATTAGAATAAGAAAAGCAAACCTAAGGGACCCAGCTTAAACATTGCATTGCCTAAAAACCAAAAACTGCTTCCTTAGCTTTGTAATGCAAAGATGATCCAGGTTCTACGTAAATTGAGGTTTAGTTTGCACGTATGCGACCCCCTTGCAGTCAAACTATAGATGCAGACATGGAAATGACAAAGCAGAGCTATCTTTCCAGACCTTCCGATCGGTCGTTCCACATGTTTATCTTATTGCTTCCAAAAGATATCTTGACAACCATTGTGACAACATTGCCACATCCGTAGGGCCTACATTATAAAGTGATACCTGCTTCACGAGCATTGCATAATACCCCACAGACTGCGGGCCATATTACGGGTTAAAAATACACACTGCCTCCCAAGACAATGATGTTTTTATTTACGTATCAAGCAGCAGGCCGTTGATTCCCTTCTGTAAGCCCCAGTAAACACCTCCTCCTCCCTGACCGTGTTTTGTGTCAGTTTGAGCTCAAACTCCGTAAATAGTGCGGTATCAATGGTGAGAGGGGCCCCCGCTGGGACCAGATGCCATCTTCTCTTTCATAGACTCCGAGAACGTCCTGACATATTTCATGCCTCTCCTACGTGGAAGTCTTTGAAATGGAAAGGAAAACAGCTTTTTCTGTCAACCTGTCACTGATATAAGCTCTTCCATTCCGTCTGGATGGGTAACTTTTGAAACAGATTCCTCGGTCCTGTGCGTATCGGAGAACCCCCTCCCGCCTGTTGTCAGCTGTTTCAGGTCTTGAGGTATATATAAGTCTACAGTGTGTCACGGCACGAAATTAAACATTCTTTTAGAAATGGAATCGGACATGGACAATCAATACAAACTGGCATTAAATGAAGATAATTCGTGGCTTTCAACAGGCACCGTGTCATGGCGGCCGCTGTGAGGTGAAAACACCGCAAACTGAGCCGACATTTGTGTGTTTCCACAGTGACCTTGTAGTCACTGGTGAGCGGGGTCCTAGCAAAAATGGTCAAGCCAGCCTTGCCCCTACACTCGACGCTTTTTCTCTTTCCATCATCTGTTCTCTCCTCCCTCTCTCTTTCGTTCCACCCCACTTCTCCCTCTCCCATCTTTCTTCCCACCTCCCTCCCTACCCCTCTGACTTTCTCTCTTTGAAGCCCACCCCGCACCTCCTGCTCAACTAAAGCGGCAGAGGCACCAAGCATCCAATGGCTCCAGCCCACAGGGGAAATGCCCGATGGAATAAACAGCCAGTCCGGCCATACTGGTGAGCCAACCCTATGGTTTTGTTGCTTCCTTGCAGAGTGATAGATTTGATAGTGGAGAGAGGCACTCAAAATATAACAGTTTTCAGACAAGGAAAGCTGAGGACAGGGCCGGACTGGCTGTAGCGGGCACCCAGCTTTTCCTCGGTGTGCCGGAGGGGTGGGGGCCAGTTTGGTGGCTGTGGGGGTCGGTTTTGTCACTGGAGGCTGGTTTTGCAGCAGTGCTGCAATATCGGCCCCCTATAACAAAAGCGGGAGCGGTGCTTTACTAGCACCCACCTTCCCCACTCCCAGGGCCGGTCGAGCACCAATCTGCCAGGGCTGGTTGCTGTTCCCAGTCCGGCCCTGGCTGAGGAATAGTTGGTATCACCTTTTGTAGTTGAAAGGGAGTCTAATAGTTGGTGGCTGTGTGATGATGCTTAGGGTACAGGCGATTCATCTGCACCTCAGAGAGACTTGTCAAATGGCCTCAGCAAAATGTGTCCACACCCCACACATAAGGATCCTCAATCCCGCAGATGGTGTGGCCTCTGTGCATCTATTTGTGCTTAATATGACTCTAGTTCAACACTGTTATTACCGAGGCAAGGATCAGTCATTCTAGAAGTGAAGTAGTTCAAGTAAAAGTGTGTGTCATGAATCAAGCTGTGTTACCAAGCCCCTACGCCTGGGATCAAACTGGAAGGTCCTGTGGATAGCCTGAATCTATGGTGAAAGCTGCAAGAGAGGAGTGTGTGGACAACAAGAACACCAGTCCAGTAGGCTAAAGCCCAGATGATAAACAGCAATTATGATGACAACTGCACAGAGGCTGATTTGTTTGTGAGCAAGAGGGGCAGCCACACGGATTCACAGTCATATAACCTGGCCCAAAGTCAAAAATGCAAGGTGTGCCGGTGATGAACTGAAATAACCACTCTACATTGCAATCTCATCTACTGCAATACCCTTCACTTTGCTTCAAAACATCACTATGCCTGCCATGACATAGAGCCTAAGCCCCATGACCCAGGGTTTATCCAGACTGTGGCCTCAGGAACACTTTATCCATCTCCAGTCTCCATTAAGACCCCAATGATGGCAGTGCACCAATAGCTTACTTAACGTTTATCATCCTTACCTCCATTACCTGATGCCTGAATGAACATGGATTTCTTAACAAGGGTTTATAGTACTGCGGGGTAGGACCAATATGCAGGCAAGCCCATCTTGACGTCCTCTAAATATGGGCAAACAAGTTGATGTAATGGGACGACTATAAATCTTATGCAATTGTTTTCTTCGTGTTTTGCCTTTGTGAACACAAACCATAACAGTACCCATACACCCTTAATAAAATGTCATTATTGCACTACATAGAAAGCATCACCAAAGACACTAGAAAATCTGGAAAGAAATTCTGGTATCAAGACATTGGCATGCAACCACAGTTATTAGAACTGCTACACTGCTCACTAACAAAGGCACATTTAGGCTGCAGGAAAGTGCAGGAAAAAAATATACTTTGCTTCGTCTATTGATTGGTCCGGGATATAGCCCGACATTAAACATCACTGTAAAAGCATATTTCATGTTTTATTTAACCACACCAATCTGTTGATTTTGGAATGGTGAATGGAAGTGGAACCCAGCTGTTCTTCACCATTCACCTCCTTCCATGCTCTGCCTTTCTCTTTTAATACCACAATTTGGCCTTGTTCCCTTTCCCTTATGATGGGTTTTCAGTATGATTAGCGGGCTTTGTGGGAGTTGTAAAGATTTCTTGGGAATGAGATCCTCGAGCACAATGTGTTTGGCGGCTATAGTATCCTCAGCTATCCCAAGACACTCATACCATTTACTTGCTTGGCAGCTCAGTGAATTGAAGGCTCGCCCCAGATGTATGCAGTGATCAGAGGATAACAAGTTTGCCTTTCTGCATGGTCATATCACTCTTCTATCCCTCTGATATTGATTCATTAGAATGAATCATTCCCCAAGGCAGATATGCAACTGTCTGGTGCTGAAGGTAGAGTCTATAGTCTTTAGGAATGATCGGCCACTGCAGATGTGACCTACTTCAACTAACAGCCTTTTGTGCTTAGAGTTGTATGGCTCAGGAATTCTACGTTCTATTCAGTCAACTCTGTCATGTTCCACCAAGACTACCCCCAGCCTCTGAGTACAAAATCTGGGATCTGCTCTGGTTTGATGTCAGCTTTGAAGGTGGCATCTCCTTAGGAGGGCTGTAGAAGAGTCACTCTGTGATTGGTACTGACCTTCATAAAGTTTGCCAATCCACCACATACAAATGTGCATCACAGTGATCCCCTGGAAGAGAGGAGATAGCCTATCCTCCCTAGGCCAATGAGAACCGGACAATCTAGTATCGATACGGTATGCACATACAATTTATTAATGATGCAATGTATCAATATGTCAAAGCCATGATAGATAATTCATATTGTAGTTGCTCCAAAAGATGGTGCAGTGCAAAGTGACATAAATGAATAAAGTGTGCAAGCGATTACTTACAGAATATCCACTCTAGGGGCTGATATTAAACATGACTTTAACAGCAAGACTCAAAATTAGAGTTCATTGTGTGAAATTTTATATATATAATTAATATTAGTCCACTAGTAAAAAAGTCAACAGATGATTACAACATGGTCATCATCAGGACCAAGATGGTTGTAGCCAACTAAGCACATTGGCTGTATGACACCAAATTATTTGAAAAAGTGTGGTAATCCTTGACAGATGGCAACATGAGAATACATATAGTAGTTAATTTTCTGAAATATGGGAGCTGAATCAATAGTATTGAATGCCTAGGCAGACCTTGGGGAATATGATAGCTAGACTGAATATGTGGTTCAGATTTCACAGTTTCTAGGTGGTTGGAAATCTGCATCTCTGTCTCAGGTTTGGTAATTGTTTTATTGTCTTACCTTTTCTAAGTATAAATAAAGTTGTGTTCCAATGATATTATGTGCGATTACTATGTCTTATTTTAGTTGTATTTAAGCACATCCTAGAGGAAGCTTTGACTGCTTGCTCACCTTCACCAGTATATTGAAATATACAAACAGGGTCTTGATAACTCAGATGCAGACACCAGAATCCTGGGTCTTGGTCAGTAGAGACAAATGGCAGTATCTGTACAGGATACTATCTATTCCTCGCTACACACTACAGGGCCCTGTGAAAAGGCATGACAGTGATTTTCATCCAAAAGCACTAGGCATGATGGGATATAAAGATTCACTATTTCCATGATCATTTCAGGTCTTGCCTTCATAGTACTTGCACTACGCTTATAAAATCTCTTGTAAATAAAAGAAATCTTAAAACGAGCTTAGAGCCTACCCATTACTTACCTTTGCTTACCATCTGTTGGCTCCCACATCACTCTTGTTTTATTGCTTCCTATTGGTCAGCTGCTTCTCCTGGCCTCGGGCTTCCTCCTGGGCTTTGTAATCTTCGTCCATGCCATTGAGCATGGACCAGGTACTGCTTCCTGTGGCCAGTGTCCTTCCACAGGCCACAGACTCCTGCAGGTAATTTTCCTTTTACTTTTGGACATGTACTCTGGAAGAGTGCATGTCTGCACTCCATCTCCGGACCCTCCCTCATGTGGCTTCTCTTCCTCCCCCCACCTCCTTCTGTCCCTTGTGTAGCGGTTCCCTCCCTCCTACCCTGCGACTCGTTTGTATTGCTTGTTCATTAACACCTTCATGCCTCAAAATCACGTAGAGCCTTAACAGGCTGGGTCAGGCTTACAACCCCTTCGCTCCACTAATCTCCAGGGACGGGTTAATCCAAAACAGCTAACTCTGCACAAGCTTCCACCGCCCCACCCCCCTGACAGCCCACCCCTCCCTGCTTTGATTTTCATCATTTCTTTTTACTGTCAAGTTCAAAGTCCTGCTGGTTATATAGTTGTAACTAGATTCAACATGATCTAGCTCAGCTAAGTGATGTCATAGAACTTGGAATATGAACTATGTCATGTGGGAGGCTAGGACTGGTGGTTGCTCTCCTGTTTGGGTATTTGCTGTCCTGTCTTGCACACTTGTTCTTGAATGAAATAAAGAAGTCAAGAAGAAATTGGTGGAGTGTGCCCCTTTTCACTGCTGCCTGTTGTTTGCTAATCTGCGCTCAACTCCCAGGGTAAACACGCTTCTCTTGTTTTCTTGTAGCACTTACTTTATGTTTATCTATGTAGCGCTTAACCCTCGGTGTACATAATCTCTTCTTTAATACCAGCACCAAGTCCTCCGTTGAGCAAGCAGGTGCCCAACTTACCCCCCACGCTGCCTTCAAACTCAGAGTGAGACAAACACATTAATGTTTCAACTGCAGGAATAATTAATGAAAAGGGGGAAAGCCGGGTAAGGGATCACACTCTCCTGAGGGTGTATGAGTGCCTCAGAGTCTATAGCTTATGGGACGCCTCAGCTGTGAATGGCTGTCTGTAGCAAGACAGTGGCTGGAGAGAGGGCCTGGTGGGGGGAGAGGAGGGCAGGGAGACAATGCTTTCAGAGAGTCTTGTACTGTAGCCTGCCCTATCTAGAAGCTGAATAGGTGTTGAATTAGCAATGGTTAATGTGTCCTGTCGAGCCACTGTCCTGGCCTCATGCATACTTCTTGCTCTCAGAACTCCGTGCACACACTTCTCTTTGTGTTCACAACACATACTTTGTGTTGTCTTGCTGTTGTAGTCTTTGTTTTGTGGTATCCATATTGCAATTGCCTAGTCTTGCCATTTCAGTCTTTGTTTTGTGGCTTCCGTATTACAATTGAATACATCTTTGTTGCTCATTGTGTATTCTTCTTATTCTTCTTATTATATTTTAATAATATACTTCCCATATTAGGACCAACATTTAGACACCCACCGTCTTTGTCATTAGCCATTCTCCAAACATTTCTTGCAATGTCTCCTCCTTAAGAACGAACTGGAGGAGATTTGATAAGTATCTGGATCTCATCATATCCAAAGCTAACAGCATCACACTGGACTCCATTATCCGTTGCGACTGGTCCGACCACTATTGCATCTTCTTCTTTAACTGGGAGGTGTCCGTGAAGGGCGGTCAACCCAAGAAAATGAAACAATGGAAAAGGAACCTCAGAAATATCAACACTGAAGATGTAGCAACCTGCTGTACAAAGGCTTGGACTCCCCACTCAGAAATGAAAGATGTTCATGTCCTCACTGATTTCTATATTGCCTCCGTCTCCGGTATCATGGACGCTATAGCCCCTTTACAACAAAAAAATGCCTACTCCAAAAGCTCCAAACCATGGTTCAATGACACCCTAAACTCTGAACACCGTATTCTAAGGGCAGTGGAAAGATCTTGGAGATCCATACCCTCTACCGATCACCTAAACCACCTTAGAGCTGTCAGGAGCTCTTAAAACAGATAAATCAAGAGTGCAAAAGCTGACTTCTTCAGATCTGAACTTAATCAAGCAAAAAATCACCCCAAGAACCTGTTCGACATTGTTAATCAACAATCGCTTAAAGCGCCCACCCGCCCTGACTCTGGCGAAGACACTCCTACTTGCGACGAATTGGCCGCCTTCTTTGTCAAAACAACTTCAAGCATCAATATGGATCTAGAATCAAAGAGGGCTCTTTTTCCAATTGCTAGGTGCACTGCTCCACCTGACCACCAGGAGCTACTCATCCCCCCTAGGTCTATACCCAAGAACAACGCCTCTTGGCACACCTTTACACCCCTCAGTGAAAGTGACATCTACAACACTCTTCTTATGATCAAATCATCCAACCACTTCAACGACCCTCTACCACCTCCCATATTCAAAGAAATACAGGCTGCCATCATCCCCATTTGGGCAAAGATTGTTAACGCCTCACTATTACAAGGCACGATACCCAGCTGTCTAAAAGCAGCGCAAGTATCTCCCATTCTAAAAAAAAACAAACGCAGACAGTTCTGATCTGAATAACTTCCGTCCTATTTCCAACATCTCACGCTGGTGAAACTTTTAGAAAACTCTGCTCTCACATTGAGAAATTCCAATTGTTGGATCAACATCTATCGTGTTATCAGAGAGGCCACAGCACAGAATTTGCACTCATGCACATCATGGACGACATTTTAATGTCGCTAGACCAAAATGAATCCTGCCTCCTGATTCTCCTTGACCTATCTTCTGCCTTCGACATGGTTAACCATAGGAAACTACTATCCACTCTAGAACACAGGATGGGACTATCAGGGTTGGTACTGCAATGGTTGACTTCCTTCCTCCACAACAGATCTCAAAGAGTTAAAGTGAATCAATCCCTATCTCAGAAGTCTACAGTATCTATGGGGGTTCCACAAGGGTCTGCCCTTTCACCCATACTCTTCAATTTATTCTTGGAACCATTAGCTAATGCCTTGAACGCCGCAAACATTCTTTTTCATATGTATGTGGATGAAAACTTTATCTGAAAGTCTCCTCCTTGGAAGACCTCATTTCACTAAACTCCATCCTGATGAACACTCAAAACTGGCTCACTGAAAATTACCTCATGCTCAACACCTCCAAAACAGAATTACTTCTCATTGCTCCTCCTAACCACACCCCCAAGATTGACCTCTGGATGCAACATCTTTTAGCCTTCAACTGCTCCCCCCATATGGTCGAGTCTTCTAAATCTCTAGGAATCACTCTAGACAGGCACCTGAACATGCAGAAGCGTATCAGCAATGCAACTAAGGGAGCTAAACACCAGATGAGGTTACTAAGGAATCTCAAACCATTCCTTCCACAGGAAGACTTCAAATGGGTGGTTCAAGCTCTAGTATTGCCAAGGCTACACTATGGTAGTTCCACCCTCTGTGGTCTTCCCAAACAAATCTTGGCCCCACTTAGGGCTTCCATTAATGCCGCAGCCAGATTGATTACTGGTACTAACAGAAATTATCACATTTAAAACCCCTAAACTAGCTAATTTATGAAGCTAGAATACAACTAAAGATCGCTTGCATGACTCACAAAGCCCTGCACTTCAAGACTCCCATCTATTTGGCTCATAAATTAGAATGATCAGGGGGTGGCCGTCCGTCTCAAACTCACTCCGCCTGAAACCGCAGTTTTTCCACAAAAAGAGAACAAGTAACAGAGCTTTCTCTGGCATGGTCCTGAAGATTTGGAACTCCCTTCCACCGGAAGTAGTTGAATCCCATCCACCGCTTCTTTCAAACAAGCATTTGCAATGCAACAGGTCTCGCATTTAGGCGAGTTTGAGCTATTGGCATTGTAAATGACAATGCCTTTTATTTATGTTTTGGTTTTTGAAACATAAATAAAACGCATTGTTATTTACAATGCCAGTAGCTTAAACTCGCGTAAATGCGAGACCTATTGCATTGCAAATGCTTGTTATCAAAGGGCAAAGGTGTCACTCCCTTTCTCTGCTGGGCCGGCCAAACAAATAATGTGTGCATACTGAGCGGGGACAGGGGGCCTGAGCAGAAGTGGCCTCACTTGTTTTCGGGTGTATTTCACCAGTGTAAACTAATCTGTGCATTTTTTTTAACCCCCCCTTTTTTAAATAAAATTTTGCAGAAGCAGTGTTTAGCGAAAGGCAATATGCAAATGAGGGCCACCTTTTTTTTTGCGTGCCCGGGCCGATTTTTAATCCCAATCCAACCCTGGTTCCTGGGGTTTACCAGGAAGATACCCTGAGAAATTAACGACCCTCTTAGGATCCAGAGTGCTCCCCGGGGGAGGACACCTCTGAAAGAAATGATCCTCCGATCAACCGAAGAGGAAATGGAAGAAATATAGTATTCCGTCCACTGCCTGGTGGCCAAATCTGCATAGAGGGAGAAATCATGAAGCAAATGCATAACAGAGGCCAATGATGGCTGGCGGGTTGGCACAAAGATGGAAATGTACCTTATAAAAAGCCTCAAAGTTTAAGTTACTGTAGTTCTTGGTCTCGTGTTTCAAGTTACTGATCTCCGCTTTGTTTGTAAAGTTGAGCCCCATCCCCATTCCCTGTCTCCAGTAACTGTGCCGATCAACATACCTAGCACATAGAAAAGAGGGTGGTTGGCGCTTTGACAGCCCACAGAATCCAGTTACATGTTTCTTCATTAAGATGATTTGCAGAGGCCTCCTTGAATCCATAAAACTGCTGAATAGAGTGTTTCTGAAGGGACACGACTCCCCCCTGCCCTCACTATTTATTTATTTAGGGTTTGGTAATGAGCAGAACATGTTGCTTTTGGCTACTACTGGGAAGTGTTGCTGTGCGGCTTCTGGTTGGGGCCGGGGGGCATCTCTTGAGCATTGTCCGGCCTCTCAGTGGCTGCGGTTGGCAGGCTGCTCGCGCCACCCCTCCCGTCTGTCAGCGATGACCTCAGCTGGTGGGAATCTGCATACAGGAAGGAGGGCGCGTGTCAGGAGAGAAGATGCGTGAGAGAGGCGGCGAGAGTGTGAGACACAGAGAGGGAGTGACAAAGCAGAAGACGAGGAGAGATAAAGGGACAGAGACGGCGAGCGCGAGAAATAGAGGGAGACAGCAACAGAGTGAGAGGGTAGGGAGGGCGAGCCGCGGAGAGAAAGACAGAGAGGCAAAAGTGAAAAGAGAGGGAGACAGAATGAGAGATACAGAGTGTCAGGGATAGGGAGGAAAGGCAGAGGGGGGATACACATAATCGAAGCCATAGGGATGGTGAGAGGTACGATGAAAGAGAGAGGGGGAGTGACAGAGAGGTACGAAGAATGGGGAGCCGGTGGATCGAGTGAGGAAAAGAGACGGAGAGACAAATAACAAGCGCTAAAAGACAAGCGTGACCCCGCGGCCGGGAAAGTTAAAGCGACGCGCAGCCATGCGCCAACAGTTGTCTATTGCAACTCGTGCACGTTTGGCGTTTACCTTACGGAAGCGAGCAGCGGCAGGGTGATAATTGCTAACAGATGGTGCCAAAGCTCGCTCCTGCAAGGGAAACGCCAAACGTGCACGCGTTGCAATAGAAAGCAATGCAAAACGTGCACGCTTTTTGCCAAACTGCTGATCGATTCCAAAAGGTCCCCTCCTATGCAGCGCATGCGCGCTGCGTAGGCGAGACCTAAAAAGAAGTGAAAAAAATCCTAATGCTGAAGTTCCTGCCCTAAAGTCCTTGGCTCAGCTGCTTCAATACTGCCCTCTTCTCTGATGCCTTGTCTGTCTATTACACGGTTGTACTCCTTGGATTAACAGTGTCAGCAGGCCATTGCACATTTTTGTATTGTATTTATGGAATGTTCTTCTCCCATTCCTGATCGTTATCTGTGTGCAATCCAGTGATTAGCAGTGTTGGCAGGCTATGATCATACTGGTATTGTTTATATTGCCTGCTCCTCTCCCATTATGGGATCCGTCCGACCTCGATTGTTTTTAAGCGCTCTGAATCGTGCCGATGTCATGCTCACGCCTATTTGTAAGGATTGCTCTTGTCCCACTTTTGTATCCTACCTACCCTAACTGTGAAGCACTCGGATACCCACCAGGGGCATGTTCACGCTATACAAAACTTTATAAATAATAAATAAATAAATAAATAAAATAAAGTAAAAACGTGCAGGCACTTCCATAGCCTGGCAGTGCAGCCTTCACTCACAGGCTGTAAGATGTTAATGTGCCTCTAGAATGTGAGCCTTGGTGCAACAAGGCGACTTTTTACTTATCTTTCCACAACCTTCAGGAGTGCATCTCCTGCACTTCCCTCGTGTGGCGTGTCTCCTTGCGCTTTTTTTAACATATGGCACAGCAGCACGGGCTGTTATGCAACATGGTTTAAAAAAAAGCACAGTGACATGGTCAATGCTGGGCATGTCATAGCATTTTGTTTCTTTACTTTAAGCCATTTTCCACATCAGCTGAAACTGCTGTGCAACATGTCTAAAAAAATGTACAAAGCCTATAGATCTCACATAGGCTAAATCTATTGACTTTGCCAATGCTTGTTTTGCTAACAAATGCAAGGACGGATAGTAATATTTACTGAATAGCTGTGTTCGGCTGCATGTCACCATCACAATATTGGGCTAGTTGACAACTCTATATATTAGCTGTGGTTCCTTAACCTTCTTTCTGCCGCAGAAGAAAACCCATTGTAAGGATGAGCTCAATTTCTATTGTTTAGGAGTCTGAAGGCTGGCGGACAAAGTCCTGTTTTTATAAAATAAAATAAAAAAGAAAAACCCTGTAGAAAACATCTTGGCAGCTTCAGAAGTGCAAGAGAACAGAAATCTGTTCCCGGGGCCAGCGTTTGTCTGAATCTGAGCAGCAACACAGAATATCAAGCTCCAACAGCTACTTTCATGAGGTTTCTGACTTAATCCCACTGAGAAAAGAAGAAGAAAACATTCATTTTCTTTAGTATCTTTCTTTTTTTCTTCCTTCCCTTAAGGTGCAATAACATAAAGTGTTATCCTCTCATCCTCTACATAGCCATTCTTTTCCTCGTTTGAAAAGGAAATATGAAAAAGCAAGCCCTTCAAAGCAGGACTGAAGCTTGGCGCATTGTGTTGTCTGCAGGATCCAGGTTACAGCTCCAAGCGGTCTTTCGCCGCCTTGTTGAAATCATAGGGCAGAGTGCGTCATTGGTTTCAGATATTAACTTTTATGCTGAAAACCCAGTTGGAGCTCGTGTGACAAATAGGTTTTACCTGCTGCTGGAAGACAATTCTCCATTCTTCCCCATCAGCCCCCTGGTGCACTCACATGTTCTGCAGCCTCACCTCAGAGGCCTCCACATGAGAGATGTGCCCCTGGGGCACCATCTGTGTCCGCCACGATCTCCTCTCGGCAATGTCTTTGCATCTGCTGAGACGAGCAGCTCTCTTTCTGACATTCTAGAAGACGTGGCGAGGCGCCCTATGTTCTTTATTATTAACTGTTTCAGAAACACTGTGTTATTAAGAATAAGGCACACTGGGGGAATTGTAAAGGCGCCATTTTAGGTAGACAACATTCAGAGTGAAATGCAGCAAGCCCACATAGGACACACTATTTTGTTGGCTCAAAATGCCTGTGTTCTGGCCAAATTTTAAAGCAATAGTTTATTGTAGTAAATTGTAGAAAATCACAGGCCTCTATTTTGAGTGCCTCGGAAGGATAGGCGCTATTTAATACACCTGTTAAAATCTGATACTCAACACAAGGGTTTGGAAAAAGACAGGTCTGATAAATAGCATCTATCACAAATGATGTCCTTAAAAATGGGGCATTTTGTGCAAATTAACGTGCGTTCCACACCAAAATTTGCATTTCCCTGTGTTAAGATTTTTCCACTGGTTAAATTCTGTCAAGTTTGAACATTTTTCATTTATTGGGGAAAATATCCTAGGGTGCGTTCTTCATCATACCCGGTAATTATTGGGCATCATAAACATCACTCAACTTGTAACCGTGATCCCTTCACTCAGAGGTGTTTGCGCAGGTATAGTAATTTAATGAAGACATGCTTATTGAGACAACAGTGGTCATAAAAAAGCAGTTGAGTGACTTCAGGTCAATTTAGTTGGTCCTTGGTGAATGCACGAATAGGACCCACATTTCGAGGGTTGTGTAATTCCATGTAGTTCCTGATCTATCAATAGCATGGATATTGAACAAATAAGGAATTACTCGCAATGCAGAAGTATCACAATTCCAGCTTTTCCTACACGGGATAAAAGAATGGTGCAATTACTTTAAATGCCATTGTTAGACCTGCCCCTTTTTGCAGGGTCACCCCCAGATTTTTTGTTATCTGTTGCTGAACTCGTTTTTGTTGGCATTGGGATTCTGCGCACTTTTGCCCTGCTAAGCAGTGGTAAAGTGTTTGTGCTCTCTCCCTAAATAATGATACATTTGGCATCAGGTATTTGGTACACTAAATTTACTTGTGAGTCCCTAGTAAATGATACTCCATGTACCCAGGACATGTAAATTACTACTAGTGGGCTGAGGCACTCGTGCCACCCATTAAAGTAGCATTAGGCCTTCCACGGCAGATGGTAGTGCAGTTTCAAACTGACATTTGCACCTGGCAAAATAAACCTTTCGCCAGGCCAATACCTTTCTTTTTTAATACTTATACTTTACCCCTAAGGTAGGCCCTAAAGGCTCATAGGGCAGGGTGAACTGTATTTTAAAAGCAGGACGTGTGTTTAAGTTTTACATGTCCTGACTGTGAAAAACTTCTAAAGTCGTTTTTCACAGTTGTAAGGAGTAGATAGAGATATGTTGCTTACACTCAAATGAATTATAATTTAAAATCCTCTTTAATGGTAAAGTCGGATTTTAAGTCACAATTCTAAAAATACCACTTTTAGAAAGTTTTCTTATGCCAACCATTCGTGCCTTCTGCCAGTGTCCTGGTTCACATGACTGTGAATGTGAATGACTCTACTGCTGGGGTTTTGTGTATTGCTTCAAGACCCTGAGACAAAGCGGGCTTAGGTGTGGACATGATGGGCAATCCTGGCAGGATGACTGGGGATGGGCTGTACCCAACCCCACTTTCATTTCAAATGGCTTTGCCTCACACGCACACACACAGAGGTATCTGACTACAGACCTGCCCTGCCTTTTGTCACCCTTAAGCAGTTTAGAGACTTGACAGGGTAAGGGGAAGAACTTTACAGAACCAGATGTGGGTGTAAGGCATGAAGTCTCCCCACACAAAGGCTGGCACCAGGTATAAATATTGGACCTCCAGGGCCACTCATCAGAACGCTCCTGGACATGTGGAAGTTCCAGAAGGACTGCCCTGCTGCCAGAGGACTACCCTGCATCTTGAAGGATTGCCTTTCTGCCTGAGATGGAAGATTGGACCTGCTTGCCTACATCCCAGGCTACCCAGAGTGACTCCAGTTGTCAGTTGGCTGATCTCCTGTCTGAGTTACAAGCTAGAGGGAAACAACAATCTTCAGAGGCCTGCCTGCAACTACCCAGCTGGCCTGCTGCAAATAGACCTGCCAGGACCAGCCTGAGCCCTGCTGCTGGCCTCTGCTGGTGTGAGCCCTGATTCCCAAGAGGTGCCCCCCAGGTCTTGGACTCTTGGCTGGCATTCATGAGTCCTCCTCCTAAAGAAAAGGTGAAAATTCTGATGTTTAGGCTCCTTGCAACCGCTAACAGCCCATTCGTACCAAGACTCTGTTGCCCATGATGACTGCCAACGCAAAGCTATGGAGAAACCTGCTCTTTTTGACAACAAAGACTGTCCACAGCGACTGACAATGCAAGATTTGCAATTCATGCTACAGAAATGAGAGCCTAAACAAAAACAGCCAATCTGAAACTAAAGAAAAGATTAGTGTTGAGGCTCTTCATGCTCCAGCAACAACCATCCATGACACCAGACCTGCTCTTCGTGCTACACCCGTGGCTGTTCGTAACACTCAGTCCCCATGTTGCGGCCCCCTCCAACGCAAACAGAACTCGTTGCGCTGCCGGGCTTAGAAGGATTTTCAGCAGGACTAACCTGGTCCCTGTATCGGACCCGTGCTCTATTGCGGTCAGCCTGAACTTGTGACTTTCTCCTGGTCTAGCATGACGAGATGACCGCGAGTGGCTCTCTGTACTTTTAGGTGCTATTTTCACTAAAATATTTTAAATTAAATATCTCCACTTCTACTAAATGGATATTTTTTGCTCTGTTAACATATATGTTAAAATTCGCTCTATTTTTTAGGTCGAGCATTCGAGACCTCTTGTATATACTTTGGTATATTCTTTAGTATATATACTTTAGTATATACTTATATGTGTATGTACTTTGTGGGCTCTGGAGATCAGCCCTAGGACGTTTCCGCTTAGGGACTTTTTTTCTGTTCAACTGCCTCTATTTAACTGTCTTGATAGAAAACGACCAGCAGAGGTCAGTAAAATCCCAGAATTGCTTTCTGCTGAGGGACTTTCTTTTTTTATTTTTTCTGGCAACTGCCTCTATTTAACTTTCTTGATAGAAAACAACCAGCAGAGGTCAGTAAAATACCAGAATCACTTTAGCATTCTCTAGATTCCAGTCCATAGAAATTGTCTTCCACAAGCACCCGTAGACAATAATATTTTTTTCAATTCTTGTATTTTCAGTGATATGACCACCTAAGGCCCTGCTTTTATTTTAAAAACAGAGCTTTGGACTATACCATTTCCCGCTGAAAGGCAATATTTTTCTCCATGTGTTCCCATACCTGGCGTGTCACGCAGTTTGGTGCTTACTTTCCCTCCATAGAATAGTAGAGGTTTCAGCCCCCAGGCTAATGTGCTGCATAGCTAAATACATCTAAGGTCCCAAAGGCGAGACCGATTGCATTGCAAATGCTTGACTAAATTGATTAGTGATATTTCTTGTGTTGTGATTTCACTTTATTACTCTTTGTGTCCCGCATAAATACTTTACACGTTGCCTTTACGTTAAGCATGACTGCTTTGTGCCAAGCTTCCAGAGGGTTAAGTAATGGTTAATTTATTGACTTTTTGTAGTTCACATTGACAAGAATTGGGGTTGTTACTTGAGTGGGGCTTCCACCCCTCATAACCAATAACCTAATTTCTTACAGTCTAGAGTTAATTTGTTATAGTATGTTATTCTTATTTTTTACAGCGTGCATATCAGCCAGGAGGGCATCCTGGCACCAAAGAAGGGTGGCGCAGCCCTCACTGAAGTCTATTTAGAAGAGCCAAGTTTTCAGTCTTGTGTAGAATACTAAGATGGAACTGGTGGCTCTAATGTGGAAGGGGAGGTCATTGCAGGCTTTGGGGTAAGATAGAAAAAGGCGCTACCCCTGACACTGGCTCAGCAGATGCGGGAGACGTGAACGAGGAGGAGGATAGCCCACCGGAGGTGTCTGGTTGGTGTGTTGACCTGTATGTAGCTGTTGAGTATGCTGGGCCTTGTTTGTGAAGTGTTTTGTAGGTGTGTGTGAAGAGTTGAAGAGGGTGCATTTGTGGATAAGGAGCCAGTGGAGGTTCTTGAGGTGTTTGTATATTTGAGTTCTGAAAAGTGACTTGAGAGTGAGTCTAGGTCCTGTGTTGTTTATGACTGGAGTCTCTTGGTAAGTTGAGATGTGATGCTGACATACAGGATGCTGCCGTAGTCCAGTCTCCTGGTGAACATGGCTTGAATGATAAATGTTCGGGTGTCCAGCTGGAGACATTGGAAGTCTTTCTTGAGGCTTGAGAGTATGGAAGCAAGTGGATGCGACCATACTTAATTGGACATTGAGATTTGATTGTTGATCACAATACCTAGGTTCCTAGCTAAGTTATACAGGCTTGGTGTAGGCCCTTGCTCTGAGGTCCACCAGCTGGAGTACCAAAGAGAGGTGCTTTTCTGAATAGGAAAACCTCCATTTTGTCAGAGTTGAGTTTTAAGCAGTTGGTTTTCATCCAGTTTTCGACCTCAGACATGCAGCTAGTGAAGTTCGCCTAGGTGTTCAACATGTCTTGTGTTAGGGAGAGGATGAGCTGGGCATTGTCAATGTAAGGGGTAATGCTGAGTCTGTGACCGTGGATGATGTTGGCGTGGGGAGTCATGTAGATGTTTAAAAGTATAGGGCATAGTGAGGAGCCTTGATGGATGCTGCAGATCACGTTGGAGGCAGTGGATGAGTACAGGGCTAACCTGACTGTTTGGGTGTGTCCTGAGAGGAAGCAGCTAACCCATCTGAGTGCTGGTCTGCAGATTCCATTCTCATGGAAGCATTGGATGAAGATGAGGTGGGAGACGGTATCAAAAGCAACCAAGAAGTTCAGTAGGATGAGTGCTGCTGTGTCCTCCGTGTCCATAATGAGGATGATGTTGTCAGTGGCAGCGATAGGGGATCTAATTGCTGTGGTTGGGTCTGAATCCACATTGAAAGGGATGCTCATGGTGGTTGGCATTAAAGGTTGATCACTCTGGTTTTTATGTGATTTTCTCGTATTTTGACCTGGCAGGGAAGCAGGGAGATGGGTCTATAGTTTTTCAGGGTGTTCAGGTCAGTCAAAGGATTCTTCTGGATGGGTAAGATGGTGGTGTGTTTCCAAGAGTCAAGGAAGGTGGCTGTGGTGAGAGAGTCTTTGCAAATTGGTGTATATTCACCTTTTGTGAATATGAAATGAGGAAAAGTAGGAGCAGGGGTTCATGAGTGAATGGAGTGCATGGTGTTGGCAGTTACTCATGACTAGCCTGCTAGTTGGGAATCTTTGTAAGGAGTTCTTGTTATTGGGGTGGAGGATGGCGAGGGTGGAGAGGTCTGGTTGAGGTGCGAAGTTGTTGTAGCTGGTGTTGATTTTGTTGATGAAGTAATGTGAGAGCTGGGTGCAGAGCTCCTGTGATGGAGTGACGATCATTGAGCTCATGGCAGGGGATGCAAATATCTTCACTATGGAAAAGATTTCTTTTGAGTTGTTGGAGCTCATTTGGATCCATTTGGTGAGTGCTGCATGGTTGATAGTCCTGAGTCACTGGTGGTAGATCTCGAAGGCTGATTTGTAGGTGTCTTTGTTGATGTTATTGTGGACATGTCCACGTGTTTTCAGTGGTGCTGGGTGAGTCGGAGGTCTTCTGTGCACCAGGTTGCTTGTGGCTTAGAACAAGATATAGAGGTGGTTTTTAGGGATGTGAGGAAGTCCGAGCAGGAGGTGATCCAAGTTTTGAAGTTCATGACAAAGTGTGTTACGTCATCACTTTCGGGTAACTGTTGTAACTGAAGCTCAGTTGTCCAGGTTTTTTCAGGGATTTTGTTTGAGATGCACCTGGAGTTCTTGGTATGTTTGGTTCTGTTCTGGATGGGCAGGTGCAGGCAAAAATGGACGAGGGAGTGGTTGGTCCAGATGAGTGAGGTGGGCTTGGTAAATACAAGGTTGAGGAGGTGTCAGGCTATGTGGGTGAGGTCATTCCCTTATTGGGTGAGTCCTAGTGTGCTTAGGCCTTCCAGCAGATTGGTGATGTTGGGGTCAGTGTGGTCTTCTAGGTGAAAGTTGAGGTTGTAGAATAGAATGAAAGAGTTGAATGCAAGCTCCAGGAGATGATGAAGTCGGTACAGTGGGCTAAGTTGGTGGTGCTCGAGGTGCTGAGTTTAAAGGCCATGTGTTCTAGGCAGTTGCTGATGTTTACTGAAGTAATGGAGCAATCGATTTTTTTCTTTGTAGATGGCAGCGAGTTTTCCTTTAAGTTTGCTTTTTCTTTCCTGTTTAGCAATCTTGCAACCAGGGGGGATGGCCACTGCAATGTCTGGAGTGGATGCTGGGTTTAGCCAGGTCTCGGTGAGGAAGATCAGGTTCGTAGACAGGTCGTGCAGGAGTACCCAAACTTCTGTGATGTGTTTGGCGAGCTAATGGAAGTTGAGGAGTGGACAGGTGAGGGTAGTGTGTGTGTGTGTCTTGTGAGGTGTGGTTGTACATACGGTCAGGATGGAAGCCAAAGAATAGGGATTGCGGGGTTGCAAGAGGTGATCACAGGGTGCATAGTCAGAGAAATGCAGGAGAAGTGGCAGAAGACACAAGAGAAAGTGCCTTCGGTATGGGTGGGCGAGGCCTGGCTGCAGTGCCAGGACGTGCATTGGGACTCCTTGGCGAGGAGGGCTTTGCCTGAGTAGCGTCTCGGACTGTGGTGGGTGGATGGTGGATCAGGGGACCTGGTGCTGAATGCAGGCACAAACAGGCAGAGACAGGCTTGCCTTTGGCATTGCTGGCTGCAATTAAGAAGGTTCAGGGGGAGATGCAGGGTGGTGAGTGGGCTTGGCTCTTGCGTTACACAGGCAGAAAGCCGGTGGAGCAGGACAAGTGGCCGTGGGATTACAAAGTAAGTGAGAGGTGTGAGAAAGGAGTGAAAGAAAGCAAAAAAGGAGGAAAAACAGCAAAAATATGGCAAAAAAGCAGAAGAAGACAAAGAAGAGGCAGATGGAAGAGTGAATGAAGCGTGAGAGAGTGGAACTACAGGCAAAATGAGGCAAAAGTGAAACAGGGATAAAGTGAGAAAGAGTGATGCTGAGAGGTCAAGAGGTAAATGGAGGGAGGAAGGCTGCAGTGGCCTCAATCTAATGCAGCAGAGCAGGGTCCAAAAGGGCCGGGCTAGGTCAGAGGAATCCGTGCTTCAGCCACAGGTAAGGTAGTCAGGCAGAGCAAGGCAATGCTTTCTAATTGCAGTTTTATTACACCCTGAGGAGCAACAGTAAGTATATTCCTCAATCAGGTCCCAACCCTTTACTGCAACTGTACATTTTCCTGTCACACTAGGTGCAACTTTCCCATCTCTTTTGTAACTAAGCACTATTTACATGTGAGAATTGAGCTTGTTTTAGACTAAACTTGAAGTTGTAAATGTCTGCTGAGTCATGCTCAGCCGCGGTCCGTGCAGGTAACAGCGGTGGGGCGGTATTTATTTAATTTGACCTCAGCAGACATTTGGCTGGTCATGCTGATTGGCTGTATCACTAAGTAAGATCTGAATACTCCCTATCTGACTAGAGGACAATCAGTGTATGGACACAGATATTGGAGATGGGCAACAACTCAAAAACAGATGGAATTTGCTTGTGTTCAACTCAAAGAGTCTGGATGTCTCCTTTCCCCTAGCCTGTTGTATGTTCGCAGTTTCACCCTCCTCATATGATTAGCTCTGCTCAGCTGCCTTTCTGTATTCTTCGCCTGACAATAGGCTGATTATATCCAAATTATTCAAGCCTTTTAAAAGCATAAACTGCAATTTATTTATTTTTCTCCAGCTGTACTCCCTTGGAAAATCCAAGGGTAAACACATGACTGGCTCAACCTTGAGGACTCAAGTCGGAACAACTAGTGACCAGACAGCAAAAGAGCCAGTAGGCAACACACAGGGGCAGGGTGCATAAAGGACAAGAGAGCAGCAATAAATGGTCAGTTCCTTTGGGTATGCCAAAGAAGACACAGTTTTACTAAAATACAGCAGGGCCTAGAATTGCACATGGAAGTGTATTTTCTCATGCAGAAATTTAAGACTAGAAAGCACAATTTCACAACTTGTTTTTCTCTTTGAAAACAAGTTTACCTTACTAAGTGTGTAGACTAATTCCAACTGTAAAGAGGAGCATATATATCAGCTCCTGTCTTATAACTTGCACCTGTGTTTTTGCTAACAAATATCTGTGAACATAAATGTATTTATTAGTTCTAAAGCAAATATATGCATCATTTGTACTAGCCAATATATGCTCCTGCTGTAATTAAGCAGCAAGTTACTAATTTGATACGTTGTGATCCTATGTAGAGACATGAATGCTTTTTGTTCCTGCAAAGCAAAACATTTTAGTACTCCATGACTATGTAGAGAGAACACTGCAAATAGCAAATTTAGAACCCCCGTATACAATATGGATAATTTCAAAATTTTGAAAAGATCTAATTTACCTTTTTTGTCAGCTATCCAAAGTGGATACACATTCTTATATTGGCATTGCCATAGCGCAAATCTGCCTTTATGCGCAATTTAGCATTATACATAGTAATAATTCAAACTACATCAGGAGAGAAGAAGGAACAATTCAAGATCACGTATTGTATAAAGGGGGAACAATACCCAGGAAGGGTGATTATCGATGGTGATTGATTGAATGTATTTTATATCAGATTTTTTTAAAGTGCTTCAAACCATCTTACTGTAGACTTGCAACACATTGATGGGGTGCTCTTTGAATATATGGGTCTTCAGCTCCTTTTAAATTACAGGAGTGTGCTTAAAGGTAAAAAGAAAAACTCTAGGAAAAATGTACAACCAGCAAATTGAAAGTAGCTGATTAGGACGCAAATAAAATAATACTTATTAAATTTGCTTAACAATGGTGCCATATGATGAGCTGTAGAGTTCACAGTATTACAGCTGGTAATTAAAACAAAGTGTCTTGCATCATATTAATTGCTTTCCTTAGAATTTAAATTTTATGACCACAGGCAAAGCATTCCTCTAATGAAAATATGTATTAAAGATTGTAATGGACAGCAGAGGAATGTATATGTATATGTTGCTTGATTAAGGTAATACACATGAAATATATCTCATTGCAATTGAGTGTTACCAATGTAGCAGGATAGTTTGGCTGTGCAATAGATGAGAGGTCAATACTTTTTTTTCAGTCAGCTGGGAATTTTAGAATCTAATTTAAGGGTGTGGGAAGTTTTTTCTTAGCATCTTTCATTTTCTTGTTTTTTTAAAAGAGTTTTATATAGCGCGAAGTTGACCTGAGACATCGGGTATCAGAGCGCTTTACACGAGCATCAGTTTCGTTACGGATGAACACATTCATTTTTGTTAGACACGGGGAGATTAAGTGACTTACCCAGAATCACAGGATATTGAGCGTCGTTGCAGAGACTCGACCCTAGGTCCAACGTCGACCGCTCTAGCCATAAGGCTACATTCTCTCCCCTATTATTGTTCAGAACACGATTACTACACATAGTTCAATTAGTGTTAAGCAAGAGGGTTTTCGCATAAAAATCAGGACTTTCATACCCCATTTCTGTTGTGTTGCTTATACATGATTGCCAACATGCACAGTGCTTTATAGTCACGAGAAAACTAGTTCTAAAGTTAACTTCTGACAAAACGGCTCTTCCATTTTCAGCACCCACTAGCACTTACAAAGAAATATTGTCAATTTGGGGATAGTCAAAGAGAAAGCTTCGAAATCTATTAATTGGGATCTATGTAAGACTTCACTTACAAGATTAAAATGTCAAAGTCTGCCTATACTAGCGCATTTAAGTGACACCAGTCATCAGCAGCGGAATGTTGAAGGTGCCTCAACTCCACTACAAGCCACACACATTAATTTGGGAGTGATTAGTAAATCATAGATTTTGATACACTACGTGTGTTATTTTATTTTCAAAACCCATGAAATACAGAGTGGAATAGAAAAGTGTTTGATAGAAACAAATGAGTGCTGGGCACAGTCAAGCAAAGATCTGGAATGTAACTGCTAAAAAATGGCGCACATGGAAATTATGATTGTATCGTCACTGCTAATTGTTTAGATTATGGCGGTTTTAATCAATCTAACAAAATTAGTACAAAGGTTGTAATTGACTTTTGAGATCTTTCAGAAGTTGTCTTTATATTTAAGAGGCTTTCATAGAAGAATGGACTTGTGTGGTCTTGAACTGATCTTCTTTTTACTTGCTTTTTTCAGTTCAATTATAGGCTTCAGTTTCCAAAGTACTGAGTTTTTTCTTTGACCACAACAAACCTTTTTCCACTGAGATATATTCATCTGGTACTTATTTATTTAATTTTAAGTTTAATATAGCGACGAACATTGAGAGGTATGAGAGAGCTTTACATAATAACATAACAATGGTGCAGTGGGTTTAGAAATGGTTTCAGAGTTGCAATTTTGAGGGAGTGTTTTTCGGGCATCCCTTCCAAATAGCGAGTCTGACCCTGATGCATCGATGTTTTGTGACCATAATCTGGTTGCAAAACATTGAAAGGTTACTGACTCCCAAGTTATGGTGGTAACTGATTTGCACAGTTGAAGGGTGTCCCCTTTTAACCCCATCACTTTTGTGAATATTGAAAAAAGTTTGAAGGAGAGTTGGTAGTGGGCCACAGGACCACTTCCAACTCTCAGTGAAACGTTTTGAAAAAAGAAAACTTTTTAAAATGCAGCCCCATTTTCTTTCACAAAAAATCTGCAGCATTTAAAACACTTTTCTTTCATTTAAACTCATTCAAAGGCATGGTAGTCTGCTGAGCCTTGCAGGCCACCATTCCTATGATTATGGTCAATCACAGGGAGTCACAAATTAAATTAATTGTTTAATGCATATTCTATTAAATAGGTTGATCTGTGGCCTCATGATTTTCAGTATTGTGTAAACTGACTTATTTGTACATTGGTCTGTTTGCAAAATCAGAATGAATCCCCAAAAGTTGGTACCCAATTTGTGACCATTTTTGCAAATCAATTTTTAGTACATGTGGCCCTTTGTATAGAAGTTCTGTTGCAGTTTTTGTTTTTTAGATTCATGAGAGGTTTGGCAGTTATTCCTCTGGGGACCATATCTTGATGGCTCTGTGCAGAGCTGTGCACCTGTTTTTGTGTGCTTGAGGTGTCTAAAGTTCAAACACAATACTAAGAATTCCTCCAAGTTAATGCATGAACTTTAGACAGAATATATTGAAAACAGAGAGAGGCAAATTCTACTCGCTCTTTCTGACTTGTTTGGTTTAAAGTTCAAGCATTAACTAGGAGAAATTCTCAGTTATATGTTTGACCTTTAGGCAGCTCATAGGCAAAAAAAAGGTGCTGGCCTCCTTGCAGAGCCTTCATGATATGGACCCTGGTCACTTGCATACTTCCTCTAAAAGTCAACTGATTCCTGGGACTATACTCACTGACATACTTTACAGTGGTTTACTGCTTTCCTTTATGGAAATAAGAGTTGTTCAATATGAAATTGGCATCATTTCTGAGACAGAGTAACCCAAGACTGGAAAAAGAATCTTCTTTTCCGGGGTGTTGTTTGCAAATGTACAAGGAGATGTAAAGGAGGCATATGTTGGCATCATTTCTGGAGTATCGGAGACAATTAACATGATTGTTTCCTTATATACAAGAGCCTTTCCTTTTCAGTCTCTGTTTTACTTGGAGGACTAGTAACTTCCTTGCCTTCTCTTCCTGCTCATGGCGTTTGTGCTTCACCATAACTTTTTTATGTTTTTCATGAAGCTATTATTGTCAACATTAATTGTTCTAAATTAGCTCAAGATGTCACTGTGAAATGTTTAAGCTTTATATCCTTAATTTGTTTTCTAAAGATTTTTTAGTAAACATTTCTTGCCTGAGAGGATTCCCTGTGATGTATCCTTCATTGCTGCACACAGAATTCCATGGGCATTGGTTAGTTGTTTAATTTGGCTCCTGTAAGATGTATGTAAAATTGGTGAAAGTCCAATCTGGTGTAGCGTTCTTTGATGATCCTGCCACATCAAACTAGTCAGACTGGTTTCAAAATAAAAAACATTCACTAGCTTGACAAACCCCACCAGTAGGGTGCCCTTCTTATAAAAGTATTTTCACCTGTTTTTTTTCCACCATGTTTTCCTTCTTTCAGTTAATTTTTTTTTTTAAATGGGGTATACCCACACTCTGTCCCCACTATACATTTGGGTTTGCTTTACTTCGTTGTTTTCTTAATTTGTATGAGAAACCACACTCCCTCCTCGTAGGCCATCTTCATATACATTCCCTTCTCATTTTCCCCTTCCTTCTCTCCATCCTTCGTCTCCTTACCTCTTATTTAACATTATTTTTAAATCTCTAACACATTTTGGATGCTCTGTACACTGTTACAAAGATACACATAATATGTTCCTGTGTTGTCTTTATTTTGGATATCGCAAATGTATAAGGTCTATAAAAGTGAGGGCCGATTTAGACTTTGGCGAACAGGTTACTCCATTGCAAACATAACAGAATACCCGACCCACCAAACCTTTGGTCTGCCCACCTCATTTAGAGACAGACAGACTTTAAGTATTCCATCGATGGAGCCCCCTATGACTTGTAGTGATGTCCCTTCTGGGCCCACTTCGGTTCTTTATTAGTCTAGCATATTAGATGAGTTAAGCTGCTTCTGCTTGCACAGCCGCACATACCACTTTTGTTTTTGTGACATTATTTTAGAAATAAGCTGTACATGTTGTTTTGTTAGTCAGTGACTCTTCTTTGAATTCCATCTGCACATGTTGTACAAGGGCATTGATAACACAAAATACCATCTTGTACTGTTTTCTGTTCTGCCAGCAACAGCTCCTCCTAATATTTACAGCTGCAACTTTCCAACACAATAGTTTTATCATATAAACTGTGTTTTGTCCCTTTGTGGGCAGGGGGTGACCTGTCCTGGAATGAACACACGCCAGGTATGGGGTCCAGATATCACTGATATATCCCTTTGTTTACATAGTAAGAATAGGCCTAGACAGATAGATAATTTGCCATGGTTGGGTTGTTCATTGTATACAGTCTGCTAGTAATGCTAATTACTTTGCTTAGTTGTTTTTGTCTACTAATCGCAGCACATCTGCTTCATAATATTACAATAGTTTCAATACATGTACTGTAAACTTCCATCATGTCTTTTCTTTGTTTACTAAGGGCATGCATGAGTGAAGACGAAAGGTGGTGACCTGTTTCCACTGTTCCTTTGGGGATAAAGGTTCATGTTATAGGTTTGCTAAAATCACCTGCTACTCTAGGAAGGTTAGGGGTTCAGATGAGGCACTGTGAGCTAGCCTAGATTTGGGCCGCCAGGTACTGGCATGGTAGAGAGACACAGTCTCTACATTCTGACGTCCTATCACCCCAAGGCACAGTACTGCTTAACAGCAGAATCCATCTGACAGGCTCCGTTGACAAATACTTCCTCCAATGACTCGTTGGAGTAGGAGCCTTCACACCACCCGCCCTATTTACGATGGACATCATAATTTATTTTCTCCCTAGCCATCACCACCAGGAAAAACCTGTTAGTGAGCGACAGGAAAAAACGATAATGACTCCACACCTTTGAAGGAAGGCGATGAAACAGGAGATGGTTATATATGCCAAGGTTACCTAATAAAAAAGCAAACTATATTATACAACCTATCATTTCACTTATGTGAATTTAGGTCTGATTGCACCAATATTGCTTGCCAAATACTTTTCTGTTTGCTGTTAAAATTATAGAAACATCTCTTTTCTTTCAATTATTAGATGGAAATGTGTTAGTACTACTTTGTTCTATTGCTAGTACCCTGAGTCAGGTGGAGTAATATTAAATCCAGATCCACATTCCTGGAATGTTAAAATTAGGCAAATTATGAAACATTGTAGTGTCTTGTTGCTGCCACCTTATAGTTGACACCTTTGAACTTTGTAACCCTAAAGGCATTGGAAAATACATATTCATCAACTTTGGGAATTAGCCTTCCATAAAAGAGAGCATGTCTCTAGCCTCAAATCCATAAATCATATGTTCCAATTTTTCAGGTCATCATTGGCTGCTTCAATCTGTGTGACTAGTGCTGCCGTCCTTATACTGTGTTTCATAGTGTCTCCAATCCAGCCTCAGCTTTTTGCAACCTAGTTTGTTGCTGCTATAATTCATGTCACATAATCTTAAATTATGCGGGCAGTCTCTATGGTTTGATGGTCACTCAAACAAATGATAATATCAGTAACAGCACCTTCAGCATTATTTGAGGTTGGTCACTTTGTTGTTCTCCTCTTGGGCTTTAGAGCATTGCTAAGCTGTAGAATAGCCCTCAGTGTGTTTCATTGGAGATTCTATTTCCAATATACTTACTAGAAATGGGATTATGAGAGAGCACCCAATTGATCACTGACACTCTTGACAGCAAGAGCTTCTTTTTCAGTAACAGTACAATTCCATATTGAGTTAACTCCTCTTCACCACTTACTCAACAGCAATACAGGGTGAGTACATAAAGGGCCAAAAAAATTGTGATTCTTCTAGTTGGTGTGCAGGGCATGCATTTTATGGTTTACACATGTATGGTTTCAAGCCTCTGATTAGTCATCACCACTTGAATTCCACTGTTGCTGTTCACAAAGGCTTACTCTGCATTGTTGTATTCACTTGTGTACCTTAAAATCTAAAATGTGCTGTGCCTGTTACTTGTTGATCAGAAAAAACTCCTTAGTGTAAATTAATCTATAAACAGAACTCTAAAGTGAGTGAGTGTGTGTCAGCTCAAGACTGGGCCTTTACTATTGGTATCAAAACTACACCTGATGTGGTAGTCTATGCAATAATTACAAGCATATTCCATTCACCAATATACATCAGAGAGCTCATTAGTACTCTGTGTTGCAGTCTTATAATTCCCTCAAGTCATCTAAAATGCAAATACCGATATTAAGATTGCAGATATAGGTTTTTGAATACATTCTTGGCTAAATAAATGTGTATGCTGATTCTTGTTTGGAAAAGGCGTGATATCTTGACATAAAAATTGAACTTTAATTGACCATACATCACTTAAATGTTGACTGAACTGTAGACAATAGATGGTTTTCTCTGTCAGGAGAGATCCAGGCTTTCTAACAATAGCAAGAACCACTCTTCATGTATCCAATTCCTTTCCCACATACCTTGGTTCTGTCATACTCCAACCCTTACAACCTCCTCTGGTGCTGCCAGTGCACTAGAAAGTCTCCACTCATTGCTGCTATTACTGATTGTGCACCCTGCAGTCACAAATAACATCCAGCATAAGAAGTCAGCAGCATTCAGTTCCCAACACTCCAGAACATCAATTGGACTGGGATTAGAAACTCCTTCAAGAACACTTTAGTGAGTTTATCCCAATTTCCTCAGGAACACCAATGCACCAAGGCTGGACTTTGTGAGACTGTGTCTACAGTTAATGCTGGCGTAATGTCCATTGCTTGCTCTGTAACTCTAGCTCGCAGCACAGCAAGACTATCTGTGGACATTCACATTTACAACTGTCAGCATTTTGTTGACAATGTGGAGAAGCTGTGGTGGAGGACAGAGTCTATCAGTCAGGAGCTGAAGTGAAATGCAAAAAGCAGCCATTTAGTTGGAAACTGCCCATGTACGTCAATAATCATATGTGCTACAATATCCGTTAAGGATCATACGTAACAGGTAGCAACAATGAGATGGTTTTCAATAGCTCTAGAGCTCCTCTAGATAGCCTTCCCTTTATCAGCTGCAACGAAAAAGACAGCCCATTGGCATTTGCATAACTGTTTAGACTGTCAGTTTATGAGCCTTATTTACAGTTTGGCTAATATCCCCTCTGCAGAAACTCACTAATGAGAAATGTCAACCTGAATGGGGGGGGGATAGAAACACGGGTGAGAGAAAACAACAAAGATGCAGGGGGCAGCAAAGCACATAAGGAAGACAACTTGGAAACACTTGCACTCTGCAAAACGAAAAGTATTAAACCAAAAGAAAAAGCAGCTATGTAAACGTGAACAGTGAAAGGACACAAGTACTAGGTCCATGCTCTAGGGGATGGGCATACACAAGAAGAGGAAGTAAAGCTCTCAGAAGCTAACGAATAAAACACAAGGAAATGAGAGTGACAATAAAGTCAAACAATGGTAGGCAATGGGCAGGCTCTAATCCCAACGTAAACTAATAAAATGTCTTGCGACAGTGCATGCTCTATTTTAGGCAAGACCTAAAAAGACCACAAGGGATTTTTGAAACCATTCATCTTGGTTCTCCCCATGTTATGGAAGTAATTCTGATTGACATATCAGATGAAGGAACAGAATTCAAAACAAAGCACTGAGGGCCCTGAAGGTTTAATCTTGATTTATATGCTGTGCTCCTCACCAGTTCTTCTTTTCAGCTGCAGCAAGATTCCAAACAGAATATTTCAGAGTCTGTTGCTTATTCTGAACACTATATAGAAAATGGTGTAAATTTGTATTTGATGCACTGGTTAGTGCCGGGAAGTGCTTAGAGCCAGTCAAGTGACAGGATACAGTTCTGTCAAGAATCGAAAATAAATTAAAAATAATTGTCTTTATGTCCATTTCAAAATACACCAAAATAAGGTACTCGTAGTAAAACAAGCCATATACTGCTCCCGTTTGGATTTTAGTTAAAGCATTTTTTGCCCACCAGAGTTAAAACATAGTGGAAGGTGTTTAAAAAGCGTGGGCTTTCCTCCATTTCAAGTGAAAATATGAGAATTAGTGTCAAAATAAACAACCATATCCAAAATGTCTGCCCTTGTTTTATTTGTGCCTTTCAAGGACATATGGGCAGAATCTAAAATAAGGAAAGTGCACGGAGCCACCTGCCCCTTCCCAATGTCCTTGCAGGGGGGAACACCTCCACAGATAATGCATTTATTAGTATCATTAATCTGGGTGTGGAGAAACATACCACCCTGTTTTCATCCTTCACCAAAGCAAGAACGACTCAGTGCCTCCTTCTGTTTCTTCTTCCGCATGGGCGCCGAAGTGTTCGTGCCCACAGGTAACTAGTGCATTAGAGAGAGAGTTAAAAGTAGCGAGTGGCGCCAATGCCATGGGAGGTGCGAATGAGCAGGCTTCACACGGCGATGATTTGATACAAGCCTTGTGGCTTTTTAATATTGTACCAGCGCGGCCTCCGTGGCGGGCCAGCAGGCGCCATATTCCATCTTCCGCAAAAGAAGCGGGCCCAGCAGGACCCGTCTAATGCAGACAACCCCTTCTCTCTGCTGGAGGAGACAGACTCCGAGATGGCAATCAAGCCTTGATTTGCCAACACATTTCCAATGATTAAAATGTAATTAGCACAACTGAGTGCCTCCTCCCCAGCTAATTTTAATGCATGCTGTGACAGGCAGACAGCCGGCTGAGTCTTGGCCCAGCAGCAGATGGAAGCCAAGGCAGCGGGAGAGGAAAACCATTTTGCGATGCGACTGTTCGCATCACAAAACCATCAGGGCGCTCAGCTCTTAGAAGGCCCGTGATGGCAGCGCATCAAATCGGCGCTGTCATATCTGACCGCGGCAATGGCAGTCATCTTTCATAATGTCCCCCCCCCAGCACAGCCAAGCAATTTGCAGATTTAACCCTTCCTGGCACACAAGAGACACAACCTAAGGCAGACCATCTTGGATTTGTGCATTATTTTAATTATGAAAGGCATCCAGCATGTTTAGGAGCAAATATTGTAGGATCGGGAGACAGAAGTGAAATTTATTGAGAATTCTTGTGCATTCATATTCTTCCCCCCCAAAAATAGAATATTATTCTGTACCAAGTTTTGATCTGATTTATGTACTATGAACTTGTTCTCACTGTGGTCTACCTAAAAGCTATTTTTATTTTTTATTATTTTTATTTGATTTAGGTTTTTGTGAAGTGATTCTAGTTACCTTAACGTTACCTCAGAGTACTTTTGGGGTATGACTTCAGAATAAGAGGGATTGGCGAGTAGAATGTATCGTAGTTCATTGGCCAGAAGTGGTGGTGGGGAGCCAGGCAATTGTCCAGCAGTGATGCACAGTGTCAGGGCATCGCCTACTGTTGAATATCACCTGGACCAGGTGAACGCGCAAGAGTCCTGAGAGCCTCGATGAAGAGGCGAAGCCGGTCATAGACTGGCCCTTATTTCCTTATATGACTAGAGCATCCCAGAAGATACTGCAAATTCTGAAAAGAACAGATTATTTTTTTAGAAATAAGGTGATTGTTTCAGGGCGAAATTGTGATACAAAAAACATTCTTTTAAACTGAGGATATGGTTCAAATCAGGAAAAACTGCATGTGAAATTCCCCAAAATTCTCTCACCAGTCTGTTTACATTCAATAATTATCTGTTTTAAGGGTCCTATAAAGACACACAGACAGACACATAAACACACCCACACACACTTAACTGTGAATCAAAGTACTTCCAGGAATTTGTGGGTGCTGTTTTCCAATAAGTCATGTTTATCTAACATAGTTAGCTGCAAATATGGCAAGGTTGTTTCCACTACAATAGTCTGCTTTGTTCAGTCATTGAATCTTTATATGAGAACATGTGTAACTCAAGGTTACACATATATATGAGATTTGCAAGTAGGAAAATAAAAGACAATGTGAAAGTCGCTTGGTGCAATACTCAAAGATAACAGCATTTTTAAACTGATAACATGGTTCAAATACAGGAAAGTTGTGTGTGAAATTCACCAAAATGCTCTCACCATTCTGTTTACATTATTTTTTTTCTGTGGTTTAAGGGTCCTACAAGGGCACACCCCCACACTCACCTGATGTGATTCAAAGTACTTGCAGGAATTTGTGGGTGTTGTGTTCCAATAAAACATGTTTATGTAATAAAATTAGCTGAAAACATGGCAAGTTTGTGTCCACAACAATATTCTGTTTTGTTGCTTCAGTGAATCATTGTGTGGGAACATTTGTAACTCAAGGGTAGAGGATGTGGCGCTACGGCCAGAGCTGCCAACTTTGGAGCTGGGGAACCAGGTTTGAATCTCGGCATTGGCTTAACATCCTTTTATTGAGGGCAAATCACTTAATCCCCCAGTGCCTTAAAAAAAAGAAAATATTGTTTTCTTGTGCAATGTAACTCGTGCTTAAGTAAAGCGCTCCAATACCTTCAGGTAGACTTTGCGCTGTAGAAAAAATGCAACAAAAAGGTTACAATATGGCTGTTAAACATGTTTACGGGATTTCCAAGTAGGAAAATGACAGAAAGTATGAGGCGGCTTTGTGCTTTACCCACAGAAAACTGCATCAAGGTTCACCGATATGTCGATGACACAATTCGAATTGAAAGCCTCTTCTGCTTCAGACATCCAAAGCCTCAAACATTGCTTGCAAGTCATCCAAACCTAGCTATCCAGCACCTAACTGAAACTCGACCTAACCAAGACAGAATTCCTGTGCTTAGCTAAAACAACAAACAAGATCAGTACAAACCTGGCTCAATTACATGAACCTTGAAGGCTTCGAACCACAACATTCAACTCTTGGCAAATCACTTGGATTCAACCTGGACACCAACATCACACTCAAGGAACACCTTGCCTAAAAAACAAAGGCTGTCTGGTATCAGCTCTCTCTCTAAAGAAGGTCAAACCATTTCTTCCAGAAAGTAACTACAAAACTGCTGCTACAGCCCTAACACTATTGCATGTAGATTGTGGTAAAGCCCTATTCCATGACCTCCTAGACTTCACTGGCACCTATTTGGGGTATCCAACACACCATAGTTAGTCTCATCCAGGACCTAAAGAATTAGATGATCACATCGCCCCATACTGATGGAACTCCATTGGCTCCCATTGCTGGCCCGCATTGTTTTCAAAACTATCTGCTTCATTTACAATGCCACAACAAACACCACCCCTGCTTATCTTGCAGACAGGCTCACCATCTCTGCTGGTTTTCGGCACACCTGCATCCAGGAAAGGAGTCAAAAAAGTTACTAAGTCCACAGATAAAACTAGGGGTGCTCAAATTGTGTGTAATTTACGTTTGCATAATTCTGCATAATTATGGCAAAATTACATGAAATGCAAATACATCATTTTGCGCTATATTTTAGTATGAAATGCAGCTTTGTAACAAATTTTGGCCCCAGGATGAATTTAAACAAAAGCACAGCAAACACCGGCATCTTGTGGTCTCTTGTTTCTGTGCGTTCGTATTAACTTTCTACTGTGAATGGTGTGTTTGCAGTACATTTTTACAGTGCCTGATTATGTGAAGTGGTGTAATGGCGTAGCGTAGTTTTGGGAATTTCGCATAAGAAGCATGATGCAATATTCCTGAAATTATGTGAATTACATTGGCATAATTAAAATTTTGCCCAGGCCCAGATAAAATCTTGGGCTAGGGTGAGGCATCAAATTTATTCAAGCCTTGAGGCAAACTCTGACAAATCCAGTTTTGTCCCACTTTCAGCGTTTGAAGCCAAAACGAATGTTGTTGGTGGAAGCTTGCTAACGACGTACTTGACTTCAAGGTACCCATGCTGGCCTTAGCTCTGGGCATTGCCCTGCTGAAAGATTTTGGCTATCATTTCAGTGACGAAGACCAAACGTAAAATGTTGATCCAGTCGGCCCACTTAGTGTAACCAACATCCACTCCATCATGGTTAGCCTCACATTGCACTTAGGTCCTGGTAAAACACAAACTATTGTTTTTCAGTGGTGTTTTCTTTTTCCAGGTATTTTTTTGTTTTAAAATTGTAAAATTAAGGTTTCCATTTCCCTTATCCAATTTCATAAAACAAAGGACCAGATGTAAAAACCTTGGGAATATCGATTTCCTAATTACGATTCTCTCCGAATCGTAGTAGGAAATTGGATCCTAATGTATGACACTCTTTTGACTTTCATTCGCAATTCCTAGTGAGTTGCAAATAGACCTACCTCATGCATATTAATGAGGTAGGTCGCAATTTGCAACTCATAAGGAATAGCAGCCATCACACAATCCTTTTAAATTTTTTTTTAAAGCAGCCTGTTTTGCTTAAGGGAAAACAGGCTGCATTTAAAAACAAAAATAATGAAACTTTGCAGTTTCTTTCTTTTTTTTGGGTGAAAAACTTTTTATTAAACATGAAAACAAGCTTCAGATAATCATCATGTTCGAATTAACATATCAGGATAGACATTTGTCACAGGTAGTACAATACAGAGTAAATATCTTATCGCAGTTACTGGCTATTGTCATCCGTACTCTCGAGGGATATTTAATAACATCTTGTGTTCCAGGCAGTTGTGAAACATTCCTCAGGGCACCAACCATTGGCCTCTATACCTAGCCCACGCACCCCATATCTTTTCTCCTTTACGTGGGCACCCCCGACTCTGATATATCACCTGCTCTGCCCCGTGGCACCAGTCCATATCTTTCTTCCAAGCAGCCAGTGTGGGGGCCGCCACTGCCCCCCATGCCCGGGCGATGTTCCTCTTGGCCACCCCTCCCGCTAATGCCAGCCAGGTCTTGGCCCATTGTGGCCATGTCGTCTCACCCGTTACTCCCAAAATGTGCCACCTCGGTTCTAGCAGGACACTCTCACCCACCACCGTCGTCATCACTCGGGTGATACCTTCCCAGTATGTTTGATCATGGGGCAAGACCATAATATGTGGAAAAAAAGACCCCTTCTCGCCACATCCTCGTACACACTCATCAGCCACACATTTACCCATTCGGACTTGAACCACTCGGGAGGCGTAGGATCTATGGAGAATACGGAGCTGAATAAGCCGAAATCGTGCCCTTATAGCTACTTCTCAGGGGCTCTGCAGAGCTTCAGCCCAGTCGTCGTCCTCCAGGAGGCCTACGTCCGATTCCCAGGCCTCTCGTAGTGAGCCCATACAGTCTGGGGAGTTGCTCACAAGTTTCCTATATGTGAGGGATATTGCCTTGTCAATCATGGGGTCTAGGAGGAGACGGTCCTCGAGTGGCGAATACTCCGGTATCGGGGACCCCTCTTGCAGGTGGCAATGAATCGCATGACGTAGCTGTCGGTAACGGAGGTACCCCCCCCCCCATTTGGAACCCTTCCCGCAAGGTATCAAAGTCTAACATTTTACCCCCCTTCCAGATGTCTCCCAATAGGTCAATCCCAATAAGGCTCCATTTCCGAAAGCCCGTTAATTGTTTCAGTTCTCCCAGATAATCACTCTCCCAGAGAGGAGTCTGTTCCGTAAGTTTGTTTGCCTATCCTGTCATTTTGGTTGCCTTATGCCAAGCTTCGATGACTGTTCAGGTATGCACCGGGAGGAGTGAATTACCTCTCCCTTTTCGGTATAACTCTGTCAAATAGCCACCGTTGCCCATTGCCAGTCGGTCCACTCTATATACTGGTTCCTCTAGCGGTGAAAAAACCCATCCATTAATATTGACAAGTTGGGAAGCCCAGTAATATTTCCTGATGTCGGGAATGGCTAGTCCCCCCTCATATACCCCTCTCTGGAGTTTCTTGAGCGCAATTCTGGGGCTGCCTCCCCCCCCCCATAGTAGTGTACGCTGCTCGGACTCCACCAATCATAAAAATGTCTCCTGTATCTGATATGGGGTGTTCTGGACCACATACAACAAACGTGGAAGGGCCATCATTTTAAAGATAACCGCTCTACCTACAAGGGAGACAGGAAGTCGTCTCCAGTGAGCGATATCATCTCTCAGTCTGTCTAATTGCGCCTGCACATTTAGCTGCATAAACTCCTCCTCTGTTTTTGTTATCCATATGCCCAAGTATTTAAACGTCTCTTTTTGCACCAATTCTGAGCAAACCGACGTCAGGGGTGGTAGCCCTCCAGCTAACGAAAACACCAGGGATTTGTCCCAATTGACGCAATATCCTGAGTACGTGCCGAATGACTGTATTATATGGCTGAGCCGGTGGAATGTTTGTCCTGGTCTCTGGGCATAGAGCAGGATATCATCAGCATATAGAGATATGCGTTCTTCCCAGCCTCCCCCTAAATCGATGCCTCTCACCATTGGGTCCCCCCGAATCCAGACAGCCAGCGGTTCCGGTGCTAATGCAAATAACATTGGCGACAGCGGGCAGCCCTGCCGAGTGCCCCGATGGAGCATAAAGGGTCTAGAAATATTCCCGTTGACGCTGACACGTGCCATTGGGCTGGTATATAGGAGGCATATCCATTGCTGTAGATTTCGACTGCAGTTTCTTTTTTAATAGTAGGCAGTGGTCCATGGAACCCCACTGCCTACTCTTAAAAAAGTATTTCTTTAACATTCTCAAAGGGGAAGTGGTCACCAAGGGATGGCCGTTCCTAATACCGAAACGCAAATTGTGATTCGGTAACAAGTTACCGAATCGCAATTTGCCTTTTGTACATTGTAAAAAGCTTTTTTGCTGTCACAAACGGCTTGATTCTGTGAATCGGGCCATTTGCGACTACAAAAAAGCTTTGTACAACTGGCCCTTAGTGCCTGTCTGCTCATTAAATTTATCCCTATTTTTCTAAATTGGAGTGGGAGGTTTCTTGTGTTGCTATTTTTACCTTAGAATTGTTGGTACTGCTTAAATAGAACATGCACTTTCTCTGGGGATTGCCTGCTACGTGTGCCTTTGCTGTTGGCCATTGGACAGAGATTATGAAAGAACTGTGTTTTGGAGTAACCATAGTGTGTTTATTAAGTTGGTAGGGGTCACTCCCTCCCAAACTAATAACCCAGTTTCTAACAAGTGCATTGCATAGTAGAAAGTATAGCATCAATTTTATAATTACATTTAAAAGCATTGTTTGCTTACGAACATAAGTGGTGGTGGGGGCAGGGGTCTGAAGGGGTCCCTGAGTGGACAGACTTCATGGTGGCGGCAGTTTCTTCTGGGGTGATGATGAGCCATGTGATTAGCATTGGTTCTTTGGATAAAATCAGGAAGTGTCTGGCGAGGTCTTTTGGGTCCAGTTGTGGGCTAAAGTTGCTGCAAATGATGGTGATTTTGTTGCTGAAGAATTGAGAGAGTTTGTTGCAGAGGTCCTGCGAGGGGGTGACCAAGTTGGAGGTGGCTGATGGGGGGGTGAAACCTTTCACGATGGAGAAGATTTCTTTGATTCTGTTGGTGCTAGCATCGATGCAGTCTGCCAGAGCAGCACATTTGGTGGTTCAGATTAATTCGTGGTAACATCTTATGGGGGATTTGAACATACTCCTGTCTACATTGTCCTGGCTAATTCTCCATTTATGCTCCAGTTTCTTGCAGGGGTATTTTATCATGTACCAACTGACATGGGGTCGGGTTCATGCTGTATTGCTGTGTTTGAGGGGTGCCAGGGAGTCGGCGCAGGAGGTGATCCAGTTGTTGAAATTCTTGATGGCTTTGGTTAGGCTGTTGCTGTTTTTGGGTCAGTGGGTGTTGAGCACGGTTTTTCAGTCCTTGTCAGTGATGTTCCAGTTTCTGCAAAGCAACACAAGGAGATGATGGACAGAACGCTGAAACCTTTCAGACACTCACCCCCAGTCACAGATCTGGGTTGAATCCATCATCATTCTTTAGCTCACTTCGCCACCACAGTTCAGACCCAGCCATATGCAAATCAGTCTTGACCCTGTGCCTCATGGGAACAGTCCAGACCGAACTGCCAAGCCAGGTCTTCCCTGGACCGGAAACAAGCATCCTAGGACCGGTTTCGGGGTGACACCCCTCATCAGCCAGGCTAGCTTGAATCCAGTAGCAAAGTGAGCAAGGGACCCACGTCTGGGCATACCCTGCCAACTTAGGACGAACAAAGCAAACACAAGGAGATGATTGACGGAGCCCTGAAACTTTTCAGACACTCACCCCCAGTCACAGATCTGGGTTGAATCCATCATCGTTCTTTAGCTCACTTCGCCACCCCAGTTCAGACCCAACCATATGCAAATCAGTCTTGAGCATGTGCCTCATGGGAACAGTCCAGACCAAACTGCCAAGCCAGGTCTTCCCTGGACCGTAAACAAGCATCCTGGGACCGGTTTCAGGGTAACACCCCTAATCAGCCAGGTAAGCTTGAATCCAGTGGCAAAGTGAGCAGGGGACCCACGTCTGGGCATACCCTACCAACTTAGGACGATCAAAGCACACACAAGGAGATGATGGACGGAGCGCTGAATCTTTTCAGACACTCACCCCCAGTCACAGATCTGGGTTGAATCCATCATTGTTCTTTAGCTCACTTCACCACCCCAGTTCAGACCCAGCCATATGCAAATCAGTCTTGACCCTGTGCCTCATGGGAAGAGTCCAGACCGAACTGCCAAGCCAGTTATCCTGGCTGATGAGGGGTGAAGCCCCGAAACCGGTCCTAGGATGCTTGTTTCCAGTCCAGGGAGTACCGGGCCTGGCAGTTCGGGCTGGACTGTTCCCATTGAGTGCAGGGTCAAGACTGATTTGCATATGGCTGGGTTCAAACTGGAATGGTATGGGGAGCAAAAAAATGATGGTTTTAGGCCCAGATCTCTGTACTGGGGTGAATGTATGACATTGTTCTGCATTCTGTCTATCAATTGTTGTTTTTCCAGTTTCTGGTCCGGTGGTGGTGCATGTGCGTTGGACTGGTACGGGACTGGGACTTTCAGCTGTAAATGTGTCTTTACAGCTAAAAAAAACCCTTTATGAATAGGGCCTATTGTTTTTCTTGAATGAATCCCTTTTTGTCTAGTTTGATCACCAGGAGGGGCATGTAGCAGGTTCAAAATGAAAGAAAAGACAACAATAAACATGTATTTATTTATTCAATTCCATCCTCTAACTCAGAGCATATAAGGCATCTAGAAACCATGGTTAGTTGAGTGCGATCACATCTGGATGTTGTGGGTGAAAACAAAGTTTTGGGGTTTTTGGGTTTCAAAAATCTAGTGATGTTTGATGCAGGCAGGGTGGAAGACAATTGCCTGGTCTCTCTGGTGTGTGTATAGTGTTTTTATATTGTCTGTATTTAAATATGCATTTTTCTTGTGTGAAAGGCAGCTTTCCTTTCATGTGGGTCAAAAACATTGCTAATAAAATTCTAATTGTCTGGGTGTCTGTAATATTCCCATAGCTGTGGGCCTGGCCCCTTTTGGAAGAAGTGGGGTCTTCAATCAGTAATCGTGAAAAGGTGGTTTTGTGATGGATAGTGCCTATGATGTTGAATCCTTTGTTCTACTGAGAACCAGTAGAAAGCTTTCAGGATACATGTTGCATGACCACAAAAACTTTAATACTTGCTTATAAACTGACAACGTAACGTAAGATTGAGACAAGAATGTAGGTGTCCATTTAATTGTGGTTTGTTACGAGTCAACATTCTCAAGCCCATTATAAAAAAATATTAATTAATTAGCACACAGTAGATGCCATCTGTCGCTAGTTTACAATGCACAGGGAAAACTGGTAACAAACGCAGTGCTTGATTGACAGCAAACTGGGAACAAATGTGAAATTTGACAATGACATCAGTGCTGCAATGACCCAAGTGATAGTCTCACCAGAAGGTGGCTCTGGCATGCCAACAAGATGGGAAGGTGTGATCTCAGTGAGAAAAGGAAAGCCAAAAGATTTAAGAATATGAATTTCATACACATATTTAGTGATGTTCATTTTTGTAGATTGGTAAAAGTTTCTAACCCATTTTAACCTACCAAAACACCTGGTGCACCACTGACTCAAAGTAGATGCACAATGCATGCACGTTTAGTAACCAAGTACTTTAACACTCACATTTACATGCATACAGCATAAACACACTGGCATGTAATATGGTTCAGATTATGAGATATTTGAACTCGCCATCTGAAAGCAGTAGTAGAAACTAATGTAGATAAATATAATTCTCAAATATCCAATCGTTTTCCAAAACGTCACCCAACATGCACACAATTCTACATTTCTGCTAGTCCAGATCAAAAATTAATTGCAAATTCAATGTTTGTGTCTATAATCATAGCACAAAGCTGACTCTGTCACATTCCACTTATTATCCAGAACAACATACCATGTACACTTCCAACCACAAAAGTACAAAAATGGCACCATAACTGGAATTGCATAGTTGGTATGTAACTCTAGGAGACAGCCGCCCATCAGCACCATGCCCGTACCCATTCTGAATGCCTCCACCTCTTCTGCTACCTTCTCAGGTGCTTGGAAACATACTACTGTACTCCCATTCCTGAAGAAACCCTCTGGAGACCCTTCAACGCTTTCCAACTACAGACCGATCTCCCTGCTACCATTGCCAGCCAAGGTCTTAAAGAAAATTATTAACAGACACCTCAATGAATACCTTAATGACTACCAACTCCACAACACCATTCAGTCATCTGGTTTCAGACCCATTCACAGCACGGAAACTGCCTTCATTGCTGCCATGGATGACATCCGCATGACTCTGGACAGATGAGACATGGTGGCCCTCATCGTCCTAGACTTCTCTGCAACATTTGACATAGTCTCCAACCCCATCCTCATCTAACCCCTACACAACATTGGAATCCAAGGACATGCACTGTGATGGATCTGCTACTTCCTGTTTAGAAGGATCCAGTCAGTCAGCTTGGCATGGTACACCTCAGATGCCTGTGACTTCATGTGCGGAGTTCCATAAAGGATCGTCCCTGAACCCGATCCTCTTCAATGCATACATGATCCCTCTAGGCAGCATCATCAACACTCACAACATCAACGTCCTCTCCTACGCTGACAACACACAACTCATTCGCTCCCTCACAGACAAGATGCCCAGTACCCAGATAGAGTTCACACCGACAAGAAAGAAATCCTGATCTTTAGAAAGATCACATCACTATGAAACTCCACCTGGTGGCCAACAGAGCTAGGACCGACAGCCACCCCCACCTCCCACGCCAAAACCTCTGGATTAACAGCATACTCAACACGAAAAAAGTCAATGCTTTCACTGCCTCATGCTTCCATACCCTGAAGAAGCTGAGGAAGATTTTCAAATGGCTCCCAATCAGCACCCAGAAAGCTGTCATGTACCTAGTCACAAGCACGTTGGACAATGTGAACACCCTCTATGCCGGGATCAACAAAAAACCCACCAGAAGGCTGCTGACTCACTCTAAATCTCCCACACTGCACTCACACCACACTGCACTTACATCACACCACTACTGAAGGAGCTCCATTGGTTTCAAGTTCACAAATGAGCACATTTCAAACTGCTCACCCACACTTTCAACTCACTACATAACATTGGCCCAGCATACCTCAACAATCGCATCTGCTTTCACAAACCTTCCAGACACGTCCACTTGTCCGGACTTCTACCTGCATAAATCCCACTCATACAGAAAACCATAGCTGGCAGTTGAGCCTTCTCCTACATCGCTCCTAAGTCGTGGAATGATCTACCACTACATATAAGAGCCTCTTCCTCACTTCTTGAATACAAGTAGAAGCTGAAGACCTGGCTTTTTTTCGAGTAGCCCCACTAGGCCCTCGGTGTTGCTAGACTCACACCTGCTCGGTGCCAGGATACCCTCCTGGGTGATAGTGCACTCTACAAGTCTGCAAAACATAGCATAACGTAACATAGCAAGTAACTCTAAACATTCCTGTCAGGAATTCACAAAAGTATTCCTGGCAGGCTATACCACTGTAGATTTCTTCTCCATGCATACAGAGAAATCTGGGGCTGTAAATCCATTAAAGAGAAAGGATGGGGAATTGCAAAGTGTGGTTTGCCTTGTAAGTTTTGAGAACACACAGAAACGTACGTTTGGGAGCATTCCCTAAAAATGATCGGACTCATTTCACACTCTGGAAAAGGTTTGCATAGTTACTTCATCCATGTGCTGGAGTACCATTCTTTTTGTGAGAAATTCAATAATAGGTAGAATTCAATGCTCAAAGAACATGACCACTGGGAGATATTGCATGGCATTCCCAGAAGTATGGCTGGAGGGCAGCGTATGGTGCAGCTTTCCAAGTATAGTTTTCAGATTTTTGTGGATAGAAAAAATCCTTAAAATTACTCTCAGATAGAGATGAAAATCTCTGCCTATACTCTAAGGGTTGTTTAATTAATTGGGCCCAATAACATTACTGCCTGTCTTAAATAATAACGCAGTATTATGGTACCTCCCATTTCATATGTATACCTACCACCGACAGTCAGGCGTACTGCTTCCACATCACTGCATGTAGGCCACTGGATTATTGCTGCTGTTGAAGGAACTTTTTAGGGGTTTCTGTTTCGAACTACAAAAGCAAAATGTGGCACATGGTTACTTGGAATACTATTCTGCTTAGATGGGTTAAAAACTGGAGATACAATGGTGCAAAGTAGGCATGTTGTATCTTCATAAATGCACCCACTACTTAAATCCTATTGTGTGCCGCCTTCATGGTGGCTTCCTTACAGCCTATTTTCATTGATATACCAAATTGGAATGAATTATTTAATGCCACTGCATGGCGGATAAGGGTAGAGGTTATTGTGTTCTGAGGTAAGCGTTGTCGGTGATCTGGTTTTATTTTTTTTAATATCTGGAAATCCTCCAACCTTAGTTCACTAAGATGATACCATTTTCTTGAGGGATCAAAGCTGGCTGTTCAGTGATGCTTTTCAATATAAAGTTTAGTTTTTTCATATTTCTTGTTGGATTTATACAGCTTGTTTTTTCCCTAAGATTTTGAGCTAGTGCTTATAGGAGATTTATGAATCGCTGTGAATATTATGAAAAGCGTCCATTGGTATGCTACAGGTTCATGCAGCAAAAGCAGCCACATAGATCCGTTGTTCACAGGCTCTAACAAACCAATCAGCAACTTCCATTAATTATTAACTGCACAAATGCAACCAAAACAGTGTTCAGCTTTAAGCAGATTTGGAAACTACAAAATAGATCGGATAAATCGGATTTTGTCCATTGCAAAGGTAGTTACTATTAACCCCCTATGTTTAGCTCTCTCATCATCTATTTTGTAAATGATCCCTGTCCATCATGTGGTTCCCAAACATCCTACGAATGAATAAATCACATCTTAGACCTGCCTGGGGCGTACCACGAATTGCAAAGGCACTCATAACAGTGGTAACTTAACAAATCAACTCCAAGATGGAGGCCAAAGACTTGCTCAGAAACTTAACTTTCCGATTTTAATTCGAAATTGAAACCATTCTGTCACATCAGACAACAGCTACTCACTAATCAAAAACTTAGGCCACACCATTGCATGATGTGAAAAAGTACAACAGGAATACTTTTTCTGTACGTGCAAATGCCTTTGTGAATAGGCCCCTATATTTTCAAATATTTGGTCTAATGTATGTTTTACATGTGGAACAAAGCTTGTTCTTAGCTGGTGACACAAAGCAATTTAATTGTTACATTTTCTGCAAGCCCTGAATATGCTTTTTAAATGAAGCATTAAAATGATGAGCATTACACATTTGGGAAGTTTTTAGTAGCCACAGAATGAAACAATACCAAACTCTAACTGAATTACACATTTGTAGAAATGGAACAAAAAAAGCTGCATATTACTTTAGTTTTTCCACCCTTCTTATAGTTATTTCGATTGGCACATACAAGGTTAAGTATACTGCAATCTGAGTTTTCTGATAGGGTTCATGCCCTCCTAGTGACGGAATGGCTGAGAGCTGCCCTTATGATTGGTCAGAGAAGTCTAGCCTTCATAATTGGCAGCAGTGGCTCTGACCTAGAAAGCCCCAGACAGGAAGAGATTCAAGTTTGTAACTAGAGCACCTCAAGGGAGCGACGTTCTGAGATCTTCTATTCAGTGTCTTGTTTCATTATGTTTGTTAATTGTAAAACACACAGATAGTCTAAGCAACGGCAGTAACTTGAAATGTTTGCCTTTTTAATATTACTTCTGAATGCATCAAATCTCTTACACCATCATCACAACTGAAACATACCGAGTCTGACTCAGTACTGATAAAAAGAAAACCATTATAATTAGCTGGAATGGCCACAGAGCATGATGAGAATGAGATGGTATTAATTACAGCAATTTAAATCAATGTGTTCTGGTGTTCTGTTTAAAAGCTGTCTGAAAATAAACCCCTCACCAATGCTTGTCTCCTGAAGAATTAAAAGTAAAGTTATGTAGGTAAATAGGAAACATATAAGTTAGGACGAAAAATCAAACACTTAGAGCCTCATTACGATGGCGATTGGACGAGTGTCCGACAAGGAGTCAGTGGTCCTGACAGCCCAATTACGATATGACCACCGTGAAGGCGGTCGTAAAATGCTTTTTACTGTAGCGGCTTGTGCAGCGGCCCAGGAAAAGGGCTGCTGCCCAAGCGCAATGGTAAAACTCATTTTTCAAACATCAATGCACCGTATGCCAGGCACCATGTGGTGCCTGGCACACGGTGCATGGATGTTTTGGGGGTGGTGTCCCCCAGGCCACATTGTGGAGGTCTACGGTGGACGGGGGACCTGCTAGAGGGCTCCAAGTCCATTTCTGACAGCCTTTCCATGGCGGTTGGACCACCATGAATAGGCTGTCGGAAACTGACATCCTAATCCCTACGGCAGTGCCTCCTCAGGCATCGCCTCCATTGTAGGGATTCGGCTCTGACCGCTGCCCCTATGGGCTCCTTTAGCCTGTCGGAGGTGGCAATCATTCCTCCTGCCTAGATGTTGTGTGGAACACCACAGACGGCCTTTCGGTGGTATTCCGGCCAACATCGTAATCGGGCCTTAAGTAAGAAAGACAAGTTTAAACCCAAAGAACGTTTATCCATTTCAGATTTTAGTTAGCATAGCCGCCCACAACTACAAACAGATCCATATCACAGACAATAGTTTCCCTTTAAGTCATTCTTTTATGCTACCACTCGATTTTTGCAACTCATGCACCAATGTACAAGGACAAATTGGCAATTTTGTTACTGGTCATTTTAGTGATCTAACCGTATCTCTCCCTATCCAACTTCTGCTTGCCTGATCTTATTCTAAACTAAACAAAACCATCACTGATTGCCATATTTTTGCCTATGACCCTTACCCAGGCTACCTTAATATTAAAAACATATTTCTGTTCCTTTAAGGTACCTCTCTGTACTCTCTCCTTCTTGCTGTTGAAATATGTTGTCTAATGCTACTTTGATGGTACGAAAATCTCCATATTGTTCTTGTAAAACACCTTCAGCTGTCACAAATGATGTACCAAGTCTGTTCAGAAGAGTTGGTGGGGGCATCTCGTTCTCAGCGTACAAGTGCTGCATTTGTTACCATCATTCAAGCATATGAAATTGTGGGTCCTGTGTGGAGTTCACAAAGCATACTGCACCAAGAATTGTGCCTTCCTTCTATAACACATTCACCCACATGGTCTGCAGGGCCCACCCAAGGGTTGCAACATTCAAATTCCTGATGCCCCCCAATCTTTCCAAAGGCTAGGGAAGAGTAGGAGGAAAATCCTACATCGGCTGATCAAATAATGTTTGAAAATCCAGAAAAAACATAAAAGAATCTGGTAAAAAAAACTTTTTTTATGTGATCTGCAGAAATGTGCACAGATTTCCTGTGAACTCAACAAACCCTCATATATTTGTTCACCCACCTGATCTCTTGCTTCACACCAAAAATATGGTAGTCCTTTCTGAACTTCAGACCTTTTGGTGTTTTTTAGCCCTTTGACATATGGTCTGCCCTGCAGAGAGGTATGGCTTTTGCATTTTGTTCACGTGCCAAATTGCAGAGAATTCTTTATGCCAGGAGTGAGACAACTACTATACACATAAATGTATTTCTGTCCCAGAAGTATATTTCTGTCTAATACATAAGGAGGGCCAAGACTAAGGCTAATTAAGCATTTTATTGAGATCTAGCCTATTGAGCAATATGCCTTTGAAAAAAGTATGTCTTATTCTAATCTGGAGAAGAGACAAATTATTATTGCAAAATGAGTTTACTATTCATTGGACCACATTTATTGGGTGCATACAACCTGTGCATTTATGCCCAAATTTCAGACTCAAGCTGCATAGTTTTAGGAGATATACAATTCAAGATAAATGGACCTGAATATCCAAGAAGTGAAAGCGATGATATGGTAACCAAACTGGCACTGTTCCCCAAAAATCAGCATGTTTGCTCCTTTTTTGTGTGGTCTAGTGGTTGAGGGCAATCTTCCCAGGTTTGATGATCTTACCATGGGCTTCACATCCTAGATATTTCACATTCACTCATTTTGAATTGTTTATTTTCTAAAACTGCAAGCGGAAATATAATGGGCTCAATCTCAATATTTCAGAGTTGAGCTCTCTTGACATATTTACACTGACTCTGAATTTGAGGTCAAATTGGTTTATTCCATATGAAGTGCTTTGAACTATCAACTGTTTGTGTGAACGTTCTGAGATTGGCTACATTGGCTCTAAGTATTTTTATGGCACTTGATAGAGTGGATTGTGGAACTGCAAAATACATGTTCTTTTATTCAATGTATAGGTATCCGGTTGATCACTGTGATATTGACAATGTATCTATGTAATTACGCTCAGGTTCTATTGAGTTCCCAGGGCCTAGTAACGGATCAGTTCTCTATTAACAAAGGAGGCCACCAGGGTTGCGTTTTGGCACCCACCCTGTTCTCTTTATAGCTCAATAATGTTATTCACCATCTGTCCTCCTTTGTAACTGATGCCCAAACCTTGGCTGGCTCAAAGACACCCATACTACTGTTCGCTGACGACACCCTACTGATCTTAAAAACACCAGTGGCCTCCAGCAAGCACTTTCTCGCTTTGATGAATTCTGTACCCAACACTGACTAGAGATTAATTCAGCAAAGACTAAATTTATGGTGTTTAACAAGCAAAGATTGCTTAAAGGTAGGCTTGAGCTGGGGGGCACTTCATTAGAGAGTGTAGACTTATTTAGCTATTTTGGCATCACCCTATCTGCCAGCCTCTCTTGGAAACCCCAGGTGGAACTCCTGACCCTTAAACATAGGCAATTCGGAGGTGCCGTTGCTACTCTTTTACTAAACCTACCACACCAGTCCTACAGATATATGACGCCAAAGAAGTTAATTCAGTTTTATATGGTTCCGAGTTGTGGGGATTTTCCAAACTAGCTCCTCTTACCACCTCAGAGAATAGGTTTTTAAGAAACCTAGTCCGATTGCCACAGAGTACTCCACTCAAGCCCCTAATGATGGATATGGGTAGGCAGACCTTGGCAGACAAAGCTAGACTTCACCTCTTGCCGTTGTGGAGGAGGTTATGGTCACAACTAGAACTTACCCAGTACTCCTTGACCCTAAGCAATGTGATAGAGGCTGATAGATTTCACAAAATTGAGTGGATGAGACAAGTACAGAAATTGCTGTCAGCCTAGGCCTTGGCAAATTCTGGGACAATCCCTATTCAGTACCACTCCTGACACCCGAAATGCTAAAGAAACGATATTGGTCACGTATAGGTGAAAATGCAGTTAAAGCAAATCTCTGCCACCTACTGACTGACAATTTCATGGACTTCAAGTGTAGCAGTTTTTTGGAACCTTACTGGGATGCCATTACAGTCCCCTTAGATAGGAAATTATATTTCCAATTTAGGGTTGGTACATTGCCTCTTAAAATATTTACCAATGGCTGGGCCAGGGGTAATGATGTATTGTGTCCCATATGTATTAATTTCCCTGAATCAATCAGGCATGTCCTACATGGCCTGGCTTCACCGAGGCTCTTCAGCTCCAGAACCACAGCCGGCCATGTCCATTCGTCCCCCCTTGCCACCGCCCGAACACAAACTATCCAGATCTTTGGTTGAGGGGTCATAAACCCCGGCTCTATTTTTTCACATACATTATAGAAAACAAAACACACAGCATTTCATCATTGTATACGCAGTAATCCTCATATTTAGAGCATTATTTACACCAGGTGATCCGTACCTAACCTTAACAGAGCCGCTAGACATCATCTTCCTACAGCTATCTAGACATGTTCCTGCGTATCCCAATTTATGCCCCAAGTGAGATCATGATTGACTCCAGTGTTAACTCCCTGGTCCAGGCCCAGCCTTTCCACCCAATGACCTATGGTGAGTCCCTCCTTAGGGGAGGACCCCACACACCGACAATGCATCCCCCTTCGGTGTGTGCATGTGGGAGGTGCCTGCGCAAGGGGCCCGTCTGCCCACTAGTATACCTACCACGGGCACCCCCTACACCCATCACTTCTCCCCTCCCCCCAAGGGCCAGTGCTAGGCATGCCCATTGCGCATGCACGGGTGGTTGGCCATAAGGGCAGATGTGAGCATTCGCTCCATATCCCCATGCCCCTAGATCCTCCCAGCGACCTCCTGCCAGCACCCCTTGGGTGGGCCTGTGACCCAGCTGTCCTGCAAATGTAAGGAAAGGTAGCACCTAATTGACCCCCCAATCATGACCTTACCCGCAAAGCCCCCAACAAAGTACTACAAAAGCACTTGACCTGAAAAGGAATGATTTGTTAGCTCATAAACAACAAAGCCCAATACCCAACATGTGAGGAACCTATCCCTAAAACCTAATTGCTATGGGGATGGTGGGTGGGACAAAAAGACGTCGCTGGCCCGTTGCGGCATACTAGCAGGTCAATATCTTCTCAAGGCAACGATCGTGAATGGAAAGACCCGACTGCCGCCTCGCACCCCCTTTTATGGGCAGGGCTTCGCGGTCCGATCGGACACACGCCCAGAAGCCAAACCTATGACTTCCAAGGTCACAGCCCTGCCCACAGCCAATCATGGCTTTCAATGTTACGGGCGGCAGTGTAAGGTGTTGCCGACCCCTCCCCCCAGGTTTCTAGGCCCAGCGAGAGCTGTAATACGTGCAGCTCCCACGAGGTGGGGGAGCCTTGGATACAAGGCCTGGCATTGCCTAGGCCCTTCGGCTCCAGAACCACAATCAGCCTCTGCAGCAAAATGTGGTCACCCTTCCCCGCCTGCTCCGTCTTGGACCTTGGGATATTAATCGCCAGGGACCTGTACCCCTCCAACTAGTGGACGTCCATCAGTTGCAATCCATCACACACCAGGGCCAGAATGGCCGAGGCGGGCACCGGGTGTTTTCCTAGCGGGCCGGAAGGGTGGGGCCGGTTTTGGACCAGTGGGGGCCGTTTTTGTTACTTGGGGCCAGTTTTGCAGCAGTGCTGCAATATCGGCCCCCTGTGGCAAAAGCAGCAGCAGTGTTTCCCAACAGCTCCTTCCCTCCCCCTCCCAGGTGCCGGCCCATTGTAATTTCCGGGGCTGGTTTGCGTTCCCAGTCTGGCCCTGGCACACACAATCCTATTCTGGTAGCAAGCGAGTTGGGCCCCCAGGTTGCCAAAACGCTGACCTGGGGCCTGCCTCTTAAGGGGACCCATTGAAATGGTGGGTCTGGAACGCTAGATGAGCTGGTGGCAGCCAGCGCCTGACCCACTCCCCTGCGCCTATGCTGAGCCCTGACCCGCTTTAGTACCGGTGGAAACGCCTCTTTGGGAGGCCCCCTAGACCTCCTAGGTCTCTCCAACTGCTCCTCTGGTGCCACTACCCATGAAGGCTGAGTCTGTAAAGCCGCAATCGCACCACCCATTGTATCCACCTTTCGTATCAAGGGCTCTAGGAGCTCCTCAGTTCTGGACTGCTTCACACTTTTCTTAGTCCCAGGCATAACGGCCTCCCAAGACACGATACCCACAAAATTATATGCCTACCAATCAGGCGTCCCCCCAAACCCTCTAAAAATACCTATATGCCTTGGCGTCACCAGGGCAGAAGGGTCTAATTTAACAATCACATCAAAGATCTAATATCTTAAAATGTCTCAAAAGGGGAAGTCAAAGTTGAACAGGCGACCTCTTGATGTTTTTAAATACTTTCCAACCTGTATCAAAGCAAATTATCAATGCAGCCAACGGCTCAACCAATGAGCTATACTTATAAATTGTCCTGCAAACCCCTAACACCACCACAGGGAAAAACTCCTCCACAATCCCCCACCCCTGCATATCTCCCCACCTGCAGCGGTCCCCAGCCAGAGCCGCCACCAAGCGTTAAAACGCCCCTGTCAGGTGAGCGAGGCTCGAACCCGTGTGGCCCTTGAGCTTAAAACAGCTGGGCTGCTTCTGTTCTCCGATGTGAGGAAAATGCAAAGGAAGCGCTGAGCGCAAGCGTGTAGTCAAACTGTAAAGGGAGAGAAACAGAGTAAAAACAGACAAAACAAAAAGACTCAGCTGGCCTGTTGCGGCGTGCGGACCAGCTCAATATCTTCACGAGGTGGCGATCGGGAATGGAAAGCCCCAACCGCTGCCACGCATCCCCTTTTATGGGCGGTCTGATAGGACACATGCCCAGGAAGCCAAACCTATGGCATCCGGGGTCACAGCCCCACCCGCAGCCAATCATGGCTTTCAATGTTGCAGAGCGGGAGCACAAGGTGCTGTCGACCACCCCGCCCCAGGTTTCGGGGCCCAGCAGGAGCTGACATGCGTGCCATTTGCATGCTTGGGGTATGTCTGCCCACGCTGAACTTGGATCAAAGTGACCTGCAGGCAATTAGGGACACAAAGCAGTTACACTGCTCTGAGAATTCTTAGATCAGTTCCAACTTTAGTTTATGCAAGTGCCATTGCAAAGTTCCTGGGCAAAATGTGGGTAAATAGAGCTAGGGCCTTGGCCACCACTGGAAAATGCTTAAATACCCTCTCCCGCACAAACAACTAACTGACATAACCCAACATTTTGTTGCAATCTGACTATCTTTTGAAGTCTCAGGTCCAGAGGCAACATTATTGGCTGTATATCTTTAATCATTGCACCCTGACCACCTCTGAGACTATGTTTCAGCTTATAGGTAACAATATGATATCGGTTTTACCTTCTTTTGAACAGGAGCTCTTTTGTTGGATATGTGATATAACACCAAACTTTATAAGCTCCCACATTGATTTGTCAAACTCAAGATCAGGCAAAAGGAACTGGGTCGCTGGGGAAAGTTTGCTGTTTTATCTTGTATGTTTTATAACCAATTTTATATTTTTCATCATTGTCTTGGTTTGCTGTGATGCATTGACTCTCATACTTGAATGATATTGTTTTTTATGTTGATTCTTTAATTTTTTTTGTAATTTCAGTATTTTTTATATTTGTGGTTTTATGGCATATTTTGTCAAATAAAGCAAATTGAATTACATTTATTTATGAAGAATAGATGAGGTTATTAACTGATAATTAGTAATTAATTGTTTGATCCATAATCAACATAGTACCACACACAAATACATAGCAAAGGAGAGACCAGAGAGTCACTTGAATGCTACAAAAAGTGTAAGAGAGTAAAGCTTAGGACACGTCCTCCCATCTTAATCAGATATAACAAGGTATCCTGAGTGGAAGAAGGAGATTAGTTATCACAAGTCCACCATCTATTTTATTTTGTTCGTTAGATCCTCACACACAATATTGGTGTCATGCTTCATCCTTGGATCTCATTCTGGTCCCTAAAAACCAGGATGGGCTCAACCATATTCCAGGGAGCAATTTGGATAAATTCCTGCTGGGTCTTCAAAATAAAAATTCCTCGGAACAGTAAGTATCCCTTTATTTCTTGGTGTTCCTGGTATGATTAAAAAGTAAAGAAGGAGTGCCTGTTGAAATTATGGTCCTACACCCTATATAAAAGTCAACATGTTTCAGTCCCAAGCAATAAGGCCAAAGGCTCCAGGGCTTTCATCAGGACTAATTTAATTTGGTCCCCTGGCGTAATGTCAAATTTGTTATCCGTCAACCTAACTTCAATTAAGTCAGGACACACATGATATATAAACATATGGATCATGCAAAGAGCTTGATCACCGTTTCCAATGATGTGCTCGCCTTGGGCCCTATAAAAAAGAAAAGGTAATGCACTTGTGTTAGATCAGTATTTTTATGCATATTGGTGCATCATCACCCGAATCTGTGAACTAGACGTAATTCTTAACTGAAAAAATATTTATTTTTGTGCTAGGAACCATATAGTATAAACCATCATAGGTGTGACACAAAAACGAGGATGTGGATATAGGTCTTATCTTCTTAATTGTATTCACTAGCCTGTGAGTAATATAGTTCATGAAAAAATCATAGCATAGCACCTACCCTGAATTTTCAGGATGTTATCCTATATGGGAGGAGTGACGGACATGTCCCTGTAGTCACACACTGTGCAAATTGCATCAGCGAACATAAATGAGTTAGCTGTTGAAAAAGAAAGGGAAAAGAGAGACAAAGTCAGCCAGTGCCTATACCTTCAATTTTCTCTTTGCTTTATATTTTGCCCCCCTATTTCCGTCAGCAAGGGTATCATGTCACCTTTAGCACCTTCTCCTATCCATCGGTTAATCGGTATGGCAAAATTAGCTTCTTTTATTTCTGGGGTCCACAAGACAGAGTGAACATTGCATGTCATCACGCTATATCATTTGAGTACTTTGCCCGATGGAAAACGTAGTCCCCAGGGCACGCTCAAGGCATGTGAAGGTATAAAAAACAGAGAGGGGCAGATCCAGCCCAAAAATATATTTGATGTGGAAGGGCCTAGTATTTAGTGTTTTATTGTTTGTTTGTTATTATTTGTAAATACTCAAAAGCCAAGTAATAATTCTGCTCATTAGAGCAAAAGTGGAGATCATGAAAGATATATATACTCCTATAAGTACTATTATTAGGAGTTGCAGGCAATTAAGTCCCAAGTCAGTTCCCTAGCATTATGGGCAAACTAGTTCTAAATAAGGATTCATCATGTGACTGTATTTTATCAAATGTTAAATTCAATTGATAAAAAAAGAAATCTGTATATACATGCAAGATTCATTATGAGGCTTCATCAATTTTATTAGTTGTTCTTGCAGTTGCCAAATCCCACTTGATACATCTGCTATGGGTAATATTTATTTGACATGTCTTCAATATTAGCCCTGAGATATTCTAAGTCATGCAGTGAATCAACATAATCAACTAAGATCCTATATCATTATAAGGAGTTGAGTTGGATCCAAGGTATGTCGTCATTCAATCCAGTCAGATGGGAGTGTAGTCTACAAACCCAAAGTTGTTCCCGTTCTAAAATGACTTTAAACATATAGTCTATTCTCAACTTCCTCAATAAGTGTCCAACTGAGGTCCTTTTCAGAATGGTTCATCTCAATGAAATGTGTTGTCAGACGGGTGGTGGTACGCTGGCAGCGGATGTTACTGCAAGGTCGAATATCCAAATCTTTATTTTTCTAGACGTCATACCAACATACATCTTGTCAGATTATTTGAATTACATTGAAAAATCATTTGCCAGGCTCCTGCACCCTAAAGGAGCATATCACTGACAATACACAATTCTTAGTCACTTCTTTGGTTGTTGAATGTTCGAAGCATGCTGGTTAATACCCAAAGTGGGCTATGGCCTTGGCAATCTTTCATAATCAGAGTGTTTGTCTGTGTAAATATAATATAATATAATATAATATAATATATTATATGATGTGATGTGATATAAGTAGAGAATACATAATGGGTAAGTATGTAATATGGCCCTCAATTGCAATTAAGGGGTTCTCATGAAATGTATAATCCACAAGGCTGAAGGTCAAGTGGTTTATAAATGTCACCTAAATCCAAAGATGGCAAAATAGAACAATATTACTCGTTGTTATGTATTTTTATATTACATGATCTATAATTAATTTAAGCACTATTTAGAAAAAAATTGGATAATTTGTTTAGTAGTCATTGTTTACCATAGTCTGCAAATATGTCTGTCAATGTTTTGAGAAATGTGTGTTTTTTGTTGGGGATAATATGCTAATACTTACATTTTTTTATGCAACAAAGTATATTATTAGAAGTCAAATTATGACAGCAAAGCACATTGTAAAGAAATTAAAAACGTGTATTCCAAAATGTGCTTTTCTTTTGTAGCGCACTGACAATCTAGAATAGGTTTAACAAGTCACATATAAAGAAAGAAAGCAAAGTACAACATGGGGCAGTATACATTCTTGATTACAGGGTTTTTCATTTACAATGTTTATTTTCAAACACTGGGCGGGATTCATTGGTAGATGCTTGCTTCAAAGGTTGGCCTGTAAGAGTGAGGTTGTTAGGTGTGCTGAGTAATGCTCCAAAAGCTGTAATGTCATTCATTGTGTAAGTGTTTTGTTTTTACCAGCAATTAAAGAAAGAAAAACTGCTGATTTAACTATCCATTTAACATTTTTATTTGTTTAAGAAAGCCAAAAGTTCCCTCAAATAAATAAAGTTAACACTGTTCATAAAGGGAAATCATTTTAAAAAAAGTGAAACCACTGCAAACATTCATTAAGAAAGCTTATCTATGTAATTTTACAATAGAAAAGAATAGAACATAACATAAAATAATATACTCATTTTTATAACTGCAGAAAAACATGTGGTAATATAGACATCTGGGCTTTAGGCTTGGAGACTATAAATAACTAGATAACAAATCATAACATAGTATATTTCATATTTATGGGGAAAACCCATACATTCAAGGATAATAGATTACAACATAAATGCAAAAATATTATCACAACAATGAGGGCCTATTTGCTGTGATTAAAGTTGGAGTGCACACAGGCAGAATGTTAATCTCTTATGAAGCTGTGGCAGAGACGAGTGAAGTGTCTCTTCAATAGAATCACTCCCTACCTGCAGAATGCAGGTTTCCCAGCCGGAGCCAAACTGGGGCTGCTGGTCAGCTGGCTCCCCAGCCACCACGTGACTCTTGCATGTAGCACCTCTCATCAAGTACAGCATTTATAAATGAGGCTCGTTGCTTCACTTTAAGGAGATACAAATGACTTGCCCTCACCTGTCAAGCATGATCCTTGTATCTTACTGGGCCCATTATGAGCACAATCTTTCTCTGGGAAATTTGCATAGCTTCTTTCTTGAAAAGTAATGACAGCAATTTCTTTCCCTCCGCTCACTTTCTGAGAGTCTCATTTAACGGCACCTGTGAAAACGACAGGCGCAGCGATGAGAAGTGAAAGAGAGCAGTTGATTAAATCATCATCAAGTCGGGCCTCAGAAAGTCAATTCTGCTTGCCGTCTGCAATGATATCCTTTTATCTTAAAGTAATGAGCTATGGCACTTTTGCATCGGGTAATGCGATGAGTTCTATTAGCATGTTCCATTTGCCTCACAAGCAAGGGCAAGTCATTCCGGCATGTGCATATCACTGCAATCAAAGCAATTGGTTCCACAGCCAGAGAAGAAAGAGAGCGCCTTGGAGGGATTTTTGTATGGATCACAACACACAGGAAATAGAGAGACTGAATTATTTTAACCCATAGCATACCATAGCCTGCTGAGAAGCGCTACTTCTTTAACATTGTTGCTGCGTCATGTCTGTGGTTTGGATTTTCGGCGCAGCCATATAGTGTCACATAGGGATTGGATTGTTTAGTCAACAGAATTTTCTGTGATTGTTCATACAGGAAAAACCTTAATTGTGCACTCAAATGTATCCAGTTTGAAAGTGTAAAGTATCTAGGGCATTGTATACTAAAATATATGTGTAAAGTGTAATGGAGTTTTAGATTAGGGCTACTCACCTTCAAGTAGTTTATAAACATTTTAATATTATTGTAGCCCTCACAACATTAAAACTGGCAAATCATTAATTTATCTTCACTTTTATATAGATTAGAAATTACTGCCTCTATATGTATGACTATGAACTTGCTTAATTATTTTAAAAGATCACTAGATATCAAATACTAATAACTGTTTGCTCCTACAACGATTTCCCATTAATTTTTGCAGAGTTCTAAATCTGGAAGCACTCTCTAGTAGGAACATTATTGTTCAACATGGCATTACCTCCAAATTCTATGCTACATTACAAATGGGATTCTTATGGCCTGATTTAGAATTCCGTGGACGAGTTACTCTGTCACCAATGGGATGGATATCCTGTCCACTGTATTACAAGTGCCATGGGATGTAATGCACTTGTAATACGGCGAACCGGATATCCGTCACATTTGTGATGGAATAACCCATCTACCAAACTCCAAATCAGGGCTTTAGTTGCTTATCGAAATGATAATAATAACCACCATGTTGGAAGGGATCAGGGGAGCCTTGAGGGCTCAGTAAATGATGCAATGATTAAAGTAAAGGGGTCAGTTGTCATGATGACACTTACAATAGTGCTTGGCAGAGGTGGCAGGCTCTAGTTCTGCAAGGTAATTTTGAAAGTAAACATTTTCTGTTTCTATGCCATGAAGCGATGCAATTTTCCTTAGAGCAATAGAGAAAGTGTTCCAGCAGAGTGTATTCATTTTATTTAATTTACATACTTTAAAATTAATTTCTCTACAGCATAGGAAAAAATAAATAAACAGATTATACAGTGGACTAAAGGTGATCTTCTAAAAAGAGAATTAAAGAGAGTAGGAGCAGAATGCAGTGCTTTAGGAAGAGCAGTTCTATGTCTTGATGCTCAGAAAAAAAGAGATAATAGTTGCATTCAGTGCAAATGGGCAAACATCATCCAAAAGGTGATGAAAAGCAGAGTGAAAGTTATGTGAAGGGGCTTCTAGTGTTACAAGTATGGCAGTGTGAAGACATACATATACCTATATGCAATACTGAAAAATCATAATTAATTCAATTTTTATCAAAATAAAAGATGAACAGGGAAATACAGCAAAAGAATGGGAGGCAAGAGCAGAGGACATATATGCTAGTGGAAGGGGGGTTTAAAGATCAGCCCGAAAACAGTATGAAGAAGATTGTAGAGGGAGGAACAAAGAGATAAAAGTTATATTCAGTGCAAAAGGACAAATATCATACAAAAGATGGCAAAATATGATGAGAAGCAGACTGAATGTTATGCGAAGGTGCTTCCACTGTTACAGGTATGCCAGTGTGAAGACATACATATACCTATATGCAATATTGATAAATCACACTTAAATACATTTTTATCTTGAAACAAAATTAAAGAGGAACAGGGAAATGCAGCTAAAAAATGGCAGACCACAGCAAAGGAGATATGGGGTGATGGAGGGGGTTTAAAGATCAGCCCGATAACATAGTATAAAGAAGATTGTAGAGGGAAGAGCAATGGACCCCAAGAAAAAGAGAATGAAAACAGGAGACATCCAACATAAGAAGAAGAATATTAAAATACTTAAAGTGAGAAAAGGACAGACTTTACATATATTAAATAACTAGAATTGACATTTCCAGGCAGCAAGATGGATGTGTGAGGAACATGAAAGCATGGTGTTAAAAACTGCATCCAGATTATGGGTGAAAAGAGAAGAGTGCAAAGAAATATGGGGAAGATGGATAGAAATGAGAGAAGGACAAGTACATGGGGACATAGCAGGAAAACGTCTTTTCGCTTGAATTTGGGTGGCGAAAATGAGCTGTTATAGATTTGCCTGTGGAAATGCATGAATGGATGTATCTGACGAGAATAAGAAAGGCAAGAAGAATGATCTGGGACTAAACAGCATTGAAATATTAGAAATACAAGAAGAGAGAAATGTCTGAATCTGGAGATTAAGAAGGTGTGTTTGTGGATGTTAGTAAAGTGTTTGCTTTATGCGTAAGAAGCCTAAAGGGGATTAAGAAAATTGTCTGAGCAAGGAAAGGCTTTAAAGCTTTGGTAAACCGTAACAACTAGGGTGTTCAGGCCCCTGTAACACAGTGTGGGTCACCCTTTCAGGTGTCAGAAGGAGGAGGTGGAGGTGGACCTTAAAAAGTTAAAGAGAGTAAAGTTGAACTCTTGATTAAAATGGACCCAGCCAATCAGTCTCGTATTAACCATATCATAAATAGTGATTAAATTAGAACTGTGTGTTCTGAGTTTCCTTTGAATAATAAAACAATTTCAAAATCACAAATACTGGAATCTACTTTCTTATGGCATCACAGAAGAAGACTAAACAGATTATAAACACATATAGACATATACATAATTCCAAGAATTAAAACACAATTAACCCTAATACCATACAATTAGCAAGCTTTAAAAAATAAAATGAGTACACCATTTTTGCTGTTGTTAAAAAATATATTGCGCACAGCTCTCTTGGCTCAAGCATCTCATAAAGGTACAAAGCGAAACTACATTTCCAGATCTTACTAGAGAGTAGTCAAAACATTACAAAGTCTATAAATACATACAGGTTTTTTCTTTAAGAGCGGCTTCCATCCCTCAATGGGTTGGTACTGTATCAGCATTTAACAGTAACATATTCAATCTTCCATAGTACATTTTTAAACCAGATGTAGGTTTTGACTTTGATTTTCTTTTACTCATAATTTCTTTGTTTACAAACAATCCAGTTATTGTATTTGATAGTTATCCAGTTTTGATATAATGTAGGGACTCAACAAATAAACAATTATCAGTTATTCAAATATTGGCTTTATCTAATACAACCACTGCATTTTGTATACCAGAAATATGTCAGTACATTCTAATTACACCTTATTTTACAAAAGTGTTTACATTTTTTAAAAGTTCAATTTACGTCCATGAAGGAGCAACAAATGCAGTTCTTGTAACAATACATTGATCGAAAATGACACACACCAAGTTGTACATGAAAATAATAATTTTAAGCATTCTATACAGTGACACCATCCATACAGCTCCAATTTCCATTATCATAGAGTGCACAAGCTCTCTAAACCACTTTATACATGTTTAGCATATGGACAATTGACTTTCCCATGATATTACCCCAAACCTCTAAATTTTGCAACAATCTTGTACTCTGAGCATATCTTAAACTCATAAATGAGAAATTAAAAACTCTTGTGTAAAAATCCCCTTCTTCCATAAATAGAAAAAAGTCAATCAAACTTCACAGTAACAAAAATGCATGATCTCTGTTAAAAGTTATTTCTACCCAGTTTCAGGGAGTACAGGGCAAAGGGGCTTAAATATTGATAAAAAATCTGGTAATGTATGAGAAAAGTTAAAAGGTGTTAATACACACCCCTTTCTTAATTAGTGGAATAAACAATACATTCTGCTGCTTAGTTAAATCTAACACCAGCTTAGAGGTTTTGATAATTATGTTAAAAAACATATCTTTGCACTCCCACGTCCTCTATAATTTCACGTAGTTTCTCATGCTTTATTTATACGATTTCTTTATGCATCATACAGGTCGTACAGGCAGTAAATGCATTTTGAGTTCAATACAATGCAAAGCAATATTGCAAAGACAACCATGTTCTTAACATTTCTCGATGTGCTGTGATATTACACTTACCTTTCGCACCAATGATTCAAATAGCACAAATACATGCATCATTGTAAACCGTTTTCCAAACCCCGTGTCTTAGCTAGCCTTCAAATTCCCCTGATTCCCTTCAGGCCCCTCAAATTTTGTCCCATTTTTTCAGGCAAACTTTACCCTGATACAGCACCTTCTCAGCACTCTGACACCAGTCTAAATCGTACATCTACTCCCCAATAGTTGGGGGCTCTATCTTCCCCTACGCCTGGGCTATATTTTGCTTGGCCACTCCGGCCGCTTGCGTCACCTAAATATTTTGATATCTAGGCCTAGGTTCTTCCCCTGATATGTTAAGCAGTAACTCTTTTGCACTCAACAGGACTGTACTGGATGTAATCTGAGTCACCACCTCATGGATCTGTGCCCAAAATGTCTGAATCTGGGGGCATGCCCATAAAATATGGAAAAATGTAGCTTCCTGGCCACAACCGCGCAGGCAATGCAGGGACGCTGCCTTCCCCGCTCTGTAGAGGACCTTCCTGGAATTATAGGATCTATGTAAGATCCTCAATTGGATCAGACGAAATCTGGCCCTGATAGTGATTTCCCTTGGGCCTTGTAAGGCCTCGGTTCATTTCTCATCGTTAATGTCACCCAGGTCTTCTAAGCATCTTTCACGTAAGTGTACCAGTATATCTGGAGAGCTATTATGTAACTTTCTGTAGATCATTGAGATTCCCTTGTTTGGCATGGGATCTACCAATAACCGGTCTTCCAGAGGAGACGACTCCAGCAAGGTTTCCCCCTGTTGTAAATAACGTTGTATTGCATGGCCCAGCTGCAAATTTTTATAGCGCAGTTTCAGTTGTGCTGAATTCTTGACAGAGGTCTGTAAAAGGTATTAGAGCCTGTCCCCTCCATACATCCCCAAGGTATTCTATCCCAATCAGTTCCCACCTGGTGAATCCCTTTAAGCCCCCCACTTCTTTTAGTGAGTCGTTATGCCACAACGGGGTCCAGTTTGTCAACCCACCGTGCCATCTCAAGTATTGCATCGCTTCCCTCCAGGCCCTGACTACCGACTGCGTGTGGGGTATCAAATTTTGCTCACCGCAATGCCGATAGAGAATTGCATCGTATCTTCCTTGGCCGATTGCGTGCCTATCAACTCGATAGGCGGGCTCATGTTGGTCTGAGAACACCCATTCGTTGAGTACTATTAATTGCATTGACCAGTAGTAGAGTTGAGCATTTGTGAGCCTAAGTCCACCTTCGTACACTTCTCTATGTAGTTTGCGCAACACAATCCTAGGGGTGGAGCCCTGTCAGAGTAACATGCGGATTTCCTGATCTGTTTTCTGAAGTATGGCCATCGGGACACAGAATGGAGTGTTTTGCCAAATATACAATTGCCACGGAAGGGTCATCATTTTGTAAAGGGATGCCCTCTCTATCAGCGTGAGGGGCAAATGTTGCCAATGGGCCACGTCGCCCCGCAGTCTCTCAACTTGGGGGAGGACATTGAGGTGTATAAATTCTTGCGAATCACGGGTGATGTTAATGCCCAAATATTTAAGTCTATCCTGCACAAGTGGATCCTCACAATCTGACGGGAGGTGAGGAATTCCCCCCGCCAGTGGGAAGACCACAGACTTGGACCAGTTTATACGATAGCCAGAATGGTCACCGAACTCCACAAATATTTGTAGCACTCGGCTGACGGATCGAGATGGCTGTGTCACATAGATGATGATATCGTCTGTGTAGAGCGATATTCGTTCTTCCCAGCAACTGACCATCAGTAACCCTCTTATCAGTGGATCCTGACTCACCCACGCCACCAACGGTTCAAGGGCCAACGCAAAAATCATTGGCGACGGGTGGCAGCCCAGACGCATCCCTTTGTGAAGGGTGAACAGCCTGGAATCCACTCCACTGACTCTGACTCGTGCTAGGGGGGCTTGACATAGTAGCCTAAAGAAACCGGGGCCGAAACCCATTCATGCAGAAATATGGTCCCAGGAGATGCTGTCAAAAGTCATCCTGGCATCTAGGGCCAGCAAGGCGGCCCATTCCGAGAAGGGTGGCTCAACCCCCCGTAAAGGCGACTGAGGTTTAGATGGGTACTGCGAAGGGGCATGAAACCCGACTAATCTGGGTGTATTAGGGTTGTAATCCTTGCAGTCTATTCGCCAGTGCCTTAGCAGGCACCTTTGCCTCTACATTGAGGAGTGAGATTGGTCTGTAGGAGCTACACTGTGATGGTGGTTTGCCCGCCTTATGGAGAACAATAATAGTAGCAATCCGCTGGTCTTTCGGTAAGCATCCCTCCTCTCGGGCCTTTCGGAACATGTCTAACAGTGGCTTAGCCACCCTGTCCGTAAAATTTTATATAGTTCCACTGGTAGGCCATTGGGGCCTACCACTTTTCATGACTGTAGTCCCCTCCTCACAGTCAATTATGCCTCCAGTCCTTTACTATCTTCCTGCGAAAGTACTTGTAAATCGATATTGTGTAGGTAAGTGGGGTAGTCTAAGTCGCCCCTGGTCGCTGTGGGGGCGTCTCCGCTATTGCTCCATTGGTTCTCTGCAGCATCCCCATAACGTCTAGCATCTCAAGCACCCAGGTCCTGTCTCGGACTTATGCAATCAACTTTGTTAACAATAATAAAATCTACTTACTTCTCAATCATAATTCCCTTTTTTGCATAAAGGAAAAAAATAGTTACTTAGCATACATAACAGACACAGGGAAATAGGGACAAATTAGGGACTAAAAGGGATATTGGGAAAAGAGACAAAAAAGAATAGTGAATACACTTCTCCCTATAAATGCTTTGAAGTATATAGTGCATAATAGTCAATAGTAGATTATTTCATCAGCCATTCTGTCGAGGGTCATCATTTTGAGGTACATCATCTTCTGAAGATGACACAGAATACATCAGTTCATTAGCAGTGTTAGGAAAAATGAGCATGTGTTGAATGACAGAAGATCCATTCACTGGTTGCTACATATGGTGTATACTCAATTTAAAGTCACATTCTAATTTGTTTGACATTATTTGATGAATAACCAGTACATATTACAGGATCAAGTCGCACTTCCCATCTAGATTCCGTCATCAGAAAATTCATGATTTTTGGTGGTACCTGACTTTAAACTCTCCACCATGGTTTAGAGCATCAGTTTCTCATTCTGTCACCTTCTTCAGTGGAAGGAAGGAATAGTAATAAGCTTAATTAGTATTTAATTACAGTAATACAGATTGCTGAGGACTGTAGTGCTGATTAAGGTTTTGGCCTAGCAGGATGTGAGATGGTTATAAATTATTAAAAGATTTGTCAGCAGTAATCTTTGTTGTTACAGTACTTAATTGATGGGTGTGATTCACCCTTGAAACAGGTTTCTCACAGCTGCTTTCAACCATTTTTCGCACGTCTTACAGAGTTTAATATCTGAGCTTATGTTGTACATCTCTTCCTTGTATTCTACCCTGAGAGTGTCGTATGATCACAGCTCATAGCAACCAACATGGAGAAGGGAGGGAATCCTGACTGCTACAAAAATAGTAATTAAGACTATCAGTTAGTAATGAGAATGAGTCTGCTTTATTCCACTTCCTTGCCACAGTCTGCAGCAAGTAGTGGGACCAGACTTTCATCAAAGACCACAAAGAGGTGATTCCTACTCCATGATTCCTGAATTTTAATGATTCATACTAACCCATGTAGCTGTCCAACAGATGTCATGCATGGATTCTCCATATGTTTCTGTCCAGAAAGCTGCTAGAACCCTGCTCCTGCAAGAGGCCCTAAACCCAGCCTTCAAGACACGTTATTTAGAGTATAAGCAAAACTATTAAAGAACGTCTAGTTGGCACTGGTCTAGACTTTGGTCACCAAAACTTCAAATGTGACCAAAAATGACTCAGAGACTGATATAGAGTCTGCCATAGATAAATATGTCTTTACCGCCCTGCCCACCACCATGGAATGTAGAGGATGTGAATAGTCAGGAGCGGAAAGAAGAGAGAATAAAACTATAATTAGATTGTCTGGTGTTGGTCCTTCCATGCTATTGCTGCCAAATAGGATGAGAATTTTAATCCCTCCTCCTGTGTCAATCAATCTGAGACATCTTTGCTTGCAAAGTCAGTGGGGCAGGAATGATCTAATCCAATCTTTACACTTGACCTGAGATCAGTGCTAATTATCAGATGAGGGGTGGTGATGCAAAGTAATTATCATTAATTTGTGCTTAATAATATGTTAACTTGCAACACGCTTACCCAATACTTATATGTGTGCACCCGAACCCCAATAGGGGCCATTTGAATCAAATGGCTCTAATGATCATGACGGGAAGTACCAAATACATATTGTGTCATTTGAAATACAAGAGAATGGTCTTACCAGCTCAGACCTTACCTTCATTAAGTCTTTCCTCCATATCCAATCACTGCCACACTCTCCTGCCTTCTTCAATCACAGATCGCAGGCTTTGGCATTTGGAAATCCCTTGGTATTTGGTGCCCCTGTACACATTAGCACTGTGCTATAGAAAAGGAACGCAAACCTTAAAACTGTCACTACTAGAGAAAAACGCAGTGAGATTCAAGTATAAAGGTAGGTTTATTCTCACCAGAAGAGACAGCGTACACCTGTAGTTCAAGCAGCTTCCCAACAAACTCTCCAACACTCTCTCCATCAAATATCCACCCTCCTAACATTCTCTATTACATCTATGACATTCCTTACTATTATGTCCATAATAGAGCACACCACACCAAGCCACCGCTACTCCCACCTTCAATTTGAATTTGATCTATTGCCTCCCCCTTCACCCCAACCAGTATGATGATCAAGTTTTACATCTCATTTACAATCTGTGGCATAGTTTGCTTTTTTCACTCCTTTATTAAATCGATTTTCCCTTTGTTTGAATCGGAGGTCTGAAGGGGTGCTGTGCTTCAGTGTCCTTCCACTGTCACTAATGAGCACTGCATTGTACAAAACACCTGCAATTCCTGCCATAGCCTGCACTGTGCAGGAATGGTGGAGAGAAATACCTATAGGAGGTCAGAGAGAGAGAGGCAGTGTTGTCTGGCCTGTCAAACATTCTGGTACTGCCAGATGGGCCAACATGAAAGGTCCCTGTATTGGCTGTTTTTTTTGGTACTGTGGTCTGTGACCGGACCAAAAACAATGCTGGGCCATCTGGCACTGCCAGAGTGCCAGACTGCCCAAAAGGCTACCAAACACTTGACAAATGAACATAAGAAGAGAGACAGAATGAAATAGAGGGAGACAGAGAAGGAGAGGAGAGGAGAGAGAGAGAGATCCAGGGAAAGGGGGATGTGGACAGATAGAGCTGAAAGCAACAGAGAGAGGAAGAGAATAATGGAGACGCACAGAAAAAGAGACAGAATGAGAGAAAAAGAGAAAAAAAATGAGAAATAGAGTGTGCCTGAGTGAGAAAGAGACTTAGAGGGAGTGAAGGACAGTGAAACACGGAGAGAAGGAAAAGATAAAGAGAAGCGGTAAACAGGACAAGGAGAAGGAAAGACCAAGGAAGACATTGAGAGGGATAGAGATACAAAGAGAGAGAGAAAAGGGAATCAGGTATGGATAAAAAAGAGCAAGACAAAGAGAGAAAGAGAGCTCAACAGCTGATGAATGTGCTCTGAAGTTTAATCTCTGGGAAAACAGGAGGAAAAGGCACAGAAATAGTTGATAATAGATCAAGACAATATAGACGGAAATGCCTGAACAACAATTATATCATGTTGACAAAGAATAGAAAAGAATGCACACCATGGCTCCATTTGTGCAGAGGATGGACAGCTGTGGTTGAAAAATGAAATTAAAAACTCTGTGCCTCACCTACTACCCTTAACCTTCACCAGTTCAATAACTGAGTCAAAAACTGAAATGAGGCTTGACACCAGAAAAACCTATTTGATGTCTGGTACCCTCAGACTGCGCCCTTCTCTTCAATCCAATCCCTGCTTCATCCAAATCTGGGCTTATCCCCTCTCACCGATAGCACCACTTAACTTGCTTAACTTACGGGGCAGAGGCAGCTCTGCAGAAAAGGTGTACATAGTCTGGGCACCACAGTCAGACTGGCAGCTGCTCTGAGGGTGCCAATCATATCATACCTCCTAATAAAATGGGCAGGCTCAGATGGAAGCTGACTGCAAACTGGCCCTGAGCTTGGGTGATTTCTTCATCGGCCACGTCATCACCACGGCAATCCCCTGGTTCTAAGAGTGCAAGACAGGACATGACAGACAGAATCATTATCATCTTCAAATATTCTGTCCAATGCTCAACCACCTTGGAAAACACCACCAGCAACATGGAACACTTGACCTTTAAACTCCTCATCACTGCAAACTACAGCCTGAGCAGCACCCTCATCTATCATCCTACCAGACCACAAGATATCTTCTGCAGCACCATCATAGATTCATTTCCCCCCTTCCACGACTCCAGGTCCTTTATCCTCCTTGGTGACCTCAACTACCACTTGATCCCAACATGACCAACCTCCTTGAGGACGTGTCCAATCTCCGGCTCACCCAGTGAGTGTAAGGCCCCACATATGCTGCCGGACATTTACTGCAGCAACATCACAGTAGACAAGCCCACACCAATCACCTGGTCCGACCACACACTCATCAGCATCCAGCATACCCATTCCACACCACCTCAGACGCCCCATCACGAAATCTTCACAGCAAGACTAAAACAAGATCTCAGAAGCATCCTGGTCTTCCAAACTCTTATACCATTGGCCTCGAAACAATAACAACTTCCCCAAATCCATCTCCAATTTCAACACCTGGTACACCGCCTGTGCAGATAGCCTGCCTCCTCTCAAAGCCAACAAATCCATGAAAACAAGACCGCAAGCAAGCTGGTATACAGAACAGCTCAAACTCACCAAACTTCGCTGCAAGCACCTTGAACGCAAATGGAGAAAAAGTCAGAATGACACTGACAAGAGCACCTACAAATCCAACCTCAGATGCTACCATCAGCAAATCAGTGCAAGCACGTGCCCAGTGCTCACCAGCTGTGTCAAAAACAGCACGAGCAGTGCCATGGAAACATTTGCCATAGTGGAAGACTGCACTCTTCACCAGCAAGCTCTGCAAGCGTTACCCCCTCTCAGGATCTCTGCATCCAACTGTCCCCATTCTTCAGCAACAAGATCACCAGCATCTATAAAATCTTTGAGTCACAACCAGATTCTTCCACCCTTGCAGCCCTCCTGCCTTGCTGCTACCAACACTCAGGGGATCACTCTGACCACCTGGTCCATAATCACCACTCAAGAAACCACAACAAACATGCCATCCTTACACTCCGGAGCACCCTCAGACTCCTGCACTCACCACATCTTCATTGAAGGACTGGACCATATCAGCTCAGCCCTCACCCCAGACCTGAATGACTCAGTCATCACAGCCTCCTACCTGGATACCTGGAAACACGCCACAGTTATCCCCCTTCTCATGAAACCTTGAATAGGGGAAACTTCCTTCAGACCGAAGCCAGAATCCCGCTGTGCCTTTACAATGCTGGCAAAAGAACGAACGCGTCTTTAGCACACATTCGTTCAGCACACAAGTCGTTAAAATGATGGATTTAAAGTCCAACACCTTCACTACTGTTGCACATACTGGAGTTGGAATAGTAAATTAACCTATTCCAATATCCAGAGTCCCCCTAAGGCAGGTCCTTAAAACGACTTGTGTGCTGAATGAATGTGTACTAAAGACGCATTCGTTATAATGACGGCACTGTGACTGCACAGCGTGAGTCCGGCTTACGGAATACCGTCACACATTCCTTCAGTAGACCCAAATATGCTAGTAAATTAAATGCCTATGTCCCTGCAACCTGTCCAGTAAAAATAATGGAAAAGATAATAATTAAATGCCTAGCAATCCACCTCACTGACAAACACCTCCTCAACACCACTCCATCTAGATGCAGGCCCAACCACAGTACAGAAACCGCCCTCATCGCCACCACGGATGACATCCGAATGTCCAAATGATCATGGACAGAGGTCAAACCGCAACTATCATCTTACTGGATTGTTCTGTAGCCTTCAGCACCTTCTCCCACACCATCATTAACAACGATTGCTCAAAGTCAGCATCCAAGGTCCCGCACATCGCTGGATTCACTCCTTCCTTCCAGTCGGCCTGCCTGGCCCCTTTCACTTCGGTCACCGACAACCTCTTCAGCAGATCTTCACTGATCCGCAATTTTTTTAATGTCTACATGACCTCACTCACAAGCATCATCCATGCCCATGGAATAAACATCATATCATATGCTGACGACACCCAGCTCATACTCTCCCTCTCTGACAAGACACCAAATTCCAGAACCAATTTCCCTGCCTGCATGACTGAAGTTACCAAATGAATGAAAACCAACTGCTTCAAACTCAACCAATGCAAGAAAGAAATACTAACCTTCTGCAAAGACACCTCACTCTGGAACTTCACCTGGTAGCCTGCAGAACTCTGACCCACACCACTTCTAGCAACCTATGCAAAGCACCTTGGAATAATAATTGACAACCAACTCACCATGACCATCCAGGTTAATGCAGTCTCCATTTCCTGCTTCCACACACTCAAGATGCTCAAGAAGATCTTCATATGGCTCCCCACCAACACTTGCAGAACCCTTACCTAAGCCCTCATCACAAGCAAGCTGGACCACTTCAACACAGTTTCTGATGGAATCAGCAATCAACTGACCAGAAGGCTCCAGAGCATACAAAATTCAGTGACCAGACTCATCCTCAACCTCCTGCCCTGCACTCATATCACCCCGAAGCTCAAAGAGCTCCATTGGCTCCCAATCCACAGACAAGAACTCATCAAACTCTTCACACAGTCATACAAAGCCTTACATAACATTATCCCCATCAACAACAACTGCATACATTTCCACCAGCCTACTAAACACCTCCACTCAGCCGGATGCCTACTCACACACGCTCCCTGCATGCACAGAACCATATCCAGTGGTTGTATCTTCTACCTTGCTCCAAAAAGCCTGGAATAACCTGCCCCTACACATCAGAGCCTCCACTTGAGTCTTGAATTCCACAAGAAATGAAACACCTGGGTCTTCGCCGAGCCCCAACCCTGGCTCGGCCCATTCAGCTATTGCTTCAGCCAGAGGATACCCACCTGCGTTAGTTGTGCACTATATAAATACACATAACATAGCATGACATGACATGATGTGTCTGGATTCGGAAGGGCGTCAGCAAGCTGCTAGGTATAAGTGCTGTGGCAGTAGACTTTGACAGTGAGGCCTACGTTTCTTTTGTGGACTGGACACACAGTGGACCTGTAGGTCCGGGCATAGAGGATGAATAAAGTAAGTGCTGGTCACAAGTAATGAGTGTCAGGGATGGCCACTGGCATCCACCAGCACCATTCATGACAGCATTAGAGACGCTGACAACTTTAAGGTTCACTCCCCTGGCTACTGATAATTGAAGCATAAGGGTTTAAGGAAAAATATAAGAATAAAGTAAACATGTGTGCATATTATAAGTGTATCTACTTTTGTAGCTGTTTATTTACACATAAAAAATATGCCTTGCATGCGATGGCAAGAGGTAATGGCTGCATGGAGGGTTTTTTGAATATTCACTCATATCTGGGAAGTATTTTAATGTATTCTCCTTTTAATATGATTAAGTTGTCATTCGTTTTAGAGAAGCATTGAACACTAAGAAGTAGGTAGGTTAATATGTTTTTTTAAGAAAACTTGAAATTCCGAATTATTGAGGACAATGATTTCAATTAGGTCGTCAATGTTTGATAATATTGCATCAGAATATTATTTTTCTTCTGCTTAATTTTATCCAATTTGTGCTATATGATACCTACTTGATAACATAAAAATAATAATAATCCAGCTTGAAGTTCATTAGTACTTCCACTGTTTGAGCAGAGTATTTTCAATGTGACCCTAAGAAATTGGGGTTTTGATTGAGGGGGGTGAAAACCCTCTTCAAGCAACAACCACAATCCTTGTCAGTGTGAACCATAAAAGTCACTAAATTAACCTGTGCTTAACCCTCTAGTAGCTTGGTACTAAAGCAGTCAGGCTTAAATGAGAGGCAACGTGTAAAGTATTTATGTGACACTCAAACAGTAATAAAGTGAAAACACAACAAAAAAATCCCAAACTTTGAAAGATAGAGTAAATTATAAATAAAATGATAACAGAATGGCTAAAATCCAATCAGTAGAATCGGAGATATGCAATTTCAAAGTTTTATGTAAGCATAACGCCTAAAAGATCAAAGCGTCAACCACAGAAATGTAGTTGCGGGGGACCGGGGCAAAGTCAAAAGTTAAGGCCAATCACGATGGATCACGGTTTGACTACATGATTAGTCTCTGCTTGCCTTCGGACTGAGAAGTATTTTTAAATAAAAGTTCCTTAGAGAGGTAAAGTTCAGCAGGGCAAGGCAGCCAAGGATGTCCGAAGAGGAGGTGGCGTTGTTGAGGAGCCACTGGTTGGAGTAACAATTAAGATTTCTACCTTCGGACTTTGTCATTTTTTGCTAGTCGCAAACCTCAGTTGGACGAAAATACAGGCTGTAGCCAATGAGGGCTCCATGAGGCCGGATACCATCGGTGAGAAATCCTTTTGAACAGGATTAGCTGCTGTGGAGAAGAACGTAGTAAGAGCTACTGCAAAGATGGACTCACCGTTGATGCTCCTTGGGCATATCGGTTGCCAGGTCGGGGCGGATCGGTCGGGGCGGTTCGGTTGCCAGGTCTTCTGTCAGTTCTTCTGGCACTTTTTGCTGGATTTTCTTCTAAGTCCCAAGTTTTAGGTTTAGGCAGGAGCAGCACCTCTAACACCACTTCCAAGGGTCCAGGACCTGGGGGGCACCACTTGGGGGGCTAAACCTCACTCCAGACAGATGCCAGGTTCAGAAAATCAAGGTCTCTGAAACTTGTTGTGTCCCTGTAGCTCACACATGAGGCCAGAAAACTAGCCTTTGGAGTCACTAAGGTGGTCCTGGGTTCCAGGAGATGGTCCTTTCTAGTTCAACAGCAAGGCAGGTCTCAAGTAGCTGGGCAGTCCTCTGAAAAACAAGGCATGCCTCAACTAGCAGGGCAGTCCTCTGGTAGCAGAAGGGCGATCTTCTGAAGAGCAAGGCATGCATCAAGCAGCAGGGCAGCCCTCTGGAGTACAAGGCAGTCTTTCTGAAGTCTTCCACAGGTCCAGGAGTATACTGAAGAGATGGTTTAGGTGGTCCAATATTTATACCTGGTGCCATCCTTTGAAGTGGGGGTGACATCCTGGATACCCCCACATCTGGTTCTGTAAAGTTCTTGCCTTCCACTGCCAAGGCTCCAAGACGTCAAGTGTGACAAAAGACTGTTGTAAAGTTCCTTTGTGAGTGTGCTGGTGGCATCGCTTTGAAATGTAAGTGGGGCAGGGAACAGCTCCACCCCACCCATCCTGGCAGGATGGCCCATCCTGCCAAAACCCAGTCTCTCTTTGTCTCACTGTCTGGGAGGAATACATAAAAATCAACTGCCAAACTATTCACAGTCATGTGACACAGGCTACAGGCACAAAATGTTTGGGACAAGAAAATGCCAGCTTCCTTAAACTGGCATTTTCTCAATTGTGACTTAAAATCTGACTTTACTATAAAAGAATATTTTACTTTACAATCATTTGAGTCCAACTTGATATTCTCAATCAAAAGATAGCTCTAATTAAATGTAATAAGGTAACTAAATGTTATGAAAAATGAATTTAGGAGTTTTTCACTACCAGGACATGCAACACTCAAAATACATGTTGTATTTTTTAAATACACTGCACACTGCCCTATGGGCTGTTTAAGATCTACCTTTGTGGTGGCATTATATGTATTAATAAAGAAGGGTTAGGCCTCGCAAAAAGTTTACTTTGCCAGGTTGAAATGGCAGTTTAATACTGCCCTACAGGCTGCAATTGTAGGCCTGAGACATGGTTTAAAGTGCTGCTTAAGTGGGTGTCAAAATGGGTGCTTCAGGTCCACTAGTACCATTTAGTTTACAGGCCCTGAGTACATGTAGTACCACTTTACTGGGACTTTAACATACATTTAATGGTTGCCGGACCATCCTAGAATATCTATTCAAACTTTCTATGCCTAATTCAAGCCGTTTGAAGCAATGCAGATTTTTTACCTTTAATTCTTTTTCTTTTGCTATCGTAGCTTGCAACATGCCATTAGCAAGGAAAGCAGTAGAATAACAATACCAAGGATATGACTAATGATTCGTTGTTCACTGTTGCAAACACCTAAAACTAGTTTGATGGCCAACTGTGTGAGTGATTCATATATATCTATATATATTATCTACTGGCGGTCGCCAGTAGATAGTTATAGTTAGGACCTATTTTCCATAGGAAATCCGCGACATTCTATTTGAAATAAGTCTTGCGTCGGTTGACGAACCTTCGCGAAATTTTCAAACTTTATGGCCCGCTCCGGTCCGCTCCTACCCTGAAAGTCTCAGGGTGATTCGTCAAGCGGGGGCCGAGAAAAAGGGGGTCCCAAAACGTGTTTTCCCCATTCATTTTCCCATAGGAAACTTTAGACACGGCTACAGCCGGAACTGCTGAACGGAATTACACCAAATTTGGCAAAGAGGTAGTTCTTGGTTCAGAAAGAACCCTTTTGTTAAATGGTGTAAATCCGTTCAGTAGTTGCGGAGAAATTAAAAAAATAAGAGTCAAAAAATCAATTTCCCATAGGAAACTTTATGCAAGGCTACAGCCCGAACTGCTGAACGGAATTACACCAAATTTGGCAAAGAGGTAGTTCTTGGTTCAAAAAGAACCCTTTTTGTTAAATGGTGTAAATCCGTTCAGTAGTTGCTGAGAAAATCAAAAGTAAAAACACATATATATCTGGGCGGAGCCTAACCACACATGTCATCGTGAGATCTGATTGGCTGTCAGCACTTCATCCTGGAATTGCTGGCAGCCATCTTGGGACCAATATAAATGATAGTACCCCATTGAAATGCATTGTAGTGAATCGAAGATTTTGAGGGTTACCAAAAGGAGAACTATAAAGGGTGATAACAGACTTTAGTTACATTAGAATTCATTTGTTGATGATACCATACTAATTTCAGGAATTGTGGTGTGTTCTAAGGTGATTTTATCCTGTGAAAAACCTTCTGCTGGGATATCATGAATCATGTTTGAGAGAAAACTATTTTCACATGCTTGTCCCATACAGTTTTGGAAGGTGCCCCAGAAGCTAAAATGAGAGCATATTTTCTGTAAATTCACATTATCTTTCTCAGTCATGTGAGAATGAAGTCTGACATTCTCAGTAAAACATGTACATCCAACAAGGGCAGAGACTGTCAGTTGATTCCTTTGTGTTCTACTGCAGCTTCCCAGAGTGTTCTAAAGAACAACTAGAGTGCTAACAGCCTTACTTATGACAAAAGTATGGCACACCTGAAGCCATCTTGATTGGAATAAACTGGTAACACTTAAAACATTTAATTTAAAAAGGAACAAAATGATGGGGTTCATTTTGTCATAGAAATTATGGTTAGTGCTGTAGAAAGAAAAATTAGGACATGTTTCAAGTGTGATCTCAAATATCTTCCTGTTATATTTCAACAGGAGCAGCCTGTCAGTTGATGCCTTTGTGTTCTACTGAAGCTTCCCAGAGTGTTCTAAAGAACAACTAGAGCGCTAACAGTCTTACTTATGACAAAAGTATGGCACACCTGAAGCCATCTTGATTGGAATAAACTGGTAACACTTAAAACATTTAATTTAAAAAGGAACAAAATGAGGGGGTTCATTTTGCCACAGAAATTATGGTTAGTGCTGTAGAAAGAAAAATTAGGACATGTTTTAAGTGAGATCTCAAATATCTTCCTGTTATATTTCAACAGGAGCAGCCTGTCAGTTGATGCCTTTGTGTTCTACTGCAGCTTCCCAGAGTGTTCTAAAGAACAACTAGAGTGCTAACAGCCTTACTTATGACAAAAGTATGGCACACCTGAAGCCATCTTGATTGGAATAAACTGGTAACACTTAAAACATTTAATTTAAAAAGGAACAAAATGAGGGGGTTCATTTTGCCATAGAAATTATGGTTAGTGCTGCAAAAAGAAAATTTAGTGCATGTTTTAAGTGAGATCTCAAATCCTCTTCTATTTCATTAGAAAATTCTGACATGCAGACTGAAACAATCACTTTCAATACCAGCAGTAGACTTCCAGTTAACTCCTTGGTGAGCAGTAGCTTTACTACAGTGATCTAATGAACAACTAGAGTAATAACATTCTGAATTTATGGCAAATGTGTGACCCATCTGAATGCCTTCTTGATGGAATCAAAGTAAAAAACTGAAAGCATTTCCTACTGAGGAGACTGCAGTAAATGAGGAAATTAGGAAACTTCATAACAAAGAAGTCTTCCAAGATGGCCACCAGTGAAAAAAGAGCCCAAATGTAGCACAAATATTACCCAGATGTAGCCCACATATAGCCCAATGACAAAAGTGTGCAAAACACTTTTTATTTTTAGTTTTTTTGCAGTTTTATGTAGTGCAGACTGGTCAGGTATTGGAGCGTTGCATCTTAAAACATGACCCCCTACACTACAAAAACACCACTGCACTACCCTAAACCCTAAAACACTACCCCAGCACGACCCCTATACTACACAAGCACCACTGCACTATCCTAAACCCTAAAACACTACCCCCAGCATGACCCCCTACACTACACAAACACCACTGCACTACCCTAAACCCTAAAACACTACCCCAACACCACTGCACTAACCTAAATCCTAAAACACTACCCCAGCACGACCCCCTATACTACACAAGCACCACTGCACTACCCTAAAACCTAAAACACTACCCCCAGCACGACCCCCTACACTACACAAACACCACTGCACTACCTTAAACCCTAAAACACTACCCCCAGCACGACCCCCTACACTACCCAAACACCACTGCACTAACCTAAATCCTAAAACACTACCCCCACCACGACCCCCTACACTACCCAAACACAACTGCACTACCCTAAAACATGACCCCCTACACTACACAAACACAAAACACTACCCCCAGCACGACCCCCTACACTACACAAGCACCACTGCACTACCCTAAACCCTAAAACACTACCCCCAGCATGACCCCCTACACTGCCCGAACACCACTGCACTGCCCTAAACCCTGAAACACCAGCCCCTGCATGACCCCTACACTGCCCGAACACCACTGCACTGCCCTAAACCCTGAAACACATACCCTAGCATGACCCCCTACACTGCCCGAACACCACTGCACTGCCCTAAACCCTGAAACACCACCCCCTTCATGACCCCCTACACTGCCCGAACACCATTGCACTGCCCTAAACCCTGAAACACCACGCCCAGCATGACCCCTACACTGCCCGAACACCACTGCACTGCCCTAAACCCTGAAACACTACCCCCAGCAAGACCTCCTACACTGCCCGAACACCACTGCACTGCCCTAAACCCTGAAACATCACCCCCAGCAAGACCCCCTACACTGCCCGAACACCACTGCACTAAACCCTGAAACACCACCCCCAGCACGACCCCCTACACTGCCCGAACACCACTGCACTGCCCTAAACCCTGAAACACCACCCCCAGCACGACCCCCTACACTGCCCGAACACTACTGCACTGCCCTAAACCCTGAAACACCATCCCCAGCACGACACCCTACACTGCACGAACACCACTGCACTGCCCTAAACCCTGAAACACTACCCCCAGCAAGACCCCCTACACTGCCCGAACACCACTGCACTGCCCTAAACCCTGAAACACCACTCCCAGCAATACCCCCTACACTGCCCGAACACCACTGCCCTAAACCCTGAAACACCACCCCCAGCAAGACCCCCTACACTGCCCGAACACCACTGCACTGCCCTAAACCCTGAAACACCAGCCCCAGCACGACCCCTACACTGCCCGAACACCACTGCACTGCCCTAAACCCTGAAACACCACCCCCTGCACGACCCCCTACACTGCCCGAACACCACTGCACTGCCCTAAACCCTGAAACACCACCCCCAGCACGACCCCTACACTGCCCGAACACCACTGCACTGCCCTAAACCCTGAAACACCACCCCCAGCAAGACCCCCTACACTGCCCGAACACTACTGCACTGCCCTAAACCCTGAAACACCACCCCCAGTACGACCCCCTACACTGCACGAACACCACTGCACTGCCCTAAACCCCGAAACACTACCCCCAGCAAGACCCCCTACACTGCCCGAACACCACTGCCCTAAACCCCAGAAACACCACCCCCAGCAAGACCCCCTACACTGCCCGTACACCACTGCACTGCCCTAAACCCTGAAACACCACCCCCAGCATGACCCCCTACACTGCCCGAACACCACTGCACTGCCCTAAACCCTGAAACACCACCCCCAGCACGACCCCCTACACTGCCCGAACACCACTGCACTGCCCTAAACCATGAAACACCAGCCTCAGCACGACCCCTACACTGCCCGAACACCACTGCACTGCCCTAAACCCTGAAACACCAGCCCCAGCAAGACCCCCTACACTGCCCGAACACCACTGCACTGCCCTAAACCCTGAAACACCACCCCCAGCAAGACCCCCTACACTGCCCGAACACCACTGCACTAAAGCCTGAAACACCACCCCCAGCAAGACCACCTACACTGGCCGAACACTACTGCACTGCCCTAAACCCTGAAACACCACCCCCTGCACGACCCCTACACTGCCCAAACACCACTGCACTGCCCTAAACCCTGAAACACCACACCCTGCACGACCCCCTACACTGCCCGAACACCACTGCACTGCCCTAAACCCTGAAACACCACCCCTCAGCACGACACCCTACACTGCCCGAACATCACTGCACTGCCCTAAACCCTGAAACACCACCCCCAGCACGACTCCCTACACTGCCCGAACACCACTGCACTGCCCTAAACCCTGAAACACCACCCCCTGCACGACCTCCTACACTGCCGGAACACCACTGCACTGCCCTAAACCCTGAAACACCACCCCCAGCACGACCCCCTACACTGCCCGAACACCACTGCAGTGCCCTAAACCCTGAAACATCAACCCCAGCAAGACCCTCTACACTGCCTGAACACCACTGCCCTAAACCCTGAAACACCACCCCCTACACTGCACGAACACCACTGCACTGCCCTAAACCCTGAAACACCACCTCCAGCAAAACCCCTACACTGCCTGAACACCATTGCTCTGCCCTAAATCCTGAAACACTAGCCCCAGCATGACCCCCTACACTGCGCAAACACCACTGCACTGCCCTAAACCCTGAAACACCACCCCCAGCACGACCCCCTACACTGCCCGAACACCACTGCACTGCCCTAAACTCTGAAACACCAGCCCCAGCAAGACCCCCTACACTGCCCGAACACCACTGCACTGCCCTAAACCCTGAAACACCAGCCCCAGCATGACCCCCTACACTGCCCGAACACCACTGCACTGCCCTAAACCCTGAATCACCAGCCCCAGCACGACCACCTACACTGCCCGAACACCACTGCACTGCCCTAAACCCTGAAACACCAGCCCCAGCACAACCCCCTACACTGCCCGAACACCACTGCACTGCCCTAAACCCTGAAACACCAGCCCCAGCACGACCCCTACACTGCCCGAACACCACTGTACTGCCCTAAACCCTGAAACACCAGCCCCAGCACGACCCCTACACTGCCCGAACACCACTGCACTGCCCTAAACCCTGAAACACCACCCCCTGCACGACCCCCTACACTGCCCGAACACCACTGCACTGCCCTAAACCCTGAAACACCACCCCCTGCAGCACCCCCTACACTGCCCGAACACCACTGCACTGCCCTAAACCCTGAAACACCACCCCCTGCACCGCCCCCTACACTGCCCGAACACCACTGCACTGCCCTAAACCCTGAAACACCAGCCCCAGCATGACCCCTTTACTGCTCGAACACCACTGCACTGCCCCAAACCCTGAAACACCACCCCCAGCACGACCCCTTACACTGCCTGAACACCACTGCCCTAAACCCTGAAACACCACCCCTGCACGACCCCCTACACTGCCCGAACACCACTGCACTGCCCTAAACCCTGAAACACCACCCCCTACACTGCCCGAACACCACTGCACTGCCCTAAACCCTGAAACACCACCCCCAGCACGACCCCCTACACTGCCCGAACACCACTGCACTGCCCTAAACCCTAAAACACCACCCCCAGCATTACCCCCTACACTGCCCAAACACCACTGCACTGCCCTAAACCCTAGAACACTACCCCCAGCACGACCCCCTACACTACCCGAACACCACTGCACTACCCTAAACCCTAAAATACTACCCCCAGCACAACCCCCTACACTACCCGAACACGACTGCACTGCCCTAAACCCTCAAACACTCCCCCAGCACGACCCCCTACACTACCCGAACACCACTGCACTGCCCTAAACCCTAAAACACTCCCCCAGCACGACCCCCTACACTACCCAAACACCACTGCACTGCCCTAAACCCTAAAACACTCCCCCAGCACGACGCCCTACACTACCCAAACACCACTGCACTGCCCTAAACCCTAAAACACTACCCCCCGCATGACCCCCTACACTACCCAAACACCAATGCACTACCCTAATCCCTAAAACACTACCCCCCGCATGACCCCCTGCACTACCCTAAACCCTAAAACACTACCCCCGCACGACTCCCTACACTACCCAAAGACCACTGCACTACCCTAAACCCTAAAACACGACCTCCTACACTACACAAACACCACTGCACTACCCTAAACCCTAAAACACTACCCCCTACACTACACAAACACCACTGCACTACCCTAAACCCTAAAACACTACCCCAGCAGTACCCCTACACTACCCAAACACCACTGCACTACCCTAAAACACTACCCCCAGCACGACCCCCTACACTACCCAAACACCACTGCACTACCCTAAACCCTAAAACACTACCCCCAGCACGACCCCCTACACTACCCAAACACCACTGCACTACCCTAAACCCTAAAACACTCCCCCAGCACGACTCCCTACACTACCCAAACACCACTGCACTACCCTAAACCCTAAATCTACCCCCAGCATGACCCCCTACACTACACAAACACCACTGCACTACCCTAAACCCTAAAACACTACCCCCAGCACGACCCTCTTCACTACCTAAACACAACTGCACAATTTGTTACAGGCGTTGCAACGCAGGCCTGTGGTGCTTACTGGAAGTATCTAGTGGGCTAGTTGGGCCCCAGGGACCCTCAGGATTCAAGGTGACCTAATCCCCCAACTTAAAACGCACCACGGGGCGCGTTTGCACAGTGGTGAAGGGAGGGGCGGGGCCTCAGGTGACATGTGCGCAAACACGCCCTGTGGTGCGTTTTAAGTTGTGGAATTAATTCCCTTTGAATCCTGAGGGACCCTGGGGGCCAACTAGCCCACCAGGTACCTTCAGTAAGCACAACAGAGTTGCGTTGCAGAGAGGTGAAAAAAGGTGCGTGGCCTCGGAACGCCTCTCTGCAACTCAGCTCTGTGGTCCTAACTGTAGGTACCTGGGGGCTAGTTGGGCCCCAGGGACCCTCAGAATTCAAGGGGACTTAATCCCACAACTTAAAACGCGCCACGGGGTGTGTTTGCCCACATGTCACCTCAGGCCCCCCCTCCCTTCACCACTGTGCAAACGCGCCCTGTAGCGCATTTTAAGAGGTAGTTTTAATCCCCCTGCCCTATTATGTACTAGGGACTTGCAGAGGAGGTCATGCTAATCACAGGGGTACCCCAACGCATAGTGTTCCCTAGTGTATGTAAGTGTTTTCACTGTATTCTAAGTGTCTTTTAGCATAGCACTGGCTCTGGTTAGTCAGAGTCAGTTACCACCAGTACCCGTCTGAAAAAGTTGTGGGCACAGGATGATTTTGCAACAAGGCCTCTTTCTGCTCCTCTGTTGGTTCTTTCTGCACATCTTTTGCTTCTTTCTGTGCGTTTTTTCTTCTTTCTTCACATGTCCTACCTCTGTAGGCATAGTTAGAAACTAGCATTTAAAAAAACCTTTGAAATTCACTTAAAAATCATAGGTTTCAGGCACGTTATAGTTAGAAATTAGCATTTAAAAAACCTTTGAAATTCACTGAAAAAACCATAGATTTCAGACACGTTATAGTTAGAAATTAGCATTTAAAAAACCTTTGAAATTCACTGAAAAAACCATAGGTTTTAGGGACAGTTATAGTTAGTTGGACATTTCACTCGCACAAAACCATAGAAATTCCCCGTTATAGTTAGTTCAGCTAACTATAACTCGCGCCCCACAATGCACTGCTGATGACGTCACATATTACATCACTCATGACATGGTCAGTGACATCACTGATGACATCACTGATGACATCTCAAATGACATCACTGATGACATCATCCATGTGATAATTTCATGCATCTTCTCACACCCTAATATAACTTTTGATACACCCACTCTAAATTACAGACTGCCATTCTCAAAACCATAGACACTCCAACACCAAAAACTACATACCCACTCACTGATTCTTAGGTCTACACACACATCCACTCACTCACCCGTACAGTCACTCATACTTAGTCACTCAGTACAGGACTATCATATGCACTCATACACCTATATAAACACTCATACACCGCCACTCATCCATAGAGGTACTCACACACCTAGTCAGTCATGCAAAAACTTAATCACACACCCATTTACTCACCTATACAGTTATACACACACCAGCTCACTTACTCATACAAATACTAGCACATTCTTACGCTCTTATACAATCACTGATACAAGTACACACTCATCCATACAGCCACTCTCACAATCACACACTCTCACTTATAGCCATTTATATACTCCAACACACATATATACTGCCTTTCACATATGTAGTTACTCACACATGTACCACTGAGATATACATTCAATCACTAACACACCCATACACACACTCACCCACCCATACAGTCCATCACAGATGCACTATTGAAACCATGCACCCAGTGAATCACCAACTCACACATCTATGCACAGAGTCACACACACCCCACCCACACAAACACTCAGGCACCCATACAGATACTCAGACAATCAATCAATAACCCATGTAGACACTCATGTAGCTATTCAGAAAGCCATGCAGCCGCTTACAAACCAACAGACAGACGGATACAGACATTCACACAGTTTAGTCACTAACCCATGCATTCAGTAAGATACATTTAATCACTCACTTGTAGAGTCAGTCACTCACGTACTAAATCATCCATTCAGACACTTATACACCCACTCATTCTTCAATACGCCTTTCCCTATATATATTAAACATATTTAAACTTTACAGAAACACACAGTCACTGGATGATGTCATCAGTGATGTCATCAGTGATGTCATTTGAGATGTCATCAGAGATGTCATCAGTGATGTCACTGACCATGTCAAGAGTGATGTAATATGTGACGTCATCAGCAGTGCATTGCGGGCGCGAGTTATAGTTAGCTGAACTAACTATAACGGGGGAATTTCTATGGTTTTGTACGAGTGAAATGTCCAACTAACTATAACTGTCCCTAAAACCTATGGTTTTTTCAGTGAATTTCAAAGGTTTTTTAAATGCTAATTTCTAACTATAACGTGTCTGAAACCTATGGTTTTTTCAGTGAATCTATATCTATATATATATATATATATAGATATAGATATATCTATATCTATATATATATAGATATAGATATATCTATATCTATATATATATAGATATAGATATATATAGATATATCTATATCTATATCTATATATATAATTCACTGGAAAAACCACAGGTTTCAGGGACGTTATAGTTAGTTGGCCATTTCACTCGTACAAAACCAGAGAAATTCGGCTGTTATAGTTAGTTGAGCTAACTATAAATCGCGCCCCCGCAAGGCACTGCTGATGACGTCACATATTACATCATTCATGACATGGTCAGTGACATCACTGATGACATCACTGATGACATCTCAAATGACATCACTGATGACATCAATGATGACATCATCCAGTGACTGTGTGTTTCTGTAAAGTTTAAATATGTTTTATATATATATATAGGCCAAGGTGTATTGAAGAATGAGTGGGTGTATGACTGTCTGAATGGATGATTTAATAGGTGTGTGACTGACTGTAAAAGTGAGTGATTAAACGTGTCTTACTGAATGCATGGGTTAGTTACTAAACTGTGTGAATGTCTGTATCAGTCTGTTAGTTGGTGTGTGAGCTGCTGCATGGGTTGGTGAGTAGCTACATGAGTGTCTATATGGGTTATTGATTGGTTGTCTGAGTATCTGTATGGGTGCCTGAGTGTCTGTGTGGGTGGGTGGAGGGTGTGTGACTCTGTGCATAGATGTGTGAGTGGGTAATTCACTGGGTGTATGGGTTCAAGAGTGCATCTGTGAAGGGCTGTAGGAGTGGGTGAGTATGTGTATGGGTGTGTTGGTAAGTGAATGGTTGTCTCAGTGGTACATGTGTGAGTAACTGCATATGTGAAAGGCAGTATATGTGAGTGTTAGGGTATATAAATCACTATATGTGAGAGTGAATGATTGTGAGAGTGGCTGTATGGATGAGTGTGTGCTTGTATCAGTGATTGTATAAGAGAGTAAGTATGTGTTAGTATCTGTATGAATAAGTGAGGTGGTGTGTATATAACTGTATAGGCGAGTAAATGGGAGTGTGATTGATTCTTTGCATGACTGACTAGGTGTGTGAGTAACTCTATGGATAAGTGGCGATGTGTGATTGTCTGTATAGGTGTATCAGTGCAAAAGATAGTGCTGTATAGATAAGTGACTGCATGTATGAGTGACAGTATGGGTGAATGAGTGGACATGTATGTAGACCTAGGAATCAGTGAGTGGGTATGTAGTAACTCGTATTTGTGTGTCTATGGTTTTGAAAATTATAGTCTGTATTTTAGAGTGGGTGTTTCAAAGGTTATATTAGGGTGTGAGGAGGTGCATCAGATTATCACTTGGATGATGTCATCAGTGATGTCATCAGTGATGTCATTTGAGATGTCATCAGTGATGTCACTGACCATGTCATGAATGATGTAATATGTGACATCATCAGCAGTGCATTGCGGGGCGCGAGTTATAATTAGCTCAACTAACTATAACGGCCGAATTTCTCTGGTTTTGTATGAGTGAAATGTCCAACTAACTATAACGTCCCTGAAACCTGTGTTTTTTTCAGTGAATTTCTAAGGTTTTTTAAATGCTAATTTCTAACTATAACGTCCCTGAAACCTATGATTTTTCAGTGAATTTCAAAGGTTTTTTAAATGCTAATTTCTAACTATGCCTACAGAGGTAGAACATGTGCAGAAAGAGGAAGAAAGGCGCAGAAAGAAGCAAGAGAAATGCAGAAAGAGGCAACAGAAGTCCAGAAAGACGAAGAAAGGTGCAGAAAGAAGCAAGAGATGTGCGCAAAGAACCAACAGAGGAGCAGAAAGAGGCCTTGTTGCAAAGTCATCCTGTGCCCCCAACTTTTTGCTGACGGGTACTGGTGGTAACTGACTCTGACTAACCAGGCCTAGAGCCAGTGCTATGCTAAAAGACACTTAGAATACAGTGAAAACACCTACATACACTAGGGAACACTATGCGTTGGGGTACCCCTGTGATTGGCATGACCTCCTCTGTAAGGCCCTAGTACATAATAGGGCAGGGGGATTAAAACTACCTCTAAGTTAGAGGTGCAGAAAGATGCTTCTTTAAGTAGTCATCACGTTTGCAGAGTGGTGGAGAAAGGGTGCTGGGCCTCCGACCAGCGCTCAGGAATTCTGCTGCATGGAACTTAGAGGAGGTACCAAGAGGGCTTCTTGGCCCACAAAGTCCCTCAGGAGTAAATTGGACTTCATCCCCCATCCTGTAGTCTGCCAGGAGGCGCGTTTGCAGAGTGGTGGAGAAAGGGGGGCATGTCCTCCTTAGACGTCTTAGCAATCCCACTGTGTGGGACTTACTGCAGGTAACAAGAGGGGTAGTTGGCCCCCAACGACAACCTTGGGGGCCAACTACCCCTCCTATTACCTCCAGTAAGTCCCACACAGCAGGATTGCTAAGTTCTCTTAGCAGGCCACGCCCCCTTTGCCCACCACTCTGCAAACGTGCTCCCTGGTGCGCTCTTGGATGGGGATTGAAGTCCCCTTCGCTGCTGGGGGTCCTTTCGGGGGCCAACTAGCCTACGTCTTACCTCCAGTAAGCCCCACACAGTGGGATTGCTGAGAGGTGGACAAAGGCCACGCCCCCTTTCCCCAACACTCTGCAAACGCGCCTCCTGGCGCGTTCTAAGTTGGGGTATTAAGTCACCTTCATTCCTGAGGGTCCCTGGGGGCCAACTAGCCCACTAGGTACCTCCAGTAAGCGCCACACACCTGGATTGCTGAGAGTGGTCCAAGGCCACGCCCCCTTTTTACACCACTCTGCAAACGCTGCTCCTGGTGCACTGCTGCTTGGGGGATGAAGTCCACTTGTGTCCTGAGGTCCTCAGGACACAAGAGGACCTCATCGCCCCACCAGCAGTACGCAAAGAGGCGCGTTTGCAGAGTGGTGTAAAAAGGGGCGTGGCCTCGGACCACCTCTCTGCAAACCAGCTATTTGGCACTTACTGGAGGTACCTGGTGGGCCAGTTGTCCCCCAGGGACCCTCAGTATTCATGGGGACTTAGTTTTCCATCTTACAACGTGCCAGGGGGCGCGTTTGCAGAGTGGTGCAGGGAGGGGGCGGGGCCTCCGGCGTGATGCCGGCTTTTTCATTTTATTTTTGTTTTAGAAGGGGGGCTGTGTAGCCCCCCTTCTTTTACTATTTTTGGGGCCCTGGGGACCCCATCCCCCAGGGCCTGACCCCTTTTTTTTTCAAAGAAAAAAACGGGAAGGGGGGCCGCGCCGCCCCTCTTCCCTGGGCCACTATTGGCCCCGGGGAACCCATCCCCCGGGGCTTGGCCATTATTTAAATTATATTTTTTTGAGGAGGGGGGCCACGAGGCCCCCCTCCCCAGGCCGATTTTGGCCCCGGGGACCCCATCCCCCGGGGCCCGCCCATTCTTTTTTTTAAAGTAAAGGGAGGGGGGCAGCGTGGCCCCCCTCCTGGGCCACTTCTGGCCATGGGGACCCCATCCCCCGGGGCCTGGCCTCACCGTTGGGGACCGTGGGGGGAGCCCCAATGCCCCCACGGTCCCGCCGGCTCCTCGCCTCCTGCGGGAGCCAGCTTTGCTTTTGAGCAAGGGGAGCTGCTGACATGCAGCTCCCCTTGCTCAAAAGCAATACTGCTTTGCTTCGTTGAAGCGAGAGCAGGTTTTCCTGCTCTCGCTTCAACGAAGCAAAACAGGATTTGCTATGGAGCCGTGCTCCCGCCCTGTCATAGCAAACAGCAATGTCCCGGGGGTGGGCAGCCCGGGACATTGCAGGAGCCGGCCCTGGGGGGTGGCGGTCCCCAGGGCCATCAAGGGCTCCGGGGAGGTGGTGGTCCCCGGGGCCCGGGGGTCCGTAATGGACCCCTGCATTTGAATAAACAGTGCACCGGGCAGGAGCCCCCCCACACTTTCATTTTTTTAATTAAGCCCCGGGGACGTGGCGGTACCTGGGGATTGAGGGGAATCCGTGAGGCCCCCCGCATATAATTAAACAGTGCCCCGGAGAGGTGGTGATTCCCGGTGCAGTGTGGGGGGCACACACACATTTATAAAGCAAAGTCCCATGGAGGTGGCAGCCCCCGGGGCTGCGGGGGGGCCGCGTGCCCCCGCATATAATTAAAGAAAGCCCCGGGGAGGTTGTGGTCCCTGGGGCTGCAGATTAATTTGGCATTGCTCCGGGACCTGGCCCACCCGGGGGCTTTAAGGAACGAAGCACGGGAGCCCGCACTTTGTTTTTAAAAAAAATAAATGCATTTTTTGGCCCTGGGGGTCCTTGTGGGACCCACTGAGCAGGCGTAGGGTTCAAGGTGTTTCTACCCTGCCCCCTTTTCTTGTTTTTCACCTTTTTGTCTTCTGTTTTCTTGTGACTCGGTTACCGAGTCACAAGATGGCTGCCAACACTTCCTGGTTTGGAGTGTTGGCAGCCAATCAGAAGTCAGCTCGTGCTCGGGAGGGTTCGCGAACCCTCCTCGGTGCTCAGATATCAATATTTTTCTTTTTTTAATTTCTCAGGAATTACTGAACGGATTCACACCATTTTAAAAAAGGTCGCTTTCTGGACCAAGACCTATCTTTTTGCCAAATTTGGTGTTATTCCGTTCAGCAGTTCGGGCTGTAGCTTTGTCTAAAGTTCCTATGGAAATTAAACATGGAGAAAACGCGTTTTGGGACCCCCCTTTTTTCTCGGCCCCCGCTAGACGAATCACCCCGAAACTTCCAAGACAGGAGCTGACCGGAGCGCCCCATTAGTTTTGAAAATTTCGCAAAGATTCGTCAAACGACGCCAAAGTTATTGGCAAATCAAACAACGCTTTTCCTATGGAAAATAGGTCCTAACTATAACTACCTACTGGCGACCGCCAGTAGGTAATATATATATATATATATATATATATATATATATATATATATATATACATATACACACATACACTTTGAGAAAGGCTGGGGCCAAATGAAACATGTCAGTGACGGGCATGCTGCAATAAAGAATATATAAAGAAAATGCGAATATATATACACACATATATGTGTGTGTATATATATATATATATGCTAAAGTGTCCTATGTAGTGAAGGTGATAGGCATCCAATACCATTCTATGGTTTGGAGTAGCCACAAGTCCTCTGCCAGTCCACAAAATGGCAGTCTCTAACACTCCTCATAAATTAACCGTTAGCTTGTCTCATACATAACTACAACCTGAAGAAGGCAGCCATATTGGGGACAGGTCAAAGGTTTCTGTTTTTAGAAACCAAGAGGGAATATGTGGACATGCTGGAACTACCTCCAGCATGCCCATATTATTGAACCCTTTGGCTCTATAGAGTAGCACCACTTCACAGGGAAGTCAGTCTTGGGACAAAGGGATGCATGCTGACTCGGCAAATGGCTGTGCATTGGTTTGCATTACACATGATCACTCAATATGTCTCCTCTTTTAGAGGTTGACCAGAAATAGAAAGATTGATACTGTAATGCATCTTGTTTCTTCTATTTCGTCTATTTCGTCTATACCCTCTTCCTACAGCACTACAGTACATCTCCTATGTCCATCGTCTATACCACTAAGTACGAAAATCCAAAGGGCAGCATTGGGCGTTATATCAGTAAAAAGATGTCTTACAGGACTATCTTTGATTCTCTTTTATGACATTTAATCACGAGTCCTATTTACTCAATCAATTCTATATGTACGAACTAGAGTAACCTGGGGAGGAGATGTGGTCTAGTGGTAAAACTGTTAACCTTGGTTTCCAGAAACTAGGTTTTATTTCTTGCCTCATAATTTGTGCAGCAATCGTATGTTTCTGAGAAAATCTCTTTCCCTCCCTTTGACTTCCATGTTACCAATGTTTCATGTAAGATGTGCATTGTGCTGTTTATTAGATGTAATATTCTTCATGAATTGTCCCATTCATTTTCAATCACTTCACCATCTTTCTATGCAACCATCTGCCATTGATGACCTAATAAACCACAATTGTGCTATTTACAATGTTTCTGGTACAGCTGTAGATTCATAAATTACAGCAGTTGAAGTTCACTCTACATTGAGAAAATAACTCTTCTTAGAATCAGGGTTCTCTAAAAGTAGGCCACAATTTCCCTAGAATCACCAAGCAATTGCTCTTTGATGCAAAATGAAAACTTGTTGAAATATATAAAAAGCAAAGACTATGAATTCCTATCTGTTAACTTAAAGAAAGCTTTTTTTAATGAGCCATTGCTTCCCATTTCAGTTGTTTTTTCTTCTTTAATTCCTAGACTAAATAATGTAATTGTCTCTCTGTAGTATATTTTTGCTTACCATTACTGAATGGTTCTGCAATGAAGGGCAAGCTGCGCCTTGTTTTCCATCCTAAGCTTTATTTGTTCATATATTGTGCAGTGCACTGTTTGAATTTAATATTAGCTCTGAAATATTAGTTATTTATAGTTGTGAGATGTTCTATCAAAAACCATATGGTATGTTTTGTTTGGCCATCCGCAAGAGTCCAATCTCCAAAAACATATTCTGGTTTGTTTGGTTAGGTCTCGATGTGGACCTGTTAAACTTCACCAGATTACATTTTGCAGACAATCGCTCATCACCACCATGCCTTTCTAGACATGGAGGCCAATGGTTGCTCTGTCACGCCTGGTGCTACCTTAGTGAAGAGAAAATTATTCTCTCTACCAATCGGAATCCATGGAAACCGAAAACCTTTGAAATTAATTATGGTTAATTCATGAATTAAAATGCCCTTGTTGGAGGTAAAGTGAAGCACCTAATTACCCATGACATTGACTTCCTAAAATAATTCTTCCCTCTTTTAATAGGAATATGCCAGCACAATAATGAAAAGACACATAACGCTGGGAACCTTCTAGAATAAAAAAAGAGAAAATGTATTTTACAGCAATATAGAGTGTAACAATAGAGCTCTTAAGGAAATAATTATGAAAAGGCTAAATCTATTAATGTAGTGAATACCTCTTGCCAAGTGACTGAAAAAGGAATGGAAGTACAATGGAATAAATTGTCCAAGGCATCAAGGTTATGGCTTTGACATTTCTGCACTGTTAATTAAAGCTTTACAGAACATGCAGATAGATTATTCTACTCAAGCTTTGGCACAGAAAGAAAATCCTTTTAATACATGGGAACAAAACTACTATATTGCAGCATGGCGCTATCCAGGCCTTCCTCGTTATGCACATACAAAGCTCTTTTTATTAAAACAACAGAGCGAAATCAGATTGGAATCATTTTGTGCGGTGCACTGTATAATAGCTCTCCTTCCTTTCATAAAGGAAGCTTTTAATTTGTGTTTCTTCATTAGTTTTTCTTGGGCAGGGACAAGCTTCACATTCTGGCGTGCATTGTTCATGAAATTCTGTCCCCGGTACAGGTTTTCTGTGCACTGTTGACCCCAGAGTCTGTTTCCCTCCTGTGCTGTCAGCCTTGCCCCCATTTATGAGTGAAACTGACATCCGGTGCTCCCGTCCCCTGGCATTTTGCAAAGAGTGTTTGCAACCGGGGCTCGGCAAACGCTGTAGCACTTCGCCGACTGCATTTATTGCCTTTGCATAATGTATGAGGTGCAGGGGCTGACCATCATTCGTCTCTGCCAGGGGCTGGCACTTAGGGGCCCAGTGGATGGAGCTGTAAATTGGATGCTGCGCTCCTGCGGAGCTCGCGGCAAAGTCCCGGGGTCAGTGTGGGAATTTAATACCGGAGATGGAAGCGTTTTCTCGCCGCGCCATGTGGGCCCCGCACAACAGAGACTTCAGGCAGATGCAGTGACGGGCGAAATCACAAAGCTGTCAGTCACCGGTGTGTTGTGAGAGGACTCAAAGCATTTTAATCGGCTTGGCATCTGTGCGGCTTCCATAATGGACGCCGGTAGGACCCAGACCTGCACCATATGCCCAGCTCAGGAGACAAGAGGCTTCTGGGTATAGCTGTAATTACTTGACTCAGAATTAAGCGGACCTTGAAATTAGAACTGGACGGTCGAAGGCAGGAGGCTGAACACTTTGGTGGAAATTGCTCTTTTTATACCAGACAACACACTGGTCTCTGTAAAATCGTTTTTACTTAAGTGTTGTGCTACAAAATGACGATCCTTCTGATTACCTTTTAGATGGTAAATAACGCAAATCGTTTTTGTTTACAGCCTTAGCATTCACATCTACAGATTAGAGATTTTCCTATTATCTCGTCCACATGTTTTGTTTTGTTTTCTGGATAGCAAATAGTGTGCCATCCTCACTTATAGAATGCAATGGTGTAGAACTCTTTCTGGTACTTCAAACGATGCTCGCACAGCAGTAATGGTGCAGAGAACACCAGGATATGTGAGCAGACCAGGCCGAAGATCTTGAAGAAGACTGGAGCTCTTTCACTCTCGAGAACAATGACCCTCAAGGAACAGGATCCAGCAGGGTTTGCACAGCTAAAACCTTCATGAAAGACAATACATGGTGGTGTCAGGAATGCTCTAAACACTTCTTGACTGGTTAAGGCAAAAAATGGCTGATGTTTGGGGTTCGGGTGTGGGGAAGATCATAGTTATCTCTCTGCGCTTGAAGGATTTTCTCTGAGTTTTCGTCTCAAATGAGATGAATGACCGGAAGAGCACCGAGAGCCAAAAATAACTAGGCGAAAGATGCTGCATTATTTATTCCTGGCATTATTGTGGACAAGGATACTAGAGACGTTTATTTGTTGTACACAGCAGATCTCTTTAATGTAAAGGAGCACAGGTGCTCCTGGTAGAATTAGTCCATTCCTCTGTCTTTGAGCCTGTAAAGATATGGCAGCTTGGAGTCCGTCATTAGTAGTCAGCACATGCTTCTAAACAGGGTGGTCAGCCATTGAAAGTGGTGGAGGGGTGTAGTTGCCTTGACACAGCCACAGCCTCCCTTATGGCCCTCTATGGCCCACTGTGGCCTTCGTGAACTAGCGGTGGTTCCATGTATGGCCTGCTGCGCATATGAAGCTTGGGGAGCGCAGAAGTACCTTAGGTGCTGTGATGATGATATGTGTTTCAATTACCGCATTGCCGCATCTTTAGCACTGCAGCTTGTGCTGCGGCTAAGCAAAAAGGGCCGCAGCAGAGGCTACAGTGTTAAAGAGCACTTTGTGCACACCCATGCACTGTGTGACATGCACCATGTGATGCATGGAACACGGTTCATTGATGTGCGTAGGGGCACTACAGTCGCCCCTCAGGGCCACTTTGCAGTGGCCCACGAGGGACGGGGCCCTATTTTGGGCCCACAAATTCCCTTTTCAACAACCTTTTCATGGCGGTGGGACCGCAATGAAAAGGCTGTCAGAAAGGGACATCGTAATCCCGATGGCGGTGCCTGCCTCGGCACTACCGTCATTAGGGATTGCGATTCCGATCGCCGCCCCATCGGGATCAGTAGATCCTGTCAGAGGCGGCTGTCTGTCCCCCGTCCAACAAGGGTCCGACCACCTGCATTATAATGCAGCGGTTGGACTGAAGGGCTAACGGTCTGGCAGACTGCCACCGATGGCCTGTCGGTGGTGGTCTGCCCGACATCATAATTAGACCCGTGCTTCCATTTCACATTGCGAAGGGCGAGGTGCCAGGACATGCTCTCGAAAGCTATTATTAGTTAAAAAAAACACCCAAAGGGGTAGGGGGTTATATTGTGTACCAAGGGAAACTTCCAAATGGCTAGGATGCAGTCTGTGCTGGATCGGACAGACACCACCTCAGGACCTGAACATGAATCAGATAATAAATATGCCGGGAGGGGGAGCAGCTGAAAAAAGCACATTTCGTTCGAATCGCAAGGGTAGACAAAATCAATAAACACTTACCTGGGAATGATGACTTACACATATAATGGCTTTACTCATTTGAATTTGGGAACATAGAGACTTGCCTAAGTAAGACAACATATGTGCATGTATAGGCTTTCACTCATTTGGACATGTGAATCATATGAACCTATAGGAATAGTCGTTAGTCTCTACCACCTACACATTCGTGAAAGGTCATGTAAAACAAATAAACCTTTCTCAAAAGGGGAAATTCGTGTGCTGGAATGAGAACAGGAATAAGAGCCCAGAAGAGGAAATCTCATCAGAACTTCATACAGCCCCATGGAATATCATCATTCAGACCATATAAGTCTGTGCGGAATCTTTAAACCCATCTTTGTTTGAAGATGAGGAGAGGATCCATCATATCTTTCCTTGTTGGCGTCAGCTTCTCTAGAACATACCACTCCATTTCATCACCACCACGTCCTCTCTCAATGAAGTGTTTTGTCGCATCATGTTTGCACCTGATAGTACTTCGGTGCTCTGTGATCCTAGTGCAAATGCTTCTGGTCGTCTTGCCAATATACATCATTTTGCAAGGACACTTTATTTCATATACTACATTAATAGAGTTACAGTTTGTGAGGTATTTAAGTTGCCATGGAGATCTTAAACCTAAATCTACTTCATTAGTTTTCATGGTAAGAGGGCACTCACTGCATTTTCAGGACGGAGAGTGACCTTTAGGAGGTGGTAGATTCCACGGAGTGGTTTGATTACATACGCCTTCAGGTCTTCTCTGACGGGTGTGTACCAAGATATCCTTTATGTTCCTGGCCGGTCTAAAAGAGCACATAGGCTTTTTGAAGTCCAAGCCACCTGATTGCAAAATTCTCCAGTTCTTATTTATGTTTTTCTGGAAAGCATTGGATAGAGGACTAATGTTGGTCACACATATTGGTCTATTATCCCTTTCCTTCACAAATGTCTGCAGAAGTTGGTCTCTGTTGGTATTGAGAGCTGTTGGACTTGGCCCTTTTTGCAGGGTTATCCCCAAACATTTTGCTTCTTCCTCCTATTTTTTCCTGACCTGTTGTTGTTGGTTTTATGACTCTGGGCACTTTACCACTGCTGATCACTGCTAAAGTGCATATGCTCTCTGTGTAAATTGTGAGCATGATTGGTTATCCATAATTGGCATATTTGATTTACTGATAATCCCCTAGTAAAGTGCACTGAGTGTGCCAGGGCCTGTCAATCAAATGCTACTAGTGGGCCTACAGCACTGATTGTGCCACCCACAAGACTAGCTCTGAAAAGGTATCCCAGACCTGCCACTTCAGTGTCCGTGCGCAGTTTGTTAACTGCCATGTCGACTTGGCAAGTGCACCCACTTGCCAGGCCCTAACCTTCCCTTTTCTTACATGTAAAACACCCCTATGGTAGGCCCAAGGCACCCCCCTGAGCAGGGTGCAGTGTATGTGAAATGGACATGTACTGATGTGTCTGACATGTCCTGATAGTGAAATACTGCCCATTTTGTTTTTCACTATTGAAAGGCTATCTTGCCCCTTAGGATAGAATAGGAAATGCTTTGTAACATCTTACAAGTATAACTTCCCATTGGAACATGATAAAGAACTAAAGTTTAGGCTCTCTGAACTCAGAATTTAATAACACATCTTTTAGTAAAGATGGTTTTTAAATTATGTGTTTGAAAATGCCACTATTAGAAAGCAAAAAGAACAATTGATGGACAGAATGCAGAACAATGTCATACATTCACCCCAGTACAGAGATCTGGGCCTAAATCCATCGTTTTTTTGCTCACCATGCCATTCCAGTTTGGACCCAGCCATATGCAAATCAGTCTTGACCCTGCGCCCAATGGGAACAGTCCAGCCCGAACTGCCAGGCCAGGTCCTCCCTGGACTGGAAACAAGCATCCTAGGACCGGTTTCGGGCTTTCAGCCAGGATAGCTTGACTCCAGTGGCATGGAGAGCACGGGACCCACGTCTGGGCATACCCGTCCCACTCGGGGTGACAAATGCAAAAAGAACAATTGATGGACAGAATGCAGAACAATGTCATACATTCACCCCAGTACAGAGATCTGGGCCTAAATCCATCGTTTTTGCTCACCATGCCATTCCAGTTTGGACCCAGCCATATGCAAATCAGTCTTGACCCTGCGCCCAATGGGAACAGTCCAGCCCGAACTGCCAGGCCAGGTCCTCCCTGGACTGGAAACAAGCATCCTAGGACCGGTTTCGGGCTTTCATCCCTCATCAGCCAGGATAGCTTGACTCCAGTGGCATGGAGAGCACGGGACCCACGTCTGGGCATACCCGTCGCACTCGGGGTGACAAATGCAAAAAGAACAATTGATGGACAGAATGCAGAACAATGTCATACATTCACCCCAGTACAGAGATCTGGGCCTAAATCCATCGTTTTTTTGCTCACCATGCCATTCCAGTTTGGACCCAGCCATATGCAAATCAGTCTTGACCCTGTGCCCAATGGGAACAGTCCAGCCCGAACTGCCAGACCAGGTCCGCCCTGGACTGGAAACAAGCATCCTAGGACCGGTTTCGGGCTTTCAGCCCTCATCAGCCAGGATAGCTTGACTCCAGTGGCATGGAGAGCACGGGACCCACGTCTGGGCATACCCGTCCCACTCGGGGTGACAAATGCAAAAAGAACAATTGATGGACAGAATGCAGAACAATGTCATACATTCACCCCAGTACAGAGATCTGGGCCTAAATCCATCGTTTTTTGCTCACCATGCCATTCCAGTTTGGACCCAGCCATATGCAAATCAGTCTTGACCCTGCGCCCAATGGGAACAGTCCAGCCCGAACTGCCAGGCCAGGTCCTCCCTGGACTGGAAACAAGCATCCTAGGACCGGTTTCGGGCTTTCAGCCCTCATCAGCCAGGATAGCTTGACTCCAGTGGCATCCTTTGGTATCGCTTTGTTCGCCCTAAGTTGGCAGGGTATGCCCAGACGTGGGTCCCTTGCTCACTTTGCCACTGGATTCAAGATAGCCTGGCTGATGAGGGTTTTGAACCCGAAACCGGTCCCAGGATGCTTGTTTCCGGTCCAGGGAAGACATGGCTTGGCAGTTCGGGCTGGACTGTTCCCATGAGGCACAGGGTCAGACTGATTTGCATATGGCCATGTCTGAACTGGGGTGGTGGAGTGAGCTAAAGAATGATGATGGATTAAACCCAGATCAGTTGACTGGGGGTGAGTGTTTGATTTGCTCTAACGCTACGTCCATCATCCCCTTTGGTATCGCTTTGTTCGCCCTAAGTTGGCAGGGTATGCCCAGACGTGGGTCCCTTGCTCACTTTGCCACTGGATTCAAGATAGCCTGGCTGATGAGGGTTTTGAACCCGAAACCGGCCCCAGGATGCTTGTTTCCGGTCCAGGGAAGACATGGCTTGGCAGTTCGGGCTGGACTGTTCCCATGAGGCACAGGGTCAGACTGATTTGCATATGGCCATGTCTGAACTTGGGTGGTGGAGTGAGCTAAAGAATGATGATGGATTAAACCCAGATAAGTTGACTGGGGGTGAGTGTTTGATTTGCTCTAATGCTCCGTCCATCATCCCCTTTGGTATCGCTTTGTTCGCCCTAAGTTGGCAGGGTATGCCCAGACGTGGGTCCCTTGCTCACTTTGCCACTGGATTCAAGATAGTCTGGCTGATGAGGGTTTTGAACCCGAAACCGGTCCCAGGATGCTTGTTTCCGGTCCAGGGAAGACATGGCTTGGCAGTTCGGGCTGGACTGTTCCCATGAGGCACAGGGTCAGACTGATTTGCATATGGCCATGTCTGAACTGGGGTGGTGGAGTGAGCTAAAGAATGATGATGGATTAAACCCAGATCAGTTGACTGGGGGTGAGTGTTTGATTTGCTCTAACGCTCCGTCCATCATCCCCTTTGGTATCGCTTTGTTCGCCCTAAGTTGGCAGGGTATGCCCAGACGTGGGTCCCTTGCTCACTTTGCCACTGGATTCAAGATAGCCTGGCTGATGAGGGTTTTGAACCCGAAACCGGTCCCAGGATGCTTGTTTCCGGTCCAGGGAAGACATGGCTTGGCAGTTCGGGCTGGACTGTTCCCATGAGGCACATGGTCAGACTGATTTGCATATGGCCATGTCTGAACTGGGGTGGTGGAGTGAGCTAAAGAATGATGATGGATTAAACCCAGATCAGTTGACTGGGGGTGAGTGTTTGATTTGCTCTAACGCTCCGTCCATCATCCCCTTTGGTATCGCTTTGTTCGCCCTAAGTTGGCAGGGTATGCCCAGACGTGGGTCCCTTGCTCACTTTGCCACTGGATTCAAGATAGCCTGGCTGATGAGGGTTTTGAACCCGAAACCGGTCCCAGGATGCTTGTTTCCGGTCCAGGGAAGACATGGCTTGGCAGTTTGGGCTGGACTGTTCCCATGAGGCACAGGGTCAGACTGATTTGCATATGGCCATGTCTGAACTGGGGTGGTGGAGTGAGCTAAAGAATGATGATGGATTAAACCCAGATCAGTTGACTGGGGGTGAGTGTTTGATTTGCTCTAACGCTCCGTCCATCATCCCCTTTGGTATCGCTTTGTTCGCCCTAAGTTGGCAGGGTATGCCCAGACGTGGGTCCCTTGCTCACTTTGCCACTGGATTCAAGATAGCCTGGCTGATGAGGGTTTTGAACCCGAAACCGGTCCCAGGATGCTTGTTTCCGGTCCAGGGAAGACATGGCTTGGCAGTTCGGGCTGGACTGTACCCATGAGGCACAGGGTCAGACTGATTTGCATATGGCCATGTCTGAACTGGGGTGGTGGAGTGAGCTAAAGAATGATGATGGATTAAACCCAGATCAGTTGACTGGGGGTGAGTGTTTGATTTGCTCTAACGCTCCGTCCATCATCCCCTTTGGTATCGCTTTGTTCGCCCTAAGTTGGCAGGGTATGCCCAGACGTGGGTCCCTTGCTCACTTTGCCACTGGATTCAAGATAGCTTGGGTGATGAGGGTTTTGAACCCGAAACCGGTCCCAGGATGCTTGTTTCTGGTCCAGGGAAGACATGGCTTGGTAGTTCGGGCTGGACTGTTCCCATGAGGCACAGGGTCAGACTGATTTGCATATGGCCATGTCTGAACTGGGGTGGTGGAGTGAGCTAAAGAATGATGATGGATTAAACCCAGATCAGTTGACTGGGGGTGAGTGTTTGATTTGCTCTAACGCTCCGTCCATCACCCCCTTTGGTATCGCTTTGTTCGCCTTAAGTTGGCAGGGTATGCCCAGACGTGGGTCCCTTGCTCACTTTGCCACTGGATTCAAGATAGCCTGGCTGATGAGGGTTTTGAACCCGAAACCGGTCCCAGGATGCTTGTTTCCGGTCCAGGGAAGACATGGCTTGGCAGTTCGGGCTGGACTGTTCCCATGAGGCACATGGTCAGACTGATTTGCATATGGCCATGTCTGAACTGGGGTGGTGGAGTGAGCTAAAGAATGATGATGGATTAAACCCAGATCAGTTGACTGGGGGTGAGTGTTTGATTTGCTCTAACGCTCCGTCCATCATCCCCTTTGGTATCGCACTATTAGAAAGCAGGCATTTTCTTGTTTAACCATTCTGGGTGCCTCTGCCTGGTTGTGTATTGACTGGCTGCTTTTGAAGGGAAAGAGCTGGGAATGTGCATTCACTGTAGACAGCCACTGGGGGGGTTGAGGTGTACCTGGCCCTTCCTAGATGACTCAGAGCTGAGCTGAATAGACCTTGGCTGAATTTAGAGTAGTGGGAGGAGATGTCCTTGCACCTGAATAGGGCCTGTCTCCCTTGCACAATGCTGCCTCCAACCCCTGTGGTCACACTGCACCAGTGAGGACAGAACTGGTTTGGACTGGGCTCAGAGACCCTTGGCACAAAGAGAACAAATACATTTTGGGGTATAAGTATTACACCTGAAACCCCAGAACTTGAAATTACTTCTGGACTGAAGAGGAACCTTTGCCAAGGAGAAGACCTGAAGAGTTGTGAAGAGGAGTACTGCCCCTTTGCTGTGTGGTGTGTGGGGTTGGACTGCAGTTGCTGTTTCTGCCAAGGAGAGGACAAAGACTGGAACTTTGCTTTGAACCTGCTTGAAGAAGATCTCCAAGGGCCTGGAGTGTGCTGGCCTCCTGTTCTGAAGTCTCAGGGACGCAAAGACTTCACCCCCAGCTCCCCTGAACCCTCTTGCTGAGAGGTCTGACCTGCCAGGAGGTGCCTATTCCAGTTTTGGGCCTCTGGAGGTTGTTCCTGCTGTTGCGAGCTGGAAGAAACCTAAAAGAAGCAAGAAAACCTGTTTCTGATGCTGTCAGCGATGCCGCAACCTGCACCAAGCCCCGGGCACCACTCGTGAACGATGCACCGCCTGGCTGCACCGCAGCTTTGACGCCCTTCGACGCCTGCCGACATCTGCAGTTATCGGCCGTGCCCGACGCCAGCGCTCGCACCGAGTCTGTCATCGCCTGCGCCTCCATCCTGTTATCACGGCGCCAATAACCGCCAAAGGTGACTCCACGCAACTCGGCGACTTCGCATCGTCACCGGAACCGATGCCTCACCACCGAAGCAACCGTCTTCCCCTGTCCTGGACTCGAAATGTTGCCTCCTCGCGGACACGATGCCTCACCTCCCCCGTGGCAGCCAGGAAGCCGGCCTCGACCTCACCACCGACGCCTCACCTCCATGATGCCGTGCATCATCATAGACTTTTTTTCCAAGATACTGTTTGTTTGGGGGTCCGTGTGACTCCGTGCCCGACTCCGCGCTCCTTGCGGTCGGCGCGTACTTTGGATTTATTGCTGTCACGACATCGCAATAGCCCCAGGTGGAGCTGTTTGTTTTCTACAAGCCTTATTTTTGCAATAACTGTTTTAAAGTCGTATTTCATTACCTGTATGTTGGATTTTTGTCGTTTTGGTCTTGTTGAAGTTTAGATAAAGATACTTTATTTTTCTAAACTGGTGTGGTGTCCATTTGTGGTGTTATCACTGTATTACTGTGTGTTTTGAGTACAAATACTTTATACATTACCTTTGGGATGTCTGTCTGCTCGTGCCAAGCTACCCAGGGGGTGAGCAGTGGTTATCTAAAGTGAGTATCCCCCTCACCCTGACTGGAAGCAAGGGTCCCTATTTGGACAAAGGTACCTGCCTCTGCCAACTAGAGACCCCCATTTCTAACATTGGTGGCAGCAGTGAGGATTTGAACTTGTATTTGTACTTGACCCACAGTGATTGGTGTACATCACTGGACAAGTGCAGACCATTGTGCAACCACATACTATGTTTTTGGTTCTATTTTTGATCTAACCCTTGAAGTATCCACACGCCATGTCTATGAGTGGTAAACCAGCAAGTGAGGCTGCAGAATTGGAGTTTGACATTGAAATGTTAAGTAGTTACAAAGTAGAGCAACTCAAGCAGTTCTGCAGAAGCTTTGGATGTCCCATGAAGAACAACTCTAGGAAGGAGGCGCTACAGAAAGCCTTAGGGGCCTGGTGGGAGCCCAGAGAAGCTGGGGAGACAGATGATGCAGATGTGGATGGGGGTGTGCCAGAAGGCCGTTTCAGATCCCAGGATTTTCCTGTTGGGAGAGCAGCCTCTAGGGCTGGCAGCAATCATTCTTCCAGGAACTTTTCTCCAGTGGATTTGGAGGAAAGGCAAAGGGCCAGAGATCATGAGTTGGAGGTCATGAGGCTCTGGGAAAATGCAGAGGAGAGCAAGAACGCTTATGCCTTGGAAGAGAAGAAATTGATCTTTGCACATGAGCTGAGAATGAGAGAGCTTGATGACGAGGTCAGAAGGCTTGAGGCCATGAGTGTCTTTGTCAAGAAAAAGGAAATGTGTGCAGCTCATGAAGTGAGCTTGGCTGGGTTGGAGGTGGAGTCCAGCTCAGATGGTGGCAGCAAAAATGTAGTGTCTAGTGCTGAGGAAGAAGTACACACACCCAGAGATGTGGCTCCTGAATTGAAGGAGGGGGTTGACATACACCAAGGGGTTAATGGTTATGAGGTAGCTCCAGTGGTGCACAGTGTCCCTGAGGTGGATTAGGGAGCTGGCACAGGGGTTCATATTCCTAGTGGTGGGACGGACATGCTACTGACTCTAGATGAGAGGTGCAGGGAGAGGGGTTCCCCACAGTAGAAGCTTTGGTATGTGAGTGTGGAGACTGCCCAGAAAAGTGTGGGTGACACTGTCTTGCCAGTCTCAGGACGGTGATGTGAGTTACTTGTGTGAGCCACTGGATGGTGAGGCAAAGAGTAGCTTGGTCAACACTTGTGTGGGGCTGTGTGATTCAATTGTTGGAGAGCATATTTTAAGTCCCTGTCTTCCAGAGCTATGCCAATGACCGGTGGATTATACGTTCTCTGACCCCAAGGAGGTTGCACTAGAGGCAGACCTTGTGGTGGATTCCAGAGGGTCTGAAGAAGCTTTTGGGAGTGATCCTAAAGGGGTTGGCTCAGGTTTTCCCCAACCAAGTGAGGTAGGGGTGGTTTGTGGTAGCCCAGATAGTTCCCAGTGTAGTGGGAGGGGTGTAGGGTCCAACGTCCTGTCTCAGAGGAGAAGGAGTGGGAGAGGGCTGTTTCCCATGGTTCCCAAAACCCAGTCCCAGGGCCTGGTTGGTTCCATGAGTGAACATCAGGAGGGGGCCCTAGTCTGTACCAGGAGACCATCCCCTGAGGGGGATCCCAGGGTGTCAGTTGAGCTGGGGGAGACTGCTATAACCAGTATCCCACCAGTTCTGGTGTCTGGCAGCACTGCACCAGTTGGGAGGGTGCATGAGTCCAGAGAAAAGGGTGAGGGGGGGACCAGTCCCTGGTGGAAGGACCAGTGGCTCAGGGGTTGCCAAATCTGAGGTCAGAGCACCCTAGGACTGACCCTGGTGAGGCCACTTCTGGCCTGGGGTCTTCATGCTCTGTCAGGTGGACAGGAGGCTGGAGACCTGCTCCAGGCAGACTCTCGCACAACTCATGAGGAGTGTGTTTCCTGTGGGGGGGTTTGGTGTACTCCCCCGGAAGTCCTGGGTTGCCCGGCACAGGTCCAGCCTAAGGGTACAGACCCTGGGTTGGAGGACCAGATTCAGGGTGCCCCCCATGACCTGGAGGTAGGGGAGACTGCTAACAGTACCCCTACCGGTTTGTCTTCTGGGGGTACCGCTCCAGGTGGGAGGGTGCAAAGCCCTGGGGGGGCAGGGAGAGGGCAGCCTCACCCCTGACCCCTGTCCATCCTAAGGGTGCAGACCCTAAGCTGGTGTACCAGTTGCAGGATAGCACCCCTTAACTGGTGGGAGAATTGTGTGGGACACCTGCCACAGGTGCCCTGACAATTCTAGAGTGTGGGGGTACCACTCCAGGTGGGAGGGTGCAGAGCCCCAGGTAGGAGGACCGGGTGTGGGAGAGCCCACCCCAGTCCCATGTCCAGCCTCAGGGTACAGACCCTGGGCTGGTGTACCAGTTGCAGGATAGCACCCCTGAATTAGTGGGAGAATTGTACCCTGATAATTCTGGAATTGAGGCGTACTGCTCCCGGTGAGAGGTGGGTGTAGAGCCCCGGGAAGGAGGACAGGGTGTGGGAGAGCCCACCCCAGTCTCCTGTCCAGCCGCAGGGTACAGACGCAGGGCTGGTGGGCCAGTTTCAGGATGCCATTCCTGATCTGGCAGGAGGGAGAGTGGACAAAGGGTGCCAGGCACCTGGGGCTACCACCCCCCACTCTCTGATGTCACAGAGGTTAGAGAGGCCTGAGAGGCCTGAGGCCTGGCTCTCATCACTGACAGCTGTCAGTGACCACAGTGGCTTGCTGTCCTGGTGGACATTGTTGCCCCTGGGAGAGGGACAGGAGTCACACCCCAGGGGTGGACTGGGCCACACCACTGTGTTGGCCATGTGGGTACTGTCTGCCTGTTGGGACACATCTGTGGGCAAAGTAAGTTTAGGCACTGCACAGATGGGGTCTACAGGTGAGGATAAGGGTTCCCCATGGGTCAGCTTAGTGGGCTCTGAGAGTATGGATAAAGGGATCCAACTAGGCTCAGGAAGGCGTAGAACGGGAATAGACCCCTGCTGTTGCGGGCCAGGTTCCATGCTCTATCGCCCCAAGCAGGGAAGCCCATCGAGGTATGGATTGGTCTACCCTGGCTTTAGGCTGGAAGGGGGTTGTGTTAGACTTGACCCTTTTTGCAGGGTTATCCCCAAACTTTTTGCTTCCGCCTCCTTTTTTTCCTGACCTGTTGTTGTTGGTATTAGGACTCTGAGCACTTTACCACTGGTGATCAGTGCTAAAGTGCACATGCTCTCTGTGTAAATTGTGAACATGATTGGTTATCCATGATTGGAATATTTGATTTACTGATAAGCCCCTAGTAAAGTGCACTGAGTGTGCCAGGGCCTGTCAATCAAATGCTACTAGTGGGCCTGCAGCACTGATTGTGCCACCCACATGAGGAGTCCTGAAAAGGTATCTCAGACCTGCCACTGCAGCGTCTGTGCACAGTTTGTTAACTGCCATGTCGACTTGGCAAGTGCACCCACTTGCCAGGCCCTAACCTTCACTTTTCTTACATGTGAAACACCCCTATGGTAGGCCCAAGGTACCCCTCTGGGCAGGGTGCAGTGTATGTGAAAGGTAGGACACGTACTGGTGTGTGTGACAAGTCCTGATTTTGAAATACTGCCCATTTTGTTTTTCACTATTGAAAGGCTATCTTGCCCCATAGGATAGAATGTGAAATGGTTTGTAACATCTTACAAGTATTACTTGCCATTGGGACAAGATAGGGAAATAAAGTTTAGGCTCTCTGAAATCTGAATTTAATAACACATCTTTTAGTAAAGATGATTTTTAAATTATGGGTTTGAAAATGCCACTTTTAGAAAGTAGGCATTTTCTTGTTTAACCGTTCTGGGTGCCTCTGCCTGGTTGTGTATTGACTATCTGGTTTTGGAGGGAAAGGGGCTGGGGATGTGCATTTGCTGTAGACAGCCACTGGGGGGGGGGGGTTGAGGTGTGCCTGGTCCTTCCTGCATGACTCAGAGCTGAGCTGAATAGACCTTGGCTGAATATAGAGTAGTGGGAGGAGATTTCCTTGCACCTGAATAGGGCCTGTCTCCCTTGCACAATGCTGTCTCCATCCCCTGGGGTCATACTGCACTAGTGAGGACAGAACTGGTTTTGACTGGGCTCAGAGACCCTTGCACAAAGAGAACAAAGACATTTTGGGGTATAAGTATTACACCTGAAACCCCAGAACTTTAGATTATTTCTGGACTCAAGAGGAACCTTTGCCAAGGAGAAGAGCTGAAGAGCTGTGAGGAGGAGCACTGCCCCTTTGCTGTGTGCTGTGTGGGGTTGGACTGTAGTTGCTGTTTCTGCCAAGGAGAGGACAAAGGCTGGAACTTTGCTGTGAACCTGCTTGAAGAAGAATCTCTAAGGGCCTGAAGTGTCCTGGCCTCCTGTTCTGAAATCTCAGGGACACTTAGACTTCACCCCCAGCTCCCCTGAACCCTCTTGCTGAGAGTTCTGACCTGCCAGGAGGTGCCTATTCCAGTTTTGGGCCTCTGGAGGTTGTTCCTGCTGTTGGGAGCTGAAAGAAACCTAAAAGAAGCTAGAAAACCTGTTTCCGATGCCGTCCGTGACTCCGCTGTGACTCCGCGACCTGCACCGAGGCCCGGGGCACCACTCGTGAAGTGAATGATGCACCGCCCGGCCTGCACCGTAGGTCCGATGCCCTTCAACGCCCGCCAATGCCTGCAGTTATCGGCCGTGCCCGATGCCAGCGCTCGCACCGACTCCGTCATCACCAGCACCTGCATCCTGTTATCGCGGCGTCGGCGGTGACTCCACGAACTCGCTGACTTTGCATCGTCACCAGAACCGACGCCTCACTGCTGACGCAACTGTCTTCCCTTGTCCTGGACTCAACACGTCGCCTCCTCGGGGACACAACGCCTTGCCTCCTCCGTGGCAGCCAGGAAGCCGGCCTCCACTTTGGCACGATGCCTCACTTCCAGGACACCGTGCATCGTCATAGACTTCGGATCCAAGGTACTGTTTGTTTGGGGGTCCGTGTGACTCCATGTCCGATGCTGCGCTCCTCGCAGTCGGTGCCGTACTCTGGATTTATTGCTGGCACGACGTCGCAATAGCCCCAGGTGGAGCTGTTTGTTTTCTACAAGCCTTATTTTTGAAATAACTGTTTTAAAGTCGTATTTCATTACCTGTATGTTGGATTTTTGTCATTTTGGTCTTGTTGAAGTTTAGATAAAGATACTTTATTTTTCTAAACTGGTGTGGTGTTCATTTGTGGTGTTATCACCGTATTACTGTGTGTTTTGAGTACAAATACTTTACACATTGCGATCGGGGTGAGCAGGGGTTATCTAAAGATTGTATCCCCCTTACCCTGATTAGGACCAAGGGTCCTTATTTAGACAAAGGTGCCTGCCTCTTCCAACTTTAAGACCCCCATTTTTAACAAGAGCTCTCTTATTTGCCCTTGCTATCAGGTGTGGAGGGTAGTTCTTCTCACTCAACTTCATCTCCAACTTTTTTGCATGTGACTTATAGAATCTGGTTTTGGAACATTTGCATTGAAGCCGCAGTAACTGACCCACAGGCAGGTTTTCACGAAGTGACCATGGGTGGAAGCTTTCAAAGCGGAGAAGATTGGTTTTCGGTCAGTAGGCTTGTAATAGACCTCAGTCTTGAGATATCCATCTTCTGCTTTAATCAAAAGGTCAAGGAAGGGTAGCTCCAATCTTCCAATTGTCATTGTGAATCTTAGAAAGGGACTGAATGCTTTCAATCACTCTGAAAATTCAAGTGCTTTTTCCTTGGTGCCTGTCCAGGTCAAAAGCACATCATCAATGTACCTTTTCCATAACTTTATTTTATTCAAAAAGGGTTTCTGGTGGTGCAACTTGTACTCAGTCTCAAAAGAATGAATATACAGGCATGCCAATCTGGGGGGAACGTGCTCCCCATAGAAGTCCTGTGTACCTGGTGGAAAAATTCCCCCTCATACTCAAAGAAATTTCAAGGAAGTCGCAAGTGTGCACGGTCAAGTATGTATTTTCTTGGCGTTATGGAGGTCCATTCGGTTTCACTCAAGATTTTATCAATTACTTCGAGAGTTGCCTCCTGTGGGATACTCGTGTATAGAGACTCTACATCTAGGCTGATGAGAAGCTCCTTTGTGCTGTCAAATGGTAAAGTCTTCAAAAGATTTAGAACACCCTCGGTGTCCTGTAGGAATGTCAGCATTTTGAGAACCAATGGTCTAATAAAGATGTCACAAAAGTGCGACAAAGGTTCAAGAATAGAACCAATTCCTGAAACAATCGATCTCCCAGGTAGTGGAAACCTATTCTTGTGGACTTTTGGGAGGATGTAGAAATAAGGAACCTTGGGCTGTTTTTGAATCAGGAATTCAGATTCGTACTTAGTGATGCAATCATTCTCTATGCCTCTGGTCACTAGGAATTTAATCTCCTCCTGTATTTCTGAAGTGGGATCTTTTGCGAATCAGTTATAGTTGCTAGGATCATTGAGTGACTTCAAGCACTCATCCTTGTACATAGTCTTGGGTAGGATCACAATCGCCCTGTCTTTGTCTGCGGGCTTGATAACGATTGATTCATCATTAGCCAGCTGATTCAATGCTGTCATCTCATCTTTACAAATGTTACAGAAGTCATTATGATGGTTATTGCTTAATGCATCGATTTCTCTGTTCACCGCCTTTTCAAAGTCCTGAACGTCTGGTGTTATTTCGAAGGAGGGATGGGTAAATGAAGATTTTGGACATAGCCCTGCATTGGTATCATGATATTACTCTTGCGGTTGGTCGCTGAAAAAAACTTTCAGTCTTATCTTTCGTAAGAGATATGTGTCAAACATCAACATATATCTCTCTTGGTATCCAGATTATTTGTAATCCACATTGTGTAAGAATGTATGCACATATGTATTGAGAAAATGAACCAGAGAGTATCTATGGTGTATTTTGTATATATTTTATGGACTCACTTGAGCACTGTGTCATCTGCACTTTGCTGATACTTGCTGTACTGTCATTTGCAAATATGTGTTGATAATATATAAAAGCAAGAGCAACCCGCTTAATCTAATTTCTTTGTTATATATACTACCCCAAGTGAGAATTAATCACTGAGCCTCCAAAGAAATACATTGAGTGGTAGTCTCCCCATACCAGTAGAAGAGGATGGCCTCCGTGAGAAAAAGAGACCAACGGTAGACTCTGTTTACATAGTTGATGGTGTGGCATGCGGCATGTTAAAATCTCTGTTGAGTAAATGAGGATAAAGGCTTTTACAAGCTATATTATCTAATGAATCTGCTCATTATCTATGCTAGGTCAAGTGAGAGTCAGCAAATACTTTTCATGAAAGGATGAAATGATGGCAGTCGTAGAAAAAGAAGGACCAGTTATAAGGAGAAATATGGCAATTACATAATGTAGGAGAAATACGTAAAACAATTGGGCATATATTACTACCACGATTGTGAAAATTGAAGATGCCATCTTTTGTTAATCAAATTTTCACCAGCAAATTTCATGTTGTTTTGTTGTTTCCTTTATGAACGAATGAATGAATAAAGAGAACTTGATAGAGTGAAGTGGGGAGCTCACTCTCACAGAGGCATCCCAGCGCTGATGTAATTGCATCAGGTGACATTCTTCATTCATGAGGCAACATTAGATGTAAATACCCGTGTTTTCATGGTATTCCTAAGAGCAGAGTGAGCTGCCATATTTGAACTGGATTCAGGTGAGTGTTCCATATTTTTAGGGCAGCAGTGGCATGTGCCATACTGTATCGGGATCGTTAGAGCTGAGGTGTAGTTGGAAGGCTGGCTTTAGAGGAATGAAGAGTACAGCACGGTTTGTCAATTTCAGACACTTGCAGAGGAACAGGGGTCCATTTTCAAAATAGACTTTGAGACAGATTTGTATTCCTAAAGGTGATGGTTATGCAAATGGGGAGCCAATGCAAGGAACATAAGATGCTGAGAAGAAGTACATTCAGAGCAGGGAAGGCCTGACATTAGATCCCATGTTTTGAATGTGCAGGATCTGTTTGATCAGATACTATGGTAGACCCAGATCAATGGTATTACCGAAATCAAGTTGGGAAGAGAGGAGAGCTATACCATGGTTTTTCAGTAGGCACGAAGAAGAAAGAAGAGGCTATTTTGGAGATGTGATGACGAAAAGAAAGATGTTGGTCAATGTTGATACCCAAGCTGCGTGCTTGGCATATTAGGGGAGGTGCCTTATCCATGCAAGGGGGCTACCATTGCCATGTCTTAGGAAAAGAATTGTCCAAGAAAGTAATCGCTCTTTTGTTAGTGTTTAGATTCATTTTGTTAATTTTCATCCTTTCATGACAAAGGAGAGACATTGTTTGAGACGATCGCAAAGAGAAGAGATTTCCAAGGACTTACAGAAAGAAAAAAATTAATTGGGTGTCATCGGCGTAGCAGTAAAAACCTAGACTGTGGGTTGTAATTAAGCGAGCCAGAGGCGCAAGGTATAAATTAAACAGAGTAAGGCTCAGAGCAGACCATTGTGGTACCCCATAAGGAACAGGGCGAAAACTTGATTGAAAATGTGTCAACGCCACCGCTTTAGTGTGGAAGATCAAAAAAAACCTCATTCGTTTTAATTGTAGAAACACCGCATAATTGCGTAAAACAATGAATATTACTGCATAGCTAAAATGACTGATAACAACGAATGTCTTGGGATTGTCCTGAAGGCGTTGCTTTATGTTCGAATTAATAAGGGCTTTCTTCAGTCCAGGCTTGCAGTTCATTTGCATAAGGACTTCCTTGGGGACCTCAGAATTATTCATTGACGAACTTTATTTCTTTCAGCAAATCTTGCACTGTTTAAATGGAAATTAGGGGAATGGGAGACTCCACTGACCTTTAATTAAAATGCGTCTATCTTTTGTTTAAATTATGGCAAGGGTAAAATGTACAGGTAGAAATCTAGGAAATATGATTTGTCGAACTCCAAACTTCTCCTTTTTATTGCCCCTTACTGTAGTGTGACGACTCATTTTTGTGCCTCTCTTAGTCTTGTTTTCATGTGCATAGAGCAAGCAATTTAATTTGGATGTGTTACCTGTAAAATAGTATCCTAATATAACGAGCTCATTAATATTGAATACTGTTGTCAAGTGGATTTGCATTCATACATTGCTGTTCAGTGCCTGCACCACTAAATGTATAGCAGATTATATATTTTTCAAAGTGCATAGTAAAAATAGAAATAATATTTATATGAATTGAAACAAATCTCATCTAGTGTAACATTAAATTCCTTCTCGGCTCCAAGAGATGAATGTGGTTTATAAATGTGGCAAGCAAGAATAATGAGTGTAAAGTAACCTGGCAGCCTTTACCGAAGCAGCAGGAAGTGTGTCTTTCTTGTGATGGCCACAAATGTCACCCCACCGTCAGTGGGAGTATATTGTAGAAAGGTCTGCACAAATGCAGTAAATGTGATCCTGGTGTGACAAAGTACTTTAAAGTAACTGAACCAATGAGTGTCGACTTAATAATGTAAAACATTCTTTTTAAATTAAATTGGGACTTTTAATATTCCATAAATATCTTTAAAAAAGATAAGCTTTGGTGAGATTCTCCAATTACTTGGTACATTGTAAATTATAGAGGAGGGTGGCATCAGAATATAGTTGCCAGAATATCATCTGACATAAATATTGTACCTTAAATTTTGTTTACAGAAATATCACTCTTTTAGAATTAAAAATATAAAATCTTCACTCAATGGGACGATATTTTTGTTAATGTTATTTAGTATAAATAGTAATATCAGATAGGGGTTTGCGAAATGCGTGTAATTTTCCATTTGCGTAATTATGCAAAATTGCCCAAAAATGATTTGGTGCTGCACTTTAACACAATAAAAACACAAGCACTGCAAACAGCAGCCACTCACTTTCAGATCGTTCGTGTTCAAAATGTTTGCTGTGAACGGTGCTTAATTATGTGACATGGCATAATAGAGTACATTTTGTGAATTTCACATAACAAGACTAACACAAAATTACTGAAATTTCCTGAGATTACACCAGCGTAATGGAAATTGTGTCAGACAATATTTTTTAGATGTTGCCATGGAGCTGAAATTGCAAAGCCTGGTGACCCCCGAAGTGATGCATCACGTGAACCTTTTACGTCACTGAAATCAGTTCCTACGATGTTGATGTTGTCATGTACTTCTGATCCACTTGTGACTGTGGTGCTTAAACAAGCTGGTGATAACTACACAAAAAATGAACTATCTTTTCAACATGTGAACAATCATAATGAACTCCAGAATAGAACCAAACCTTTCAGCAATCTCGCATCAAAAACACAGAAACCTGGGGTCCTCCTTTGGGGGGGAAATTTTAATGAATTGAACGTGACCTAATTATCTTAGTAGCTGATTTATCAATCCACTACTATCCTAATTACTTAGATTCCCCTAGCTACCGCTGCCAGGTTTGTAATTATGCAGTGATCTCATCTTGGGCTGTTCCATTTTATAGATCGGGGGAGGACCATTATTTTTCAGTCTTATGCTTATGTCGCTATAAATCATTGATTTCAAAGCAGCCAGTCATATAAACGCAAGTTTTTAAATTTCGAATCAAAATTGTAATCGAAGACCATATCATGTCACAATAATATGTTGTGCGTTTATTGAATTTCTAAATCCATACACATTGAATGTGTGTTGATATATAGATGTCAAAATGATCTCTGACATTATGTATCAAAATCACCCCTATACTATACACAGTTAAGAATGCTAATTGCAATGTCACCCAATTTGAAAATGTGCTGTTTTGGAAGCAGGTCATGGAACTGCTAATTGGGCACGTTCTCATGAAATGTCTTCTTTTAACAGGTCTTCCAAATGCCACCCATTGCATCTGCTCTCATCATTCATTCCTATAAAAAAATGTGCATTCATTTTACGGTATTTATTTTAACGACGATTTGTCCGTTTGCATCCATGACTTTGTCTTACTTCATGGGGTCTAATCCAAGTCTATTATAACTTTAATCTTAATCTAAACTTTAATTTTACTGTATTTAGTGTTTAGAAATTCGTAGATTCATTTTTTCCCATTCATCATGTACTCATATTGTTGATAGTTTTTTAATGTTTATATTTGTGTTTGTTAAAGACAAATTTAGCTAAAAGGCTGAAATGTTGTTGCAATACTGTGGTGCTGGCAGGGTGGACAGAAAAAGACACAGACTTCTTGCATGGTAGTGCTTACATTTATCTTTACTTGAACTACTACACTCATATATCCTATTATGGAATTTGGATATCTTCACATGAGTTTCAAGGTACTCTCATTAGTAATAATGAAAATGAGCTTAGTTTTCTGGTACTTTGTGTGCTTCTTTCTTTGTCAGCTCTGGTGGAGCTCTTCAAAGACACCGCAGGATATCGCCCCCTTGTCCTTCTGTAAAGTCCCACTTCGTATAGGGAAAATGTGTTACTATCAAGTGCACATTCTTTCCTCTTCCTTCATTCAGGCATTCAGTGCCATCACTCTCAAGTCTTACAAAATGAACTCCATCCCTTTCACATTGAGCTGTGTAGGAAGATGAGGTGAGCCATAGTGCAATCGATGTGTCTCCAAAAAACAACTTTGTAGAGAGTGTTCCTGTGCAAAGTGCACATTGCGGGAGGTTTGTGATGTGAAAAGACAGTAAGTGCAATAAAATTCTATGGCTTGGGTGAGCTCCCCTTTTCCTTGCTCAGAGTTGCTAGGTCCTGGCCTGGCACTATGAAGTCCCTCAGAAAGCACAATGCGGTTATCAGGGGTCCAGGAGCAAGTATTGAACTGTCAAAGACATTGGCGTCTACCACAGACATGAACAGTCTCTGCCCTTAGGCTCAATATAGGTGCACCACAGAGGGCCTAAATAAGAGGGGCCACCAGACTCCTGGTGGGTTGGCAGTCTTCGACCGACACATTACGACCTGGGGCTGCAGACTCCGCCAGGGAACCGTCATTCCCTGGTGGTGGCACGGCGGTCAAGAGGCATCAATATGCTTGGTGGGACCGCCGCGGTCCATCCAAGCATATTTCGACTTTTCTCCTCCATATTTCTCTTCTTTCCTCCATGAAAATAGTGGCATTGAGGAAAGAAATGGGGCCTTACAGGCCCCCCTTGTGCCTCACTTCATGTAGATGCACCCAGGGGGGCACAAAATGTGCCCCCATGTGTGCATGCATGCCCAGTTCCAGCACGGCATGGACTTCAAAGTCCATGCCATGCTGGAACTTCCTTTAACGTTCTCATTGCGGTGTCTATTTTATAGGCACCGCCGTGGGAACGCCAAAGGTGCTGTTCACCAATGACAAAAAAAGTCATTTTACAGCAGGCAGTTCTCACGTAGGTTTGGCGATGCGGGGAGGTCCCGCTGCTGCACCGTCAAACTCGTAATCGGCCCTAAGTGTGTAGCAGGAGCCACTTGAATCTGCGTGGCTACAGAATGGTAAACCAGCTGGTCAGATTAGCAGCCTAATATGCTGGTTTCATGTTTACACATAGCACAGGAACAATGTATTATATCATTTGTTTAAACATTTTGATATAGAGTGACTAAACCCCTAAAGGGGTGATGGAACACTTTACAAATAAGGGTACAATAACATATGATCTGTAAGTGTCATTCAGCCATTACAATATATAACACAGAGATATAAGTGCATTCAGCATAAAAAAGAGATTCTGTAGAAAAGTAAGTACAGGAAATAAGCATTAATATGTCAGTAGTAGCATTTAATCACATAGTATAAAAAGCAAGGAATAGAGGCCCATACCTGATGTGCGAGATGTGAGGCTAAGTAGAAAGTCTATCTTTTTCTTAGATGTTAAGATTTGTAGCAAAGGGGCAAGTCATATGTGAGTTGCTGATGCATTACACATTCTTGGTGTATTTCCTGAGATGTTGGTATTGTTGTCAAAATGAAATGGCATGAGCATTTTTGTTGATGTGCTTCTTAGCATTCTGATTTGCCAGATAAGGGGGAGTTAAAATGTATGGTCTTGCATGCAAGGCAAGCAGTTTTGCAGGTAGAGCAAGATTAAAGTTTTTAACTTTTGAGGCAATTTACAGGAGCAGTGATTATGCCAAATGTTTTTGTATGAGTAATTTTCCTGGCTTTTGAGGGTACTGCTTTGAGAAGGAGCAGGTGGGATTTAGTTAGAGGGGTTAGGTTAACATACTCAAAGCGGGATATCACCAGTAATGTTTAAAGATGAAATTTATGACATTTTGTAGAGGTTCCAGTTGTAATTTGGCGTTTTTAGTGATTTTTTGATGAGTAGGTGAAGACTAAACTGAGAAGTCAATTTAATGTGAAGCCCAGGGATCTAGCATAATTTACAGTTTTACAGATGTTTAGGGCCTGCAATTTATCAATCCAGTTTTGAGGGAGATCATTAGATCTGCTCAGAGACAGTTAAAAGAACTCAGTCTTTTGAGGGTTTCGCATATGTTTCACATGTGACATCCATGAGCAGATGTCAGCTAACATTGGACTAGAGTGTAAAAAGCATTAGTACCATCTATCTTCCGAGGCTGCTGTATATCATCTGCATACAGATGAAATTCAGTACCTACTTTGGAAAAGATTACACTCATATATGGTTAAAGGCAAGGTTGTTAGTATAGATTCTTGAGGTACTTCAGTGGTGGGTAGCAGGTATGGAGTTCCACTCTTAATTAGTTGGGTTCTATAGGGCAGGTCATAACTGTGTCCTTGGTGCCTGCCCTATTGCATAAAGTGTGAAAGAGGATATTATGATTGATAGTATCACAGACAGGTCAAGGAGTTCTAGCAAGCAGGAGTCATCAGTGGCCTTCAGCATTGAAGTGTCTTCACTAGGTTATGATGTAAACCCAGAATAGTGAAGGTCCAGTAGATGATTTTCTGCTGTGAATTTTCCCAATTTGGTAGACACTCATGATATGACTTTAGGCAGGTAGGGAAGCTTTTTAATGCATCTGTAGGTATAGAGAATTGCAGTTTATGACATCCAGTCACAAAGACTGGCGGTCATCCTCATTCTCTTTGGCCAGAAAGAGAGTTAATGTGTTTGTCCAAAGAATAGGGTGAGGTTTAGAGCTTTAGAGATAAGTAAGATCCTAAAATGGGGGTAAAAGAGGACTACACTGCTGAAGATGCTTTCTGGATCAGTGGGAAATGTTTGGGGTCTCTAAGGGGTACAAGACAACCAGTGTCATTCCTGAAGTTTTTTTTTTGTTTTGTTGAGAGAAACGTGAATAGCTACCTCATCACTGTTAAGAGTATCAGATGAAGAATTCTTACCAATGTGTGCCTGGTAAGGATCATTTGGAAAGCTCATAGGAATTATTCATAGCATTCTGGATTGTGATCCAGAGAAAGTAGTGCTTTGTTCACATTTCTTTCTTTACTTAGAGCAGAGAGTTTAGAAGCAGAAGAGAATTTTCCTCATTAACTCTCCTTGGCAGGCATGACTTTAGTCTGAGTGTTATTGTCTCTGGTTTCTAAGGTAAATCTTGATTGTAGAAATGTAATTATTCTGGGGTCTTTGGAGAGAGGTTTATTGGTGGTAGACTGGAATGTTTAGTTCATTCTGGTCAATGTGTTTCACATCTCAGTAGTGAGTACCCGCTACATTTTATAGCGCTTGGATGATCGTCGGAATCTTTAATAAGTTGAGCAAGAGGTCAAGACAATCAACATCAATTAGGCTGTGCATTCAGAAGTGACTAGGGGTTGAGACCGCCAGGTTCAGGATTGCTGTATTGAGTTATGCTGTACTGATTAACAAATTATTTCAGTGACTGGGCATAGGGCCAGTCGATTTGCCCTACTGTTATTGTGCCTATGGAATAGTGTGTGATACAAACCAATGCTGTTTAAAAAAAACTGGATTTTATCCAACAGTGTGTTTTTGTAGGGCTGGAGAAGGAATCAGTTTACATGAAAACTCGGTTTACCATCACATGGGCTCATCACTGCTGTATTATTCTTTTTTCTCAAGGTCAATGGACCTCCTTTGCCATTGTTTTGGAGAGATCAGAAGTTGCACATCACAATAATTAAAATCACAATTTCTATTCCAAGTTCAGTCAAAAATGAGAGTTTTGCATTCATTAAAGGGTTTTATTTTTCAAAGTTTAGTCATAAGTTGTATTTGTATTAATCTGAATAATCAAATATGAACAGAATTTATCATCAAAAATGGTTAGTCAAAAATCATAATAAAAAGCATAAAGCACACTCCATAAAAAAAAAGAATCCGTATTCTAAGAATCAGGTGAGAAAAGGTGTCAGTCAGACAGTCAGAACTCCTAAAGAGTTCCAGTTCGAGAGAGTGAGAATTTAAGCATAGAGATTCAGATTACAAGACAGTTCAATAAATCAAAAATGTAATCAAGGCAGAACTTCTGATTAAGAGAGGTTCAAGAAACTAAGTAGAGTCTATGAGCAACATGGAACAAGGCACGGTAGAAAAGGTCTGGAAACATGGGTCTGGGAAAGTGGCAATGGAAAAATGGCGTTAAACTTCTCTACGCACTACTATTATTATTATAAACAGTCAAAAATGATGTTGCAGTTCATGTTGCACCTTCTTCTCTCGTCCAATGGCTTCCGGTGTTCTCCTGGAACAGGATCACTCCTCTTCTTCTCACACAAATTCAATAGTCCATAGACATTGATGTTCGGTTTACTACTTTCATTGTGACGATTAGATTCTTGCACAACATTTTCTCATGCAGGACTATTTTCCCACACTCCAAATTACATGTCTAACCTTCTAAAATATCAACTAGTACATTTTGCTAACAATGATCCATGTAGAACTGGAAGCATCTATATTAGTGCAAAGGAGAATATTAGGCAGAAACCTATTCATTGAAGAGAACAAGTAAGTTCAAGCAATCAAGTTCACATTAAATGCTTTTTTTGGTATTTTTATGTGAGGCTGTCTTCTATTACTTCATTAAACAACAATTTCTAATCGTGTGTTAACAGTGTTTTTGTCTAAGCAGAAACATTTTGCAGATTCTAAATAAAAACATTCATGAAACTTAATATTTAAAATAATATGAACATGGAAACGTCATGAATTAAACATTGTATGTGTGCTTCAGCAATCTAGTGAATATGCTTGCCAAGCAATGTTCCTATAGCCATTTGAGGTCCAGTATCAGTAAATATGACTGCTGAGTGTATTTTCTACATTTTAAAAGTGTTTTAGCTTTATTAAAGCTTGCATGTTAATTCTGCACACTTATTTCAACTCTATTATTTTGCCCTTAATTTAAAAAAACGCACCAACGGTAGAAAGGGGTAAATGAGGGTGTATTGAGTGTATCTATTGTGTCATCAAAGTCTTCTTGGTCTTCTAATGGGCCATAGTTTGCCTTGCTCTCTTGGTTTGCAAGACCGTCAGAAACGAGTGCCTCTACATCTGTGCCCCCTGTGCCTTTTGGAGAGATTGTTGCTCACCAGTAAGGATTTCTTCCATTGTGTAGGTATTTCTCATGGCGCTCCAGATACAACTTGGTGTACTGTTAGGAGGGACAGAAGGAAGACAACACTTGTTTTCTGGGAGGTTAGACATTACTTATGTTTCTAGCTCTGTCAGCAACCATGGAAGGCTCCGAGAGAACTGAGTAATGGTTCTTCTCGTGACACACTCTCATTCCACTAAAGTCCAACTTTCTATCGGAATAGGTGCTGCTGTTGTCCTCCCTCTCTCCCTCCTCCAGTTACCCCACTTGATCCCAGTGGGCCTGGTCTTGAATTGGTGTCTCCTTTGTGTGCGTCCCATCTAACCCTTCTAAGAACGCCAGTAAAAAGAGACAACAGTTTCTGTCACAGTCTAAGGCAGGCCCTGACTGCAGACATTTATGAATGTTCACTCTTCCAGGAAGGTCTGTTGGGTCTGGAGCCTCCTGTGAAGGTCTGCACTGCAGGGAATAGAGCTGCCCAGCCTCATGACCTTCTCCCAAGTCCCCCCGTCCAGAGTTTCTCTTAAGTAGATATTTCCCTCTTTAAATTCCACTAAGTGACCGACATCATAACTGCTATAGCTCACTGTGCACATCACCTCACATTGTGCCATGATTCATTCTCCATTCAGTTGTTGAGATATTCATCCTGCCTAATCAGAGACATGTTTCTGAAGTAACCAAGTTTCCAGTAGACAATTATTGTTCCAGAAATCAGCCCCACATTGGACAGTTTGGAGGCAGTAAAGATGTCGCTGCCATAGAGTTTTGTGCCAGTAGACAGCCCTCTGCAGATAGTTAATGCCCCTGAAATGATTCTTATAACAGACTTTTATTGCTCAGCCCTGTTTCCATGGAGGTACTACTGTGACCAGAAATGTGGCTCCCATCCTCTGTTCATGTTTATATCAAACACCAGTGACACTATTAATGTAGCCTTGCCAGCATTAACTGACGCCAGAAATCTGAACGCAGGGTTCTCATTGTTCATTTTTTCCAAACCATTTATAAAAGTAACCTGTTTCCCATTTCAATGTTATCATTTAAATTGGAAACTGGGAGTCTTAAAGATAACAGATGAGGGATAGTGGTGATCTGTCTCAATAAGCTCTCAGGCATCTCAAAAAGAATGATCTTTTCTGTTTTATGTATTCACTATTTTCCTTTGACTGTGGTGAATTATGACTCTTTTCTGCGGAAAGGTGTTGATTTTCGCTCTTCTCTTTCTTGCAGTGTGACAGTGACAGTGATCAAGAAGAGAAGGTAAGCCCAACTGTGCAAAGTGCTACAGTATGTCTAGAAGGCGTGTGTGAGGGTGTGTTGCACTGTAGCCATCGTCACGTACAATGCAGCCATCGTTGCGTACACTGCAGCCATCGTCACGTACACTGCAGCCATCATCACATACAACGCAGCCAACATCGCGCACACCGCAGCCATCATCACGTACACCACAGCCATCATCCCGCACACCGCAGCCATCATTACGTACGCCACAGCCATCATTACGTACACCACAGCCATCATTACATACACCACAGCCATCATTGCGTACACACACCATTGGTTTGCCGTAGTTATTCTTTATACTCAATGATATATATTTAGAAATATAGGGGTAAAAACATAGGAACTTATTTAGAGTTTGGCGGACAAGATACTCAATCAAAGCGTGACTGATAACCCATCTGCTGAATTACAAGTGTGACGGGCTATAATGCTCTTGTAATACGCAGACGGATATGTGTGTATAGGACACTTCTGAAGCTCAAAATGTTGTACATATAAAGCTGATTTGAGGGAAATAAAAGTATTGTTATTTCATTTTAAGGCATAGTTATGAAAAAAATGTACTTGGAAAAATGTTTAAGGACTTTGCATATGTTAACTTAGTTGCTATGGTTCCAGTTGCAAGAACATTTTGCAAAGCAGGACCTCGTTTTGCAGTCTCAAGACGCACCAGGTTTTGGGTGTAATTTCTGTGCCTGATTAAAAGCGACAAAGGCTATTTATTTTCGATAACTTAATCTTTTGTGATAAAAGCTATTCTACATGTACATACAGTACCAGGAATACACACTGAAAGAGTACAATGACCCCTGTAGTCGAGTATACATAGTGACTCAATGTGCCTTTTTAAATGTAGTTACTAGTGCAAGGCATTTTTTTTAGCACCTGTGGAAAACATATTTTAAGTACCCCAAGGTTGATTTTTGACTAACGGCAGATTTTTCAGTGCTTTGAGAATAATACACCCTTCTCTTGCAGTTCTGTTTCCATACTCATCTGGGGACATTTAAGAACGAATGAAGGTGTCTGGTGCACAAAACACTTTGAATTTGCAAAGCCTGTGCAACAGACTTTGCAAATGCAAAATCTGAATGCGTAATGCCAAGTTGTGCTTCGAAATCCCTTATGCGTTGCTAGTGAAGGGGATAGCCAAATGCATTCCTTCGCACCTGCAATTTGCAACAGACTGCACAGATGCTTACTGAATGTGCTTTCCAGCTGCAAATTATGGAATGTTTATCATCAGCCAAGAGCAGGCTGTAAATATTCACAAAAAGTAAACTGTTCAAAGTTGACAGCCTACACTATGTGCAGTCTGCAGACTTTGGGAGGGGCAGGCATTGGTCCCACAGAGCACTGAATGCACTCCTGATGTACATTCACATGGTGCCACTGATTTTGACATCGTGGCCTCTGTCCCTTTAATGCAGGCACATTGAGGATGCAAATACAAGGATGATGGTCTTTTATCCCTTGCAGGTCACCCAGCCCAGAACGTACTACCTTTTACAATGAATTGAAATACTGTTTTGCAACAAACTCTTCTGGGGCACAAGGGCTTTGGACATTTTTCGGACAGCAAATGGAGAGGCTGATTGCACTGAAATGAAAATTTAAAAAGTAAAAGATATATAGGATAAAGTGCCATTAACTGAATAATGTTCAGTTTATAATTTTTTTCTTCCATTTATTGAGGTATGTAAAACAGTGCAACAAAGGCCAGTATCACAATCGACCTAGCCACAGGCAACCTAGCCAACATATGAGTATACAAAGACAAACATGTTGACTGAGGTCATACCTGTCTGTGAATGCAGAAGAAACATCATCACAGTGGGATAAGCCTAATGGGCGACAGTCTCACAACCTAGAATGGTAGAAATATTATGACAAAGTGGGTTTTTAGACCATTCTAAATTGTTCTAAAGAATAAGCAGTCCGAAGAATAAGGGAGGCTTTTCTAAAGTCTGTGTCCAGAAGAAAAGAAAGCCTGTTAGGATGTCCAATTTTTGTGAGCCGTTCGGAGTTCCAGCCTAGCCACGGAAAGTCCTTAATAGTGGCGACACTACTTTATATGGTGAGATTCGAATCAAAGTTGTCATGCTACCATCACAATGTAGAGTCTTTGAGATTTCAAGTAACTCGGAGGTAAACCATGCACTCTCCTTTTAAAAAGGAACTGGTATTTCAATTGTGGAACATCATTTTTTTGTGAGTTTTATTTTATTAGCTGTTTTATATAGCGCAAACAATATCCAGTGCATGACAGAGGTTTTCATATAAGAACAGTTTCACAGAGTTTTGCAGAGTTTTTATATGCACAATGGCAGATGTATCAGAATGATTTACCTTTAGTAATATAAATGGTCACAAATGCCCTGTTTTTCATGAATACGTGGACACAGGTGTAAACGTTTCCAACATTTTGAGGAGGCAAAGTTTTTCAAAACCTTCGAGAACCTTGTGAGATGAAAACTTTCCCCAACCATACATACATACTGGTGTTTCCTTGCACAGTAAATATGTTGTTTTTATTTGTTCTGTCTTTAGTATTGTTACTGTTTTACATCAATCTTGGGATTACTCTTGGGGATCTCCTAAAATACCTTGAGTATTTTGATTGGGTAGAAATCTGTTATTGGGTGCCCCCAATCCTTTTTAGGTCTTCCCAACAAGACAACTTTTAGAACCTGCCAATTGTGCACCATTGGTTGGCATTATTTTCACTATCATTTGCTTGTTTCTTATTTAGTGGCTTGCTTTCCTTCTTCTTGTGTTTGTCCATCCTCTGGGCATAGCCTATTTACCATCCTTTTGATTGGCTGACTTGACTGACTTCCACTGCTCACATTTAGAGAATTTCTTTTTTTTTGTCAGCACTCCATGAGAGTGCATGTGTTGTTCAGCTCTCTCCTTAGTGTGCAGCTGACCCCTTCAAATACCTGCCTCTTGCACTTTGTGTTGCTCCCCCTCTTGCTCTCTCCCTCGTGGGCTCCTTTTTCTGTTGAATACCTCCCCACCCCAAACGCTCAGTGTTGCTTCCTTCTCTCCCCACACTGGCTTTTTAGGCGCACTGTCTCCTGCGAGATATATTGTTTCCTAACAGTGGGCTTAGATGCTGCCCATTGCTTACCACTGGTTTGCTTAATTTTCACACTCATTTGCTTGTTTCTTATTGGTCATCTGCCGTAGGCTTGCTACCTTTTCATGTTCTGGAGCATGGACACATTACTTGTGTCCTTCCACTGCTCCTTTTTTAGGTACTACTTTTTTCTTTGTGTTCAAGCACTCTACCAGAGTGCATTATTTTCAGCTTTCTCTCTTGTTTACTTCTCCCTCCCTTGCCTTCCTCCCACCCATCGACCCCCCTCTCTCTGTTGTGTTGTCCTCCCAACTGCCATTCCTCCATTTGGCATGTTTATCCGCACCCACTCTACCTCTATTGTTTGTGTTAAAACCCCCTACCCGCTCTCTCTACGCTGTCCATGTTCCCTCCCCACTGTCCATGCTGACCCTTCCGTTGTCTGTTTTGCTACTTCCAACCACCCTCCCTCTGTTGTCTGTGTTGCCCCTGCCCCAACCCTCCCTGAGCTCTGGCTGAGTAATAGAGCTTTTTTTTAATCTTTTAACCATGCTGCACAGCAGCAGTGCTGCTGTACAACATAGCTAAAAACATTGACAAAGCCAGTACCTTCCATAGGCGAAGCCTATTGGCTTTGTCAATGCTTGTTTTATTTTTATTTAATCCTACCCACGTCAGTTGCTCTCTTGTTCACTCCCCATTGCTTCCCATGCTCCTCCTACCCACTGCCAGTCTTTAAAATGCTTATTTTTACATTTTTTTAAAGTCCCAACAGCTTCCATTTGCAGTTGGGCTGCTCCACTTTCACAATAGCACTTTTTTTAAATGTACTGCTCGAAGTGGCATCCACCATCTTAGATCGGTAAATAAAAAAACTAAATAAAATGGCACCTGCATCATTTAGTAGACGCACACATGCGTGTTGATGTGATCCAGCGCAACCCCTAATTCTTGAACCAGGGACCAAGGAAAATCTCTTCACACATAAATTGCTTACCAAACAACGGGGCCCATCACACATTACCCATAAATGATCCCTGAAGACGGGCGCTGGATTTGGGGGGTTTAATTTGTCAGTTTTATTATGTACAATACTACACTTTACATTAATAACTGTCTTCTTCCTTTGGTCGATGGACCATTAGTTGAAGAGTTGATGGTGACTATGATTAACTAAACAGTTTAATACTTTAACTAAATAACCACAGAGTCATTTATTCGGTTAATAATTTATCTTATTAATATTAAATGCTCATAATTCAGATTATCAGTGCACACACAAGATCACATATGAGAGAACAAATTATCAAGCAATGTAATAAAAATGAATCATTTGTATCGACATCAAAGCGTGCATAGGAATAGGGGAAGAGAAGGTACAGCATAAACACTTGCAGAAATATATTGCAAAATTAAAGCATTTGAGGAGGGTGATACCCACCAAAGAATAAGGAAAACCACTTCCTTGGCTGAGGTTGTGGCAAGGGGTCCCCAGAGATAGGCTGAGAGGACAAAGTTAACAGGACAGATGCAGCTAAGTATTGCAAACAAATATAATCTCCCAATCCTATCTACCTTGATTTAGTTCTCCTCGGACGCAGTCTCCTCCCAAGCACTCCCGCAACGTTCTCGTACCTAAGGTGTTCTCTGTCTCAATGCTGATCTGCTCTCTCTGTCTTGATGTGCTTCCCTCTCGACGTCTAGATGTTCTCTGCGTTCTCTCTCTCTGCTCTCTCAGGTTCGTCTGATCTGCTCTCCTCTGAACTGCACCGCTCTGCACGACACTGCACTGTACCGCACAGTACTACTACACCCCCAATTGGGATATCAATTATACCCTCATGCCTAACTTACTATCTTACAATGTTGCAGTATCAGTAGAAACTCGGCCTGTGATTGGTTGTCATAAATCGTGCTAGGGTCGCCTCATCCAGTTCTCCTCGCAAATCCATCCCATACCGGTTTTAACAAAGGAAGTAATAAGGATAAATACATTTGCATACTACTAATATCCATAGTTATACATTTTGCAACATTTTTATATTATAACATCCGCTTCACATTCATATTGCACGTAGCGATGGCTGTTCCCACAGTCGCTGTCGCGTCTTGGCACATAAACAATAGGACACAGGTCAACATGGCCTTCACACGAATTACATCAGCTGGTACACTCTGCAGTCCGTAAGCAGGCAAGGCATTTTTGGCGCATGCGTTCTCCGTACCGACCATGACAACCACATGCTGGTTCAGACAAGAGGCCATTTTCATGCAGGCCCAATCTCGTACTAAAGTAAATAAACACAAAAGAATATTAATTCATGAAATAAAACCCATTATGGTTACCTCCCACCATACTAATACCCTGTGTTAATTAATTCCTAGCGAAAGCTATTAATTTAAAGCAACCTTTTCGTTATTTGTGCACAACATGCAAAATGTGCAATGTACAACATAGCATAAACATGCATTAGTACGATTTTTCAAAGCGCAAACAGTTAATACGTGCTCATGCCATCATGGTTTAGTATATTATGTAAAATGCGTTTGCCCCATGTGTAAATGTGTGCATTCAGGGTTGGTTAGTCCATGCAGTCAATACATTATTATGGGGTTACTTAATTTCATGAGGATGTATTTTTACAAACCTCACTCCATCAATGTATGCCATCACACAAGCTCGTGGCCATCTAACGTCATGACATCATGCTGCACACTCTGTCATGTGCGCATCACGTCATCATGTCCTGTTTTTTTTTATACTATACAGCTACGGCAAAAACATTTTGCTCAATGAGCACTGGCAAAGGTAACAGTTCCCAGATATAAGATATATTTACTTTGTCAATGCTTGATTTTAAGTGTGGTGTACCTGAAAATAAGGTGAGCCCCTGATTTTCACGCTATAATTACTGAACACAGCACTATTTCTCCATCCTGCAAGGCGTGCCATTCACAGCTCTGCACGCTCCAAAGCTCGCTCAGTGCTGCTAATTTGAATTCCTCAAGTGTAGCCCGTTATGGAATGTGAGGCATCGTCATTTGAGCAGGTCAAGCATATTTAGATGTAGACAAATGGGCCTTTTTTGATTTCCTTAAAATTGGGTAACGACAGAAGTGCTCCCCGGAGAAATCATGTTCTGCCTGGTGTCCATGATGGACGGGAGGAATGCAGGCGAGATAAGAACAGGCGCTTGTCTCGCGCCTCTGTTGCTGAAGGACGGTCGGGACTGTCAGCTCGATGACATGTGCATTACCCATGTCATTTTAAACAAAGTGACCTGTGAAAAAGTGCGCTCTGCTGTGACACGATAATGGGCTGTTGGATGGCAGACAAAGTACACAGCGCGGCCGAGGCACTGGATTACGCCTTTGTTTAACTGACACGCGGGAGCGTCCTTCCGCCAGACGTGAGCGTCATCAGATCTCAGCCGTCAGGTCTCTGATGCCTCAGGAGAGCTAGGGAATGGCAGAAAATTCGTATTATTTCCATGTACGGCGTGCTACATCTGTCAAAATATTGGGTACAAATTACAGAGCTCGCATTAAAAATCTCTGCTGTACCTGTCTTCTGATGTGAAATATGTTTGTCATTGACAAATTCAAAATGTCGGAAGCCAAATAAAATTGTCCACTCCCTCCTAATTATGTAGTCTGATCTAGATCTGTCTGAGCTTCACCTACGCACGAAAAGGAGGCACTCCATTATTATATCAGTGTGGAGGCGGTAAATATGTGTAAAGCTATTGCAAGTGCTTTTTATGAAGCATCTTCAAGGAACGCTCCAGACTGTTTTAGTTTCCCCAATGCTTTCAAAGTACTGGTGTGAACGCTGCCCTGCTCTTAATGCCTCCGAAGTTATACAGAAGTACTCCTGTCCTGTAGTTAGATTGCACTGCATATTATTGTAGCATTTGTATAGCACTTGCCTACCACTAATGAGGCCTCAAAGCACTTTGTATTTTGGCTCGGTTAGTAGCAACTCAGTTTGTGGTGCATGAGTTTTCTTGAGTGGTTTTTAATAAGGTTTTGGAGAACTTGTGGCTGCGCTTAAGTATGGCGTAAGGCAGGAAGATGTAGGAGGGGTGAAGTTATGCTTGCATATGCTTACCATACTTACCTTACCATACTTATAATCGTTACTCATTTTGTTGACTATGTAACAATATATTCCCATGATTGTTCCTGGGGAGTAGTTGCATGTTGGTAGTCTGGTCTTAAGCAGGGCTTTAAGTGGGATGAAAAAACTGGGGGGTCTCGCAAAGGGGCCAGGCCGATGTAATCATGGGCATGGCTTAAAAACACCTAAACTAAAAATATGAGCTTAGCATAGTGTGCCGCCCAAGTGGTATTTTGCTGTTTTGGTCATTGCATCCAGATATATGATACAACAAGTGACATTACACCTACAACAAGCCAGGACTATTGGCTTTGTCAATGGTTGTTAGTTGCATAAAATAAATAAGCAACAACTATGGCTTTGTTGTATATATTATTGAAAATGCTTCAGTTCTGAAATGATGAGACTGTGAAAGAACTAAAACGAGTCTCTTTGAAGTTACATCAAAGGTTTTGAGCAGTGGTTCTATTGCAGAGTTAAGATTTTCTTTTCCACTCGGAGGGTGAGGGCAAAAATGGAGAGCCCGATAGGGACCCGTCTCGGCACCTGCTTTTAATAACTGCCGGTGCTGGACACCGGCAGGACCCGGCCCACTTAAATTCCTGGTCTTAAGCAAGGTGCAACCTAAGGAAAAAAAAAGAAACAAACCATGCCTGGGTCTATTCGGTCCACACTCCATTGAGTAGTGATGCTGTTACACCGAAAAATCAGCCTCCACCATATCTACTGGCTCTACACATAGCACCCAAATTGTTGTTTACTTGGATGCAACCATTCTAGTATTGTACATCAACCCTCTTGGACTGATGCTTTGAGAGCACTGTAGTTATAAAGGCTGTGTCAGACAAGCAGTGTTTCTCAACCTTCATCCATTGGTTCTTTGCCACTCCTTCCTCAAGGTGATGTGGTGTCACCCATTAGAGTAATTTGCAATTTTCTGAAGGGAGTGAACTTTGTGGTTCTGGCTCAAGCACTCTGTATGTCTCTAACTGGCCCTGATGTTACGTTATGGCAGGGGTTTGTTACAAAGTACAAAATCTAGGATTTTGCCAACGTTTGGTGGCTCAGATTGGCAGTGTTTGAGTTTCTCAGTAGTATTGTGCAGTAGGGAGACTGGCGTCTTGCAACTGCCATAAATATCCTTGTCATCGGAGTCATTGGGAGTCATGCAAGAAAAATGAAGGTTTGCAAAGCAGCAGCGTTTAGTGTTTGTGTTGTAAGTATGTATGTGGTATTTCTATAGAACAAGTCTAGCCAAAGGACGGTGGAGCGCTGTCCATGGTCAAAAACAAACATAAAGCCAACAAGTGATAGGAGTGGTAGCTGATTTGCGCCCAGTTAATGCATTGTGATGTAGTGTTCTTTAAAGATGCTCGTCTTCAACGGTCCAAATGGATGTAGGGATGTTGTTCCAGATACTGAGCGTATAGATGGAAATTGTCTTCAGCCATGTTTTAAATTTTTTACACTTCTTAGTCTACAGTCGAGTAGTGTTCATTTGTTCTTCTCCTTTGCTAAATGTAGTTTTCACTACAGGAGAGGACCTTTAGGGAAGGCTTGGTTCCTTCAACTCCTGCAACACCCATAAATAGGAGTCATAGATCCCTCTTTTCTCTGCAGATGTAGTGGTTTTAGCTTCTCAGCCTATTTCTGTAATGGCATTGGAATAGGGATGCATAGGGATGCATAAATGGATGCTGGGTATTGCTGGCTGTAAGAACAACTCCTCTGCACAACCTTCTCATAGCAGTAGAGTCGAAGTGGCACAAGGTAACACAAGCCCAGTATTGGCAGGCGAAGCTCAGGCACCCAATGCCAGCAGCTCCGTCATTGGTTGTATATAGAGCTTGACAATGGCCAGGAGCGCTGGGGCAGTGTTCAGTGAATTCAAGTGACCAGTTTTTTTATATGTTCGATTCATCTCATTGATGCCTCTCCTACCATACTACACAGTGTGTAGAGTAAGGCAAGAGGTTGGGAGAAAACAAGCTGAATCGAGATTAAAATGTTAAAACATACATTTCTTCATGTCAACTGTCAGACATCCATTGGGAAGGGACGCCGGGGAGGGGCTGGGGGAACAGGGCCCCTGTTGTTGTGATTGAGGTCTTTTGCTACTGGCATCCTGGAGTCCATCATATTATGACTCTGCTAACTGAGCAAACTACAACCCTTTCAACACTTGACTTTCATTTTGAAAGTAATCAGTCACAGGGAGGTAGTGTGAGAGGACTAGGGCCCAGATCCCACTAGTCAAAAAACAGAGACAAATAACTTAATGTCTAGCCCCCTGTTAGTACTTTATGGAAAAAGAAAGTGCTTTAGTATCACAGCAGTACGAAATGCTACATAATCTGATGGGTACAATATAGAGGGTTTTACTGAGATACATTCTAATTGGAAGGCACTACACCTTCCCAAACGTTCGCGGTACTCACTCTCCCTGCTATTGTGGTCGAGGTCCTGCTATTACAATCCCCCACCCTCGACGGGCTTAAGCAAAACTAGGCTCAGTTGCAGGTGGCTCAAAAGGTCTCATTGGCTTGATGAGCAACTCAGTTCAAAATTGTGCTGATCTCTTGACCCTGAATCATCCCAGGAGGATGGCTCAGACACACCAACTTGCCTAAGACAGAGAAGCTCTAAGTCACTCCCATGACCTAGGACTAAGTAATGCGAAAGCAAACCACCATGCTAGAACGTGACTACAGACAAAAATGATGGCTCTTTAGTAAAGTGGTGTTTAACTGGATACTAGCAGGTAATTGCTAAAGAATATTAATGGCATATATTTTGATTTCAACTTGGCCCCTATTAAATCATAGCACTAGGATGGGGTAGAGCAGCATTATACGTAAGAGGACATTTTACTTATTTTATGGTCCAACACTTTTGCACCATCATTTATTAACCTAGTTTGAAGTTATTACAACAATTTGTAAGGGAAAGTTATAAAACCCCTGTATTTGTTACACCAGATCCAAGGAGATTGTGGGAAATAGAGAGCGGACGTCTCGCCTCATGATGGTTAAATCATACTGGGTAGCCCAAAGGTAGGTACTGTGCTGGATATTTGTAAAGATGCACCGGGTTGTGGGCACTCTGCAGTGGCAATGGAGGCAGGCACTGAATAAGATAAATTGATAATTCCATGGCATGGCTACTCCTGGAAAATGTCAAAAAGTTCTCACATATCTGAAAAGGAGAAGTGTGCAAATAGCCTTCCATAAGGAGACTTGCATAGTTTACTCAGAGATACAGAAACTGAAAATCAAATCCAAGGGCAACATTTTCACACTCAACGTATGCACGAGGGGCACTCGTATGGGTCAGACCAGGAGTAACATTTCAGAAAAGAAAGGAGAAATTGATGCCGAAGGGTGATATGTAATGGTGGTGGGCCTGCTGTATGGGGTGTTGGTAGTGTTGAGCTGCATTTATGCAACAAGCATAATGCCTGCTGAGCTTTTGCATAGACTTATGATTAAACTAACTGATATGGGGATAAACTGCAAAACCTGAGGAGTGTACGTTACATTTGATGTTGATAAGGATAGATCCTATCCTACTATGAGAAATATGGTGAGCACAACAAACCTGGCCACCATGAGACAATGATTGGAGAATTGGAGCTTAAAGAATGTTTGGATGACTATCACCCTGAATCCAGGGAATTGTCCTTCTAGTCCCCAGTACATAATCTCCACGCCTGTACTCATGTGAAACAAGTTTTTGTGTCATGCACACATGTCTGAGTATGTAAGTTAGATCAAATCTAACCATTATCCATTATTACTAACACTCACATGGCTAGGCCCACTACCCAATCCCATTATGGTGCCTACAGGCATAGGCTGTAAAAGATCCAGCCTTCAGAGAGGTGCAGGGGAACAATTGATAATTATTTTATAGAAAGCGAGGGTTTAGTGGGCGATAAAGGAATAGAATGGGAGATGCCAAGGTGGTATGGAGAGGGGAATGTATAAACACATCCATAGGCTTACAGACACTCTCATTAGAGAGAGAGATGCTTCGGAGACAGAGATAAAAAAGTTGGAATTTGGAAATGTGAAAGATGCAAGACATGAAGTAGATTTGTAGTAGAGAGACATGGGTGTCTTCAGTTGAACACCTCTGATGTTTTGACTATAAAACATGTAGAGATAGAATACAGACTGAGAGTGGCAAATCCAGGACCCTACTGGTGTCACTGCTGAAAAATGAGTAAAACAGGTCTGAATTAACAACACTAGGAAACTAAATGAGTGATATAATTCACATACAGAGTGAAGTCAATGGAGTATTTAGGTTCTATTAACAACAACTTTATTCCTAACTTCCACACAGCTTCCACATAGGTAAATACTTGGCCTTAGCAAAATTGAAACCCTTACACAATGGCTGGAGGGAGGCACTGGAGTTGGCTTTAAAAGCAGGAAGGACACCAATGCTATCCATATAATAAGTTATGGAAGCTATCTATATGATGTGTAAAAATGAAAACCCACAAACTGATAGGCTACAAATTTGCTTTTATTATACATTTACACACCGGGTTGTTCCACAAATTATTAAAGCTGTATAAAACTGCAAGGATAAGGAGATATTCCCGAATTCCATGAGGAAAGTACTAATTGTAGTACTACCCAAACAAAGTACAGATTCATTGTACAGGGTATTGTATAGGCCGTTATCTCTACTGAATGCTGATTACAAGGTCCTGAGTAAAATAATAGCTATCAGATTACTTTCAGTGCTCTCAACGTTGATTCATCCTTACCAAAATGGTTTTGAATTGGGTCACATTACTTCCCTGAACTTTAGAAGTCTTTTTCACATGCTACCAAGAGCCCTGTTGGAATATCCTTTGGCCTTGTGGTGACAAAGAAAAGGCCTTACTGGTATGCAGTTCTGCAAAAAAGGGGAGATGGGATAGTGAGTGGAATGGATGTAGCCAGCTCTCTGCATATGATATCCCTGTATGTGACATATTGTTGGAATAGATATACCAAGCTGAAGGGAGGTAGACCAATATATGTCCATAAACCCCACTTCGATGCCTACAAAGACGGACGACATATAAGTTAAGTTTCTGACGATTGTATAAGTGAACTTATCATGTGAAAAGGTAGGGAACATGTATTCAGACGGTATGCTGAAAACCTTTGGGGAGGTGCAGGAGGGGCACAAGATAACACTGAGGCACTTCCTGACCTTTGAGATGCTGGTCCACACTATCAAGGCTAGAAGGAGTAATGCCAACATTGAGCCACCAACTGCAGAACTGCCAACTAAGCAAAAAAGTCACTGTTTGAGGAGGGGCGAGCCCCATGCTAAGAAGTAATTAAGAAACACTTGTACCATCTCCACTCCACCAAAACTCTTCCTCTAAAAAATAAAATAAATGAAAGCTTGCTGAGGCTGGTGCCAATGTCGTGGGGTGCTTTCACACACCTTAAAGGACATTGGCTGTTCAAAGCCACAGAAGACAAGCTAGAAATTGATTCTTTGTGCTGGTTTCCAGCTATTTTTTTCTGCACCGTGTGATATCGTTCTCTTCACCGGGTGATCGTGTGAAGGGAACTGATATCATAAGGCACAACAATGCACCATGAGAGTTGGCAGGTGTGCAACTGATGGTAAATTCCAATTAACATTGACATGTGAGATCAGGATGTAGAATACTGTCCCATTTATATGGTCAGATGGTGAAGGCACTAGGTCAGCCACTGGTAGGATTGAGGAAACATTGGGAAGAATCCCTGAGTATTGAATTAAGTGACCATGAAAGAAAAAACACAGTAGCGTACAAGTGACGATGAATGGAAAAACACAGTAGCGTGCATGGGTGTGTTTCCAGAAATAGTATATGCAAATGGATTGAATTTAATTTCCTGCATGGAGTGTATCTCACACTCATCAGGATACGTAAGATATTTGGAACAGGAACGGGTGGGTTCATGGTGCCATTAACTGGACAAGGACTTTTACCTTACGATGTGGGAATGCCACATTTTACAGGAGATGGTAGCCCAGATAAACATAGCTTTAAATACCCCAGTGACAGCGTCACCTGAAATATATTTACTGGGAGTTTTTCTACAAAGGGTACTGAAAAGTACAAGGGTGATTTTGTTGCAATGATGCTAGAACTGGTGAAACAGAATAACAATGCTTTGGAAGGCAGTAGGGGAAATCAAATCAAGCAGAGGTTGCTCACCGGGCAGCAGTCGAGACAGCAACCCTATGCTCTATAACCATGAGAACATCCAACTGTGCTAGATTAGAGGAGTGTGAAGCCATGCTGGTGGCCTTCACCAAGAAATCTGAAGTGACCACCCCCCCTCCAAATATATGTACAAAAGTTCTCTTTTTACTACTTTTTGTGAATAGCAGCATTGCAGACCCAGAGTACTGCATGATATGCTTAACAGGAGGCAGCTTGGGATTAGGGATTTCATTGCATGTGCTAGCAACTCATGCCTATGTTTACTATATTGTGTAACAACAATGTCGACACTGAGAATATACATACTAATATCTGGTATATAGTTTTGCATGTTTACTATGCAAATGTTTGGGAATAATGGGAGGTAGAACTGTGAGATTTTTGAAATTACTAATAAAATAAGTTTTAAAAAGTTTGGGCCTTGTCTGAAACATAACGATGTAAATAGGTGTAGAGTTTCCATTGAAGAAATGTCATCCATTACTGTGGAGGGCTCATAGAGCAATGTATATTCTTTGAAAGTGATAGTTTGCCACTTGCAAGGTAAGGGCTGAAAGGCTGGTCAGATATGGATTCAGTTATGTAGGTTAAGGATTTTTCCTAAAGCTGAAAAACATCACTATGCCTTATAGCTATTGTTCTCACTCTTTGCCCTGTATACTGTATTTTTCACTAACCATGTCCAAGCACCATCTTTTATATTAATGCTACCACTGCAACTTGCACAAAAGTTGTATTCTGTACCTGTTGGCAGTCTGTTTACAATAACTATGCATTATTGCATTGCCCTCCAGAATATAGAAATAGCCATGTTCCTGCAAATATTAGTCATAAAGTATCTTCTTTGATATCAGATGTGCAGGCACTGTGGAAGCACCACTACATTCTTTCAGGAAGATTCCTTTATTAGCACATCAGCCTTATGCAGAGGAAGGAAACGCCCTATCCCACATCTTGCACATAGTAGGAAGATATACAAACTTAAACTATACCAAGTGTGGGCTTTAGAATATAGCAAAGGTGTTTGCCACTAATTTTATGTCAGCCCTGATGTGATTTGATGCAGTATTTGAATTTCCCTCTCCTTACAATCTGCCAAGCACGTGGACTCATTGCAAGGAGATTTCTGTGTCTGCTCACTGTGTTGCTCTCAGCTAGGTATATGCAGTCTAGGAGTGTGCAAAAATTTGTGTAATTTGCTTTTGTGTAATTATGTAAAATTTTAGCAAAATTACCCAAAATTACATGTAAATCCGTGAGATGCAGATCTGTCATTTAGCACTATATATTAGCCCAAAATGTGTCCCCGTGTCAGTTTTTAGAGTGAGAATGCATTTTGTGCTGAACAAAATAGTGCAAAAATACAAAATCATGGTTAACAGCTGCTTTAGTTCTGTTGTTCCCATGCATACATAGGAAATTTGTACAACAAATAGCGCATTTGAGATATGGCTATGACCAAGTATTTCATGCAGGATTTACATGGGGCTCCAGGGGAGTGGCCCTTATAATACATCGTTGAGTCCCATTCACATACACACGCCACTGGACTGACCCACATGGGAGATACATTATCGTCCAAGGGACTATCTATGGAGAACAAATAGCAATGGGTAGCGTATATCCCCCCCACTCTCTCAAACCTTTATTGATTGCTTTTTGGACGTATAGGGGCAACTCCCGGAATGCCTAGCAATTATGGGTGGTGACTGGAACGATGTCATGCTTGCCTCCGCCTATAGGGGGCAGCCACCAGGGACCATAGAGCAGCCCAAGGAGTCAAAGCTACATTCCCTTGCAAATATGGTTGACTGGGTCGATACATGAAGAATGCTTCACCCTTACGACACAGGGTATACATATTACTCCTCTGTACACAATACCTTCTCCCGGCTCGACTACCTATTTATTCCAGAGTACTATCTTCAGAGAGAAGTTGAGGCCTCAATCATGCCCCAGGGGCTATCTGACCACTCCCCAACTGCGATAACACACTCACTCGGCCCACATCGGCACCCATTTAGATGGAGACTCTCCTCCTGGCATATACAAAATCAGAAATATAGGGCTCATATGCATAAGGCAGTAACAGAATATTTTGCCCTCAATGCAGACTCTGTCACCTCTCCAGAAACCCTGTGGGAAGCCATGAAACCCACAATACGTGGGATCCACATTAGCTATACCACAGCAGAATGAAAACTTCGGATAGGTAAATTCACACACTTAGAAAGCCAAATAGCAATGCTAGAAAGGCGCAGCCAAGACAGCGATGCACACATAGCTCATAGGAACCTACGGCTAACCCAACAACAGTATCAGAGTGAATTAATGGACGAGGCCAGACGTGCTTGGTTGGCATCCCAGAGCAGAATATATCAGTGGGGTGTCAAATCTAGCAAATTACTTTACCGATTAAGTTGGCAGGTGGCGACGTCTACCCCTCTCCCTCCTATTTGTGACACACAAGGGGCAACTCTTACAGACCCGACAGCAATCGCTAGTAGCTTTGCACATTTTTATGGGGAACTCTACAGACCTAGAGAGGCCATACACGTCTCATTAATAGAGAGCTTTCTGGACGATATACCATCGCAAACTGTCCCTGAGGATACACGGAAATCCTTAGATGCGCCCATTACACTTAAAGAATTAATGACAGCCGTGTCTGAGTTGCGGACAGCCCGAGCCCCCAGCCCTAATGGCTTCCCCAGTGAGTTTTACAAAGCATTTATAACCCAGTTAGGCACACATCTCCTCAACATATTTCAGGAGACGACAGAGACGGTGCGGTTACCACCAGACTGGCGACACTCTGAAATAGTGGTATTTTCCAAGCCGGCTAGACCACTCAAACAATACACTTCCTACCGCCCGAAATCTCTTTTAAACTCCGAAGCGAAAATCCTTGCTAAAATTCTTGCGAATAGACTACTACCATACATGTCAGAAATTGTCCACCTAGACCAAGCAGGCTTTATGCTCCATTGTTCTACCCGCCATAACATTCGGAGATCTCACAACGTGATATCAGCAGTAGATCACCTAGCTAGACCAGCAGCTCTGTTATTGGCGGATACGGACAAAGCTTTTGACTCCATCAGTTGGACCTACTTATTTGCACTTCTACCACGCTACAATTGTGGCCCACAGTTTATAGCATATATCAAGCTTCTATATACCAATCTGACGGCTGCAGTTGAAGTCACGGATTGCGTTTCAGACCCCTTCCCGGTTGGGCGTGGAACGCGGCAGGGATGCCCTCTGTCGCCTCTCCTTTTCTCACTAGCCATTGAGGCACTGGCCATATGAGTCCGGAAAGATGCGTTGATTTAAGGTTTTGAATGGACCGTGGATGTATCAGATCGTATAGCACTGTATGCAGATGATATACTATTCTTCCTCACGGATCCATATAAAATGGGCCCTAGAATATTGCAGATAATGCAGATCTTCGGAGAAACGTCAGGCCTGTACCTGAACCCCGGAAATCCACTATCTGGCCACTACGGGGCACTTTAGGGCGTAACAACTGGGCTGAGAATCTTAAACTTGACGGACGGACTGCTGTATCTAGGAGTATTCCTGGGCTATCATGGGATCGGAATCTAGGCGCAGCTACCGAAAAGGTACGAACCAAAACACGACTTTGGGTGGGAATGCCCGTATCTCCATATGGGAGATCTGCAATTTTCAAGATGGTATCTCTCCCACAATTACTTTACCATCTGCAGAATCACCCACATCCAATCCCATTGTCATGGTTCAAACATATCAATGCCATGCTAGGGCAATTCCTATAGCGGGGGAGGTGCATCTCGGGTCACATTTTGCACCTCCTTTCAGTCAATGTACTGTGGTGGAATCACGGGCGCAGATTTGCAGGCCTATTACGTGGCCTCACATCTTCAGGTGATTAATGATTGGCACTATGGGCCCAGCTATGATCCAGTATATGCAGTGGAACGCTGGATAATGAACGACCTGACCCTTACATCCCATTTATATAGTAGATCAAATTTCCACTCCTTGCCACCTGCCACCAGGGTGGTAATTCTTTCCTGGCGGCAATCTCTCAGAAGAATGGGGTGGTGGGGTTGTATCACCTGTGAAACACCACTATGGAATAACAAAATATTACCCCAACTGGCTAGACTCCAGGGGTTCTGCGGATGGGACAGCATAGGAATTTCTACAATTGGTAATATCATGCACGGCATGATACTCAAATCATTTCAGGACCTAAAAGATGAATTTTCCATGCACAACTCCCAGTTTTATAAATATTTACAGCTCTGCCACGCTATCACATCCCACATAGATAAACTGGAGTCACTCCCAGAATTTAATCCACTAGAGGGCGAGCTTCTAATGGGAGACCTTAGCGAACATAAGATATCCAAAATATACCAATCCCTCATTACACACAGCGTCACAACACTCGAGACACTTAGAGATACCTGGCAAACAGACATAGGCCTCCTAGACACAGATGATTAGACCAAGGCCCTGGAATCCCCCCGAGTAGTGGCCATTTCCTCCCGCCTACGATTCATCCAGTTTAAGTACCTCCACAGGGCATATTATACGCGCCGTAGATTATGGAGAGCTGGCCTGATTGACTCCCCAGTATGCCTACGATGTCAGATTGAGGAGGGTACATTCCTACGCACAGTCTGGACATGTATGGCCCTCGATAGGTTCTGGTCCGGGGTATTGGCGTACTTAACTGAAATACTTGGGTGGGAATTGCCTATATCCCCTAGAATTACAATACTTCATACAACAGACGAGATCGGGGGCAATAGGTATAAACGCCATCTCCTCTGGCTAGGCCTCCCATCGCTAAGCGAGACATAGCCAGGTTATGGAAATCGGACACACCTCCTACTGTCCGGGCTTGGAAAAATGGAATGGACTTCTGTATGGGATTGGAGATCCCGGTTTTCCGGGCGCGTGGATGCCCTCAGAAGCATCCTAAAATCTTGCAGAAATGGGCGGATTACCGAGGCCTGGTCATACCGCAAAAGACAACAATGTCGGATGCAGTTGACTCCGAAATTCAGACATATGATGCACAGACGTGATTTATAGTCTGTGGCCATACTCCTGAACTATGGTTTCTATCTAGACACAAGTTTACATTATTGGTACAAACTTACGCATTGGGGTTGAATTGTTGTTATACCGTTATAAGACTATGATACAACAGTATATGTAAACATCCACAAGTAATGATGTCGACCATTGGACAATCAGATTGCAGAAATAAATAAAAAATGTTCTGAAAAAAATAAATAGCGCATTTGAGGTATACTTTACAGTGAATGATACTCAAAGTACGTAATGACATAATTTCTAGAATTTTGCGGAACACGGGTAGCACAATTGTTGCGAAATTATGCATTACCTTAATTTAAATTCCACCCAGGCCTAATGGAGTGCCTGGCTGCATCTATTCCCTTGGCAACTCACAGGGCATCCTCAGTGTATGGTTGTTGGAACCCAGCACACCCTCAGAGAGCTGTAGGTGAGGTTGCTCTTGTGTCTGGGTCTTCATTTTGAATTGCTCTACATGCACACAAATTTGCTGTGCAATAGATAATTTTTGTATTATACCATGGTCTTTTGCAGCATTAGCAGTCGATCCTCCCCATCATCTAGCACATTACCATAATACTGATTACAGATATATGACTAAGGGCCTTATTTAGATCTAGGCGGATGGAATACTCCATCACACACGTCACGGATATCCCATCCGCTGTATTACGATCTCCAAAGAATAAAATAAGGTCATAATACAGCGAGTGGGATATCTGTCACGTTTATGACAGAGTATTACCCTCCGCCAAGATCTAAATTAGGCCTTAAGTTCTGAACTACTTTCTCCACCGACTGACCACCATTTGATTAATGCTGGTTGCAGCATGAAAAGTTGTGTAGGACTTTAGGCTCCGCTCTGTGCACTTTATAGGATCTTTGAAGACCCTTCCTGTATTTATCGAGGGCATAGAGAGCATGCAGCTGCAAAAGAGGTAGGACAGTCAAACTTGTAATGTTAGTCAGTACTACTCATGCACACTCATTTCAAGGGATGTATTGGTTAGAGCAGCCTAGGAGCTGCTTTTTTAAGAGGGTGAATTTTGTCTCTCCAGAAGTATATATCACATTACTGCTGACATGAATGCACTTGTGTGCCCAGTGACAGATGCGCTAAGTTTGTTTTCCTGTAGCATGCAGCGGGGTGGTTAAAAAATGTCCCAAATGAGCATGCAGTCTATCGACCGTGTATACAATACTATGGAAGGAAAATGATACATGATCTGTAAAGTAAAATCAATATTGGTTTCCCGGACTAATAATTAAGTAAATAAGTAATTTAGTATCAGTTCATGTTTATTAGCCCTCAGCTACCCCTCCAACAAACAGCACATACTTTGAAAGTGGTAAATACACAAAGTCTTTTTCAAACGCGAATAGGAGTCTGGCACTTTGTCATATTACTGAATTCTATAAGTGTGAGTATACTTTGCAGATACACTCAGTAGGTAATGTTGGATTACAAATATGACTAATTGAATATTATCTGTCATTACACCTTAGTTATGATCCACTGCCATTTTACCTCTGTCCTGTTTTCACACCAGAGATCAGAGCTACACTTTAGCTTCTACAGATACAACTTAGTCCAGTGGTTCACTTGGGAACACTTTGTTGTTAAACTTCAAGAGGTTGGAAGATTTCTCTAAAGATTTGTTTTGGAACAAGACTTGAGAGGATGTAGTAGATCAGGGGCGTAACACAGGCCCCGCATCCCCCACGGTGCGGGGGGGGCCCCGAGCTGCAGGGGGCCCCCTCAGCACAGTACTCAGGCCTGAGCGCTCCAAATTAAATCCAGAGCGGGGGCCCCTCCGTGTACATTGCAGGGGGCCCCCTTAAACTTTCGTTACGCCACTGTAGTAGATGGCTTTTGCCGGTGTATACCATGGGAATAGCAGGGGTTCTATCTTTGCTGTGAGAATTGACATTTTTGTAATCTCTGATGTCTCAAAAAGTCCACTGAGGATTCTGGCCAAGCTACAAGGACCCCTGTCCTTCAGATGTGATTTGCTTTTTGTGTTAGGATACCAAGACATAGTTCGAACTTAGTCAACAAAGGCCTGTCAACAGCACAGGCAACACAAAGGAGGATGAGCAGATGTTGCCATAAATCAAGAACACAGTACAAGCCACCATTCAGAAAATTCACCTTCTTTAAGAAAACAATTGTGCTTAAAATTAACCATCTTCAATTAATTTGAAAATAATGGGCATTTCATCAGTGACTGAGCCGTTTAGTAATACTGGCAGAGCAATGTTGCCCTGTCAACTGCAACGACTAACCAATGCAAAATTACAATTGCACTGACCCATTAACGCAAGGTTGACATTGATATTGACTGAAATAGCGTTTTGCACTAAGGGATTATTGCAAGTGCTGGTGCAAACCTGCCCGTTCACTGGTGCAATGTGTGGAATTGGTCCCATATTTATTTGAAAACAAGGAAAATATGTTTTCTCTAGTTTTCTTCTCTACTATTAAATGACCATATCTAGATAATTGTATTTTAGTTCTATTTTTGCTTGCATGTGCTTTTTTTTTTTCTTTAACCCGATTTTACATTCACTTGAATTTGTTACTGACAAATATCATCAAGAGAAGGAAATGTAGATTTAGTTTGAATCTTCTTAAAAATATTCAGATGTAGGCAGCTTCACGTCAGTACTACCTCATGGGTCTCTTATTCTGACAGAGTTGTGTGAATAGCTCTGAGAAGCAGGAGTTCTTCCCATCAAGCAATGCCTAAGCTTTTGTTACTTATAGTAATTACTTGCATTCTCCTGGCAACCGTATATTGTTATCCACTGTGTCTCATTGGCCACCTTATCAATGGAATGCCCCCTGGATTGTGTGCAGTCATGCTCCCCTGCCCTGAGTGACCACCTGCATGTCTGATGTCCTAGTTTTTGATTTTGGTCCTGATGTCACTCTAATCCAGTGTGTCCTCAGGGGCCTAGGCCTGTTTCTTGATATGAGTGAGGTCCTGGACTTATCGTGCGAACTGTAGCAGCACAACAGACCCCATCATGTGTTTAGCACATAGACCCTTGGTGGCAGCACACCTAGTTTTGTGAATCCATAGTTGTGGCTAGACATTGTCATCTGTGTCACTATAGTGTCATGAAGACTGTTACTACATGTATGTATGTGTATGTGCCAGCACTCTAAAGCTACTCGAAGATGGTTTGCTCTCCACACACTGGGCAAAGCTACATGATATCCTTTGTTATCTTTTCTGCATTTGTCAGGCCATGTGCGTTCTATCCTCTGTGGCAATCCTCTTGTCCACTTAAGTAACTAAGTGCCTTTCTGACTAAGAATCTGTCTAAGGGCTGTTTTGTTCAAGTGTGTGTTTGATTGAATGACTATCAAGGTATCAGTGTGACAAAATGTCTGCCTGTTTATCTGCCAGAGAGCCTGACTATCTTTCTGACTGTCTCTGTTTATATCTGTCTGCCTAGCTGAGCTTGCCAGTCCACCTTTCTATAATTGTGTGCTCACTGGACACATAGAACGCCATTTGCCGCAACGTATTCTCTCATGTCCTATGCTTGATAATATGAGCAGTTCATTATTTAGTGTCCTGTATCTGGCAACGCTAACAGGCTTCAATTTCAATTATAAGTCCCTTGCAACAATAAGTGGCCGAGGCAATCAATGGAGCCTCTTGGCAACTCACGCGTTTCCTGGCAGCGATGCAGTGATCCGAGCTCAGGCGAAATATTAGCGCCATAAGCCTGCACTCTTTTACGGTCTTCCATTTCTTCCTGTTAAATGAGCACCGGGTCAGAGAGTCCTGCTGTCTGACTGCTAACATTAGAAGGCCCCAGTAAGGAATCTGGCAGGAGCATCACATTGCTGCATAGATCTATTATTGTTAATTCCACATCTTTGTGCCTTGACGGTGTATATATCATCCAGGTACACATACTTGGAGTTAAGTATAGTAAACCTATAATTATCTTTATTTAGTTACCTTCTCAGTGTTCTTGTAGATGATATTCAGGGCTACAATATTTTAATAGCATGATATTTAAAGCTCAATATTAAGGTAGACGTCACCTGCACTGCGCTCTACCCCTTTACCCTGTCTCTTCCTGCTCTGCCTCCCATACGGGTCTGCTCCCCATCCCATTAAGGAGGGGGCATTACCCTGAGGGAACAAGTCAAAACTAAGACAGTGACCCAGAACATGATAGGTTGTAGAGAGTTAACTTCATCTCATGGGTTCTTATCACCAGGAACATAATTTTAATATTCATGCACAATAATAGAAGACATGCGAAAAGTTACAGCAGTGTCGTATTATGGATTTTTGGGGACCTGGCCAAAACATAATGTAGGGCCTCTCTAAAAAACGTTATTATCCGTTTTCGTTTAATTGAAACCTGCATGATCCCAAACTAACTTGCAGAAATGGAGTTCACACAAAAAGAGTTCAAATATGTTTTCCCACTGCCCCAAACATCTTATGATGACACTAGCTAGAGTGAGAGACACAGAGTCAGTAGTATAGGTACGCAGAGAGAAGGATAGAGGTTGCATTATAAAAATAGACTAAGGTGAGCTAGAGAGAGACCCTGGGTGATTGCCTACTTTGCACATGCTTTAAAACATCTCCGAATTAGTCTTGAATCACTGCAATTGAAATCACCAACCAATTGTATAATATGACAGTATTTGTCAATGCAAAGCCTAAGTCTGGAAAAGTATTCAAGTAAATGTAAAACATCTTGTTACTGGACTGAAAATCACAGTGTGGTGGAAGAAGTGGCTCTGTGGTGGAAGACGTGTTTTAAAGGAAAATAATTGCCTTATATTATTTTAAAACAGTATATATTTCAAACTGCACACCAATCTCATAACCACAAAATGTTGTTGCAAGTCTTACGCCAGCATGAATTTGAATTTGCTACTTAAACAGTTATGGTTTGGTGGACTGGCCACTAAACTTTTAGGGTTGACCAGGCTCCACTTCTACCACATGAGTGAATGGCCATCCATTTTTAAAGGTCTGCCAGGCCAACTTTTTGCTTTTTAAAAGACAAACCACAAAGCAAGGGTTTTCCTTCATGAAAAAGAAATGAATGTCCCTAACACGCTGGAAGTTTTGTACAATGACATAGCATTTTTCTAGGCTTGAGGGGAGCTTGCGGGGTATGTGGGTAAAGGATATGGTGAAGTGGGCCACCTCAGAGGAGATCCACATCAAAAGTACCATGCCTGCCTGGAATGGTTAGATTCTTAACAATAGCAGTAATGTACCGAGCCAAAGAACTCGCTGCCTGTGTCATAAATCGGAGAGGAAAAGCGATCGATCTTCTGAAGGATATTGAAGCTAATAATATTGAGGGTAGTAACAAGAAAAGAAGAGACTGGGAGAAAGCTTTATACACCCACACTGTCATATCTCCTGGAAACTAGATGAGGTATCAGAGTTTGCATCATAAATGTAATACCAAGGAGAATATAGGAGAAAGGTGATTTGGATGGACCCCTGGGGGAGATCACAGCAGGAGCGAGCAATGAATGGAGCCAGGAGACTGATGTTGTTTAGTTTGTATTAGTTATATTTGAGGGACACACAATAGTGATTCTTTATCAAATTCTTGGATGTCTTGTATGTGAACTAACTGGACGATATTAATGTGTGAAGATGAGGCTTACCTTGTATGCTTTGATAATCAAAAAAGAAAAACCTAAAAAAAACTATATATAAAAAAGTGAATAACTAATGCATTGCCACTTTTAATTTTACCTTGTCAAGTATTTCTTATTGGCACTCAATAAATAAACTATCCTCTTGACTTTGATTATGCTTTGCTCAGGGAGACCCAATTTATGAATTTTCAAACACAGGATGCTATTTTACATGTATTAATTACATAGGCCTCACCGCGTGTAAAACCTTCTGAAGCCACACCTGTTTTAAGGGCCCGCCATCTTTTTAATTCCACTTAAAGCACTGTGGGGCATATTTACAAGGAAGTGGCGGAGCGCGGGGTTAGCCTCCTTAGCTTAACACCGCACTCCACCAGTTTAGAAACTCAGGGATGCTCCCTATTTACAATAATACGGTGCAGCCTTGCATTTCCCTCTGCGCTGGCGCTAATTTAGCTGCCTAGCACCAATGCAGGCACCCTTGTACCATGGTGCAAGGGTGCCTGCGTTGAGGGTAATGATTGTTTATATGCAGGAAGGTGTCCCTTCCTGCACATAAACAATCTGAAATGGAGTTTCGAAACTTCTATGTGTGCTGCTTAATGCAGCACACATAGAAGTTGCTAAACGTCATTTTTTAAAATGATTGTTTATGTGCAGGAATGGACACCTTCCTGCACATAAACAATCAATTATGTTTTGCTGTTTCTATGTGTGCTGCACAATGGAGCACACATGGAAACAGCAAAAACAAGGAGAAATTAAACATTTCTACTCGTTGGGACAGGTTAAGACCAGGTTTTCCCTGGTCTTAATTTTGGCACTGCCCCATATTTATGCCACCCTTGTAAATATGGGGTAGCGTCAAAATCAATGTGTGTTGCGGTGGAACCCCCACCACAAAAACCACTGCCCGCCCCTTTCATGCTAAGTATAGCGTGAAAGGGAGCCTTATTCACAAGGCGGCGTTAAGCCACATTAAATGTCTTAACGCCACCTTGTGAATAAGGCGCAGCCCCTATTGCCACCAAAACGTTGAGAAAAGTGACGTTGTGGTGGCGATAGGGGCTTGTAAGTATGCCCCTGTGTTTCACTAAATGGTTGTCTTTTTTACAGTGTGGTTCCAGTGAGCCAGAGCACAATAAACAGCCTGTGCATCTACAAACAGATGGCATCAAATTTGAATGTAACAGTCATACATAACACCTTTTGCGTCATTTTCATCATTCTTATTGAGGTCGTAAGAATTAGCGGTCGCAGTTCTCAAATCCCTTTGCATATTATTCTGAGGCCAAACTACACTCATCACAAAAGAAAAATCACCACTTTTGCAGATATTATATATTTTGTAAGCTTAGAGTTACAGATGGGAGTAAGGCTGATGCCAGGGAAGGGAGATATGTGAGATTTTTAAGATCACGGCAACACCCACAAAAATCTGAATTTGATGGGTTTGGCCAACATTGTCATTGACCTTTTACAGTCAATTTGCACAGTTAACGTATGTGCTAAATTATTACATTAATGACCTGACTCCGAGTACGTCAGAATAGAAAATTGTATGTTCCTGCCTGGTAACAGTCAGGGTCTAAGAGTGCAAACGTGGAGAAGACTTCCATAATTTCAGAAGGTACAAGGGAAAGCATTCTCCACTTATAAAAATAGAGGGCTGTTTCCCCACCAGGTAAAATGCATATCTTTGCTCTAATTACTCCCACCAACTATCCCACCAATTATCTCAGTAGTAAATATATGAGTAACATCTGATAGTCTGTCACTCGCATAGATTTCCAAGGAGTATTTCTTCTGTGAAAACTCCAAAACTGTGAATGTTGTAAAAATTGTAGGCAGAAATGTACAGTGTGTAGATTTCTTTGTTTTTCTGATACATTTGGGGCAATCCATGCACTTATGTAGATCAGTGGGAGTTTGTTCATATGATGGATTTCCGCTACATAGAATGTTATTCCATTCTTCCCCCTCAACCTTGAGTGCAGCATAAAATAAAATAAAAAAAAACACTTTATACTCTGGCTAGTGGATAAGCTGTAGTCTGTATATTGTTTCTACTAGGCTGAGCCAATCACAAGATATTTCTCACCGCTTGAGCCGTGTTACGGGGAAATGGAAGGGTCCATTTTTATTCATCTAATGTCCTACACCAAAGTCCCCACAGCCACAGAGGCAATAAAACAGGAGCCGTGTTAAAGATCATTCTTTCGCCGCTAACGGTATAATATAGTGTTCGGAGCCCTGCCCGCGAGCTTGCCGGGCTTGGCTGATTGCGCCGCGGTTCTCTGTCAGCCAATGATTTGTCATGTCCTTCATCATCTTTGTCACCCGGCAGTATGTTGTCATAGGTAACGAATCACCCCTTTCCCTGCTTTGTACCCATTTTGTGTAGAAAATTTGTATTTACTTTGGGAGTGTAATTTGTTCCTCATGGATAATGTGACCCTGAGCGGAGCCGGATCATGGGTTAGTTGAAGTGATATTTTCCGCTAATGGTAGTCGTACATCATCGCTGTCAGCTCGGGTTAGGAGGCAAGCACATTACAGCTCCATTTTAGCTCTGCAGGCATCTGGGATTATTCGCCATAACCGAGTATGACATGACCGCACTACAGAGTGCATTAAAATTTTACTAGCTTCTCCGCCAAGCTCCCTAGCTTCAGCCCCCGCTGCAGGCAAGCGGAATGATGGAAACCTCGGAGGTTCTGATATCCAACACCAAGGGTACTCAATGTCATTGGCCCAAACAGGTTTTGTACTCCCCAGTGGTTTGTACATCCTCTGAGCCTAGGCACTTAAGCATACATCCAGGAAAAAACTCAAGAAACAAGCCTGTAGCAAGCAGAACACGCTTTCCAGATGAAAAACAATATGTCACAGATACAGAAAAAAGAGTGGATCTGTGTGTTCTGTACTGCGTGGTGCCTTCCTTTCAAAATCAAGAGGCGCTGTGCAAGCTTTAGTTAAATATTCTTCCTCCAACATGCTCAATGCACGTAAATAAAAATAATCAGTTCTTTCAAAATGATGCTGTAAAATAAATGTTTATGGTACGGCTAAAATTGAGATTTGAAATCAGAAATATAATTTGATGGCATGACAAAGTAGTGCTTTTACTTTTGCATGACCTTTCATAAAGATTTGTCAGGAAACAGACAGAGGGATAAAATAAGTTTAGGGATAGTTAAAACTATTGATGTCAAACTATTGTAAGCCTATGGCAAGTAAAAAAAAGCATGAGACAGGAACATCCATCCATCTTTGCACTGTAGGAACGTTCCCCTTGTTCATGCAAACATTCCCTCCTCCTCTTGTTGTCGATTATAAGGAGCTTCCAACCAAATAACCAAAGGCATAAGCTGCAGGATTGCGTGTGCTAATGGTATTCAGATATTCTCTCATTCATTTATTTTTCCAAAATAAATCCCAGCAGAAGCACACATATATATATATATATATATATATATATATATATATATATATATATATATATATATACTGAAAGAAAACAAATGGTAAAGTGGCGTTACAGTTAGGTGAAAATTTCAGTCACGTAACATTTTCTACTAAAAAACCCCACTGAAATTCACCATTTATAGTCATCTCAAGTTAATATAGTTCGCGTCCCCGCCGTGCACAGCCTAGTTATCTAATATGGCATTTCAAATATTGCAGTGATGTTATCAAGGTTGTTATAGAACATGTCATGAGTGATGTAATATGTGGGATAATTAGCTGTGCATGGAAAGGGCATGAGTTATAGTTATCTTAGGGCACATGTCATAGTCACTAGAGATAACTATAACTGGTGATTAAGAGATTACTACTGGTGAATTTCGGTGGTTTTTTGAGTTTAAAACATTATGTTGTCACTGAAATTTTCACCTAACTATAATGTCACTTTAACCTTTGCTTTTTTCAGATAATTTCTAGGGTTTTATTAACATAAAGTAATATATTATTGCCACATGCGAAGCCAACTCCCCACCATGCATGGCCAATCGACCAATCCCTCACTGGCAAGCTACCACAAACGACCCCCCTCCCGTAGCCTTTATGGCCCCATAGCCTCATGGACCACATCCCCCGGGCCTTTATTTTTTTAAGGAGAGGACTCTCTTGGTGCCCCGGGGACCCCATCCACTGAGGCCTTTTTTTGATAAGCAGAGGGGGTACGCGGTCCCTCTCCCCAAACCACTGCCAGCCCCAGGGACGCCATTCCCCTGGGCCTTTATTTTTAATTAAGGTGAGGGAGGTGCTTGTCTCCACTTTCTGAGACATTATGGGCCCCAGGGACCCCATCCCCTAGGGCTTTATTTTTTGATAATGGGAGGGTTAAGGGGAGGGTTGCGGCTTCCCTCCCTGAACCATTAGTGGCCCCGGACTCCATCCCCTGTGGCTCTAGGTGCTCCTAGGTATGTGCCTGGTGCCCACTTGGGGCACCCACCAAACAGTAAGTTGGGGCCGCAGGGGAAGCCCCAGGACCTCCGCAGCCCCGTTAGCACCTACCTACCCTCCTGTCCCTCCTGGTGCTGTGTCAGCTGGCATTGCTCCCACCCGGTGGGAGTAGCTGTTTGTGTTTGCTTCCACCGGGCAGGAGCATTCTGAGTTTCATTGGCTGCAGGAGTGCAGCAGGGAACCTTAAGCCTGCTCCCACCCAGTGGGAGCATTTTCAAAGCTCCCGCCAGGTGGGAGCAGGCTTGCCATTGCAGCTTAAGCTCCTGCATGCAGTTAAACTACTGTGTCCCAGGGTGGGCTCCCTGGGACACAGTGTGTCGGTTTGGAAAGGGGGGGTCCCCTCTTTTTAATTTGGCCATGGTCCCCATGTCTCATTGGTTGCTGGGTGAGGGAGGCCACATGCCCTCCTACCCTGCATTCAATAATCAGCCTTGGAGATCGGGTCCCAGGTGCCCAAGAGGCCACATGCCCCATCCACTTTTATGTAAATTTTGCCCTGGGATATGGGGTCCCTTGGTGATTTGGGAAGTGGGTGGGACCGCATGCTCCTTACCCTATATTTAGGATTGAGCACCTGGTATGGGGTCCTCGGGCCCACTAGAGGCTGTACGCTTTAAAATACATTTTTATTAAAATTTAAAAATATAAAATTCAATGGAAAAAAACAAATGTTAAACCTTTGCTATATTTAGGAACACTTTATTTATTTTTTCTATATAAAAAAACTGCCCAAAGATGACAAATTCTAAAGTTATAATTATACCTTATATTACTATCACTATATTTATTCTTTAGATACAAAGCACACTCAAACTACACACATAAATAATAACTTATGCAACACCTTCAAATTATTTTAACTCACGCACCTCCATACACAGTGTATTGAACTTGGCAGCCACATAAAAAGGCCCTCTAACATGCACTGTGTTCTCACAAATGATGTGGTTTACAATTTTATAAGTGTTATTGTAAATGCTATTATTTTAGATGGTAATACAAAAGGTATAAACAGTGTATGGTGAAGGCAAGTGTTAGTAATTGGGATTCTGGTTGGCAGAGGTATGGACCCTGTCCAAGCAGGAACTGCAACCCTAGTCAGGGTAAGTCACAAACACAACCTAAATTAATCTGTGCTCACTCTCTGGTAGCTTGGCACAGAGCACTCCGGCATATCTTAAGAGGAAATGTGCAAAGTATTTGTGCAACACTGCAAACTGTAACCCCATAAAAACACCACAAAAAAACTCCACATCAGGTTAGAAAAATAGAACTTAATTGTATAAATAAAACAAGACCAAAATGACAAAAATCTAATAAGTAGATCTTGAGAGATTCATTTTTAAAGAATAAACTGTGAAATAGCACTTAGAAGCAATAAGCGCCTATTTGGGATATCTGGTCGTGCTGGACCCGGATAAAGTCAAACGTTCAGGCCGACCGCAATAGAGTGTGGGCCTGCCACAGGGACCAAGTTTTGTCGGCTGAGAAAGTACCTTGTTACGTCAATGATGACGAGGAGATGTGGGGTGCAGATAAGGCGATGCGTCGACCCACACAGCGAAAATGATGTGTTGTTTTTCTCCACATAGCAGCATAGATACGTCTGTTTCAAGGGCGAAGTGCTGGTTCTGAAGGGGATACATTGACTCTACTTCAGCAGTAAATGATGTGTCGGTTCCGAATGCGATGCGTCAGGTTTCTACATGCAACAGCGGAGATGCGTCTGTTCCAAGGGCGATGCTCTGGTTCCAAAGCGGATGCGTCAACTCTGCTCCTTCAGAGGATGCGTTGGTTTCCGTGGGCGATGTGCTGGTTTCGAAGGCAATGCGCTGGTTCTGCTCAAGCAACAGAGGTGATGCGTTGATTCTGCTCTCGCAGGAGAGGATGCGTTGGTTTTGATGAAGCAAAAACCTTAGGCCCACTTCCAATGGTCTAGGTGTAAGAGCAGGTTGGTTGGAAGTCTTTTATGTCCCTGAGATTTCAGATCAGGAGGCAAGCCAGCAGCCCTTGGAGCCACTCCTGGGACAGGAGAGGCAGGTCCAGTCCTTCTCACCCAGGCAGAAAGGGCAGCAGGTCAGCACAGTAAGAAATAAATTCTTCCAGAGTGCAAGTCCAGCACAGTGGCAGTCCTCCAGCAGCACAACAGTCCTCCTTCTTGGTAATTTATCCTCAGGTCCAGAAGTGTGCTGAAGTGGTAGGGTATGAAGTCCAGTTCTTATACCGAGTAGTGCCTTTGAAGTACGAGAGACTTTAAAGAAGGGCTTTGAAGTATATATCGGGCCTCCCTTCCTGTCCTGTCTCCAGATTCACTACAGGGGTGTATGCAGCCCTTTGTGTGTGGACAGGATACAACCTATTCAGGTGTAAGTATGAGGCTGGGCCCAGCTCCTATTTCCCATCATCCGGGGAAGACCCATCCAGTCGTACCTAAGTTTCCTTGGTGTGTGCCTGTCTAGAGAGAGTATACAAAGTCCAGCTGCCAACCACCTCAGACTGATCAGAGACAGGCTGCAGGCACACAGGTCTAAGAGCAAGAAAATGCCAACTCTCTAAAAGTATCCAAATAGGTGATGGAATGCACACCTTCTTTGATTTAATTTATTAACGGTTGCTTTCAATGCTAGTATTCAACTGACGCGTGCAGACTTGGGGTGTGCCTTGCCCCTATGGCGCACATTCATAAATCCATCAAGTGTGGAGCGCTATTTACGCCCCAGTCCCAGTCGCACAGCGATTTCCATGTATCTACAAAATACTCAATCTCGATTCAATAATCCATGTTTGACCATTGTATTCCATTTCATCCAGTATTGTTACATTTCTTTCACCATCCACTTGTAAGGTTACATGCTATTCCATTTGCTTCAAACGCTAAAGATAAGCCCATCCAGGCCTTTTTCTTAAGCACATGTAGAAATGCATCGTTCATCCAAGGCAGTCTGCATCCACCCAATGCAGTTCGGGCTAAACTAGCCCTTCTTCAGGGGTAACTACAAATTTAAAGAAAACAGTATTACTTATTTTGAACACTATTGACATGTGAAATGATCTACAATTCTCTCATTGTGCCATACTTTTCAGAACGCTGCCCTTCGTATACTCACAACAAATTAATTATTCAAAAATTCTTTCTAACCCGTGATACTCTACTTGCTTTGTTCATCTGTGTGCTCCCATAATCCCCTGTTCCCTGATTCGTTGTCCAACCCATGTATCCAAAAAATGAATATGTCTACTGTGACTCTCTCCTACACTTGAAGGTGGACCACCCTCAATCCTTATCCCAAACTTGACTATGCCGATCCTCACATAATGTTCCCCTTTACAGCTCCACAAACATAGCCCCTCTCTGCCCACACTCCTCTGATTTCCACCGTGAACAACCTCTTTGCTGCACTCGCACTATTCAAAACACAAAAACAAACCAAACTTTATCAAAAAATGTGTACCTGCCAGAACTCCATCCTACGCTCGACAGTAAACCGGCCTCAGCCGCTTTACAAAACTCCACGAGAAAGTGCTCAACTGCCATTTCTCACATGACTCTGATTTTTAACTTCACAAACGTGACCACTCCTTCCTAGGTGTGTGCCAATCATAAATTCAACTGAAACTACTCGTCTGGAACCCAGCGTGCTCTACAAACTTCGATTCCCATAAACCACTGCTTCCCTCTCATTAATGTGCTGCTGTATATGAGTCACTAGCCACCAATTTGTACTGTTTCGTTTGCCAAATTTCAACATTTCACGCACTCAATATTTTGCAAATCATTAATCACAGGTCAAAAGCAAGATGTTTACAATAAAGAACTCCTCATCTTAGATACGCTCTGGTGGTTCTCATTAAACAGCCATAACTCCCTCTAATGAGCTCGATGTTGCTCCTTACAAGTGGCTTACAATTCTATTAATTTTTAATCCATGTTTGTCCTTTGGGTGCAAACGATCGAGGGGGGCAAATGTCAATTCAATATCCAAATAGGTGATGGAACGCACACCTTCTTTGATTTGTTTTATAAAATTTGTAGTTATCCCTGAAGAAGGGCTAGTTTAGCCCGAAATGCATTGGGTGGATGCAGACTGCCTTGGATGAACGATGCATTTCCACATGTGCTTAAGAAAAAGGCCTGGATGGGCATATCTTTAGCATTTGAAGCAACTGGAAAAGCATGTAACCTTACAAGTGGATGGTGAAAGAAATGTAACAATACTGGATGAAATGGAATAAAATGGTCAAACATGGATTATTGAATCGAGATTGAGTATTTTGTAGATACATGGAAATCGCTGTGCAACTGGGACTGGGGCTTAAATAGCGCTCCACACTTGATGAACTTTCTAAAAGTGGTATTTTCAAAATTGTAATGATAAATTGACTTTACCATTAACGAGGATTTATCACTATAATTCCATAGGTATTAAACATGACAGATCTACTCCCTTTCAATTAGGAATTACAGCTTATTAAGTGTAATAATGAATCCCCAATGTTATTCTATGAGAGGAGTAAACCTCCCAGTAGTGAAAAACGAATTTGGGAGTTTTTCTGTACCAGGACATATAAAACTTAAAAGTACAAGTCCTATATTTTAAGTACATAGCACCCTACCCTATGGGCAACTTGGGCTTACCTTAGAGGAGCTTGAGGCTTGGCAAGTGGTTTCAAATACCAATATGACATGGCAGTGTAAACTGCACATAGAGGCTCTGCAGTGGGAGGACTGAGACATGTTTAAAGGGCGACTTCAGTGGGTGGCACAATCAGTGCAGCAGACCCACTAGTAGCATTTCACTTATAGGCCCTGGACTAGTACACTTTATTAAGGATTCATAAGTAAATTAAATATGCTAACTATGGATGTCAACCAAAGAAAAGTTTGGGGAAGACCACCCTAAGGCTGACAGGTCTAACAGCAAGTTATAGTTAATACAGTGTTACTACTGAGCTCAATACTCTGTGTATGGAGGTGCGCTGGCAGTGGGCTGGCTTTACGTATGGTAATAGATTACTTTACGTAAAAAAAAAACTAGAAATTCACTGAAAAAGAGCAAAGGTTAAAGAAACGTTATAGTTAGGTGTGATGAAAAGATTTGTTTTTGTTTAAAAAAAACCTTAGAAATTCACGAATAAAACAAAGGTTAAAGCAATGTTATAATTAGGTGAATATGTCAGTCACAACATTAATGTTTTGACCTAAAAAACACACACAGTAATTCACCAGTTTTAGTCAGCAAAGCTAACTATAACTTGTACCCCCGCCACGCACTGCTTATGACCTCACATATTACACCACTCATGTCATGTTCTATGACATCATTTATGACATCACTGATGACATCTCAAATGACATACCAAATGACATCATTGATGACATTACTGATGACATCATCTAAGCTTCCTATGCACACATTGCTCTATAAACCAGTAGGGCATTAGATGCCTGAAAATAAGTATAGAATAGTTCAGAATAATATGAGGCATCATTAATGACATCACAAATACAACTCCCTTGGGTGTAACAAGCACGGGTTATGTGCAACATTGACCTTACACCATACCTTTCACGAGTGGCTTAGTTCACATTAACATTCAACCACAGATATATGGGAAACCATTATTGCACACAGTTTTCAATCTGTTTACAAGTGTTCAGAGAAAGTCAATCCATCAAGATACTCAACAGCTCTTCCAAAATTAATAACCTTCTACGGACGGCCTTTATCTGCATCAAACGTCTCACAATCACGAAACCTTCATTGAGAAATGAAGTTAATATGAGTAGAAAGTGGGTACTTTAAACAGTATTTACTCTAGGGAGAGAGTTTACTCTGTACCACACTGTTTGCAGACAGTGAAACTCTCATGAGAAATACACCAAAGAGTATTAAAATGTATCTACTAAGAATAGTGTGCACTCTATGCAAAACTTGTTCAAAGAGACACTATTTGCTTAAATTAACCAAGGTCTGAAGGTGCTAAAGATTGTACTACCTGCAGCATTCATATTCTGCTGAAAACTCTACAGATGCACCATCTTCTAAAGCTAAACAAGCTCAGGTACATAGGTTAGTACCTGGTGCACACAGTCATCTATGTTATGTAGAAATTGTCATGCTGAGACCATTCTGTCTAATAGCTCAAGGCTGCTAACAATGCTTAGTATCTACTACGTAGAATCTTTGCCCTGTTGGAAATTTTTAATGCAGAGCCAAAAAACTTGTGCAAAACATACTGGACAGAACTCATCAATTGTAATCTGCACACAAAATTACTCCTCAATACCAAGCTTCTTACATGAAAAAACCCAAAACATTTGAATGTGGTCATGCGGTTTTCAGCACTTTGTGATTGAGTCTTTTAATTCTGGATATTTCTTAACTTAATATTGTCTCATTCCATTCTGTCTTTAATTTGCTCTAGTACTTGAAAATATAGTTGATATGCTTCGTGTCAATGTTCATTGGAATTTTGGGCAACTTCTATTTCTAATGTTGCTTATAAGCTGGAAATCTCTTATCTTAAAGTTACCTTCTGAATTGCCTGCATACTCCTTACCAAGGGGACATTTGAATAAACAAATGAAGCTGTTGGTACTACATCTAAAGTTGTCATTCACTTTCTATGTGTTGCCTCATAAGAGATGTACAATTTCGTTAACATTTATAATGGTGTTACAATAACTTAAGATGTTACTGGAAAATGTTTCTCCTTTGGTCACACTCTTGATGCTGTTAACTTGTGTTCTTTACAAAACTTCTCTTTCAGATTTATATTCAGTTTATAAGCAGACAACGATTTTTTTACTTTATATTCCATTACAATCTAATTCATTATTTAGTAAAAAAAGTGTTAAATAAATTACTTGTTTAATGTTTTAGCTTTTGACTAAAGCAGGATTACAGGCTACTTTTTTTACTAGCTCGATTTAACATTTCTTGTGGGTAGCCTTTTTCAACAAGCTTTTTATGTTGAATTTTTTTGGGGACATATATTCATCTTGGCCCCTAATGATCGTGGCAATTCCTATCATTTTTCTTGAGTGAGAAATTGTGGGAACTGCTGAAATGAAGCATGGTGTGTCTTTTGGTGGGCTTAGTGTACAAAGTTGCATTGATTTTGTTGGTCGTAAGTTTGATTTTGTGATGGACTGTGTGTAATGAGTGGATTTCCATGACTGGCCTCAAACTTGTGCCAATAGATTAGAATGTTATTAATGCTTTGTTTGTACAGAAGTAAGCCTTCGTTTCACTCTACGTTATTATGTATATTTGGAATCTCAATTTAACCATGCATAGTTTGGTATGGCATAAGACTGCAGTTGATTGCATCAAAGATCCATTTAATTTGGTATAGTGGGACACTTGGCTTTCAAAATAACTGTGGTGCAGTATAAGGTATAACACTTGAAGGTTTAATGTGGAATTTTTCCCTAGGGAAAGTGCCTCAATACAAACCATTCTACTGCTTCGATACCTTTGGAGTAGTGTATGAAAGTATGTAGCTCTCGAACATCAAGCATGAACAAAATTCCTGAGTTTTAATTTGTTAGGTATAGAAATAGAACGAAACACAGGAGTCTGGTACTTATACTAGGCCTAGATAGCAGAAACATTTATAATGAAACATGTCAAAAGGAAACATAGCATTGGGTATCCTTAAGTCATAAATCATCACTCACAATCCACAAAACAGAGATACTGCTCCCTGCAGAGGGTGAGGAGGCCAGTCACTGGTTGTGTCAAGAAGAGGATTACTTGAAATGAAGAAGCAGTTAACACCTTTGAAAAGTCACAAGCAGCATTTAAAATACTGGTAGAAACTTTGACACCTAGTGAAAAATTGAGAAAACAACAAAAGTGCACAAGTTTAAAACCGGATGTGCACTACATCATAGTTGAGTTACCAAAACAAAATGCATTTGCAAGCATTGAGAAAAAGGATGGCTGTTGCTTTACAGAAGTGCAAACACTCATGACCCTGAAATCCCCCGTCACAATCATGGATGGCTTTGTGACTATCATATACGGCCCCTGAAATTCCAGCCCGATCTCCACAACCTTTAAGAACTAGGAGTGGTCAGAACTCGCAGCGTTTCCCTTCACACAATTTTGCGAGAACCCACGGAGTTCCGCCAACGGGCGCAAATATGCATGTTGCACTGCTCACCCTGCAATCTAGCACCAGTAGTGCGAGCAGCATTGAAAAATCTGTGCGAACAGCGCCATAGGGTGTGGAAGAGCACATGGCCATTTGAGTTGATTTTGCTACCGCTCGAGTTGAAAATCTACTCGAGCGGCAGCAAATCTACTCGTGAAACAACCGAGTGACCACGACTGCCTGCAACTGCCCATGTTAGAAAATGGACCCTAGGGAGGCCAAATCTTGCTCCCGTTCGCATTTCTGAATGCTCGTGGGAAAAAATACTAACACGCGGCGATTGGCGGAATTTGGCTGGAACTCCGAGTTACAAGAGCAACGCGTAGTAGCCAAATTCTGCCAATTACGTGGGCATAATGAAACATTGCACCCACCCCTACTAAGAACCAGAAGCCCTGACACAGACTCACAGAGCTGGATGCCTTCCCTGATGGCAGAGGTAAGTTACCACCCGGACAGTGCAGCACTCAACTGCATCCAGCAGGTTAGGCCCTGACAGCCATACAATCTACCTTACAGTACTTATTTTTGGGGCCTACTCACAAAGGTATTTTGTACTCCTTGAGCACTCTTCTAAGTACTCTTAAATGCCTTTTTTAAATGGACCATCTAAAATGGGAATAAAATGGAAAAATCAGGAACTATTCATTAAGGCATTAAGAGTAAGCGAATGAGTACTCCTACAGTATTACTTGTCAAACTCTTAAATGCTTTTGTAAATCGACTCCTACATCTCTAACTTTAATCATTATAAAGTGCATGTAATTTACACAAATAATTTGGATTGGAAATAGAGTGCTCTAAAACAAATTCTAAAAGTTCTAATATCAAGATCAACTGTCCTCTTTAATTTCATGCCAAACTCGAAGGGTGTAGCTTAACAGGATCACAAATTTATGCATGCGAAATGTCTCCAAATATAAACAGAAATGTTCTTGGACAAAAGTACCCTCACCCACAGTTTGTGTTATAGTTTATCATCTGGTGATTTTCACCAAAAAAGCAAAGCCTTACCTGAATGGGCTCAATCAACATTGGGAGCTCTTATAAATTTATATCACAAGGTATATCACTTTGAAGTAATCATTAAAAGTATTCAGCAAGTGACCCGATATATTTGACTAGGAATGCTCCTGTTAAATTAAAAATCTTATAAAGGTGATGCAATGGAATGATAATTATTCCCACATTCTCATAATCGTCACCATGTTTCAGCCAACATTGAATCCCAGTGGGTCAGTGGCCTCCCTCAGTACTTGGGATCCCTAAGTTTAACCCTCCGTATCAAAATTATACCCAACAGTCTGGGTAGTAGTGCAACACACAACATACTACTTCTACTAAAGCCCCAGAGGGGACAGGAGTAGACATCTCCCAGTAGTCAAACATTCATCAAGGAAGTGCAACTATTTACAAACTTATTCCTCTCCGAGATATGATCTCATTTAATAATTGTGCTGATATGCTGTTCATCATTAGAATCTTGGGTTCTAACTAAGTCACTGGATCCTAGTAATGCTGCGATCCATGACTTCTACATCCCTACCACCAACTATTAAATGGTACTACCTGAGACATGGTAGTGAATGTACCGGGACCACCTTAACAACACTACCATTGGGCCACAAAGAACAACATGGAGCTATCAGCATTGGCTACAATAAAGCTAAAATTGATCCCTAATTAAGTCCTAAGCGTCTCTAGGTCATTTATTGAATTATATTCTTATTGTTATTGAATTTATTGCCATTCGTTATCGACGCTTGAAGTATGAAAGTCAGAGTCAGCATTGCCAGTATTCCAACCTGTAGTTCTCTGAACAGATGCTCTACACAATGAGCTTTCTTGCCAGCACGTGGAACACTGTGCCATTTTTTATGGTAAATGCATTCAGAAATAATAACAACCTTATAAAATATACTTTTAAACATCAAGAGGTAAATAGGCCTGCTAAACCAACATACCCAGATGTTACCCCATTAGAGCAGCTAAAGCAATCAATCTGAAGGCACATGGAGCTAATATCACTTTCATGAGAATAATTTCTGGAACCCGCGCGATGGCGCATCCGATAACAGATTTAATCCCCCTAGGGCTTAGGTGACTACTTTATCAAACAAAATGGCTTCCTGCTGAGAAGGCCAGCTGATAATAAATAGCAGCAAGCAGGGGAAGCCGAATGTGTGGCATACCGTGAACATGCACAGCAACATTTATCAAATGCTAGCGAAAGCAGGGGATTAGATCCTGCATGGCTGGAGGCGAAGCCCAGCAACGCTCCCTTCAACCTGGTGTCTCAGGAGCAGGCGGAGCAGACAGATTCCTTGGCACAGTTTTCGGCTCTCCATAGCATGGAATTTCCTGACGTGTAATTGGTGCCAGGTGCTCGACTGGCTAATGCTGATGTATTTTTAGGACTACTGGCGTGCCTGGTTTCACACACACACTACATGAGCATTTACACAGACTTGTCAGCTCTATTTATGGAGTAGGTGCTCAGTGAAAATGGTTCACTCCGAGTGCACACATTAGTCACAGAGTAGGCAAGTTCAATACGTCCTTCGCAAATCAATGAGCAACACCTGGAGAAAAAAAACAATGTAGAAGGCTGTTGCTACCCATCAACAGCTCTAATAGAATGTCACTCTCTGGGCAAAATCTAGACGGATTGCTTTAGAAGATATATGAGCTCTAAACATGTATTTGTCTTGCTGAAAAAGAGGCATGTTATAAGGGTTTCCTGAGCAACACCCCCTAAGTGGCAAAACGCCTGCAGCACACAGTCTCCACCCAGGCTCTGCAGCTAACCCTCCTAAGGCGGCTCAACCAGCATTTCCTTCTCCTTTTTTAAAATTTGTTTTTGGGTATTGCAGTACTTCTGAGGCCGCCAACACACAGCCTTCCACCCCATGGTACCTCAGGATGGAGGAAGCTTCCACATCCCACAGTACCATCGGGTGGAAGCTTGAACAGTAGCTCCCACAAGAATAGGTCCATCATGCGGGGGCCATGCTGGGCTCCACAGGAGTACCATGGTAATTGCAACCAACAAAAATATTGTAACCTTTTGGGGGGTTCTCCCACAAGTGCCTGTGGGACAGGGTGTCCCTACCCTGTCACATTATGCACTTTTCCACAAAGTTTTGCAGAGCAGCAAATCAGAATGCCGGTACCGTGGTACCAAAATGCTCGATGGGAGAAAAAGCTCCCTCCGCCAGTCACAAAGCCCTACTTTTTAAAATTTTCATACCATAGGACTCCTGTGGAACCAACCGCCCAGATATACCTAACTTTTTAAATGCTAATTTATCGAAAATGACTGAACATATTTCCAACAAATCACAAAAATCATGCTTAAATAAATAAAGTTGTAACTTTCTGCCAAGTTTGGTGTTTTTACATGAAGCCGAGGTAGATGAACTTTCTTTTTTGAATTTTTTTTGCAGATTCTTCAAATGCCCCCAAAGTATTTATCAAAACAAAAAAAACACTTCATGTGGAAGCTCTAAGATAAATATAAATGCACTGATATAAAAAATAAAACCATTGGCTGAAAGCAAACATATTTGTTCGTCTCATACTTGTCCATGGCACTGTCTGGAACTACTTTGTGTGTGGATATGCTTCATGTGAAAGGGCAGAATGCCATCAGTCACTGTGACATTAGTAGAAGACTGAAGTGGGCTTTTCATTTGGCCCATTCTTTATGACACAATAACAGACCAATGGATGTACTGGGATGGCTGAAAGCCCACATGTGATATACTTAATTGTAGTGAAATCAACAGGTTTGGCTAACATAGACCTAAAATGAGTTTTAGTAGCCTTTTGTAGAAACAGGCTTATGTAGGGGAGAAGCCATTTATAATTGCTTTTTAGGAAAGGACTTTCCTATGGAGAGGCAAAGGAGCCTTCTGACATGTGCATGGGGAAGTACATTCACACAGCCTGCTGGTGTAGCCAAAGATGCACTTGCATGATTTGTGTCTGTGCATTCTGTACTTCAGTCTTTGAGGCGAGCCTTAAAGTTCTTGCAATAGTGGATGAAATCTTTAACTTTACCACTCCATGTGACACTCCTCTAACATGTCATGCCTCCCTGCAGAATACCCTCATACAGGTGCGTGGAGTGTTTATGTGAGTGGAACATCACTTTTGCTGTAAGACACACACCATGACTTATGAATGGCGCTAGTGGGTTTCACAACTAGCATAACACAAAATTTATCATTATAGAAACCTCTATATATACAGCATATATTCTTATTAAGCCACTGTAGCTTCAATTGCATAATATTTATCTTTACTTAAGACTTAAGAGCCTATTCTAACCAGCATTTGATGCTGCTTCCAATTATTTGTTTCTCTTCTTCTGCCACAATGCAGCCACAAAAGTCTTGTTTAGAAAATATAACAATCATCCTAGAATAGCTTTTACAAGTTTTACCCTTATGAGAATACTGGAAAAGCCTAATTACAGTCTTATATTTTGACCTTGTCCCAACACTTTGGTTGCTTTGTCTTGTCTCCCAGAGTTTCTACATCACACTTACTATGGTGCCTGTCCTATACACCCTCACTTAGTCCTTCCTCTGTTTGTTATGTGACATTTGACAGCATCTCATCTGTCCTGACTATGGAAAGTCCTAAACTTCACACTTTTCACATATCAATGTCTGCTAAGCCTGAACCTGCATGGTCCCTCCTCATTCTCACCATCAGTTTATCTTCGCTGCTATTCTGGTCGAATATTCTGGCCTCTCCGAAGACTTCCACACAAGATGTTCTTCAAATAAGTGTCAGATTTCCCACTCAGCACCTCAACCTCATACATTAAAGATGCCACGTGGCTCAAGAAAAGGTTAGGCCTTTTAGCTGTATGTACAGGTCGCTACATAGGAGCCTGTTTGATGTTTTTCCATGGCCTCCATGAGGAGTTGCTCGCTCTGAGGGTCCCAAACCAGTTTGCGCAAGACATAACCTGCAGGTGGTGGAATCTTCTCAGGACAACAGCATCCCTCTGCATAGATCAATGTGATGGGTACTGTGTATAAACCTTGGGCAAAGCACTTCTTTGCACAGGCCCTGTGGTACTTACACAGAGTTTATGATTGCAAGGGCTCCACAGGTGGTGGTCCACAAAGGTATTCCTAAAGTGCTCTGGCATCATGTAGGGACATGCGTAGTTGATGCATGTTCACCCAGTGATCATGGAACAAACCGTGTTACTTCCTTCTAACTTTGAACTCTGTCGTCCTTGAAAATGATGTATGAGAATGATGACGTATGCACCTGTTTAACAAATTCAATCACTTGTGTCTTTTGGATATCATAGGCTGAATAATAATTAACAGCTATTGCTTTACATTAGTACTAACTAAATTGTTTATTGTTTCAACAAATTATGATTGGCATTTTAACAAGTGTAGTACAAAGAAAGCACTATTTGGAACAAGTGGATATAGGAAATAACCAAACCAAACAAATTAGAAATGGACTCTTTCCGAAAGGTTCTCAGTTGCATATTACATCAGAGGAATATATTCATCAGGTTTCCAGTGTAAAAACATGACCATAATGAACTCATTCAATATTAACGTCGATGTCCCAGGCAATTGTCTAGCAATTATCATGTAATTTATCTCTAATTAATGCCAGCTCAGTGCAAAGGGCTAGAGTAACACACACGTGTAATTGTACACCTAATTGAGGTAAAGGGATTTCTACCAGACCAGTAATATCAACAAAGCTAAGTCTCTAGTTTAAATTAGTCTTACAATTAGAGAATTTCAGTTGTAGCAGAAAATACAATCCTGCACAATGCAAAGTCAAACTCATTTTCTTTTTATTCACATATCTGCCTTTCTATAGTCTTTCGTGATGGTTTAAGTGAAATAAAACTATATTTCGTTAATATACATATTTATGATTAATTCGTGCTAGTATAGTTTTCATTCATTCACCCAAGCTCACTACATCATTCATTCTGGATCTGTGAGAGGGTTAATTTAGTAGAATTTTTCCCAGTGAAACATTCTTTTTGGATTTCTTATGTGAACACTACTTCTCAGCCACTATTAGGGAGTTTTAGCTTTTAGAGTTCAGCTATGTTTTACACTCACTTTTCTGTCTATTGTGAGAAGCACTGTTAGCTTACAGTGGGTTTAGAGCCAGCCCATTGTTTACAGCTTACCATTGGTTTGCTATATTTGATACCCAATATCACTATTGACCGCCTAGCACCATGAAATAAATTGTGCTAGCTAAATTAAATTTACTGAGGTTTCCATTTCAATTAAGTCTCTACTTCATCTTGGGGAAAAACAAAACTAAGAACACGGGCCTGATGTGATGTCCACAGTCTGGTGTAACACCATTGTGCTAAATTTCAAAAATGAAGATTGCACATGGCACGAGGAAAAAGGTACGTTGGAAAAGGGACAGGAATAATGGCGGTGCAGGCGAAAGCGGCACTAGGGTATAGGCAGGATTGGCTTTTAAAGAGTAAGGGCAGAAATAGAAGTACTAGATTATAGGTAAGGTTAGAAGTAATAGGACAGAAACTGGGAAAAATTTTATTAGGCATACATATCCTAAGTAAGACCTCTCAATATAAGTTACAATACCCCAGGGAAGCAAGATCTCTCAAGACTTATATATAAGTTACAACTCCCCAAATCTGCGGGCTTCAAAGATGTAGTATGTCACGTTATTGGATTTTATATTAGTGATTCCCCCCCAAGATCCCTTATCTGTACCCCACGTCCACCCCAACCCTCACTTCTGATCTCCTTAACTGTTTGGTAGATTTTCGAATGTAGCTTATCTTTCATAAGCAGTTAATGTTACATGTAAGGCACTCTAATATAAAATGGTGAAATGGCACTATAGAACAACAATGTAAAATAAAAAAAATTAATAAAATAGGGTAGCTGTAGGCAGGATTACGATATTGTTACCAGAAGGATATTATGGTATAGGTATGTGTATAAGAACTAGAGAATTGTCTGGGCTAAAAGAAGCAGGGTGTAGTCGGGGTAAAGGTACTGGTCTGGTAAAGGATAGGTAGCTTGAGGAAAGTAGGATGTGGTGAGGTGAAAAGGGTCTAGCAGTAATACAGGTCGGTAAAGAAGGTGTACGGTTGGATCCAGGCAGGGGGTACAGTTCCAGGATAAAGGAGATTATAGAGTTAAAGGAGAGTGGGGAGGTAACTACTTCGACACTAAAGAAGGATTAGGAAGATTAAAAGAGAGAAAAGAGGGGAGAAGTGTTGGGGTTCCGCTTCTCATAAAATAACAAAAGTGGAGAAGGCACTTGTAGTGCAGCATAGTCATGAGTAAAAGAGCTCCAAGGTTTTTTTAGTTTTTTTACAAAAGGGCATTCACTGGGATGGAATCAATATCCTGAGAATGCCATTCATTTAGAAAAATTGTACAAACATGATTGTGAGAAAGATACTCCAGCACAGGTGTTCTAGAGTCTGTTATAACCTCAAATGTAAAGCAATAAAAAAATGCACGGCAGTCATTTTATGAATTATGAGCTGAATATATAATTATGTAACGCATTCCCAATTAACAGCTGAATTATTTGTGCAGACTAGCATAATATGTCTCATGTAAACTTTGGAGACCTGTATGATACAATATTTTATTTTAGAAATCATGGCACTGTGGAACAGTCTAGTTAGTATGTAAATATGAATAAAAACAATATATACATATAAATTCAGTATGGTGATTTAATTCATGGAAAGCTGTGATTTAATGATAACTCTCTTAATTAGTATAAAGGTTGCTTTGTTTTTAATTTGAATTAATGGAAGACTGATTTGTTTTTAATTTGAATTAATGGAAGACTGTGTTTAGTAAAATGCATTCTTGAACTCATCTTTGTTTTCCTAATGTGTGGAAAGTGAACCATATAACAAACCATGAAAAAGACCATTTTAAGTATAATCCTATGTCTGACACTTTCCTTATTATTCACTGAAGGCATTGAGTAGAAATGAATCGCTGGAGAGATGCTGTATTAATGAGATGTCCCTTTGTAGATCAACTGTTAGACTAAAGTAGTTTATTTGAAGTCACAGAAATTCTAAAAGTAATATTCCATCAATATTAAAATGCTTGAACATATACATCCAAATAATATTTATACAGTTGATGAACAATCAGATGTACAATTACACACCTTAACTGTGAAGTTTTAAAGTTTAGCTGTAAGTTTTACAGTACTTGTTGTGCCAAGCATCTATGGTAACTAGAAGACAAATCACAAGAGGCGTGTGAGTACTGCATCAGTATTCCAGCACCTGAAATTACTAACAGCCCAGAAATCAGTAATTACCGGGATATAGAAATACCATAATATTTTATGTTAGACCTTGAGGGTGCCCTTAGAAATGGTTAATTACCAGTGCAATCAGAATTACCACCCCATTCTCACAAGAAATATATCATATTTACAGGTCTCTTCATAGATGGATATTTCATTTCACCAGTTTTTAGCAGGTGAAATGTCTGGGTGGGAAACATCGGGAGTCACGGTTTTAACTCTGACCAATTCATCTTGATGAAGATGGTAATTCTAGTTACTACCAGAACTGGGTTGCCCCATACTTGTAATAAAGGTCATTGTGTTTAAAGGATTCTGGAGCAAGAGAACCAATGGTGAAATAGGGCAGTGACACCTCATTTAATCCCTTTGTTATCTAATACTGGATCGGAACTCAGCCTCCATCATTGTACAAGTATTTCAGTGAGATTTGAGATTGCTTCCTCTCTCTATTTACCTAAACTGTTTATCTGGTGGTAATGTGCGCTAAGCTGTTATTTACCGAAAGTGAATGCGGTAGGAGAGTTCTATTTTACTCCTGTTCCCTTTGAAGTGGCCAGTGTCCTTGCACTCATCAAAAACCAAGGCAAAATGTTTTGTTTGTTGAGACATTCACCATATCGGCACACAGAATATAAAATTCAATGCACCATAACTTTGTGTATTCGTTTATTAAGTCAAGGGCTTGCATAGAGTGAAGGGCCAGAGTGATCCTTCTGCATGTTCAACATGAGACATTTGCTGTGTTGATTGGTGGAGGGTTCTGCACTTTGTATCAGTCCCTGGAGGGAAGAGCGTGGCTACCCAATGACTTCCGGTTATATTGATTTCCCTTTTATGCTCTTTCTGTCTTTGTTGCTAATTGGGTGTGCATGTCAGAAATGCATATGAAAAGTTTCTATATCTTTATAATTACTTTCACACGCTTCTTCAACTTGCTTTGTGGCATGTGCAAAAAACTAGAATATAATTATTTTCTTTATCAAGTTCAGGTCAAAGGGAAGGGAATTGTCTTGGTCTTGCCCAACACAGATCTGATTTTTAGAGCCATTAGGACACATGCAACTTTTCAACATCCAGTGATGAATGTGGTTTACTCAGTTTGAGACGCTATGCTACTACGAGGGCCACTGAAATTATGCAATTGTGTGGCCGCAGTGATTTTCGCATTGTTATAGATTTGCAGCATTTGCCAAATAATCTACCATCTGCTGCATAATCTGCAGATTTTAACAATAAAAGTTTGTTTCTAGCTCAAATGATTCAAAAGTTACTAACTATGCTGCGGCACATGTTGCCATGCAGTGGAAGGCCTTTTGCAAAGGTTGACTGGTCGCCTTTCTGTTGCTTAATGCTATATTTGGGCATTAAACTGGTACTAATGAGGTTCACCCAATGCCAAGTTAGTGTTAACATGTAAAAAGTTAAAAATACTGAAGTAATGCTATTAAAAAATGTGCTGCATTAAGTCGCATAATTTGCCTTTTCTCGCCACATAATTTACTCAACCCAGCCACATAATTTGGCCCTCTCTTGACGCACATTTCCAGTGGATCTGGCTATTACTTCTGCCATTAGCGCTCATGCTAGAATGTTTCACTTATATGTATGTGTGTGGTATATGTGTAGTGGAAACCGAGGCAAAGGCAAGGATATAAATTGTTAACATAGTAGGTTTCCTTCAGAGTTTTATATAGCGCGAACTTGACCCGAAGGTATCAGAGTGCTTTACATGAGCACCAGTTGTGTTACACAAGGACACATTCATTTTTGTTGGGCATGGGGAGATTAAGTGATTAGCCCAGAATCACAGGATGTTGAGCGTCGCTGCCGAGACTCAAACCCGGTTCCCCAGCTTCGAGGTCGACCGCTCTAGCCGTAAGGCCACATCATCTCCTCTATTTATCCCTGGTTTATCTCACCTCCAGTCACCATTTAGTGGCCCATACTTATTAAACCTGTAGTCTATATGAATTATTGTGCTGTATGTGGTCCCCAGCAATATTCTGCCAGAGGTTGGATCCTTGAGTAATGCCATGTGACTTGGTCTGCATTTGGATCTTTTACCAGCATTAATCGAGCTTCAGTGTGGCATGTAAATGCAGAATAAGACCATTCAGCATCCCCTAAGAGGCCTCTCTAGATCTTTTTCCAACCCTCCAGCAATAGCTGTCTCCTGTGCTGCCTGCGCACCACATCACACACCTTCCAAACAAGATTTTTCTCTCATTCGAGCTGTGGTTTAGGAAGTAATTAATCTCTCTGCCATGATATGAAAATTGTTTCTTAAAATGTTCAATCAAAACAACTTTGGGGAGGGTGAAAGAAGTGAAGGGAGTAATTTGCTCTGTTTGTTAATTGGTTCTTTCACCTGACTGTAGTTTATGATAATTAACTTGATACTCACTGAACGTAAAATTAATCCACCTGGGCCAAAAGCAGCTATTAATTGTTAATCAAAACAAAATGCTCGACAGATTTGTAGCTCGACAAAGAATAATACCAGCACTGAGAGTGCTTTATTGCTGTAAGGCATGTACTGTATTCATTAAAGAGCTGCTCAGGGGGACAGAGTTATAGCAGCTAGAACTTGGGGCCATTGAATAACTGTATTTGCTTGCCATGGAGGCACTTCGTTTCAAAAGGCACACTTGTTTTAATACCACACTAAATTATCTTCTGCCATCTATTCATCTTTTCCGTGCTGGACCAGTATTTGTCACAACCACATATTACAAGGATGTATATTGAGAGCTCAGTCACAGATCATAAAAAACATAGGAGAAATGCAGATAACAGTGCTTTTATGAGGCACGGTAAGGCTGCCCTAGAGTGTCACCATGTACCAAATTATCGGGATACATTGATTTTTATTAGGGCGCAGGAAGCACTCCAATAGCAAATTCTTCTTTTAACAAAATACCCTGCACAGTCTGATTGATATCTTTGATTTGGGAAATGTCTTGTGTGGTGTAAAAGCGAAATATACTCTAGGGGCCATATTATGAAAGTGCCCCGGGTATTTGCGCCCGCTTTGTGCATCCCCGAGGCACTATGGTATTACAGAAGGGGACGCAGGCGCTTGTGCGGCCCCTTCTATAATACCGATAGCGCTGGCGCACATAAAGCAGCAGCGCTATATTCAGAGGGCGTTTCCTCATTTGCATGGGAGCTTGCCCCATGCAAATGAGGGAATCCTTTTGCCTCTGTGCCCGCGCTGTGTTACAGACACAGGTGAAGAGGCAAAGAAGCTCTCAGGAGCCGCACTGACAGCCCTCTGGAGTGGATGAAGGGGGTCCCATGGACACCCCCAGACATCGGGGTGCAGGCGGGTGCAGTCACTGACTGCACCCATCTGCAAGGGGATCTCTAATCCCCTTTAAAAGTGCAGGCAGGGTACCGCATGCACTGTGAAAACATGGAGCGGCTTTAAACCAGCTGCTCTGTTTTTCACATAAATGCACTGCCTTGGGGGCAGCACGAGTTCGCGGCTGCCGTGGAGGCAGCGCATTCAACATAATGCTATGCATTTTCCTGGATTGCGCTGGGCTCACCTTTTAAAAGGTGTGCCCAGCACAATCCAGGAAAATACGCTGCATCTGTAATATGGCCCCAAATGTATGAGGGTGCAGCGGTCTAAAGGTGTCCATTTTAGCAGTTTTTTTTTACCTAAATATGTGCAAAGGGATCCAGCTTTAATAGTGCTGCCAAACAAGGCATTTGTTTCTCCTGTATGTGTGTCCTCTTCACTAGAATAGAATATTTTCGTGCAGTTTTTGCATAACATATATGCTTGGCATCGTTATTTTACATGTTTATTATTTTTCTCTGTGAATAAGAATAGTTTTCTGTGAAATACTAAATTCACACTGGAGTCACACATGTAATCTGTAAAAAGGGTAACGTTTTTCTCCCCCCAGTGCTAGGCCACTTTCATGAATAGTTTGTGAATGCTCAGGCCTTAATGGCTTTATTTATGAAATCTTTCCGAAGACAGTATTGTAACTGTCACAATGTGCAGTATTATGTAAATTTGTATATCTGTAAGTGATGCCACAATAAATGGTAAGGATGTTAAGTGGACTTACTGTGCATTGTATAGAAAATCACGTCTATGGGCTGTGGTTTGAGCCCCAAATTTTTGGGGTTACACCTAGTAGATTACCTGTAGCCTTCGGAGGAGACAAAGAAATCTGCATTGCGGGGGCGCGAGTTAAACTATAACTGCTGAATTTCTCTGGTTTTGTACGAGTGAAATATCAGCCTAACTATAAGGTCCCTGTAACCTTTGTTTTTTTCCAGTGAATTTCTAAGGTTTTACAAATTTTATTTCCCAACTATAACGTCCATGTAACCTATGATTTTTTTATTGAATTTTTAAGGTTTTTAAATTGTATTTTCTATCTAAAATGGCTCTAAAAGGGGTATTTTTATAAGCTTGTATTTTCTTCAGTGGATTAATAAGCATTGTTTTTTTTCCTTAAAATGTTTTATATTTGTGACGACATCGCGAACCTCAAGTACACGTCGTGAAAAAGGAAAACAAAAGCAGACATTCAATGGCCACCAACGCATCCAACAATAATATGTAAAAAAATCCATTCTGAACATTTCTCTACACATATTACTTTATTTATACTTCTTTCAAAGCATGTTTAAACTCCTATATTTGTACTAAGTTTCTTTAAAAACCATCTCTCAGACCTATTTCCAGTTTTCGCGGTTATTCGGGATGTCGCAATGACGTCGTTAGCCGTCACGATCACGCCTTTTCCATAAAGTCTAAAACACATATAGCCACACATACTACAGTATTTTACGCACTAGGGGTTTCTTACAGTATTCTCTAATGTCTTGTTTTTCTAGAGAGTTTATAGAAAAACCACCTCTAAAACCTATTTTCAGTTTTCGCAGTTACTCCGGAGACCGCAATGGCGTTGGTAATCGCAATCCCTGCGAACACGTCGTGAAAATAGAAAACAAAAGCAGACATTCAATGGCCACCCACACATCCAAAAATAATATGTAAAACTGAACATTACCCTACACATATTACTTTATTCATACTTCTTTCAAAGTATGTTTAAACTCATATTTTTGTACTAAGTTTCTTTAAAAACCATCTTTCAGACCTATTTCCCGTTTACACTTAATAATTACCTTTATTGCTTACCACAGTACTTACATTTACATGTAATGTTTTTTACTACGAGTATGCCTTAACCATTCTTGCTTTTACAACAAAATTCATAGTAAAGGCACCCATGGTAAAGGCATACTCATAAAAAAAAATTGTAATACCTTTGTTGTAAAGGCATCTTGTTGTTTAGCCTTAGTTGTAAAGGTTGTTTCCCGCTGAAATAACGTGCAAATGGCCACCTGAATCAGGCCGTGGAGGATTAAGTTTAATTTGCCATGATTTTAACCTGTAAACTGCATGTTGCACAGAGAAGCTGTGCCTGCAATTCACATATCACTCTCGGAACTATTTGTATGTGACTGTTTTGATGTTATAATGAGTGTTATTATAATGTCAGTCGCATTCACCGTGAAACTTTTTCTCATTGATGCCTTGTTAGTCCCTAGTATTGCTGAATTATACACAACCAAGACATTTCATAACAAAAGAAAAAGAAAAGAAAGGATTAGAAATAGAGATCTTTAGTATGCATACAAGGGAGCCCTGGCGTTTGATAATGTATTTTTACTTTTACTTTGGCAAAGCTGAATATAATGTTCAATTCACCACACATATTTGCTACAATGCCTATTAAAACACAGGGGTGTCGCCCAACTGCTCTCAGAGCAGTGAAAAAAGGAAAATTAAATGAAAATAACATCATTATTATTTTATTTTTAAATATATCTTTATTGGTTTTTCATTAATACCATCTTCCAGTGTAGTTTGTACAGACATTCATATACTCTCCATGGGTCAGTTGGCTTGTATACAATAGCCATGATTATTCACAATATGTCACATTTTACATCTGTGGATAGTAATCTATTCATTAAAAAGTGCTGATCTCAAATATGTTACATGTACCCTTGATCTGTGCGAACTCAAGGGAGTTACCCAAAACCTTAGGTAAGGATATATTTTAACTCAGTCGTGTCAACTTTTTAAGTAAACATTAATTTTTATTTTTATTTGCTACGGGGCTAGGTTAGGGCCGGGCAGGGCTGGGTTCACAGTGGAGTAGTAGTTGGCACACCCTAAGTGCGCATGACGTTTGGTGGGCCGTCTTGAGCCGGCCAAACAGTATTGCGCACTTTGCATGTTACCCACCAGGCTGCAATGCACAGCTTGGTGGGAAACTTGTACAGGCTCCCACTGCCTATCTGAGCGACGAGCCATGGCGCTCAGACCATTCACAATGCTTGGTTGCAATGTTTTGATTGGCTTAGGGTAGCCTGTGTGCTTCCTGCTTCTGTTCTGGGCCTCGTCGGAAGGGAAGCAGAGGAGAGGCATGGCCGGCCAAAGAGGTAAATGTTTTTTTTCACTCCTCTCCCCTCTGCCTCACCACCCGCGTTCCCTGCCAGCCACCACTGTTAAAACATTACTAGTAATAAGCCCCCACCTAACCCCCCTGGAAACTATTTGCAGAGTCGGCAGAATTAGTGAAATTGAATCAAACAAGACTTTCTTACTTGCCTCTACGAGTATTTGTTTAACTCTGATAATCATAATACTTGTAAAAATATAAATACATTCAAATGTAACCATTTCAGGCTAGTTCTCTAAATGCAAACCACAGGCTTGCATGCAAGAAGAAGAACTGAACCATAGACCATCCAAAAAACATACCCAAAATTGAGGCTTTATGGTAATTTCAGAAATGGGTGAAACCGCATGATTTTCCAAGAGTCTTTTATTCTTAACCCCAATGGAAAGTCTGTGTTTGGACAGAACCACACTGTTTTCAACTCAGCTCAGCAGTCTCTGGGTGGTTAAGATTAAGGAAATGATGTGTGAGACATGTTGTGCCACCCAATGCTGTGGTCTGTATGCAGGCAGTGATTACAGCTCTCATCTGGTTACCGTGTTTAACCTTATGTGCTCGCAGAGCCCAATGTGCAGTGGAGATGGAGTGCAGATGTTAGATTTAGGATTTTTACCCAATCATTCTCACAAATTTGTATGAGAGTGGGTTAATACAATCACAATAGAGATGATTATAAATATATTAATAGCCTGCTTTGTTATGTTGCGTAATTCTAAATTTACTGTGCATAAGAATTGTAAAAGGATGTGATGTTTTTCCATCTGTTCATAAAATCACCTTTACTTCAAATTCTTTTTATATAAGCTCAGTGTTCAGTGCCACAGGTTGTCATTCATTATAGTCAAATCAAGTTTTCTTTAATTTGAGACCAATATCAATGCGAGGTTTCCATGTTTGTCTCAAAATATATAATTAAAGAAGCTGATTATCATTTACATTTAAAAATTATTAACACTGGTTAACTGGAATTAAACAGGGTAGAGAGAGTCACAAACATTTTCTCGCACCGAAGTTATAGCCAGGTGCACTGAAACATACATTTGCAGGAGTAAATTCCACATTTGGTTTAACCAGATTCATGATTGGTTAAATTTAATTTTTGGAAATTATACTTACGGTTACGGAAATTCGGTTGATTTTTCGCTCTTGTAAATAAAAGAATATAGGCAAATATGTGGGAATGCTGGGGGAGAGGGAAGGGAGTGCTGGTTAGGCCTGGAAATTTCAGTAAACACACATGAACTAAAACGTTTGTGATTATTCATGAACAATTTACAACTAGTTTGTCACCTTAGAAACTGATGCATAAGTTAGGGTTAGGTGCCTTTCCAGCTTGTGAGATGAGATGCATTTAATGAGTGTATGATAGAATGGATTTCTCCTCATTTTCTTTGTGGAGAAAAATCCTGAAAAGCAATGTGTGCAGAAGCACATTTCCACCTCATTTTCTCATGCATATTTTTCTATAGGTGAAGGTTCTGCATAGGCATATTCTGTGCATTATAGCACTCGTGGAAATCTATAATTGTCCCAGATTCCTAGGAGTATGCTCTGGATTTTTGGTAAATTGAATACAGGTGGGAAATGTACTCCAAATGTTGGGGTATTCCTGCAAGGTTAAATGTCCTACTTTTAAAACAGGGCCTTTGTCAATCTGACCTAAAGACATCAAATGAAGCACTGCATAATGTAGGCTGAGCACACACTTGTCAGTTTGCCTCTCAGGTGGAAGAGTTGTATGTCCCCTTCCACACTATTGTAGGGATTGTCGCCTCACAAAATACTCACGTAAGGCATACCTAAAGCAACAATGTGAGGGAGGGCATTAAACCAAATTTTGTAGAGGGTTAATTCGCCAGGCATATCGTTAAGATGGGTAGTTCTCCATACATGTTATCATGAGACTAACATCTCACTCCTTGGTACTGATTGGTATGCTTCATCAATGGAAACACTTATTTGCACCTTTATCATCCGAAACTCCTCCTCATACTTAAGAAAATCTAACTCAAGGTTATCTTTGTGAGCCTCACGCCAAACAATAAACACGAGCAAGACAACTTTCTTTTGTTCCATTGATATATGATACTGCCTCAACTTCTTCTTCGATGCTGTTATTTTAATAACTGCAAAAAGGACAATTGAGGGACAGAATGCAGAACAATGTCATACATTCACCCCAGTACAGAGATCTGGGCCTAAATCCATCGTTTTTTTATTCACCATGCCATTCCAGTTTGGACCCAGCCATATGCAAATCAGTCTTGACCCTGCGCCCAATGGGAACAGTCCAGCCCGAACTGCCAGGCCAGGTGTAAGGAAGTGGGTTTCTGTTGCAGTAACCCCCCCCCACTTTTTGCCAGACCACTGATGCACTTTGACTTGATGTGCCCTGGGTCCCTGCCAATCAGGTTCCCAGGGCCTGTGTTCTTTCCCCAAAACTGTACCCAATTGGCATCTCTGGCCACAGGTCAGCCCCTGGTAAATGGTACCACAGGTACCCAGGGCACTGTGACCAGGGAAGACCTCTAAGGGCTGCAGCACTTATTGTGCCACCCTTAGAGGCCCTGTACCTTTACACACACACACTACCTTTGCAGGCTGCGTGTTTTGGTGCAGAACAAAGTGAAGAGTCAACATGGCACACACCTTTGTGTGTCATGCCTACAACCCACTGCCCTGGCATAGGTCAGCCACCCCTCTAGCTGGGTGCACTATCTCAGTGGTGAGGGCACAGGTGCATGAGCCCTGTACCCCTACAGTGCCTAAGTCCATTCTTAGACATTGTAAGTGCAGTGCTGCCATTAAGAGTACATGGTGCTGGGAGTTTGTCATTACAAACTCCACAGCACCATAATGGCTGCACTAAAAACTGGGAAGTTTGGTATCAAACTTCTCAGCACATTAAACCCACACTGATGCCAGTGTGGGAAATTTTATGAAAAATGCACACAGAGGGCATCTTAGAAGATGCCCCCTGAAACCTAACCCACCTCTAGTGTCCAGGCTCAGTGGCTGCTTCAGCTGCCACCACCAGACATGTTTCTGGACCCCTGGGTCGAGAGCCTGCTGCTCTCGGGGGCCTGAAACAATGCACATCCTGGGATGAGGAGCCAAGTCTCCTCCCCCAGGATGGGCAGGGTTCACGAAGGAGAAGCTTCAAAGGCATGCCGCCTTTGTGAGCCTCTCCAGACCATTTGCTGCTTTCAGCAACTGGTCCCCACTGGTTCTACCCTCCACTTTGGGTGGGAGAACCGGCGGGAAAAACAAGTGAGGAAGGGAGGTGTGCCCACCTCTGCCAACTCCACCCCTCAGGTGGGGGAGGCGAGGTGAAGCACAACCTCGAGTCTCCGCCATCTTGAGGGTGGGGGGACCCAGCCAACCAGGGACAGGCTCCTGCCCCCCTCCCACTGGAGAGTGGCAGAATAGGGGGTGTACCCACCCCAGGGAAGGGACCCATTGGTCCCTGCCCTTTACCTACCTGTAACACCCCTAAATCTAGTATTTAGGGGGCACCCTGAACCTTACTTCCTCAGATCCAGCTTACCTACAAGAAGAAAAGAAGAAGGACGAAGAGCTGTGCAGAGCTAACAAAAGGACGACGCCCACTGACTTGGCCCCAGCCCTACAGGCCTGTCTCCCCTCGAACCTGCTCCTGCGAAATCCCGGCGTGTCCAGCAGCCAGCAACCTCACAAACCCCGGAGGACCTGCCTGCCTTCACTTCCAAGACTGTTTCTCCTGTGAACACCGGTCGTGTTTAAACTGCAGCTTCTGGCTCCGGCCGGACACCGCGAATCCAGCCCACACTGCACCCGCCGAATCCGGCCCGAGCTTGAAGGGAAAAACATGACGAGGAGGTCACCCCGGTGATCCTGACCCGAGATCCGGCGACTCCTGACCTGCCTCAAGCCTCCAGACAACGCCTGCAGCCTCAATCCAGAGGCTCCCCTCTACCGCGACCAGAGCGGGTAAGAAAATCCAACCCTAAAAGGCACCCCTGCACCCGACGCCCCTCGGCCTTGTGTGTCCAAACCAACGGTGCCTAACCAACCCAAGACATCCCAACTTACCCCTCGAAGTGGTAGTCGCACCCAGAAGGTCCTCGTCCCCGAGCCTGCAGTGCTTCTTCAAACTGGAGGCTCTCCATAGAAAACAACAGGGCGTCCGACGTCGAAACAGCACTCTGCACCCGGCCGCCCCAGTGCCGCTGAGGGTGCACCTTTTGTGCCTACTTGTTTCCCCATTTGCCCTGACCTAAACCCTAGGAGCTTTGCTCCCACAACCCAGTGGCCTGCTTGCCAGCAGCCACCAACCGGAGGCCCCCTATCCTCCATAGGATTACATTGGGCCTCAACACTCTGCACCCGGCCGCCCTAGTGCCGCTGAGGGTGCAACAACAGTGCATCACTGACCCTGGGAGAACCTTAACTCCCACAGTCGTTTACTTACCTGCAAACCGATAACCTGTTTTTCCTCCATAGGATAACATTGACAATTTTTCTTCGAAAAGAACGACTAAGTGTGGACTTTTGAAAACTAAAGATATTCTTTAAATATCGTACAATTAACCAAAACGTGTTTTCTTACCTGTTTGCAGGACATATCCCAGTGCTGAATCTAGGCATCCAGCACTGAGTTAGAAAAAGTAACGTAAAAGTAACTTACCTGCAATTTGTTGAAACAGCCCATTTATTTCAATGTACTGCTCCAAAACGTTTCTGTGTGGAGTTTTGAAATGTGAAAATATTCTTTAAAAATCGCACGAATAACAAAAACGCATTTACTCTCCTGTTTCCAGGAAATGTCCCAGTGCTGAATCCAGGCATCCAGCACTGAGTTAGAAAAAAGTAGCGTAAAAGTAACTTACCTGCAATTTACTGAAAAAGTCTATTCATTCCAATGTACTGCATTTGCTAAGTGTTGCATACTACTGCTCCCCTGTAAATCAAACAAAGTACAATTTCCATTGCATTTTCAAACTGTTCGACATTCAGTAACTTATTACTACAAAGTATTTTATGCTTACCTGTACCAGGCTTGCTTGGTTCTAAAATATACAACAGTATATTTTTTTTATACAAAAACAATTGGCCTAGAGTTCAGTTCTTGAGTGTGTGAATTCATTTGCTGACTGAGTGTGTACATCAAATGCTTAACACTGTCCTCTGATACTGCCTTACTACTCGACCAAGCTACCACTATTAGAAAGTAAGGTTCTATCTAACTTTAACCTCTGCCTACCTCTGGACTCACCTGGACCCTATACACACTATACCTCATTTTGGTGTAGTAGATATAGAGCCAGTTTCTTACACCAGGTCCTCCCTGGTCTGGAAACAAGCATCCTAGGACCGGTATCGGGGTTTCACCCCTCATCAGCCAGGATAGCTTGACTCCAGTGCCATGGAGAGCACGGGACCCACATCTGGGCATACCCGTCCCACTTGGGGTGACAAATGCAAAAAGAACAATTGATGGACAGAATGCAGAACAATGTCCAACATTCACCCCAGTACAGAGATCTGGACCTAAATCCATCGTTTTTTTGCTCACCATGCCATTCCAGTTTGGACCCAGCCATATGCAAATCAGTTTGACCCTGCGCTCAATGGGAGCAGTCCAGCCCGAACTGCCAGGCCAGGTCCTCCCTGGTCTGGAAACAAGCATCCTAGGACCAGTTTCAGGGTTTCACCCCTCATCAGCCAGGATAGCTTGACTCCAGTGGCATGGAGAGCATGGGACCCACGTCTGGGCATACCCGTCCCACTCGGGGTGACAAATGCAAAAAGAACAATTGAGGGACAGAATGCAGAACAATGTCCAGAATGTTTGCATTGTCCAGCATTCCATCCATCAATTGTTTCTTTTGCATATGTCGCCCTAAGTGGAAAGGGTATGCCCAGACGTGGGTCCCGTGCTCACTACACCACTGGATTCAAGCTAGTCTGGCTGCTGAAGGGTGATGCCCTGAAACCGGTCCCAGGATGCTTGTTTCCGGTCCAGGGAGGACCTGGCTTGGCAGTTCGGGCTGGACTGTTCCCACAAGGAACAGGGTCAAGACTGATTTGCATATGGCTGGGTCCAAACTGGGGTGGTTTGGTGAGCAAAAGAATGATGGATTTAATCCATATCCTTGTGACTGGGGGTGAATGTTTGCCTTGTCCAGCATTCCGTCCATCAATTGTTTCTTTTGCATATGTCGCCCTAAGTGGAAAGGGTATGCCTAGACGTGGGTCCTGTGCTCACTACACCACTGGATTCAAGCTAGCCTGGCTGATGAAGGGTGATGCCCTGAAACCTGTCCCAGGATGCTTGTTTCCGGTCCAGGGAGGACCTGGCTTGGCAGTTCGGGCTGGACTGTTCCCACAAGGAACAGGGTCAAGACTAATTTGCATATGGCTGGGTCCAAACTAGGGAGGTGTGGTGAACAAAAGAATGATGGATTTAACCCAGATCCTTGTGACTGGGGGTGAATGTTTGCATTGTCCAGCATTCCGTCCATCAATTGTTTCTTTTGCAGTTATTTTAATAACAACATCTCCAAATAGGTAGTTGTTAATATCAGAATTCACAATGAGATTTGTTCTTACTTGCTTGTGTCATCAGTGAGAGATAAGTGCTTCCTACAATGATAGTAAAAACACTACAATTCAATGGTATAGTTAAGAATACAGTGGACATTCTAAAGTCCTGCGAATAGCGGAGACTAGCCTGCAGTCAGCTAGACATAATTACTCTGTAATCACAAGCTTGTTGATGCCATATCTCTTTACCATAGAGTAAGGTTGACGAAGACCGCAATCTATCAGTCAAATCCCTACCAACCTGCCGTCTCACCACAAGCCTACCCTCAAAGAGCCGAGCAACACAGAGAAATGAAAAACACCAAAAGGCAAAATTTATTTGCAACTAAAAATAACACAAGCTTGTCCAAACAAACCAAATAGGGGAAACATACAGGGAAAAGGGGCAAATAATAATATTACACACTGTGGGTAAATAACAAATGACATAGTGGGCAAGAGGGGCAATAGCAAAAAGGGAAACAAATCAAAAGAGACACAGAATGTCAATGTGGTAACCCAATTTCCCTAAAATACTGCAAAAAAAAAAGCAAGTGTAATAAAGGAAAGGGTGAGAAAGGACAGTTCTCAGTAAAGCTTATTTGAGCAGTGTAGGAAAACTAAACCTGGGCGTAGTTTGCGTAGTAGCACTTCACGTAGCTACTTGAAGTACATTTTGAACTACACGTAGCTATGGAAATTGCATAGGGCGTAGCTGTGTGCTTGACTGCACTGTACAATAATTCCCAAAGGCATTTTGCACAGTGCAAGTTAAGATAAAATAAATATCTCTGTCTTTATATGCTAAAAATGCATATAGTAATTTCACAAAAGTGAAAACGATAAATTAACAAGCAGTGAGAGAGGTGATGATTTTGGGATCCTCCTAACCTAGGGAGAGAACCAAGCAGATGCCTTGAAAACAAAAAGCACATCTTTTGAACGATTCAGTGGTAGTCCCATCCTCTTAGGACCACCCCAAGCACAGTTATTGGCAAAAATACAATCCCAACCAAAGGCCCTGCAAAGCATTATGGGACGAGATTAGCAGTGGGCAGTGAATATTATAGTATCCAATATCAAAATAATTCTACAAAGAGCTGCAGTTCCACTAGTCGTTACTAGATGTCCCTCACGAGTCAAATGCAAAAGCTTCATGAAAGGGTTTCAATGCTTTTGCATTTGACTCGTGAGGGACATCTAGTAACGACTAGTTGAACTGCAGCTCTTTGTAGAATTATTTTGATATTGAACACTATAATATTCACTGCCCACTGTAATCTCGTCCCATAATGCTTTGCAGAGCCTTTGGTTGGGATTGTATTTTTGCCCATAACTGTGCTTGGAGTGGTCCTAGGAGGAGGGACCACCACTGAATCGTTCACATGATATGCTTTTTGTGTTCAAGGCATCTGCTGGTCCTCCCCTAGGTTAGGGGGACCCCAAAATCCTCACCTCTCTCATTGCTTGATATTTTATTGTCAAAGTTCACTTTTGTGAGTTGGTTATATGCATTTTAGCATAAAAAATTGCTTTATCAAAGCATTTGTAGGTGTTTATTATACTGCTCCTACGCTACGTCAATTAGCACAGTTTTTCACTCAGCTACGTGCAATTTGCGTAGTGCGTAGTAGCACAAACTTTGCATGCTCCGTGAGCGTAGCGAAGTATTATGCCCAGGGTTAAGGAAAACAGCAACATAGATCTGGACATTGTGCTACAGAAAATGATCACAGTTAGAGAGACTAGAAAAATACAGAGATTAAATGGTAGAGTACAGAAATGGGACGAAACGAGGAAAATGCAAGACAAAAAACTAAATAGGAAAGGTGTGATTGAATAAAGTTGTGAGACCAAGTCAAGTGGCCAATAATGGGAAAGGTTATAAGGGATGTGGAGTTGAGGAATGTGTAAAAGATTAATTGGGGAGGTAGCTGGGTACAAATGTGGACGGTAATACGACTTTTAATAAAGGGAGAAATGATAGAAGACATAACAATAAATTAGGGTATTTCAATAGATTGATGACTGATTTTATTACTTGCATGTTGTTTTATTGGTGATCATATTGTGATGTATTGTAAGTTTTAATTAACTGGAAAAAAAACTTACTTACTATAAATTAGTCATGGTCTAAAATGTCATGGTGGAACATGTCCTCTAAATTACTAGCTTCGAACATCTAGAAAATGACGCATATCTCCAAGCTACTGTGTCGTTGCTGGAACATTCTTGCTAATCTGTAGCATATTCAGGCAGTGAGTCCATTATTCTTTCTGCAGGAGCATTCATAATGCATATTATTAATGTATACAACTTCCTACTAATGTCTTAGTAGCTCTTTCACTGTCGTGCAGCACTGGACAGACTTCAGGTGGATGATGTTTCATGCATCTATCACCGTTAGCTAGGGAAGTGCAGGTGTCAAAATCTGTTAAATAGTTCATAACATATTTGGACAATTGCAGTTCCCTTAAATAGGAAAAAGCATAATTTTTTATACACCACTTGCCTGACCTATTATCAGTACATAAGATGACTACAGCCTATGTCCTTTCTTATTTCTGCTGTTAGAACCTTTCCTCCACCTAGTGACGTTCTCGGTATGTATTGAGGCATCATAACATGTGCCGCTCTGCTTTTAATTTCACATAACGTGCATTACATTTTGGAGCATAAAAAGAAGAAATATAGCATAAAAGAACAAATGTTTTGAACATTTGTATTAACTAGCGAGTAGTAAAAAGTGTTTTCAGATGCTCCAAACGTTCATTTAAGTTTTACGAGGCCAATATAACACATCAGAAGTGGCATGTATGCGAGAATGTAGCCACAGAAGGTGTTAGTGTGCTTTGAACAAGTATTAATTACGTGGCACAAAACATGCATAGTTAATCCTTACCAGGCTTATGTGATATAACAGCTGCCACTTCTGACCTGTCTCTCAACACTATAATAAAATACTAGAATGTCATTTATTTGATGTGTTGTGTAGTGCTCAGCCTAATTTATATCTTCAAATGTAGACTTTTAACTTCCATGGCGGTACCTTTAGGTGCCAAACAAAAAAGAAACATTTGTTTTCCCCCAAAAATGCATTTTTGCAAAAGTATTCCTGGGAGGTATACTTTTGTTCAGTGATTCATGATCACCATTGAGTTATGCCCACTGATGTATGGCATGCATATTAAAAAACAGAACAAAGGCGCCCAACTAGCCAAAAGAGGTTGCACAAAATCAATTTGGGTCCTTTGTTAGCACTAATTTTTAAGGCACTACTTAGAAATGCTCTTTTAAAAAAAAATAAAAAAATAAACCTCTTTGGGCAGGGTTTATAACACTAGGAAAATAGTTGGTGGCATAAACTACACACTAACCAATTTTTCCCTGGTACATTTCAGAAGGTTAACCCTACCAAAAAATACTGTGTACATAGCCCCGTAAAGAATATCGCCCAAAAAATCTGTGTGTTATGCATGCTTCATTTTTAGAGCAAAACTCGTAAAAAATAAAATTGATTGCACCCGATAAATTCCAAACCCCAAAATATTGCACAGACAATTTAGACCAAGGACACAAAATATGAAGACAAACTTTCATAGCTGGACATCATTTTCTGAAGTCGAAGGACAACAGTGGTGACGTGGAGGAATATAATCTCTCTGAAGTACAGAGCTCCCTTAACAAATTGTGGTCCCAAAAGCCATTTCCACACCTAAGTTAATATTAGGTGTGCAAATGCTCATTTTTCAGGTATAAGTCAACATTTAGGATTCACAAAATGAGGATTTATACTGGTTGAAAGATTTACTCATTGCCTAATTGAATATGCGCTTAAACTGCTTCCACAACAAGTAGTGGCTTTTCCATGATAAAAGTCAACTGGAAAGTTTATAAACACCCACAGACATAAAACGTTGGTGGGCTTTTACAAACTTTGTCATGTCACATTCACACCATTCAGAGCTCCTCTGAAAGACAGGAATAAATTCAAACTCACTGTGGCACTTGTGAGGGAACAACCCCAAAAATTGGAGGGGCATAGTGAAAAGGGTTTCTAAATGGGAAAAAAACATTTTCCATAGAGAAAAACCAATAAAAGATAGCATGTCCAATTACACTAGGTCAGGGTACTGATAACAAAATTGCAACAGTAGGAGACCCCCAAGAGCATTCCTGGCACCACTGAAAAATTAAAAAATCTTTTCACATCATATAAGTGAAAGTATGGAGTGCGACTCCATACTTTGCCTTGTGCGACTGAATTTTGTAAAACAGGCCATATTTCGACCCTGATTACAAGTCAGGTGAAGTGGAATTACTGTCTGAAATTCAACTCTGTTAATCACGGATTAGCCCAGAATTCTCGCACCTGGTTTTCCTGAAGAATGGTGAATAACTGTGGGGACCCAGATTTACTGGGCATAAAATTGCATTGGGCATTTGCCATTTGCAGGCGACCGGTGTGGGGTGGGCATGGTAGGAGATGGGTTACAAGAGAAGGAGAGGAAGGAGTGGAAGATTAGTTCTGGCATGGGGAGAATTCAAACTGAGAAATTCAGGGATACCACTCCGCCTGATGTGTAATCACAAGATTGGTGCCTTAACATCAATGGTAAGGCAGCAATACATTCAAGATTAAGAGGTGGCTGATTTGTCATCAATGTTGGGTAGGCTAGAATTGAAGTCTCTGGTGGCAATCTTTTGTGAGGAGGGGTGAAAATTCATGTATTCTCAGCCACAATCTAAATGCACGCCCTACAGACGACCTACTAAACCAATAACAAGCCCCCAGTTCCTTGCCCGCTCACCTAGGCCTCCGGAGCCGCCACCCTGTGTGCGTGCACCACAGGTCAGGCAAGTGAAAATGATTTGCAGCTGACTCCAGTCGGGGCAGAAATGCAGAGAGCGCAGCGAGTGTGCTGACAATATCCCTGCAGTTAGAGAAACAAAAACAAAGACCAACAAACAAAAGAAGTTCTGGTACCTCGGATGGGTGACCAGCTGTGACCTTGTGGCAAAGCGGCGAGAGGAAAAGAGACCGCTTCGCTGCTCCACAGTCCCTTTTATGGGCGGGGCCCAGAGCGAACTGAAAAGCACGGAACCCGAAAGCACTTAGACCACTTCCAGGTCGGCTCGTGCCTGAGGCCCAAACCCAGACACCAATACTAGCAGGTGGCTGCGACGACGTCACACGTCACTGCCCCCACCCTGCCGGGCTGGCCAGACATGACCACCATAGGCTTGGCTTCCCCATTTTGGGAGCGCCTTGTCAAAGTCCAGTAAATTGTGTACCATCAATTGTTTAAAAACAACACCTAGAATTTACAGCACATAGAAAAGGCAGAAGTGTGGTATATACCATATATAAATCACAACTTATATACTTGCTTCAATGACAGTTGCCTTTCTTCATAAATTAAAGACACAGGTTAATAATTATGAGATGTAAAGTAAAAATTAAGAGAGATGCAAAAACATTACTATCAGGTGGTTTGTGCTAGCCAAGATCTCCTATCTCCAAAACGTTTACTCAGTTAGCTTAAGTATTTGTGATTTTTGTGAGGTGTAAGTGCAGTGTCACAGCAGTTTAAACTTGGAGCTATGTCCACATTCTGTCAAGTACAATGACCTGCAAATGAAGGAGGAGCACTGATTGCTCTCAGGGTACTTTGCTGTGGCCAGGCATATTCCTACTCAATAATATTGTGCAGAATGAGCTAACCAGGATGGTGTAAAAGCAGCACATGGATTAATAACCTTTATTCATATCTTCAATTCCACTGGGCTTCTGTGACGCCTAATTAATTCGTTTATGACTCCACTCTCAATATTCCACTTGCTCTATTTATTCCTGATTCAACTTTCTTGACTCCAGTGACATGTGACTCCATCCATCTCAAACTTTATTATCTTGACTTTGCATACAACTGACTTCATGTACCAATGACTACTCTGACCCCCCCCTTTATTGTGTACTGATTCCACCATCCCCACTGTTTGCAGACTCCACCAATCACTTCATTGACTGTTGACTCATCCAACCCTCTTAATTCTTTAAGTGTGGTCTCTGTATATTCTCGACAAAAGTAAGTTCTGCTTGCCTGAAAAACAAAAGTAAAAACCCATGCAGCTGAAAAACAAAATTGATTGTACTTATTTAAAAGTAGCCGTATTAAAGTAGTGTAAGTCATTGTACAATTTAAGGCAGCAGCAGTGTATCATGAGATTGTGTATGTCATTATGACTTAGGTAAGGATTGGATAATGAGGTACTGTTGTTACACAAGGCACATCTGATTTGTAATCAGTAAATGCTGTTGTCATAGCTTTTTTTTTGGTACACCTTCTTGAATCTGGACAAATTTGCACTGTGTCCACTGTGTTTTGTACATTGTGAAGAGGCAGTTATTACAGTAAATCTACAGATGCACTGCCAGTCTCTTTGTCCTTGTGTCAGGAGCAGGAATTATATATATTGGCATCCTCAGGGCTGGACTGGGAACCAAAAGCAGTCCTGAAAATAATGTTCAAACCAGCCCGCTCCCTTTGTCTCCTCGTGCATTATCTCTCTTTCTGCCCATCCATTCTCTCCCTACCCTTCTCCCCTCTCTCTTTGATCACTTTCTCTCTACCTTCCCCCTCTGTCCCTCTCTTTCCCTCACTCTAGTGCCTACTGTAATTAACCTTGGGGAGGTGGGGAAAGTGACAAAGGCGTTAAGAGTGGCCCTGGGCTTTCAAAACTGGCCTCCAAGGGAAATTCCCAGTGGAATAAAAGGCTGGTCTGGCTTGGGCAAGAGCAACGGACTATTAAACAGGGGATATGGCCCCGCTAGGATACAGTCATTGAGGCAGATCAAGGGCAGTAATCCTTGAAGAGGTGTGTCTTCAGCTTTTTTTCTGAATTGTAGTAGAGATTATTTAATATCAGTATCTCAAGTCAGTATGAATGATGTTCAAAATCCTTGGGGCATGAACATAGAAAGATTGACTTTTTTTCTCATTTTTCAATATTTTGTATGCATTCTGGGACTATCCAGGATAGTGAACAAGCATCGTCTCCCAGATGTGGCTAGATCCTATGCCATAGTTTTTTTGCCAGGTAAACTTTATCAACAACTAACTCCTGCTTTGGGAGATTGCTTCTGAAAAAGTACAACTTTGTAAAAGGTTGACATTCAGCTGTAATGTTTGATGGAGTGGTCATTCAGACTTTTACAACATTGACAGAAACCACTGTAACAAGAGTTCCTGCCAACGTTAAGAGATGTTTGCGGGTCTGGTAGACATCTCTAAAGTGTGGTATTCTCTTACTCAATTATATATTACTTACCTTGTGAGCAGTGCAAGGCTGTTGTGTTGTTCTGTTTTAGATTCCTAACTTGTGGTTAGTGTGAGGTTGTTATTCCCTATATTCTGTTTTAGAGTATTTAGTTTTGAACAGAAGTCGGTTGTTGCTTCCTGCCTGTGATGCCTGTCATGTCCTCTGCTCCTGGGGACCAATTGTAGAAAACAAAAGTTTTGTTTTTTTAAATTCTTTTTATTAGGTGTCAGTTAACATTGTGCCCTAGATCGGGGCTCGATAGAGACCCCATCAATTGCATCTGTGGTACAAAGATCATCATCACATATCAAAGTAAAAGAATATAAACAAAAATCAAAACAAGAACAATAACAACAACCTGGTATTGTACAATCATCATGCCGCTCGTTCCCAACATCGAAATCCCCAGCGCATTACAAGGAACACATTCCCTTAACTATGTCCCAGTTCCTATTCTTCGGTAGCCATTCCCCGCACCCTCACATATCTCAGAAGCAGTACAGAGGTGTTCATGGGAATTCACATTCAAGGTCCTCAGCAGGGGGTATTTTTATTTTTCCTTCTTTCACATCCCTCCCATTCCTCTACAGCTCCTGATGTCACCTGACCTCCCTAATCCTGGGTGTTACTTCTCTTCCACTTCCCTTCTCCATTTACACTTGCATGTTTCTTATCAACATGGGCCTACTTGAGTTTGGGCCTCCTGTTCATGATCCTCCTCCAAGTCCCCCTGTAAGTTGTCCATCAAGGCTTCATGTGCACCTCCTCGGCTCTAGCCCACTCTATTACATCCCTGCACCAATACTCTACTGAAGGGGCTCTCGTACCAAACCATCCCGCGGCCATCTGGCGTTTAGCCAGCACCAGAGACAATTGAAGGAATCTCCAACACATTTTTCCCCTCCTAGGTTTCGGAACGATACCAAGCAGGCATGTCCTAGGTGCTTCTTCTATGTAGAAAATAAAGTTACCTTCAGCCGTCTCCATCTCATCATTCCTTTTTCAGATGGGATGGCCTTCAAAGCGATGGATTAATTCACTCTGTCGGCCTGACAAACATTACTCTGTCCTCCAAAGTTAAACTCGGGTCTTAAGGCTTGTACGGTTTATGTCTTCTGGTAGAAACCACTTCACTTTCTTCAATAGGAAGAGTTGGCGCCATGCTGTCTTGGTCTTCCTGGTAATGTGTTGCTTGAATGAGAGATCATTATTGGGGGGTGAAGCATGTCAAGCTTACTTTCATAGAGTCAGTCTTGGATTTATGGTTGTTTTGTGGTGTTGGCAAACACAAGGTATTCAGTATTTAGGGGATTTAGCTTTAGAACCTTAATTGAGATCCTAAACTGGATGTGAGTTCCTGTATGTCGTCGGTTGATGATATTCTTTGGTGATTCTCTTTCCCCATGCATTCTACCCCCTGAACTTATCAAGGTTATCCTTCCTGGTAACGGTCTCATAAAATTGTATTGACACTACGCAGTTAATCTTTGACAACAGTGTCCTTGAAGCCTCAAATCAGGTTTCCGACAGTCTACTGTGCACATAATACTTTGGTGTATCAAATCGACGAGTCCCCATGAATCTTTCACAACAGTGTCCTTGAAACTGCAAATCTGGCTTCCGACAGTCTACCGTACAGATAATACTTTGGTGTATCAAATCGACGAGTCCCCATGAATCTTTGATTCAGGCAACTTTCACCAGTTCATTCTTGATTAATCTGATAGTTTTGATACTGCTGAGTATTGTGTTCTACATGATACTTTGAAGCTCCCCAGGTATATTAAAGGGAAAGTCCCCGGCTGGTTCCCGTCCTGTCTGTCCATCTAATCACAACAGTTAAAGACTGAAAACTCCTGATCATGTCCAGTCATCATGCTGCAATGTATAGTGCAGTAATAACTAATGGGACCAATTTCTCTATAATACTGAGCATCTCAATGTTTAATATTCTTTTTATCTTTACTGTCTTCACTTGAAGGTATTTCCCTAAATTATTCATTTGAATATGTGAATATATGCTCCACATCAAACCTGGTTTCTTAGTTAGAATTCTGCATTCCAATGCTCTATTTAGGAACATTGGGCCCTATTTACAAAGGTAGTTCTACATGTGTAGAATATATATATACATGTATGTAGCATTTGTATAGCGTAATAGGTAATGAAGGTAATGTATAGGTAATGGAGTGCAGCACCTTTCCACTAGGTCTACTGCTTTAAACCCTCCAACTGCCATCAAAACAAGGGCCTCCTGCAGTCCATGAACTAAACTGAGATATGTGAATCTATGTTACTGATGCTTTGCAGGTATTTGGACGACAGTTAACAGGGGGGTTGTTTCGGTTATTACACCCCTTAAATAAATGTGTTTTGTGATAAATAGTTGGGTACCGATGCTTTCAGTCGGATATGGTGAGATGTCTGTCGGATTACACCAGGAATTTTTACACACACAGACTAACAACACACATAATATTCTCTCTCTCTCTCTTTGGAAAGAGAATGAAAAATCTTGGTTATTTTGCAAAATAATGTGTTTACTCACTTAGTACTCCCACCAATCTGCGTTTCCCTTTCCACTGCCCCTTAAGCCCCTCTGGTGACCCCTGCTTGTCGTATAATGTATTTTAACATTATGGGGTATATTTACCAAGATTTTGTGCCATGTTTGCATCACAAAAGTAATGCAAATCTACGCAAAATCTTTTTTTCCCAATTTACTGGAAATTCACTTGAAAGTAATACAAAGCATCGCATAGAGCTGCTTTGCATTACTTAGTGCCAAGCGGGCATTCCATGGGTGGTGCATGGGGTGTTCCCATGCAACCACTCTTGGTTTTTGACGCCAAACCCTATTTACTAAAAAAAGTAGACAGAGTTTTGCATCAAAATATAACACCCTTTTCAAATAGGCACTATCAGGGAGAAATGCTTTTATTTTCGACTTTGCATGTGTGCTGCCCTGTACAACACACATATAACATGAGAAAAGTTTTAAAGTTAGTCTAAGCATTGTATTTTGTACTGGACATCCGTATAAAACCTATGCTAGACTTACGCAAACACCCTTGCACTATGGTGCAATGATGTGTGTGCGGCGTACAGCTACCTAATTGTGCGCCAGCGCTAGGCAGAGGGGAGGAGAGTGCCATATATCTGTAAATATGGCGCTCTCCTGCTCTCTCCTTCTCACGCAGCTTAGCATTTTGGGGCTGCTGCCCTGTGTGAAAATTTGGTAAATAGACACTTATGTGCCAGCGTGATTGTTGTGAAATCTGAAGCTCACACACCCCCAATCTTACTATCCAAGATACACCCCTGAGTGTCAAGATGCCAGTTTGTGTGATGTTATTTCCAAATATGCCACGCCCCATAATGTAAATGGATGGTCAAAAGTAACGTGCTTTACTTCATGTGAAGCTATCAAATAATCCTATTATGCCCTTCACATATTTATTTATGCAGGTTCAATAAATGGAAAGTCACATGAGTCAGTGCCGCACTTGAACCTGTAACCACCCAGACAAACACAGCCAGTGGCTGCATTAGTCGACTGAGCTACCACGTGGGCTAGTGATGGTTTTAGATTTAGAAACCTCATGGCCTGATTTCCAAACTCAATGTTATTTTGTTGAAATCTAATTAGCTGGCAGCCTTTCTTACTACCACAATATAAAATAAAGGGGATGAATAGTATCTAAAATTAAGAGATCACGATCTGACCTCTCAGATAAATTTACATTTCATCGCCCTAGCATAACTTGTTCTGATTGGCGGGGCTGAGAACCTCAGGGGTCTGACCTCACACAACGGTAGCAGCCGCGGCTTCAAGAGGTTAAAGACCATCTCACGATTCCAGCAGAGGTGATTACTGAGGGGTTTGAAAAGTCATTACAAGTTGTCCTCTTAAACGTTGATTGTTCCCAGGTGATTTATTGGCATAATACAAAAATGCTTCATACTGCACTTTTAATTATATATATGAGGCCTCAAGATCTCATGGGAAATTAAAGAAAATTTACAGCTTGATGGTTTTATGCTCTTGGGACACTTACCTTCATAATAAGATCGTGTAGCTGGGAATATTTATGAGGTCAATGTCTGTGAGCCTGATCAAAGTCCAAACCTTTTAAAATAAGCTGCTGAGAGGGAAGAGATACAAGCTATTTTGCATTGTTAGTATTGTTGAATATTGCTTCACTGTTTTAAAACTCATGATAAGCCACAGACTGTGTGTATATATATATATATATATTCCACAAAGGGCTCGTCTCTACGGCATGTTCGGCGCTCTATGACGGTGCGGTCCGTGGAAACGGCAGAGCCCAGCCGTAATAAATCACCACAATTTTCTCTTTTGAGAAAGAATCCACTCGCACTCACGGGTATTTTTGTAGCACGCTCACGGGTGCAAGGTCTGAGGGCAGACTGAAACGCGTTGGGTTTTTCACTGGTTGGAGAATGTTGCCGCTTTAATAAAACCTAAGAGCGTGCTACAAAAATACCCGTGAGTGCGAGTGGATTCTTTCTCAAAAGAGAAAATTGTGGTGATATATATATATATGTATATATATATTAAATGTTTCAGTGTTATTGCACAAAATGCAATCATATAAAAACCCATATTTCAGAGGGAACCATGAGATGTGCAAAACAGCGACAACTTTAGGTTTCAACTATAGGTCTGGATTTCATCATGACAGTGACACCCCCAAAACTTTAGCTTTAACATTGTCAGGATAACTAGTGTTATGCGGCATGGAAAGCCGAAATATGAGGCAAGGTTATCTAATTTATATAGCAAAAAACAAAAATGATGCAGTACATTTTCTGGTAGTATTTCTTTGTCTGTTTCAGCTAAATAATTCTTTTGGGGTGAAATCATAAAACTATGGAAATTACGTGAATTCATAATTATTTGGTAAATGATGCAGCCACTGAATTCCATATATCTACTATGTGTCAGTTACGGTTCTCCTGTCCATTGTGCGAGTAATGGATTTTGGTCCTAACCATAGCGTGTGATTTTCAATGGTTTTCAGTTTCATTCTGCAAGGATAACTTCTCTTTAACTGTGTTTTTAAGTGAATTTCTAAGTTTTATTTTTAATTGTATGTTAATGTGTTATAACTAAAGCTAACCAAAAATTCACTTAAACCTTTTGTGTTTTTTCAGTGAATTTTTGTGCTTTTGCTCACATACCAAATGCAATATTCCTTGCATCCAAGCTACTATGGGAAATCAGTCCCCGCTAAGCATGGTCTTAAGCGTTGCACAGTGGAGGTTGGCCACAGGGACTGGCCTTCAGTCAGACAAGCACACAACCCTCTACTGCGGGCTTGCATCATTTGAATATGGACTTCAGCCATTTGCAGCAGGGGAGACCAGGCCCTGTGCCCAACCCGAGACTTGCTGCCATACTCCGCTGTGCAACGCCTACAGAACTGTCCAGAAGTGGTTGGCTTCAGGGCCTCATCTGGCTGCAGGTGGGCAACGATCTAAGGACTAGACTGCGGCCAGGCTCTACTCCCAACCCACTATGTGTGGCCAACCTTCAATTGTGGCAGAGGGCCAAGCACAGCCATAGTAGCTGTAATACTTTTTTCATTTATTATTTTAGGATTCACAAATTCTCACATCCTTAGGCCCCAGGAGGATCAAGGAGACCCAAGAATCACATGATAAAAACAATGTTTTGATACTAATATTATTGGCAGGGAGTTCCTTAGGGGGCTTCTCATATAGGCCTGAGGTCAAGGTAGGTTCATCATGCCCTCTTTTGCCCTTTTTCTTTTTCCCAACATGGCAGTGGTCCATACTCAAAACTCAAAACACCAATTTGCCAACAAATTCGTAAATATAAAAAAGGCTAGCAACAGAACACATGGCAAGTTGCGCAATTTATGGCATATTTTGTGTGGGTTGGTAACCATAACTGGCAAATTTCAGTAATTTTGCACATTTATGCCAGAACCATAACTTTGTTTTAACTGTCATTTTTTAGTCAATATATGCACAAAATGCAGTGGTTTAAGACCCCATATTTTAAGGGAACGGTGAAATGTTGGAATTGTTTCTCTGTTGCATGAGAAATATAGATTTTACCATCATAATGACGGTCTCCGAACCACTCTGCAGAGAGTCAGGGCTATAAGGATTATACCTCATGGAGGGCCAAATTATGCTGCAGTACTATATCGCTTATGGCAACAATGGTAATTTTGCAGCACATTCTCTAGCAGTTCTATTTTTAAGCATTTGAGATTGAAACATCTCTAAATGTTCTAGATTATGTGGCAAATTATGCAACAGATTCAGTAAATCCATTACTTTGCGATAAACGCTGCAGCTTCAGAATCCCATAAAACAACTGATACTCATTATAGCCCACTATTTGTTTACTATGTATTCAAGAAAGTTAAGCAGAGTCCAAACATTCGAATTCCAATCAGGGCCCATTGTTAGCTGCACTTGCAATATAAACACATGCTTAAGGAGTAGCGTGTATAGCATGGTCCTATATTGCCATCTCAGCATTCTGTTGGCATTTAGAAACCACTAGGCCTTTGGGCTCCCGGCTTATGATGTTTCCAGAACCCAGTGATATATGATTTAGAAGCCACTCACCTGCCATCCTCATGGTTCATGATGTCACCAGAACCCTTCATTGGCTATGTAGGACCATATTACATGGTTACGCAGAATGATGAGTACATCAAGCTAGACCAGACCTCGCAACAATGCTGTCTGCCACTAGAATCTGTCTAGACTACGAGGAAAACACAGGAACCAGTCAGGCTGACGGGCTGTCTTACTTTCAGATTCTCTTTAAAGGCATGGCTGTCAATACTGTTCATTAATTTTGAAATAAAAGAGTAATCGGCCTATTTAGAATGAGACTCTGCACACAGAGAATGGGAGTGATGCTGCCTACTGCAGTCAAAGTGTCCATTGTCTACCAACTCACCTTGCTTGACAGGGAAGGCCAATCGCACAGAAGTATGCGATCAGCAACCAATCAGTGACTGGCCTGATGACAGGCAATACGACTGTCTGTGCCTGGGCTCATTACGCATTGCCATCTGCCACTCAACTAATCACCTTTTTGAAAATTAAAAAACTCTTATTGGCTGTTTTGGCCTCTTCATGAGGCCTCGTGCCCTCTGCTGTCTACAATTCTCCACCTTGCTCAGCTAGTTAATTTATAGCAATCCAGAGATTAGTGTTTTCAATTAAATTGCACAGGCCGAGAGCGGAACGAGCCCAAAAAAATGATTTGTCAAATATATCATGACCTTTAGTAAATGTCCTTGAAAGTTGTCATTCTCTGGATAACCCGAAGATGTTTTATTGCTTCTTTTGATGAAGCCCTGCTGGGAATATGTGATAAGCGTGCCTCTAACTTTTAAGGATAATGGACAGAGTATGGCATACTGGTACTCGATGTGGGAAAGTTTCATTTTTAAAGAATAGGGAGGAAGTCAGACACCCACAGCATAAAAAAGTGGAAGCTGGGGTTCAAGTGGATCATAAACAGTCAACATAGCATGAGCCTTGGTCTCCTCTCATGCCTTCTGTGAAGCTTGCCAAAGTGGAGGCTTAGAAGGAACAGGTCATCCAATATGAAATGAGAGCTGGTGGTCATCGTGATGCACCAGCAACCCCCTGGTCCTAATGACTTTTATTAATTACAACAAGTGTACTAATTTGGATCAAAGGGAGGAAGGGTTATTTTGCTCGTGTTCTACAGGTTCTACAATAGAATGAATTTCCACTTCAAGAAGGTTTCGATTGCAATTCACAGGCCAAAGTTGAAAACCTTGTCATTGTTTGAAGATTGGCCTCGCCCAACACATTTGAGCTTTGACAAGACTATTAAATATGAACAGAAAGTGAAATATTACTTTCAGATTAACAAAACGACACATTGAGTAATAAATACTTGATTAGAGCAATTGTCAAAACTAAGTTGATACTAAGATTAGTTAAAATTTATTCAGCGGAATATTGCATTTGAATATCTTCAAAAAAGGTAGATTTTCTGAAAAGAAGTTTTTGATAAGGAGTGAATCAAAACCTAGCTAATTAATCACATTTGGTGCACTCCTAAACTCGTTTTTGTAGCTCACAAAAAAAGCTCATGTCGAAAAAAGTGTTTAGATATATAGTGCGTGTTCTTTAGTGGGGACGCCACTGCACTACCAAAGTGCGATCAACTGCCAGTTTATGGTTATGCACAAACGTTTTGTTGAAAGTTTCACCTCTGAAACTAGTAAAATGCGTTCCTCTGTTAAAATCAAGAGTAAATTCATTTCCTGTGTCATGTGTAATAGCCCAACATTGGTGGGGAGTGGTGGTGAAGCGTATCCAGGGGGAAATATTTTTTGTGGAGCAAAAAGTGAAATATAGCAGATGCACTTTTGTGTCTTGTTTACGCATGTTTACCACATGTTCATATGCACTGTGCAGGTGTATGCTTGAAAGCTGCAGCAGACACATAATCCAACGAATATGCCTGGAATTCTTTGAGAGTTTCTGGAAGGTTAGAAAAATTCGCTTGTAATTTGAGTATATCATAAACATTAACCTACCAGTGTAAAGTTCAGTGAATCTGGTCATTATTTTGTAAGTCTTTCACTGTAAGCCTGCAGGATTTACTGGTGATAAAGCTGATCCTTATCTTATCTTTTCTTAGGATCTCCAGGTCGCCAGGAACTTTTTACCTGCTGAATAGTGTAAAGGGAAGAAAATCTTTTCCATTATACCGCCATTTTAGAACTCTGTTCCCTCCAAAGACCACTGACTCCAAATTCAAATTTTAGGGTTTATTATCGCCAGAAATAACTGGACATGCAAGCACCTCAACACGAGGTTAAAGAAATAGATGGGCACTAATACAAATAGCATCCTGCGCAGGAGTCTCATCCGACTCAGGATAAGAAGAATCGTTAGATCCAGGAGTATTAGACAAGCGATAACTGCTCCAATCTCTATATCATTCTTCAATACCTAAATAAGGAAAACCTATTAACTGTCCCTACTCTATCACTAAGGTGGCATACCTACTTAACGAATATCCCCAGGCAAGAGTAAAAGAAAAGGTGTCAGCTGTGAAGACTTCCTAAGAAGTGCATTCACTTAGTACCTAAGCTCAGATTTTAGATGCTCCTTCACCAATTCCCTCTCTGTCCTCCTCTCTGGTCTCTTCTACCTCTTCTCCTGCCTCCCTCCCTCGGGGCACTATCCCTAATACAAAACCCAATAATTGAACACGCCTTTTGTCACGCCTCTTTGGCCAGGTCTTCTTTCTTGTACTTTTCCATCGGAACGGTGACTTCATCTTGGACGGTTGCGTTGACCTTGAGTCCCAGGCACCTTCTCAGCTGAAAGTATCATCCCTAAATTCCATTGCACTCCCATTTCCATGCCTCCCATCCCTCTAACTTTGTGAAACAAAGAGCCAGTCTTTAACTAACGAGGCATGTGTCCTTGCACCTGCAACAAAAGATACGTTCAACAGAAACCTTCTACTTGTGCTAATTAAATCTCATTTCGGTGCCCAGAGAGCCTTTCCAAGAGAACCTTCTCTGTCTGCAAAATAAGCTAACATAAGAACAAATAGGCCTTTCCCTGTCATATATGCAGTCAGGCCTTTATACAATTTAAACACACAAATCTTAATCACGTCTATAAGCATTGGTTCATTACATTTCATATGCAAGAGTGATCTACATGTGCAACTAAATATGGTACACATTTAAACTACTGCGGCTCGATTACACATGGGCTGATTTATCTATGCATTATTTTTCACACGATCCAGTTAAGCATTACATTGCATGATTAAATGGCACAATTACATTTCTTAATCATTCGAATAACTGCAAGTTATACTATATTTGACTAATCACTCGTTGATATATAACTGGATATATGTGGGTGCGGGCTATCAGTGATTATGATGCACCCCTACAATTTCACAAGAACATGGCGCTCTATCCGTTCCCCCCTTTGATGACTCCTGTCATCACATTTTATTCAACTCCCTTGGAGAAAGAACCGACCTAAACAGAACTCGTTGCCATTTTCCCTGATCTGTGATTCTCCATTCTCTTGAGTCTCTGATATTGACTGTCCCGCAGTCTAGCCATTCTCGTCTCATTTTCTCTCAAAGCTCTCTCAACTCGGCCTGCTCGATACCACTTGTAAGCCTTGATCGAACCCCACAAACAAACCACACAAACCACCACGATAAGGAGAGGTCTCAGAATATAGCCAAGGAATCCCTTTCCCAAATTCGCAAACCAGCTTCCCACTTGACCAAACCCTTTTCCAACTTTTTCCCTAGCTCCCTCTTCAGTCAAGTCCGCTATCTTCGTGTGAATAGTAGTGATGTTACTTATATATTTCTCCAGATCCTTGCTGTGGTCTGGTATATAAGTACAGCACTCTTGGACCTTCAATAATTTACAGACTCCGCCCTCTTTTGCCAATAAGACATCCAAAGCAAGGCGATTCTGTAAAACCATTGTCCTTATCGACAACATCTCTCCTTCCACCAATACCAACGATTTTGCTGTATTCATCGATAGCTCATCGATCACAGTCGCCAGTCTCCGAATTTTCACATCATTCAAGATCACTCCCAAACTCGGTATCATGGCTCCAAAGATATCTCCCACTACGACCCCTGCACTCGCACCTCTCCTCACTCTCGAATGCTTTCCACCTTCCAGAAGTTCCAAATCCTCTGTATGGTAAATCTTTGGAAATATTATTCCCAAGTAACATGTACCATACCAATTCGCAGGTAACCTCACATAAGCATTCCTTCCACACACAAAGTACACCGTAGGTATCACTTGTACAGGGCCCTGGAGAAAGTTCTTAGCCACATCTGCCATAGTGAAAACATGATCACACGTACTCTGTCCCACAGGAACCTTTTCTCTACACCTGATAATGAGCATGTCAAATTATGTCGGTGGGCGTATGCTGTGTCCAACTCCAAAGATGGGATGAAGAACTTCCTAAGTCTATCCTCAGACTTATAGTAGTCGTACTTATTCAAATGTTTGTAAGCTGGGACTTCAGGAAGCACTGCATCGTAATTGGAAAAGAAATACTCAAACTGATCTCTTTCATAGAATAGACTAAGTAACAGACTACATGAAATTCCATACGTCAGTGGAAGATGGTGATATCTAATACCCTCATCCACTGAAGCAGGCAACTGCATACACACATAACAATCTTTCGCATCCATCGCATCCACATACTCGTATAGTAGCTTGGCGTAAGCATTAAGCTTGAAATCACTTCTAGACAAATCTACATGCAATCTACGACTTTCTTCTATCAGCAAAGCCTTGTTAGCTCCTATGGTTACCTCTTTTTGGCTAGGTGTAGTAGGTGTAGGTGTCCCTGGCACCCCCTGCACTGCTAGCTCATTTGGAACGGTATATGAGACTATAATTACTACGATTATAGAAACTATTACACTACCTATAAGTATGCCTACAATCAACTTAGATCTACGATTGGGATCTCCAGCCTCCATGATTTCGAAAGTTCTCAAAAAGTTCTTGGTTCAGTAATGAACTCACAAAAGTCTCTGTGTCCTCGACTCGTGACTTGCTTAACCAGTTCGAGCAACTTTGAAACCTCTGGAAATCCCCTTATTAGCCACAGTCTTATTTACACAGTCCAGAAAAAGACTTCCCTAGCCGTCGTTCCTCTTCGGTGAAAGTCCCTAAGTTTACTCTTCTTCCACTCGGGCCTAGGTTATCTTCTTCTTTAGATTTTTATATACACAGGTTATATTTCATACATGATTAGATCCGTACTTCCAGAACGTGATACAAAAGTTCAAGACGCAAGATTATCATTTCATGTGAAGACGGCTCAAATCCAAAAGACGGAAATTCGAGTCGGTGCAAAACCAGTTCTCGGACTTTACTCAGAAGCGGGGGATTCGGAACGGTGAGGGTCAGTATTCCTTCGACTTCGAGCCCTGGCAACAACAACACCACCTTCACCACCACATTCGGGCTCTTGCTGACCACCTGCACAGACCTCAGTCTCCCCGTACTCACTACCCCCTGCATCGAACACCGTGTAAGTCCACTCAGGGGTAGAGTATCTCCGGCAGGGTACTCTTGTTCTTTTCGACCTTCGCCGACCCTCTTGAGTCTGATCTTCGTCGCTTGCTTCCGTTTCAGACGCCTCAGACACCGGAGCAAGATCTCTTTCAGGTGCCAACCTCAGATTCAGCCGCCTCTGTCTTTCAGGCCAACCTTCTTCAGTTCTGGTCGTTCTTCTGCCTTCCCCTGCTATACCCAGTGCACCACTTCCTCTTTCTGCTGAATCTGACTCTTCTCCGCCCACTGCACCATCTCTGTCTTCTGTGTCAGAGTCGAGGTTCGAGCTGTCGAAACCCCCTTCAGCTTGTTCTAGTGCACCACCAGCTGTGTCAGCGACCCTCACAGCTTGACTTGTCCTCTCATGTGGCCCTGCCACATCAGCTGGATTTTCATTTACGAGAGGAGCTGTTTCTTCCACGGGTGCTGAAACTCTGCGGGTATGGGAGGCATGCACCCAGTTCAGCAATCCTCCACACTTCACTGCTGTGTTCGTGATCAGTATCACTTGGTACGGGCCTCGCCACCGAACATCCAAACAGCTCTTCCTCACGTGCTTTCGAACAAGCACCCAGTCGCCGGGACACAGGTCGTGGCACAGATCACTCGAGGCCGGGACAGCTGCAGCTTGCACCTGCTGGGACACAGAACGGACCACATCAGATAGTCCTTTACAGTAATCGAGAATCAAATCATCTGTGATGTTTATCAACGCTGTAGCTGGTACTGCCGGCACCCGCATTGCCCTTCCCATTAGAATCTCATGGGGGGACAATCCGGTCCTCCTATCTGGGACACTTCGCATGCTCATTAGTACGAGCGGCAAGGCGTCAGGCCACTTCAGGGACGTTGATGAACACATTTTTGCCATCCGAGCTTTCAAAGTTCCATTAACCTGTTCCACCATCCCAGAAGCCTCTGGTCGGTAACTACAATGGAGTTTCTGATCGACATTTAATGCAGCACAAAGTAACTTCATGATTTCACTGTGGAAGTGCCTTCCTCTATCAGATTCCAAAGAGGTTGGGATCCCGAATCTAGGGATGAGCTCCCTCAACAATAACTTAGCCACTGTGAGAGTGTCACACCTGCGTGTTGGGTAAACCTCCACCCACCGTGAGAATACACATACCAGCACTAAAATGTACCTCAACCCATTGCATTTAGGCATTTCCACGAAGTCTAGTTGGATCCTGTTGAAGGGCCCGCCTGATCTCCCAATGTGACTCAAAGTGACTACAGTTTTCTTTCCAGCATTCATCTGCTGACACGTAACACACCTCTGACATACTGTTTCAGCCATTGCACGAAATCGTGGGTTATACCACGTCTGTCTAAACACACGCATCATTGCATCTCTACCAAGGTGTGCCGGTCCATGTATCAATCTCGCCATCGGGCTCAACAAATCTTCTGGCAATACGGCTCTCCCATCTCTGGAGACCCAAACATCCACTTCTCCTCTTTCACACCCTGCTTTGATCCATCCCTCCCGTTCCTGATCTGGGACTTCATCCTGCAGTCGCTTGAGCTCTTCCCAAGTGTCTGCCATGGCCAACATCATGTTGAGTTCGGTTCTTTCTTGGCTCTCTCCTGTGTAACCTTCTGTAAATATACATCCCTGTTCTGCACAGAAACGAGCAACTTCATCAGCATAGTTATTTCCCAATGACACAAAATCCTCCCCCTTTCCATGTGCAGTACACTTGACAACTGCAATTTCCTTCGGGGCTTGCAATGCATCTAACAATTGTCTTACATATTCTCCATTCCTAATGGGTGAGCCAGATGATGTCAAAAATCCCCTCTGGGACCATAACTGTCCAAAATCGTGCACCACACCAAACCCATATTGGCTATCTGTGTATATCGTGATCCGAATTTTATCAGCGGCCATACAGGCACGAGTCAAGGCAATGATTTCAGCTACCTGCGCGGAGCGTACTCCTTCTAGGCATGCAGCCTCAACCACTCCCGAAATGGTACATACAGCAAACGCTGCTCTTAATTGGCCGACACTGTCTCTTAGGCATGAACCATCGACAAAGAATATTTCGTCTGGGTCAGTCAGTGGTTCATCGACAATGTCAGGTCTCGGTTTGGTGCAAAGGTCGGTCACATCAAGACAATCATGGTCCTCACAATCTTCATCATCTACATTCGGTATGGGCATTAATGTCGCAGGGTTTAAGACGGAGCACCTTTTCAGAGTCACATTCTCTGCGGCAAGTATGACTTGCTCATACCTTGTTAACCTGTTGTTCGTTAGGTGCTGAGTCTTAGTCCTGGTCATCAACAATTCAACCGAGTGTGGTACATATACAGTCAAAGGATGACCCATTACAATGCTTTCACATCTTTCAATGCTGACACCCGTTGCAGCAACGGATCTTAGACATCCGGGCAACGCAGAAGCTACTGGATCTAGAGTAGCTGAAAAGTAGGCAACTGGTCTACGGACACCTCCATGGTTCTGAGCTAAGACTGCTAATGCACACCCTTCTCTCTCACAACAGAACAGTGAAAAGGCCTTGTTGTAATCAGGCATTCCCAGAGCTGGGGCACTACACAACTCCTCTCTCAGTTTTAGGAATTACATCAAGCACTCCTCGTCCCATGGTACCGGATCACTCACATCCTTGTGCGTAAGCCTCTGTAAAGGCTTTGCTCTCAAGGAAAAACTAGGTATCCATTGCCGACAATAGCCGACCATTCCCAAAAACATCCTGACTTCTCTCTGTGTGGTAGGTATTGCCATGTTCATTATTGCCTCAATTCGGTCTGGTGACACCTTCCTCTTGCCTTTTTCTAATCTGTGTCCCAAGTACTGTACCTCATTCAAACAGTACTGCAACTTATTTGGGGACACCTTGTGCCTGTTCTCTGCTAAGTGGTTCAACAGGGCTACCGTGTCTATCCTGCAAGCGTCTTCCGTTTCCGAGGCGACAAGGAGATCGTCTAAGTATTGCACCAGAACTGAGTTCTGCGGCAATACAAGACTCTCAAGATTCTTTTTCAGGATCTGGTTAAAGATCGACGGACTTTCTGTATACCCTTGAGGGATACGACACCATGTTAACACACGATTTTCCAGCCGGAATGCAAAAAGAAATTGGCTTTCCTCATGGAGCGGTATCGAGAAGAATGCTTGACACAAATCAATGACAGTAAACCACTCGGCTTCACATGGGATCTGAAACAGTATCACTGATGGATTCGGTACCACTGGACAACAAGGGACAACTATCGTGTTGACCTTTCGCAGGTCTTGCACGATCCTGAATTTCCCGCTCGGTTTCTGTAGTCCCATAATAGGTGAATTACATGGGCTACCTCTAATCTCCTTCAGAATGCCTTGTTCGATGAAAGCCTCTATTACAGGCTTGATTCCTGCTATCGTTTCAGGTGTCAGATTGTATTGAGGCGTTCTAGGGAAATCGGCATTTTGCTTAACCTGAATCTGCACAGGTTCAACCCCCTTTATCAATCCTATCTCTTTTCCTGTAAAATCCCACACCTCTGGTGACACCGCGTCTCTCAAGTCTGGTGGAAGTTCTTCCACAGTCACCACTGGATACAAGTCTACACACAGATGCTGATTTGCAACTTTAAAGGTAGCATCATCATCCCTTGTCTGAACCTTCACTCCCCTTGGTGTGCAATAAATCGTACAGTTTAATTTACATAACAGGTCTCTTCCCAGAAGACAAACTGGACTCGTATCGCATACCACAAACTGATGTCTAGTTTGGAAAGCTCCTATCTTTACCGGGATCGGTTCGGTCAGGGGACTGTTTATTCTTTTGTTCGCTACTCCAACAACTTGGATCGATTGTCCCGAGAGGGGTAGGTTGGGGACTACTGCTGGTCTTACAGTAGACCGGGTAGCACCAGTGTCGACCAAAAGTGTGGTAGGATGACCATCAATGTCTGCCTCCACAAAAGGTCCTCTCTGGTCTACCTCCAAGACCGCTCCAAGAGTGCAGTCTTCCTCCCCCCTCAGGCACCGTCAGGATAACGGGTCGGGGCTATACTCATCATTCCCTTCAAAAAGGGGCATTTGCTGATAAGTTCGTATGTTGTGCGGGATCCTTGGTGGCTGTGGGACCTGTACTTGTTGGTTTTGGCCCCCCACTTTCATCGATCTGGGCCTCATTACGGTATTGACTATCTCCGTCACAGGTGCCTGAACCCCTTCCGCCTCCTGCTGCACTTGGTTGGCTGGGTTAAAAGGGCACTCGCGCTTCCAATGCCCGATCTGGTGACAAAAATGACACGCAGTGGTCTTCTTCAGTGTCGCCACATCCACCCCCGTCTTGGGATCTATGGGTTTCCCCTTTCCCTGTCCTTGCCCATTCTGGTTCCCCTGGTAATTTCCCTGTCTTCTCCCATAGGTCCCTCCACTAGGCTGGACCTGAGCTGTCTGCATCTGAACGAGCATCAATTTGTCCTTTAGCTTCCGATGCTTCGAGTCCACTTCATCGCTACAATACCTCGCATACCGCAAGATTTCATCTACCGGCTTATTCTGCCAACAGATCAAATGGTGCTGTATCATGAGGCTGACTTCTGGTCTCAGACCCAGCACAAACTTCGAGACAAACTGTCCCATATCCTTGGGGTCTAATGCATCTAATCCACTATACTGTTTAAAAGCTTGCAAAAGTCTTTCGTAATATTCATGCACTGTTTCTTTAGGTTCCTGCACAGTTCTGTCTATCTTGACCCAATCTATATCTTGAGGCGAAATCTTCAGTTTCAACCATGTAATCACTTGCTCGAACTTTTTCATAACCAGGGGTGACGGACCATTTGTGACAGCATCCCTTTCAGGTTCAACAGTCGGCCACTCAACGGCAATTTTACAAGCTGTCCACAAATCTCCCGGCACCACTATGTCAAACAAGGTGTTCAAATCAGTCCATAGCACCTTTGAGATTTTAACAAACCGCTCAACCTGTTTGTACCACTCTACGGGTTTCTCCCTCAGCCGAGGAAAGTCATTTGTAAACGCAGCCAAGTCACCTCTGCTCCACGGCACATATACGTACCCTCCGTTCTGTACTTCCCGTAAAGGAAAGTTTCCAACGCCCGTCACCCCCCCTCCCCCGGAGCCGGCGTTTCTCCCTCATTTCTCTTGGCTATTTTCTTCTTTGACCACCTCTCCTCCCATTTATCCAACAAGTTCCATATGCGCATCCCTACAATCAGATCTTTGGTGTGCGTCCTTAATCCTGTGATCCTTTTCTCTTCTAATTCCTGATCACTATATTGCAACCTATGTGGTCCTTGCAATGTTTTTGTTTTATTCAAGTCTACCTCATATCTCCTGGCTAATGCCGTCAATTACTCATGTGCTATCCTTGCTTTCCGAGTTACATCTTTTGCTATGAAAAGCAGCTCATCTGACCCATAAATTTCTACTCTTTCCAAAGGTAGACTTCCGCTAATCATTTCGTCTACTTCTGCTTTTAACCTTACTACGTCCAGCAACCTTGCCTGTACTGCACTTCTTAGTATTTCTCGACAAGCTGCGCCATTCTGCTCATCATAGTCACCACTTTGTTCTTGTGACTTGGTCTCTTCTATCATATTCCTAAAGCTTGATCTGGTTTCGGACTTTCTCGTTCCCTGTCACCTGGCATTCTATCACTTTGATTCCTTACTGTCGGTGTCCACATCCTCACAGCTGACTGGGATTCATGCAAAGACCTTGGTCTGACTGGTCTCTCGTCCTCCTGTCTAAAAGAGGAGTCTGCAGTGGCTGGTAATGGCGTACTTGTGTCTAGTGGCCTTGGGAAGTGAATCACTTGTACTCCGAACCCATTCCCACTAGCACTAGTTCCTTCTTCTCCTCTCGTCTGTACTGAACTTCCTTCTCTTACTCGGTCTGGATCATATACCGGTACTATAAGGCCAATGGTAACCGGTACTGTCAGGGAGTCTGGTAATCGGGTATTCCCTATGGGAGGCTGTGTTGCCCCTCCCTCTGTTCCTGTGGAAATTCTCCCCACTACCCTCATGTTATTCTGATTCTGCGTTTCACCCCGTTCCACTGCTGAAGTTGATTTTCCCTCTTCTAAATCTGGATTAAATGGAGGTGGTCTCTCTGCCAGCAACCTATCTAACAGACTGTCATCAGTATCACTGTCTTCTTCTTCAATCCTTGTTATCTTCCCACCTTTTATTAACAGTGGGTACAACCTATCTCCTTCGATCGTTTCCACTCTCCACCTTTTCTCCAGTGCATCCCACCTCGCATCCTGAAAGGCCCTGATCGATTTCTTCACCCTTTCCTGGCTCTTATCTCTTTTCCTGTCATACGCTGCCCTAATCCATGCATGTATCGCCTCAAACTGTGTCGGTCTAGGCAGTGGCCGTAAAGAAGCCATTATAGTCTTTAGCTGGTACAACACCTCTAACCTGAAAGTGCCATAGCGTGGGAAAGTCAATTCTCCTTCCCCTTCTGTTATTTTATGCCAGTTCTCAAGCCAAATTATAGTATGCAGTCCTACATTCGTAGCCATATAATGTGCCGGCGTATCCTCGGGAGGGCTTCCTCTCCCCCGAGTAACCACATGTCTGTCGCCTCTGCACAGTTCTCGTAAAACTTTAAAACATTTCATAGTAAAGCAGATTTCTTTTCACGCACAAGATTTCGTTTTACTTCCTGATTTCAATCCACCAATGCCATCGCGGCTCGCCCCAACCGGCCTATCGCAGCGCGGCACTGTCTGACGTCACTCCTCCTCCGCTCGCAGCAGTTCCCCTTTTTGCTAATTCTCTCGTTCTCGTTCACACGTGTCCCAATCGCACTCTGAAGCAATGGTCCGTACTCCCGAACAATTACCTCTCTGACTGTCGGTCCTCCAATGACCGATCAGCCTCTCGAAATTACTGACCCCTATTTGGCAACCGTCTGTCCGTGAAACGACCGGACAATCACCTTTGATTCAATTGATAGGATTCAATCGTTCTAAATTCTGCACACAACAACCCACGACCAGCGTCGGTTATTCACACACTCAAACATTTGCTCTCTATCTTCGGTGGTTTGATCAATGACGGCTCGTGATCCCCACCATCTCTGGTCAACAATCTCTATTCTGGGTGTCTTCTACACCACAATATCTCTCGGTCCCGCGCGCGCTCACGGTCCGATCCTCAATCACACAACTCTCATTCCAACTCCGCAAAACATTACACAACGAGCAAACACCGCAATCTAACAACCATCACTCTTTTCATACTCACTCTACCACGAACTGCTACTTCCGCCGCACCGTCACTCTCCGTCAGTTTTCAGCGACCGCCGACGTCCTCCTTTTGCGATCCACTGGATCACCATCACTGGGGTTCTATGGGGCAACTAATCTCTTATCCTAATCTAAATCTCCCCTTACTATCAGAGATAACCATCCTCTGCTACCAACTGATAAAGCTGATCCTTATCTTATCTTTTCTTAGGATCTCCAGGTCGCCAGGAACTTTTTACCTGCTGAATAGTGTAAAGGGAAGAAAATCAATTCCATTATACCGCCATCTTAGAACTCTGTTCCCTCCAAAGACCACTGACTCCAAATTCAAATTTTAGGGTTTATTATCGCCAGAAATAACTGGACATGCAAGCACCTCAACACGAGGTTAAAGAAATAGATGGGCACTAATACAAATAGCATCCTACGCAGGAGTCTCATCCGACTCAGGATAAGAAGAATCGTTAGCTGCAGTAGTATTAGACAAGCGATAACTGCTCCAATCTCTATATCATTCTTCATTACCTAAATAAGGAAAACCTATTAACTGTCCCTACTCTATCACTAAGGTGGCATACCTACTTAATGAATATCCCCAGGCAAGAGTAAAAGAAAAGGTGTCAGCTGTGAAGACTTCCTAAGAAGTGCATTCACTTAGTACCTAAGCTCAGATTTTAGATGCTCCTTCACCAATTTCCTCTCTGTCCTCCTCTCCGGTCTCTTCTACCTCTTCTCCTGCCTCCCTCCCTCGGGGCACTATCCCTAATACAAAACCCAATAATTGAACACGCCTTTTGTCACGCCTCTTTGGCCAGGTCTTCTTTCTTGTACTTTTCCATCGGAACAGTGATTTCATCTTGGACGGTTGCGTTGACCTTGAGTCCCAGGCACCTTCTCAGCTGAAAGTATCATCCCTAAATTCCATTGCACTCCCATTTCCATGCCTCCCATCCCTCTAACTTTGTGAAACAAAGAGCCAGTCTTTAACTAACGAGGCATGTGTCCTTGCACCTGCAACAAAAGATACGTTCAACAGAAACCTTCTACTTGTGCTAATTAAATCTCATTTCGGTGCCCAGAGAGCCTTTCCAAGAGAACCTTCTCTGTCTGCAAAATAAGCTAACATAAGAACAAATAGGCCTTTCCCTGTCGTATATGCAGTCAGGCCTTTATACAATTTAAACACACAAATCTTAATCACGTCTATAAGCATTGGTTCATTACATTTCATATGCAAGAGTGATCTACATGTGCAACTAAATATGGTACACATTTAAACTACTGCGGCTCGATTACACATGGGCTGATTTATCTATGCATTATTTTTCACACGATCCAGTTAAGCATTACATTGCATGATTAAATGGCACAATTACATTTCTTAATCATTCGAATAACTTGCAGTTATACTATATTTGACTAATCACTCGTTGATATATAACTGGATATATGTGGGTGCGGGCTATCAGTGATTATGATGCACCCCTACAATTTCCCAAGAACATGGCGCTCTATCACTGGCATAGCCCAAAACTGTTTAAAAACATGGTGCACAGAAGACCTAAGAATGTGACCTGTAAAGGCTTGACTCTTCTCTTATCCCTCAGTTAGAAGACTGTACTAAACATATTAGAGTGTTAGGCTACTCTGTCACTAGCCTAGGTAAGGGCATAGATTATGTCCCTATCAATCACTGCATGAGTACAACAGAAACATCACAGACAGTATAAAGCTTTTCCCATCATGCTTTCTAGAAGATGGGACAAATATTTATTTTCGACATCATAGTTCCTTAGGCCATGCAGGGGCTTGAGATCGGGCTCTCTGTGCGGCTCAAAGTACCCTATTTTAAACAGACAAGTTGTGGTGGTCGAGCTTTCAGATTGTTGGGCCACTTGTTTTGGAATGCTCTACCCTTGGAATAGTGCCTATCACTAATTTAGCACTTTGACACAAACACCTCATGACTTATCTCCTCTGTTAAAATTTTCCTTGTTTTTACCTGACTATGCGTTTTAGTTCTTCTAGCGCCATGACACCTTCGCGTGAGCGTAGCCTTCACAAGTAAATAAAATGAATTAAAATTATGAAATACTTTAGTAACATCTGAGAAGAGGAGTGCCTCGTCGATGTAGGAATTTGAATTTACCAGGTCTTTAAAAGTTAATAAAATGGACTCAATTAAAGAAAAATGTTTCCATAGGAAAACATGCACATAATAACAAGTAATAACCAGTTATATATTACAATTAAAAATGTAACTTACCTTTGATCTTTCTCCCCATTTAAAATCTCATATCCAATACTAAATATTGTTTCCTAAATATCTCTTCACTGGGTGTAGATGTTGTAATATTATCTCAAATTGGGCAATATTTTATGACCTTTAGAACACAATAGTTATGTCAAACAATATTATGGCAATAATATTCCAATGGCAAACCATTTAGATATAGAAATCTAAGAATAACCATGGCATTCAGAAATATGTCCTTTGTGAGAGACAAAAACTAGTGATAGAAACGATAGTCAGTGTGTGCATTGCTCATCAGAAGCTCAACTCAGGTTTGTGCATTACATACACTGGGTGCGTTTTAGCTTAACAGGCAGGTAGTGATTATTTTTTGTGGAGCTTCTGATAAGTGCATGTGGAGCATCAAATGCTTAATTTGTGCTGGTGTTTGGCAGTGCTCAGCAACTGGGCGCATTTTAGAGCACCGGGTCTACTATTTATGGAAGTCATCAGTGAAAGCAACTGAACTTGCTGACTCACAAAAAGAATTTTTTCTTCTTTGTCATATAATTTGTATACTTGATTTACATGCTCAAACAGACTGAGCACATATTTGCTTTTTTATATGATAGCAAGAGGAGGCAAACTTTAAATATTCTTGGAGCCATAACAGCACTGGCAGTCCCACAGTACACATATGAACAGACACCCTGGCCCTTAAGCACAGACCATCAGGTAATACCCACAAGCTGGAGAGCTGCAGCACTGGCCCAACTCCCAGTGGTTTATGTCACGTTTGAGTGAAGGTGGCAAAGACAGTTAGGCATTGACTTCATCTCTGCTTCATGATAACAAGCTCTTGATGGGTGACGGATGGTCTTCCTGTCTGTGCACTGTCCTAGCTATATGTATCTGTAATGTTTGCTCTGCACTCCATTATTAAATATGGATGATCATCTGGTCTTAGAGGTTGCCATTATTGTTCTGTGGGTAATTTACAACATTTGAATTCTGAGAGGCTCTCCCAGTAAGCTTGCACAGATATAGTTATGTGAAACATTTTAGTTTATTAACATGATTTTAAATAGAGATTTTTAAATGTTCTTCTTTATATATGTGAAACTAAACAAATCTTTTTCAACCTAGTACTTTCTTTACATCGACGTATTTTAAGTCAAATCCTTCTTCAAGAGACTACCTTGTGTTGCATTTAAACACCAATAAGATAAAGAAATAAACTATTCTAAAACACTATTTCTGATAAGCTACGTTACTTGTTTCAACACTTCTTCCCAGGCTTTCATTCAAATTGCCTTTTATTTACCTTTCTATTTTTCTTTGCACGGGGTGGGGATGTTCACACTTCAATGTTCTGTAAAATCATTTTCTTGTGATTTTTAGTTGTTTTGGTTAGGTAGTTGGAAAAACATTTAGATTCTTTTCTTTAAATGTTAAATCCACATAGTATGTTATTTGTATGTTGCAGTTTTGCTCTCCAGAAATTGTTTAATTAAAAAGCATGAGCAGTCCAGTTCTTCATTTACACCATGCATGTTATAGGCAATCCAAAATAATTTCCATTGTCGTAACAGTTTGTTTATGTTAACTCCTTATGGTTGATGTTGTCCTTGCTGAAGAATTTTGTAACAAACTTGTGCAAATTCATGTCCTTGTTAGAGAAAACGTTTTGAAAATCTTGATTTAATACGTTGAGTATTTATTTCAAATTTGAGTTCATTAGATTGCAGGTTGAAATACTGGAATGTTTGGTCCACATAATTCATTCCACAGTGTCATTTAATTAAGTATGCCATGTTTTTTTATGTTGTATGCAGTCGCGGCTCCTGGAGGGAGTGCTGCGGTGGGGCGGGGCCGGGGAGGGGCAGGGTGGGGGCAGTAAACTCCGGCATACGGCCGACTTGAGTGAAGTACTTAAATAAATAAATAAAATGAATTATATTGCGCGCGCCGCCTCGCGTTGCACGTTGCAGCGCGCGCAATGTAATTCGTTTTATTTATTTGTCTATGTACTTAACTCCGTTCGGCAGTATGCCGGAGTTTACTACCCCCTACACTGCCCCTCCCCCGCCCTGCCCCACTGCCCCGCAGCACTCCCTCCAGGAGCCGCGACTGGTTGTATGTAGTATAGTATTGCAGCTATACCCTTTGTACTGTTACTCACTGTTTAACACTATGTCCTTTTATTGTTCCACTACAATTGGTACAGGTCAAACAAGGATAGGTGTCTTTACAAAATAACCAACAAGCGGTTCTATGTAAGTTTTATTACACTACAAAGAACCAAAATGATTTCAATTCATAAATTTCTTATGCAGTTTGTACTGCACATTAACATTTAGTAAAGCACACAACATTCTGCTTCATTGTGCCTCAGAGTAATACGTTTATAGCACCAACTCAGTAATTAAAGCCATCTGTAAAAAAAAAAAAGCATTGAGACATAACTGTTACACCCAATGTTCCAGTTCTGTGAGTAGCCCTTGGGGATATTTATATGAACATACAATTAAATCTAATGCAAAGAGGACTTCCTAATGTCCCTAAGGTTTTTCATGAACCAGAAACCCTTGTTATGTTTCATGCTTTAATACATTCCAAAAATAACCTTGTGCATCTGTTAAACCTCTAATAGTAAAGTCACCGAAATTACCCACATTCAAGTATAACCGTTTCCCATATGATAGAAATAGGGTAATCATGATCTAATCCAAACTGAATCAGCAAAATATTTTGAAAAACTTTGAACCATGTTAATGAAAAAGGAGATTTCCTAATATTGTAATGCTAAAGTATCTGAAATTCACATACACATGAAAATGTTATGTGTTATTTATACCTGTTTGTATTTGTGTCATATTTTTTCATTTCTCTATGATCAAGAGTAACTCTTCCTGTGGACAAGATAATAGTTATTGATAAAATGTAATCTTAGGGGAAACATGTTGAGTCCAAAATTCAGTATTAAAAGGAATGTTGTAAATGTAATATGAAAGGGCAAATTGGAGAGAAGAAACCTAAAACTTCAAAAATAGCAGCGGTCAGGAGAAGAAAATCCTACAAAAAAGCAGGTCCCTTTGATACGACATCAGGTTGGTTCTAGGCCAAATTAGTCTGCCTATAAAATAGATGTAAATAGTAGTACAAACATGAGGAAAGGCATTGCATAATAAAGACTATGTATGGTCTGTCATAACAGTTTCCATATGGAGGGGCACAAAAAAGCCATCAATGAAAGCACATCAAGAGTCCCGTGGCCGTGGCCCCAAATATAGATTTATTAGTAGGTATGTAGGACAAAGTGGTTAATGGGCAGAAGTATGATGGGTGGAACTATGATCAGCAAAAGACCAAATCTGAAACTTGCTGAAGCAGAGATGGAGCTAGCAAAGGCGCTTCACGCAAAAGATAGAAATCTACAGCAATGGGAATGGCATAACAGGTTTTAGGCTTTAGAATAAACCTACCAAAATTGCAACACACAATAACCCTACTCCACAAAGAATAACACAATTTATAAATCATATGCTTATGCCTATGAGTTTAGTAAAGTTATTATTATTTGAGGATTCATAAAAATCCCCTGGGTTATAGACATGAATCTATGAAAAACCTGCAGTGCAAACCTATTTCCCTGGTCGGTACCACTCACCTTGTCATCTCCATATCCCTGTTTAGGGCCAATTCACACCAAGGTCAACACAAAAGACAAGAACAAACCTTCAGATCCTTCAAAGTTTTCTCTAATGACTAGATAAAGCTAAAACTAGTCACAAGCACTTTCAACTGGTTATGTAAACAAATGCTTCATCCACAGACAGAAAATAAAATAAAAGAAAGACACAACCCGATGAACTTATACTACTAAAGTCACCCCAACAGCCCCAGTAAACTAATCACATCAGCCAAAGATAAATAACTCTAAATCACAATACAGTAATAGTCTACTTATACTCCCAGAATCCCGCTTCCTCTCCTTTCACTCATTGACTGTGTCTTTGACTCTCTATAGCGCTTTGCTTAATTTTGGCTAAGTTTGCACTATATAAATACTACTTACATATGTACATGCATGGGTACATTTCAGTGTTTAATCCCAGTCATCCATCAGAAGACAATCCACCAGTTAATGGTTAGGGTACAGATGCAATGCAAATGTTTGTTTAAATGTTTTGTTTTTGATCATGTGATTCTTTTATGTTTGCTTGCCCATTTCCCAATGGAAAACCGTTTTCATGCCCCTTGGAACATACTTTAACCTTAATGGTACAACTGCAGAAAGTTCACCTGCCTAGCCAACTTCCCTGGGCCATATGGTTGGCTTAAGGTCAGAAATGCATCAACTTCTTCTAATTCTGTAAATCCATATTTCCACTCTTTAGTCTACAGAATTGTTTGCAAAAGTACTGAACAATAGGTTTGTTCATCAGACATGAACAAAGTAATCCAGATCCTGTGTCAAGTTTGCTCTAACCTAGCAATCCCAATCAACTGAAGCAATGTTAATTTCCACACCTCCTTAAATTCACTGCCAATCATAAAATAAATATTTTCAGCAATACAGCCAGGAAAGGGGGAATAGGACAAAAAAAAGAAGAAGAAACTGGATATTGTCACTCAATGTACATAGCAGAAGTGCTGTTATCTAAAACAAGAAATAACTTTTTTAGTGTTTCAGCATTTGATCTCCAAACTACTATTCATAATTTGACACATGATATAATTATCGAAAATCTCTGTATTTCCAACTCTCTGTTGTTGGTTAAAACTCTATGACTTTGAATAGCTGAAATACAAATAAAACCCCTATGATAGAATCAAGAAATACCGTGAGATATAATACATATTTCTTTACAGATAACTACCTTCAGTGATTCGTAAATTAAGTCTGTGATCAGAATGACTCTCAATGTAAAGGTTTATCAGCAGTAACATAATGAATACACATTAGTATTTTACTTTGCGTCCTAAGAATCACCTTTGCAAGACTTCCAATACCTTAATACCCTACATGACTCAAAAGCAATAAAAACAAGGTCTGTACAATTTGAAAATTCTTCTCTGCCCTCTTGAGAAAAAATAAGTGCAGTGTTAGAGTACATAATCTGTAGAAAGATGGCTCTTCAATGATGTGCAAATATCAAAGTCTAAATCTTTGATCTCAGACATTATCTACAATACTTTCTGTAGCCATTAAGTCTTGATAAATTCAGGTGGCAATGGTTTGAGTTCCAATGTTTGACAATAAAGGTCTGGCTGCAGCTACTAACTGTCTTAATTGTCTAGCAAGGAAGGCTTGAAACAAAAGGAAATTATACTCTATGAAAACAAGAAGGCTGCCACCATTGAAAGTCTAGAACGAGTGCTGTGGTGTTCCATGACATGTGACCTATCTTGAATCCACTTGTACGGTTCTGGTAGTGCTATTGTTGCATATGAGGAGTCTCACACTAAGTGGTGCCCACACTCTGCATGCAGCACTGCCTTCCTCTGCTACAGATGTCTTGAGCACAATAGAAGATTGGAAGAGTGAATCTCTGTGCCTTCTCAGTATACACAGGTGAGCGCAGGTCATGGATCATGACAGTCTGATCTTTGAAAATGTTCTTGATAATCATTTTTGTTTATTATGTAGATTCCTCATCCAGGTCCATACTGCCCCATTGACAAAGATTTTGCTGTGATTTATTCTTATAGTACTCTTGAATTCCAAAGGTAATCCAGGAGTTCTCACAGCCCACTCCTGAAATTCATTCTAAAGCTTGGAAAATTGCAAGACTATATACCTACTCATAAGCAAATGTTCATGAATCATGTCCTAAATATATTTGTCCTATTTATTTTAACAGTGGGATATTTTTGATCAGCTTTCTAATTTCTGAAGGGCAACTGTTTTTGTCTCAGATCAGTTATTTGGTGAGTCTTTTGTGTATAAAGTTGTAATACCATACCTATTTGACCACGGTCTTTGACTCGTATTTGTTCCTGACATTATTTTGGCATATTTCTCAGTAATTTGTCTTAGAGTTATTGGCCAAATGTTTGTTATTGTATTTTATGGCTGTGAACTCACTGGGGCCAATTTAAAAAGGCATTTATGAGTATTATAACTGGTACTACAGGAATACTCTTTCACATAATTTTAATGCCTTTGTGAACTGGCCAGTAAATATTCAACTCACTATTACCAAAAGTGCACAAAGGTTACAGCCCTTTCTATTTGCAGACATCGTATATGGATATTCTCAGAATATTCCCATGTTATTCCCATTTAAGATGTTTGGGTCCAATTCCCAAAGGCATTTAAGAATATGTGAAGTAGTAATACAGGAGTACCACTTTGTGGTGCCTTTGTGAATAACCCCTTATCTTTTATTGCCTCTATCATGCATGTCTCCTTTCTCACTCATCTGTTACACCTAATCCTGGTTTTACTACATTTCTACTACTTCTCCCCTCACCTTTGTTGTTTAATTTGTCTTGTTAAATTGTGTTTGTTTCTGGTAACAATATCTGTTGCCTCTTTTTTTAAGAAAGTTATACACGTTTACCTCTTTTCAAAGTAAATTAATGCTGTCAAAATACCCCTGCAAAAGTAATGTTCCCTTTATTCTTAAGACTGCTAGTAATAGCTGTAGGTGTGCAAAATTATAACTTTAAATGTGAAGTTGTATAACATACACAACATTTACCCTTTCACAAATTTGGGGAGTTGCGTACGTTTTCTCCAGGAGTAGGAACGTACATTTGGTAAAGTTTAGTAAGATTGATTTCGATTTTTTTACAATAAATATTGCACTCAGCCACATGTATAATAAAGTGATATTTTGATAAGATAATTGTACTATATAACCAGCCCCTTCATATGAGGAAAGGACGGATGAATGAAGTTATCTGCGTGTTGTGCATCAAAGTGAAGCTCTTCTTGCTATATGAAAAACTTTAAGTTGTTGGAGGGGCATTGGTTCTGGCCTCTGTCCCGAGTAGGAAAATTATATTTCCCCTGAAAATCTGGTGTTCTCCCTACCAGTATTTAAAAGTAAATCTTTCTCCTCCATAGGTTACCACCAAACCACTCCTTAATATGAGCAGACCAGTAGATGTGCAGATAGATACTGACAGTATTGCCGCCTCTTACATCAGACTGGAGCCACAGGCTCAGATTGCCATGATATATTTGTATATAGTTGGCTTAATAACATCAATCAATCAATCAATCAATCAGGGTATTGTAAGCGCGCTACTCACCCGTGAGGGTCTCAAGGCGCTGAGGGGGGGGTCCGCAGATCTGTTTAGCCGAAGAGCCAGGTCTTAAGGGTCTTCCTGAAGGTGTTCAGGGAGGGGGCGCGTCTGATGTCTGCCGGTAGCTCGTTCCAGGTCTTGGCTGCAATGTGAGAGAAGGATCTTCCGCCTGCTCTGGCTCTGTGGATGCGCGGGGTTTCGGCCAGTGCGAGGTTGGAAGATCGGAGGTTTCTTTTGGGTACGTGGAAGTTGATTCTGTCGTTGAGGTATTTGGGTCCGTTGTTGTGTAGGCATTTGTAGGCGTGAGTGAGGATTTTGAAAGTGACTCTTTTCTCCACGGGGAGCCAGTGGAGTCTTCGTAGGTGTTGGCTGCTGTGTTCGTGTCGGGGGATGCCGAGGACGAGTCTGGCGGCGGTGTTCTGTATTGTTTGGAGTTTGCGGAGTAGGGACTTGTTGATGCCGGCGTAGAGTGCGTTTCTATAGTCCAGTCTGCTGGTGATGAGTGCGTGGGTACTGTCTTCCTTGACTCAGGGGGGATCCACTTGAAGGTCTTGCGGAGGATGCAGAGGGTGTTGAAGCAGCTGGAGGTGACGGGGTTGACCTGTCGGTTCATGGTGAGTGATGAGTCGAGTACGATGCTGAGGTTCTTGGCGTGGTCTGAGGGGGTAGGTGGGCTTCCAAGGGCGGTCGGCCACCAGGTGCTGTCCCATGCAGAAGGGGTGGTACCGAGGACGAGGACTTCTGTCTTCTCGGCATTGAGCTTCAGGCCGCTGTTGGTCATCCAGACTGCGACGTCTTGCATTCCTTTCTGGAAGTAGAGTTTGGCAGTGGTGGGGTCTTTGGTGAGGGAGAGGATGAGCTGGGTGTCGTCGGCGTAGGATACGATGCTGAGGCTGTGTTGTCGGACGATGGCTACGAGGGGGCCATATAGATGTTGAAGAGGGTGGGGCTCAGTGATGAACCCTGTGGGACTCCGCAGGTGATTTTCGTGGGGTCAGAGAGGATGGGTGGGAGTCTGATCCTTTGGCTTCTTCCGGTGAGGAATGATCGGATCCAGTCCAGGGCTGTTCCTTGTAAGCCTGCGTCGTGTAGTCTGGCGACTAGTGTGCGGTGGGAGACGGTGTCGAAGGCCGCTGATAGGTCGAGTAGGATGAGGGCTGCAGAGTGGCCTTGGTCCAGGAGGGTGCGGATGTCATCTGTGGCGGCGAGTAGGGCGGTCTCTGTGCTGTGGTTGCTTCGGAATCCGGATTGGGATGGGTCGAGGACAGCGTTCTCTTCAATGAATCGTGTCAGTTTCCTGTTGACTGTTTTCTCTGCATCTTTGCCTGCGAAGGGGAGGAGCAAGATGGGCCGATAGTTCTTGAGGTCGGTGGGGTCAGCTGTGGGTTTCTTGAGCAGGGGTCTGACTTCTGCGCGCTTCCAGTCATCTGGGAAGGTGCCTGTTTTGAAGGTGGTGTTGATGGTGCGTTGTAGTTCGGGTGCGATGGCGGCCGCAGCTCTGTGGTAGAAGTGAGGGGGGCAGGGGTCGGTGGGGGCCCCCGAGTGGATGCTTTTCATGGTCGAGGCGGTGTCTTCGGCCGTGATCGGTGTCCATTTGGAGATGGTGGGCTGGCTGGTGTTTCTGGGGGGCGGGGGGCCGTCTGTGGCACCTGGTGGATGGTCGATGAAGTTGTCATAGAGGTTTTTGATCTTGAGGTGGAAATAGGTTCCAAGCTTGTCGCAGAGGTCTTGGGATGGTGTGATGTCTGTGGCTTCGCTGCGTGGGTTGGTGAATTCCTGAATGACACTGAAATGTTCCTTGGAGTTGGTGGATTTGGCCAGGATTTTGTTGTGGATGAAGTTCCTCTTGGTGGCTCTGATCTGGTTATGGTAGTCCGTCAATGCTTCTCAATACATGTGATATTGAGTTTTGCACACAGTTCTCGGGACTCCGTATGCTAGAGACTATGTGCTTTTTTACTGTATTATCTTGCCCTCTCTCTGTACCTAACCTTCGACTGTCCTATGTATACATGCCATTATGTTGCTATGTTATATAAAGTTCTCTTATACTCCAATAAATAGGGGAGTCCAATCAAATATGAGGTAGGTAATACATTGTTCCTTACTTGATAACCAATATGTTTAGTGCAAACCATGGTCACTCACAAGTATTGCTCTGCTTAAAGTGGGATATGGAGTTAGACTGATTGAAGGACTGATATAAGCAGTTTTTGGCCTGGTTCTGTGAATAAAGAGAATAAATTAAAAGAATTGTTGATTCTTTTTTAACAAGCGTTTCCAAAGACTAGATGTCTAGCACTGGCAACCATTTGGCTTTGCTATTGCTTGTTTTGTCACAGTTTTTCTAAAACTTTATTGCTCGGGAAGCTGCCAGGTCCTCACCAATACATTAAAAACAATGGCTAAAAGCACTAACAGGGAACATAGCTGTAGTGTCTTGGTTCTGCTCTAGAACACAGCTCCCTGTTTCTAGGTTACAGTATCTAGAATGTAGAACATGGGGTTGCCTAGGATTGTGAGCAACTAGTCAGTTGTCAGTTGCAAGGCTTGGATGCTGGATGGGGTCTCTACTGCGGTAACCTAATAAACCCTACTTCGAGCCAACACTGGACTGCTGTTCTCTTCTTGAAACCATTACCCTGATGTTACATTTGGCGATGACTGGAAGAACTCACGCGTCCAATGGAGACCTCAACGCATCGAGTTTACCTGATTCATGAATCTACCTCCTCAAAAAGACGACGCTGTGGTGATCACTGACGCACCTTCTGGGGACCTCTTGGAGCCTGCTTCTTCCGATTTAAATCCTTGGGGGCAAATCGCTATTTTTTTCGTCTTCGTTCGCGCGCAGGCTTGCGCGTGAAAGCGGCAGTCACGAGGAGCTTCAGGCAAGCTGGCAAGCGTGTGCTGGCATTGTTCGTATGCCGGCATTGTCCGTTGCCTGGACACTGACGTAAGTACTCTTGTCCATACCCAACTCCACGGTGTAGTGCGGCATACACGTCAGACGCACGTAAGCGCCTACATAAGCGCCCACGTCAGACGTGCCGGGGGGGGCCATTTTGGATCCGATCCCCAGTGGAGTGAAATACTGGAACCACATTAGACGCACTAACGCGTCTAAGTCAGAAGCTCTGGAGGCCATATTGAATTGGGCTTTTGTCATTGGTTTTGGATACTCGGTTGCGCACAGCCTCCTTCTGGTGATACGCTTATGAGTGCAGCTTTTGCAACTGAAGTGGGCAGTCCAATTCTGCAGCACCTGCAGGCCTTATCCTGTGTAATAGTACTACGTGAGCTGGTTAGTGTCTCGCTGATGCACACAGCATTTGTTGTGTTCATTATATACACTTAGCTTCTTTATGATCACGCTTATGTGCACGGCTTCAACATTTTAAGTGCATTTATTCTATGAAGCGTATTCAGTTCTATGCTGATGTGCACAGATTTGACATCTTTTTTTTCTGTTTGCTTGTCATCTACTAAGCTGTTCATTATCTGTGTGAGAAGCGCAAAAGCTTTATTTTAATACTGTTTTTTCTGTTTACATTTACATTTAGTAGAGTGTGTTGCTGAACTGCCAACTGCATATCTTATATAGAGTGTTTCTTTTACAGCTTATGAGCATTTGATGGTCATTTATTGTGTATTAACTGTGAGTGCTGTGTGGTAACTACTTGTTTCACACAGAGGTCCAAGTTGTCTAAACAGGAGTTGGAAACAGTAATTTAGCAAGTACAATATTTATTTTCCTACAAGATTTAATTGGGTAACTTAATTTTGTAACCATGCAGAATGTTCCAGCTCCAACCTTCTTTTTGTCCTCCCCTGGTTGAAATGAAAAAAAGTGTTCACCCATTATGCTCGGGTATGCGGGACATTTCTTAGTGCTGAAAGGAAAACATCGTTATTAATGCACTGCTTAGGTGCGGAGGGTCAAGAAGTTTTTGAGTACCTTCCTGAGCTTTCGGATAGTGATTCGTCAGGTCTAAATGAGTTTGAGATCTGCATGAAAAAATTGGACTTAAACTATTTACCGAAGGTGAGCACGGTTCTAGAAAGGTATCATTTTTGTAGAAGAATGCAAAAACAAGAAGATTCGGTGGAACAGTATATCACTGAGTTGCGTAAGTTGGCCTCGACGTGCAATTTTGGGGCGTCATTAGAGGAGCGTCTCAGAGACCAGCTGATGTTGGGTTGTAGTATTGATAAAGCCAGAGACAGTTTGTGGCAGAAGGACAATCCCTCTTTGCATGAGGTAGTCACGATTGCAAAGACTCATGAACATTCCAAAGTCTGTTTAGAAGCAATTCGGAAAAGTGCTCCTCTTGATAAAGGGGAGACTGCTGTCATGAAGGTGGATGAAGGTAAATATAAGGATAAAAATAAAAGTTTCAGGAACAAGACCTTCAATAAGGCAGAAATCAAACCTGGCAGTTCAAAGAATTTCCAGGGTAATTGTTTCAGATGTGGGAATGCTGGCCACATGGCGAACTTTAAGGACTGTCCGGGGTGGAAAGTTTCTTGCAGCACATGTGGTCGCAAAGGTCATTTTGCAAGATGTTGTAATTCTGGAAAAGATCAGAAGAAAGTCAGAGAAGTGAATCTATATGAGGAAGAGGTGGAAGAAGTCAACATTTGTCAGGTCAAAGGGTCTGGTGGCGAGGGTCCCATAGAAGTGGTTCTTGTTAATGATGCACCAGTACAAATGTTGTTTGACTCTGGTGCCAAGGTGACATTAATTCCCAAGTTTTTCTTTGACCAGTATCTAGTAAAGAAAGTCACCTTATTGAAGCCTGACATAAAGCCAAGGGGGTATGGGGGTGAAATTATTGACCTCCTAGGTTACTTTTGGGGCACCATTGATTATAAAGGTAGAATCATCCCGGGAAAGGTGTATGTTTCCATGAAGGGTGACTCTTTGATAAGCTGGTTCCACCAACGTGACTTGCATGTCTTTTTAGATCCTAATGAGAGCCCCCCCTGTGTGTTTAAAAGAGATTCCATCTGTCAGCCAAGTGGGTAAAGAGTGCAAAGCCTGGATCAAAGAATTTCCTGAGGTGTTTGATAGCAAGCTGGGGTGTCTTAGGAACTACGTGCATCACATCAAGATCAAACCTGGTTCACTTCCTAAGGTAGCAAAAGTTCGGAGTGTCCCGCTTATGGTGAAAGAAAGTATGAGAGTTGAGCTGGACAAATTGATAGCCAATGGGATTATACAGGAAGTTGAAGCCACCGAATGGCTTTCTCCAATTGTTATGGCCCGTAAGGCCAATGGGGAGGCCAGGCTTTGTGTGGACTTGAGAGAACTCAACAAGGCTGTGGCAGTGGATCACTACCCATTGCCCAATATCAGTGAAATGATGTGTTCTCTTAGAGGGGCGAAGCATTTTTCATCCCTGGATCTGACTTCAGCCTATCATCAGGTCAAATTACATTTCGCTTCTCAGGATCTTACTGAGGTAAAGCAGTTACAACACTCAGACCAAATAAAAGCACCCTGTGGCCTCATTAATATCAGATCCATTGCCAAACATAAGTACGAGGTAGCAGACATCATATCATCTTATGAGTTAGATGTCTTGTTCCTCACGGAAACCTGGGCTGATGCTGCCTCAGACCCGGATTTTGTAGTAGCAGCTCCGCAGGGTTTTCTATCATTTAGGGTAGACAGGCCAATAAAGAGGGGAGTGGCAGTAATTTATAGGGAAAAGTTTGAAGCCACCTTCTCACCAGCTCCCACTCCTTACTATGAAGCACTGCATTTCTCCTTATCAGCAGATGCTAATAAAACCTTTAAGGGCATACTTCTCTACCGACCCTCAGGTACCAGAAGTACGTTTACTAACCACTTAGACGTTCTCATGGAACCCATCCTTTCCGCCGATGAGTTCACCATTCTGGGCGATTTTAATATCTACCTGGAAGATAGTGGGGATAAAGACACCAATTTACTACTAGAGACCCTGGGGACTCTAGGCCTAACTCAGTTGGTGCACAAGCCCACCCATGAGGCAGGACATACACTCGATGGCATTTTTACGTCCGTACCAGGCCTAAAAATAAATGACGTTTACCCTCTCACATGGACAGACCACTCTTTAGTCACATTTGATTACATTATCTCAAAAGTCCAGAAAGGAGGAGTAGTTGAATCACACGCATTAACATATAAGGCCTGGAACAAGGCTGATAAAGCCACGCTTCGCATCCAACTGGACAGGTCACGACCTCTGCTAAATGTGTCCCCAGACTTAGCAGTTAGCGAATATACGGATTGGCTTAATGAAGCAATTGAGGCCACGGTACCCATCGGTAAAATCTCAGGGAACCGCAACCCGCCTTCAGCCCCTTGGTTTACAGAGGTCTTACGCCAGGAAAAACTAAAATGTCGCAGACTGGAAAGGCGCTGGAGAACAAGATATGATATAATTGACAAAGGCATTTATAAAGCGGCTTTAATTCATTATAAAATGCTACTGATTGCAGAAAAAAAGGCATGTTTTACGAGGCAGATTGAAAAAGCTAAGAGCTCCGCTAAAGAACTGTTCGGGGTAGTAGATAAACTTTCCTCTCTGCCAAAGAAAAAATGCATTAAGAACAACTACAGCTTCTATGAGGTAATTGCTGACGCTTTCAGAAATAAAGTTAAAAATATCTACGATTCTTTTGAAACTGTCTCCACCCCAGTCCCTATTGACACACATCCATGCTCAGATACCTGTGATAAAACTTTTCACAGCTTCACGCGGGTTAACGCAGAACTAGTGGAAAAACACTTTAGGGAAACCAAATCTGGATCCCCTCTAGATCCTTGTCCCCCCCGCTTTTTTTAAAGAGATAGCGAAGGAGGTCAGCCCCTTACTCAAAGAAATGTTTAACAACATGTTCTCTTCCGGTACCTTTCTGTCCATGTGGAAGGATGCATCAATACTGCCTTTGATTAAAAAAAAACAATTTAGAGGACTCTGACCCCAATAACTATCGCCCGATATCCAGACTGCCACTCCCGGCAAAAATAGTGGAGACAATTATGAACAGGCAGCTATCACAGTTCATACAAGATAATGACTTGCTCGATCCCTCCCAGTTTGGTTTTCACCCACAACACAGTACTGAAACAGCATTAATTAAGTCCACCGAAGAGATCAGGTGGGTGATATATAAGGGGGGCGCTGCCGCCCTCATCCTCCTTGATCTTTCGACGGCCTTCGATACTGTGGATCACAACCTACTGCTAGCGCGGCTGGAAACGATAGGGGTCAAGGGACTGGCACTAGCCCTTCTGTCCTCCTTTCTAAAGGATAGGAGACAAACAGTGACACTAGGCCAGTTCAAATCAACACCTTATGTCCTTCCTTGCGGGGTCCCACAGGGCTCGTCACTTAGTCCGGCACTTTTTAACATTTATGTTTCAGAACTTGCCCCATTGGTCCAAGTCTTCGGTTTTAGTCTCACCTCTTACGCTGACGACACCCAGTTGGTGGTGGCAGCATACAAAGATCAAGCCTCCCCATCAATGCAGTTTGAAAGCTGTATGGTGGAAATAAATAGATGGATGGGAAACCACTGTCTCAGGCTCAATTCCGGGAAAACCGAAGTGGTAATCTTTGGGAATCTGCAACCCAGATGGGATGACTGTTGGTGACCGGCGGAGATGGGGGAACTGCCAAAACCAGTCCAGAAGGCAAAAAACCTGGGGGGTGCTGATCGATAATAAACTCACCTTATCTCAGCAGACCAATGCCATCGTGTGTACTTCCCATTTTCTGATCAAGAAATTAAAGAAGATATTACCATATATTCCTGACGATTCCAAGTGGGCGGTAGTGACTACACTTGTGCAGTCAAAACTAGACTACTGCAATGGACTTTACCTAAATATGCAGAAGCAATATCTAAAAAACTCCAGATGATTCAAAATTCATCTGTAAGACTGCTACTAAATGTCCCTAAATATGAGTCTGTTACCAAGGAAATCCGAAGACTTCACTGGCTTCCGGTGGCGCAGCACACTATGCCTAGCTTATAAGGCATTGAACAATACCGGACCAAAGTTTCTTAAGAAGCTCTTCTCCTGGTATCACCCAGCCAGACGCCAGACTCATGATGGTTCCAAGGATCCGAACCTTATGCTGGGGAGGCCATAGTATCTCGTACAAAGCGATACCAAAGGGGATGATGGACGGAGCGTTAGAGCAAATCAAACACTCACCCCCAGTCAACTGATCTGGGTTTAATCCGTCATCATTCTTTAGCTCACTCCACCACCCCAGTTCAGACATGGCCATATGCAAATCAGTCTGACCCTGTGCCTCATGGGAACAGTCCAGCCCGAACTGCCAAGCCATGTCTTCCCTGGACCGGAAACAAGCATCACTGGATTCAAGCTAGCCTGGCTGAAGAAGGGTGATGCCCTGAAACCGGTCCTAGGATGCTTGTTTCCGGTCCAGGGAGGACCTGGCTTGGCAGTTCGGGCTGGACTGTTCCCACAAGGAACAGGGTCAAGACTGATTTGCATATGGCTGGGTCCAAACTGGGGTGGTGTGGTGAGCAAAAGAATGATGGATTTAACCCAGATCCTTGTGACTGGGGGTGAATGTTTGCATTGTCCAGCATTCCGTCCATCAATTGTTTCTTTTGCAATAGTATCTCGTACGGCACAGCAAAATTATAGAATAAGTTACCATTTGCTATTAGAAATGCCGGCTCACTTACCACCTTCAGAAAGGACTTAAAAACATGGCTTTTTCAGAACTAGCAGCTTCATTTAGGGCTCTCCATTGTTTTAGCGCCAAGACACCTCCGGGTATTCGTGCGCTCAATAAGTGTTATTAACATAACATAACATAACTGCCTTTATTACACCCTTTGGCACCTTCAAATTCTTGAGGATGCCTTTTGGCTTGATCTCTGCAGCCTCAGTGTTTCAGAGGGTCATGGAACGCATATTGAAGGGGGTTGATGGTGTTAAAGTATACCAGGATGATGTTCTGGTGTTTGGTGTGGATTCTGAAGAACATGATGGAAGATTGAGAATGGTCTTGAGAAGACTGTGTGATGCTGGCTTGACGTTGCGGGCAGACAAGTGCAAGTTTGATGTGGCAGAAATTGAGTACATGGGACACTTGGTGTCAGCGAATGGTATTAGACCTAAGGCTGCTTTGATTGACACCATTTGCAAACTCAGGATTCCGCTGAACAAAGATGAAGTTGTAAAGTTCTTGGGAATGACGGAATTTTATCACAAGTTTGTACCCAATTTCGCTGGTGTGACTGGTCATTTAAGAGATCTTTTGAAGAAGGGCTGTGAGTTTGTATGGTCAAAAGCTTGTGATGAAGAGTTTCAGCATCTTAAGAGGTGTCTGAGCAAGACTCAGGATCTGCGCAGTTTTGATCTAAACAAAGACTCTTATTTGATGACAGACGCCAGCTCTAAAGGTTTAGGTGTAGTGTTGTTTCAGAGATCTGAAGGTGTGCAGAAAGTTATTTTGTTTATGTCCAGACCCTTGAGAGGTGCAGAGTGCAATTATTCTGTTGTGGAAAGAGAGGCTCTGGCTATTTATTGGGCTATGCGTAAGTTGCGAAAATTTCTTTGGGGTAGCAAGTTTGAAGTGTTGATGGATCACAAACCTTTAAAAGAAGTTTTCACTAAAAAGGGAATTGATTTTGTTTCTCATCGCATAAGAAAGTGGGTTGTTGCCTTACAGGAGTTTGATTTTATAGTCTCTTATTTGCCAGGTGCCAGTAACATTCTTGCTGATTGTTTATCGAGATTGGGTGATGGGTATGATGAGGGGTCTGAAGAGTGTGATTATTTTGATGGAGAAGAATTTGAGGAGGATGTTGATGTTTGTCTGATTAGTGATGGTATTGTCTCTGAAGGTGATTGGAGAGAGACATTAGCCAAGGATGAAGTTTTACAAAAGGTGAGGACAATGATCTTGGAGGGGTGGTGTGAGAAGAAGGATTGTAGTCAGGACTTGAAGGGTTTTTGGCAAGTCAAAGATGAATTAACGGTGGTTGATGGTCTCCTTTTGAGGGGCAGCAGATTGATTCCCCCTCATGCTTTATGGGAAAGGTTATTGAATAGTGCTCATGATAGTCATATGGGGATTGTTAAAACTAAAGAGAGATTAAGAGAAGCATATTGGTGGCCGGCCATGGATGTCTGGATTGAGAGGGAAGTTAGGAATTGTGCTGAGTGTGCATGCAGTGACAAAGTTTTGAAATGTAGAACGCAATCCATGGTGTTAAGAGAGCAGTCTAATGAGTCTTCGTCGGACATTGCCATCGATATTTTGGGGCCTGTGAAACTAAGATCTCGTGATCAGTATGTCCTAGTTTGTATGGATATGTACTCGCGGTGGCCAGAAGTCAAGGTGGTGAGCTCTGTTGAGTCTTCTGTGGTCATTGAGTTTTTGGATAGTCTTTTTGAGAGGGAGGGTTTTCCTCTATCCTTTCTTTCGGACAATGGAGTGCAATTTACCTCAGGTGTCGTGAAAGAGTTCCTGTCCACTAGGGGAATCAAACACAAGAAAGCAGCTCTCTATCATCCAGAAAGCAACGGTGTGGTTGAGAGGTTTGTGAAAGTGTTAAACTCGACCTTGCAACAGGCTGTAGCAACAGGAGCTGACTGGGAGGTGGCCATGAGAAAGAAAGTGAGGGAATACAGGTTTACCCCACATTCGTCTACAGGGTTATCTCCTTTCCGACTATTCAAGAAAAGGGTGGGGAACACGGAAGTCTGTCCTTCGTGGGTCTCCACTAAAAGGTTATTAGTCGATGAAGACTGTGGTTGTGTGGAAGGTTGGAGAGAGAGGGGGAGAGTGGTTATGGAGAAGAGGAAGACATGGTTTGATGGGAGAAGAGCTGTCAAGGACACGGTTGTGTCTGTAGGTTATTGGGTGAAGATCAGATCTCCTCGCTTAAGTAAAGGGAGTTCAAAATTCAGTGTACCTTTTAAGGTAATAAAGGTCTTCAAGAATGCTATTAAAACTAGTGACCACAGGGTGTGGAACTTACACAGAGTGGCCAAATGTCAACCAACTGATGTGACTGTACGTTCAGATGCTGCTCCACAAGAGAAAGTTGTCAGACCTCGCAGGGTGGTTGGGCGTTCTGTTAGATTGCAAGATTATATTTAATAAGCAATGTTTTTTCTGTTCTTCGTTTTTCATTTTTTTATTTTCTCAATGTTCCCGTTGATTTGTTGATTATTATTGAGGGGGAGGTGATGTAGTGTCTTGGTTCTGCTCTAGGACACAGCTCCCTGTTTCTAGGTTACAGGATCTAGAATGTAGGACATGGGGTTGCCTAGGAATGTGAGCAACTAGTCAGTTGGCAGTTGCAAGGCTTGGATGCTGGATGGGGTCTCTACTGGGGTAACCTAATAAACCCTACTTCGAGCCAACACTGGACTTCTGTTCTCTTCTTGAAACCATTACCCTGATGTTACAATAGCCAATGGCAAAAGTGAGCCAACCCATTGTCTCATGCTGTAAATTGTAGTGGGCAGAAGAAAAATGTGAAAGACACAACAATGGACCAATGGCTGAAGTGGGTTGGCTGAAATCCTTTATAAGTACATTATACACATAGACTTAAAAATGAACAGCACATGCTTCATTACATGGACAATATATTTAAAACATACAGAAGTAAAACTTCCAATACAATATTAAACATCCTATTATAAGTTAGTGTCAGAATATTCCTCAAAGGAGTGATATTTTAGTTCAATATTGTGTGGTTTACCCCACATTTTTCACACCTATTAAGGGTATGGTGAGGTGCTTAAGTTTGAACTAATTAAAGGTATAAACAGACTCTCATGGCGTAGTGTGGAGCATGAAAGCGATTGGTGACACATTTGACACAGTAGTAGAGGAACAGAGGAGAATGCCTAGAGGGTTTCTAATTGATATTGATCTAAACCTTCCAGTCTGCATGTGATACATTGCTTTGCTCTGGCAACCAAATCACTGCAGCAGCTAATTTACTGCCATAAAAGTATGTTCTAGACAAAGAGAAGGAGCACTCATTGTTCTCATGAGTCATCAAAGAGGTGGTTATATACACGGGAAAACAGCTTACTGTTAAGTCTGGGCTTCTGCCATAATAAAGCTATCAGCCTAAGCCTTTAATGTATTTTGTATATTTCAGTGGTGGTGTAGCTACTGTATATTAATCGTTTCACTTAAAGTGATGCTACATTTACTACTCAGCTCAGACCATCATTTTGGAGACCCTCGAGCAGGCACTTGCAAAGGCACTGTATTTTCTTGCAAACACTGTGAACGGTTTTGTAAAACTGTGATTTAAGAAATGTAGCCACTGATCTTTTCGCCATAAATTTACCTTCCGATTTTTGTGGACACTGTGTTTTTTTCCTGTTTGCTGTCACTTGCTGTTTATTAACAGTCGCTTCCTTTCTTAATGTTTGATTTCAATGAGAACACTGATACATTCATCGGTTAAACGTCAATAAATGTAACATTATGTGACGTCATCAAAGTTATAAAACTATGTGATATTCCGTGTAGTGACTATATGTTTTAGCCAAAATCCCTCACTGTATACGACGTAAGTAACACAGTATATTTTGACATGCTTATGCCTAAATCGAGACTGAACACGTGGAATTTTGAGCGAAAAGAACAAGATAAACAATGCAGTTTTGATAAAGAAAGAAGACTGGAATATAGGCAAGAAACTATTTAGCAAAACGTGTTACATTTTTAAAAAAGGTAAAAGTTTCCTCAGAATCGTCAGAAACAGTGAAGCATGTACATTCCATAAAATAAAAATGTGTTCCTCAAAACAGTTTGTTAACAGAGCCTGAGAGTCCATCATATCTGGCGGTCACGCTCCTTTGTTATCAGCTGTCTGATACATTGAGGTAGGAGGAGCAAAGTCTCTTGAAAGTTTAGTGGTGCAGCAAACAACGTTAAGGGGGCACCTAATTTTCCTACCTTACACCATCAACTTGGAATAGCTTTCCAATGAACATTCAATCTACTATGGATCAACCCCACAAGTTCCACAGGGCAAATCTCTCTGTTCCTCTATATTATGTGCAGTTTAGCTCCAAGAAACATGTACAGGTATATAAGCACTATACAAACGACAAATAATATAGCATAATGAATGTCATTCCAGGTTAATAAACGTGCTCTGATACCAAAACAAATGCATATTGTGCACTCTATAAATGAGAACTTATAACTATGTCAAATATATTTTTGAAACATAAAGATAAATTAAATAATTGAATACATTATAAATACATTGAAAAGTAGAGAAGTGGGCAAACAGCTACAACATCAGATATACTAGCAATGTACATTTATATACAAAGTACAATATAGACAGGCAAATTCTGTGCCAAAGGACCCTCACCGGAGTAAGGAACAGAAAACTGACTGATAACTTGTTGAAAATCAGTGACAATTTTTCTCACCAATGGAGACACATTACAACTTACCAGTGGTTAAAATAGTTCACTGATCCACCTGAGCTTGTGGTAATAATGTCTTTATTGTACAAAATAAAATAAACGACAAAAAAAAGTGGTAAATGATTTTGAGGAATGTCAGGTTTCATTCTCCCCTGCTCCCCTTTAGTTCCTCAAGAGCCTCCCATTGGCTGTTGAGGGTTATGAGAGGGGTAAGAGAAATGGAAACTAAAGAAAGTAATCAATTCCATAGCCTTGTTAATTGTCTACTCCTGCTAGCTCCTTCTTTACCCCGGAGACCAAGAGTGTCAAGGTCAGAGCTGCGGAGTACTGAAGGCCAAGCCAAAGTATCAGCTGCTTACCCTAATTGCCATCAAGGCTACAGAGCAGCATTGCCGTTGCCTGTTCTGCCTGTAGCACGAGAACATCCATGTCTGCCTTTGTAGGAGATAAATTGATGAAGGCTAAATTGTTTTATCAATTCCAACTCTGTGACAGGGGCCAAGCAAACCAACAGTGCGCATGCGAACAGCTCAGCAGTGCTTTGTTTATGGCATTCAATGCAGCGCGCGCCAAGCGAATGGAGTCCCTAAGATGAACAGGATGGCATGTTTACAGAGAGGCATTTCGGGAAGCGTTAATTTAACATGCTAAACTGTTCCCTTTAGCTTTTTACCTTTCTTGTTGTTTTCACAAAACAGCAAAGACGAAATAATGAACCCAAAGCTGTGCCCTTTGGTAGCGCGATACCTCATTACCCACGAGCGGCCTCCATCTGCCCTCATGGCTGCATAGGGAGCCATTATGATTATGATGGAAATCTCAGAAGCCATTACGGAGAGGCAACAGAGGGCCTACTGCAGACAGCCTAATGGACTCATTTGTAATTGGGAGAGGGAAATGAGTTAGCGAGCTCGGGCCCGGTTTTGATGAGTGTGGAAATGCGCATGCTAAATGTGATAAATTAACAGGAAGGCTTGTTTACGCAGTGGGTTTTACAAGGCCTTCCATCTCTCCCAGGGATTGGAGGCAGTGCCGACAAGCGTTGAGAAGCGAGGAGGATAGGGCTCAAGGGAGCCATGGGGGATGCATAGAGAGTAGCTAAGGATAAATCGGTGAGGAAACTAATAGCAAGTAGAAGAAAAAAGCACACCAAGGATATGGCTGCGTCTGTCAGGGAAGCAGTAATTAGGGAGCTTTCGGCTCTCGTACCTCTACCCACTAAAAATGAAAATAAATGTGTGCCTCTTTGTCTGCAATGTTTGTATGTATAAACGAGTCCCAATTTATCTGAGAAGGAGCGCCAACTCCGACGGTCACACTTTGTCATGAGTTCATTTGTACGTCGCAGAAAACATGGCTTTTGCCCACATGAAATGTTAGAATCACTATGATAACTCCCTCTTGGGAATAGTGTTCCTTGGGGGCGGCACTAATTAGTGGCGGCATTTAGAATGTTAAAATCAGGCATCTCAATTTATGGCAATAAACAGTGGAAAGGTCAGATGGATGTTCCACCTAATTTTAGCAAATGGATCACAGGAGGATGTTTTCGAGAAATATTTAATTTACCTGCCTGCTGTGCAGGATCTAGAGAATGTCTTGGGAAATGTAGATGTCTGACGTGTCCTTGACTAGTCAAGCAACATAGAAGGCAAACAGTGTATTAGTTTTGTGGGCTCATCATTAAAACCCCATGTAGTCGCTTCCTGTTTGTAGCACTGGTTCAGTCAAAGCAACATTTACTTTAATAGAATAAATTAGGGCCTGATTACGAGTTTGGCATTAAGAGAACCGTTGTCACTTTTCAGCAGTCTGACCGCCTGCTTGCCTGGCAGTCCGACCGCTGACTTACGATGTGAGCGGGAAGACTGCCGCAAGGCCACCGCCAACGTTTGCTGCCTCCGCTGCTGCGGCGGGACAGAGAGGCAGTGTATGGACGTGGTCCAGGCATGTTGACCGCTGTCCAGATTATGATGGGCATTACCACCAGGCCGACTGTGACGGGAAGACCTCCACACTCAACCTGGCAGAAATGCAAAATATAAGGTAAAAACTCACCTATTCGCCAGTTTCCACTGCTCTTCCCATCACAGAACGCCTCGTCCAGATCTCCCCTGTGCGGCAGACACTTGCCCACAAAGAAAATGCACACGTTGGTGTCAAATCGTAAGGTAAGCCACTCATACATTACTACAGTGTTACAATGGCAAGGTATTTTTTCCATGGGTGTAATACATATGTGTGTATTTTCAGACTTGCATCATGTACATACACACATATGTATTTGCAATCTGAAAAAAAAACCTACAAATAGTGATGTTCCTAGCGCAATGGTCCTACTCCATCGGAAGACTGCCTCCGCAAGACCGCCAGCACAACAAATGCATCGCAATATGAAGGGCGGCAGTCCACCGGATCAACAGTCTTCTAGGGACCACAGCGATGGCAGTACGGCCGTGAGACCACCAAACTCGTAATAAGGTCCTTAGTTAATTCGTGAATGGTTATATACAAAGAAGTTCTGTATTACAGTTCTGAAATTGCTGCAATAATGTGCTGTGAATGTGTAGTCTTCATGGTGATTAGCCACTGCAAGCTTTGTGAGCTCCCTGCAAAGAGGAAACACTAGCACATGAGAGATTTTTAATAAACATTAATGTGAAGATAAACATATTTCTGTAACAGCGTCTTCGTTCCTTGTTTGTAGCAGTGCCTAATATAGAGATTGTCCAACACCACATTGAAGTAAAATTGTTTGACATTCTACCATCCCTACTGCCAAAAGAAAATATGGCAATCAGATAACGTACAAAAGCTTTTTCTGTATCCATTAGACCGTGAGCACATCCTAACAGGATGGTATATCTCCTGTCACTTCTGCAAAATGATCGAACATTAGAGGCAGGTGATTTCAGTGGTCTTTATCATATTGACTGAGAAATTCTCTCCATCACTTGATGTGTCTCAGCTGTTCTACAACAGCATCTGTGGTCAGATTGTCACGACTTGCTCCCTGTGTTCTCGTGTCCACCACCAGGGGGCTGAACTGTGGGACTCTCCAGTGTTCTAATATGCTTCCAGACACTCCCCTGCATGCATATCCTGACTTCCAGGCATTTGAACACCCTTTGGGAATTGACATCCATTCTCAATCCGTGCCGGTTATTGTGTAAGCCAGTCTGCTCATGCTGCAAACTCCATTACCTAGAATTTCCTGCTTACTGCTTCGTCTCCACCCCTGCAGGCCAAGGATGGGTGGAGGAATCCAGTTCACCTGTGGCTGGGTGCTGCTAGCCTGCTCACACCTGATGCATGTGATTACTGTGAGCTCTTTTAAGCCCCAGCTCCCTTCAGGCCATAGTTGGTCATTGTAGATGTGTACCTGTGAGACCGACCCTTGTTTCCAGTGTTTCCTGAGCTTTTGATATCCTTGTTTCCAGTGTTTCCTGAACTTTAGTTATTCCTTGTTCCTGAACTGCAGCAGTTTCCCTTCTTCCTGAACTAGCACTGACTGCAGTGCTACCATGACTTCTGAGCCTTAGCATTCCTTGGTCCTGACCTGCTGCTGTTTTCCTAGTTCCTGAATTAGCACTGCCTGCAGTGCTACCTTGACTCCTGAGCCTTAGTATTCCTTGTTCCTGAGCTGCAGCAGTTTCCCTTGTTCCTGAACTAGCACTGCCTGCAGTCCTACCTTGACTCCTAAGCCTTAGCTCAATTCTTGTTCCTGCCCCAGCACTGCCTTCAATGCTACTTTGTTTTCTTGATTCCTGAACCTGCACTATTCTAGTATACCTTTGTAGCCTCCCTGTTGGACTTGGCCCTTTTTGCAGGGTCATCCCTGAACTTTTTGCCTTCCTCCTATATTTTCTCTGACCTGTTTTTGTTGGTTTTATGACTCTGGGCACTTTACCACTGCTGATCAGTGCTAAAGTGCATATGCTCTCCCCATGATAAATTGTGTTATGGATTAGTGACTCCATGATTGGATGATTGGTTTACTTGTCAGTCCCTAGTACAGTGCACTGCGTGTGCCCAGGGCTTGTAAATCCAATGCCGCTGGTGGGCTTGCAGCACTGGTTGTGCCACCCACAGAAGCGGCTTGTAAAATATGTCTCAGGCCTGCCATTGCAGAGCCTGTGTGCAGTCTGTGACTGCCATGTCGACTTGGCCAGTGCACCCACTTGCCAGTCCCTAAACCTTCCCTTATCTTCATATCAGACACCCCTAAGGTAGGCCCAAGGGCAGGGTGCATTGTAAGTATAAGGTAGGACATGCCCTGGTGTGTGTGGCATGTCCTGATAGTGAATTACAGCCATTTTCGTTTTTCACTATTGCAAGGCTACCTGCTCCCCATAGGCCAGAATGGGCAGACTGACTATTACACTTTATAGTCAGAACTGACCCAGGGAACATGGTAGAAAAACGAATTTAGTATGCCTGAACTCAGAATGATAAAATACATCTTTTAGTGAAGTTGGTTTTAACATTCTGTGTTTGAAAATACCACTTTTAGAAAGTGGGTATTTTCTTGCCTAAACTTCCAAGCCTGCCTCTGCTAGGTTGTGTATTCCTTGTCTGGAGATTGAGTGACAGGGGCTGGGGGTGGCTACAGGAGACAGGGTGAGTCAGCACAGGGCTGAATAGGAAGGTCTGCATCCAGAGTGGAGGGAGGAGTTGCACCTGGGTCTGAATAGGGCTGTGCCTGCCTTCCACAATGCTGGCTCCACCTCCTGCCGGGCGTCTGATGGCTCTGCCCCTCACTCACAAAGGAAAGAAGGAGTCAGAAAAACAAAGTGCTCCAGGACTGACCAGAACTGGTTTTGGACTAGGCAGAGGCCTCTCTGCCTTCAGAGAACAAAAGGAAAACTGTGTATAAAAAGGGGACCCAGACCCCTAGGAAATTAGATCACTTCTGGGAAATCAAGAAACCTGTTGCCAAGGAGAAGAACCGGAGAAGCTGAAGGAGGAGTACTGCCCCTGTGCTGTTTTGCTGATTGGGGTTGGCCTGCAGTGGTTGCTTTCTGCCAAGGACAGGAGAAAAGACTTTGCTGTGCTTTGTCATCTTGAAGAAGGGAATCTCCAAGGGCTTGAACTGAGCTTGCCTCCTGCCTGAAGTCACAGGGACACAAAGACTTCACCCCCTTCTGTTTGCCTGCATCTGGAACTGCTGTTTTAGCTGCTAACAGAGGGAAATTGCAACACCGACGCCGGCGAGCGACGCCGTAACCTGCACCGAAGCCGTGGGCACCGCTCGTGAAGAGCACGACGCACCGCCCCGACTTGCACCGTAGGCCCGACGCCTGCCGACGCCGTGCGACATCGACTCCGAAGCCGTCATCGAGGCCGCTGCCTGCACCGGAGCCGAGGACACCGCTCGTGACGCTCACGACGCACCGTCCCGACTCGCACCGCAGCCCCGACTTCACCGACGCCAGGGCTTCATCATCGCGGAGCCGATCCTCGACGTGGGTGACCCCCGAATCCATCGACGCCGCACCATCGTAAGGAACCGACGCCTCGCCGCCATCCGTGACGTCACCTCCCCGACACAGTAAGGAACCGACGCCTCACCTCCCCTGCGCTGCAGTAAGGAACCGAGACATCACCTCCCCTGGGGTCGTAAGGAACCGACGCCGCCGGCGCCAACGAAGCATCACCTCCCCGACGCCGTGCACCGTCTTTGTTTTCATCGAATTCCAGGTACTGTTCTTTGTGGGTCTGCTCGACTCCGGGCCCGACGCCGCGCACCTCGCGGTCGGCGCCGTACTTTGGGATTTCCACCGGTCTCGACGTCGTGATAACTCCAAGTGGAGTTATTTGTTGCTACAAGCTTTATTTGATTGACTATCCTATTTTTGAAGATAACGTGAACTGTCTCTATCATTTTAAGTCTATTTTTGAGTACTGTATTGTGGATTTTTGCTATTGGGTCTTGTGATAAGTCTATATAAAGATTACTTATTTTTACATAAACGACCTGTGTGGTGTCCATCTGTAGTGTTTTCACTGTATTACTGTATGTGGTCACAAATGCTTTACACACTGCCTCTGAGATAAGCCTGTCTGCTCGTGCCAAGCTACCAGGGGGTGAGCAGGGGTTATTTTAGGAGTGTTTCCCCCTTATCCTGACTAGAAGCAAGGGTCCCTATTTGGACAAAGGTGCAAACCATTGCCAACTAGAGACCCCCAGTTCTAACATTGGTGGGCAGCGGTGGGATTTGGACTTGCATTTGTGATTCATATACAGTGATTGGTGTACACTACTAGTGAGTGCAGACCAATACGCGACCACATACATTTTGATAGGACTTTTTTCCTTGGAACCTTTATTTTTGTTGAGAACTGCCAATTTTCACCATGAGCAAAAAAGGATCCATTGCACCTGCAGATATTGAATTTGAAGAAGATAGGGTTGATACCTACACTGTGACAGAACTCAAAGCTGTTTGCAAAAAATTTAAAATCTCTATGAGAGGCCTCACCAGGAAGGAGGAGTTTCACAAGGCGCTAAGGGCCTGGTTGGAAGCACGGAATGCCAGTGGGCAGTCCGAGGAGCCTGTGGAGGAGGCAGAGAATTTAGATGGGCAGCTTGAGGGGCCATTGGGCTTAACTGGGAGGAGAGCGCCTTCCAGGGAGGGCAGCAGTGTTTCTCAAAAGGGCCTGTCTCCAGAGGAGCTGGAGGACAGGGACAAAAGCAGGATGCATGAAATGGAAATGGCCAAACTAAAACAGGGAAGCCATGATAGCCTTGAGCATAAGAAATTGGAGTTGGAAAGTAAGAGGTTGGCCATGGAAGAAAGGAAGATGCTTTTAGAGCATGAGAGAATGATGAGGGTGTTGGAGTTCAAAGCCAGGGGCTTAGGGATTCCTCCCTCTGGTGGCAGCAAAATTGTATTACCTAGTGCTGAGGGAGTAGTACACACACCCAGAGATGTGGTGCCTGACTTGGAGGGGGTTAATATACACCAGGAGGTTCAAGGACATGAGGTAGCTCCAGTAGTGCGCAGTGTCCCTGAGAGGAATAGGGAAACTGACGCAGGGATTCATGGTCCTAGTAGCAGGAGGGACACTCTACTGACTCTAGATGGGAGGTGCAGGGAGAGTGGTTCCCCCATGTTTGAATTCCTGGGGTGTGAGTGTGAAGACCGCCCAGAAGAGTGTGGGTTGAGTGACAGAGACAGTCAGATACTGTCTTGCCAATCTCAGCAGAGTGGTGTGGGGTACATGTGTGAGGCACTGGATGGTGAGGTGAAGGATAACTTGGTTAACACCTGTGAGGGGTTGTGTGATCCAATTGTGGGAGAGCATATTGTAAGTCCCTGTTTTCCAGAGCTATGCCAATGCCTGTTGGAGAGTGAGTTCTCTGACCCCAGGGAGCTCACGAGGGAGGAAGACCTTTTGGTGGTTTCCAGAGGGTCTGAAAAGGCATTGGGGAGTGACCCTAAGAGGAGTGGCTCAGGTATCTTCCAGCCCAGAGTGGTGGAAGTGGTTCAGAGTAGCCCAGCTAGGTCCCGGTGTAGTGGGAGGGGTGTAGGGGCTCACGTCCTGTCTCAGTGGAGAAGGAGTGAGTGTGGGGCTGCGTGTCCCAAGGTGCCCGAAACCCAGTCTCAGAGCCTGGATGGTTCTTTAAGGGAACACCAGGTAGGGAGCCTAGGCTGTCCTGATGGGCCGCCTGTTGAGGAGGATCTCCTAGTGTCTAGAGAACCTGGAGCGTCTGTAAATGGAGCTCCAGTGTTTCTGGTATCTGGCAGTGCCGCTCCACTTGGGAGGGTGCAGAAGTCCAGAGTGAGGGGTGAGAGGGGGAGAGAGTCCCCAGTGGAAGAACCAGTGGGTCAGGGACCAGCCAGAAGGGCTGAGTCACCAGTGAATGACCATGGTGACACCACTTCTGTCCTGGGGGATCTTCGCGCGCTGTCAGATGGACAGGGGTCGGGAGATCTGCGCCAGGCGGACTGTCACACAACACATGAGAGATGTGTTACCCTCTGGGGGGGCATGCGTGCTCCCCAGGAAGTCCTGGTGCGCCAGGCAGATTATTACACAACTCTAGAGGAGTGTGTTTCCCTTGGGGGGTTGGTGTACCCTCCCGGAAGTCCTGGGTTGCCAGGCACAGGTCCAGCCTAAGGGTACAGACCCTGGGTTGGAGGACCAGGTTCAGGGTGTCCCCCTGACCTGGAGGAAGGGGCAGCTGCTAACAGTGCCCCTACCAGTTTGTCTTCTGGGGGCACCGCTCCAGGTGGGAGGGTGCAGGACCCCAGTAAGGGGGCGGGGAGAGGACAGCCTCACCCCTGGCCTCTGCCCAGTCTAAGGGTACAGACCTTATGCTGGGATCCCAGTTGCAGGATAGAACCCCTGAACTGGTGGGCGAATTGTGCAGGACCCCTGCCACAGGTGCCCTGACAATTCTGGAAGGGGGTACAGCTCCAGGTGGGAGGGTGCAGAGCCCCAAGGAGGAGGACCAGGTGTGGGAGAGCCCACCCCAGTCTCCTGTCCAGCCGCCGGTTACAGGCCCGGGGCTGGTGGGTCAGTGTCAGGATGTCATACCTGACCTGACGGTTGGGAGAGTGGACAAAGGGTGCCAGGCACCTGGGGCTACTGCCCCCGCTCTCTGACACCACAGAGGTTGGAGAGCCATGAAAGGCCTGGGGCCTGGCTCTCATCACTGACGGCTGTCAGTGGCCACTGTGGCTTGCTGTCCTGGTGGACAGAGTTGCCCCTGGGAGGGGGACAGAAGTCCCACCCCGGGGGTGGACTAGGCCACACATCTGTGTTGGCCATGTGGGTACTGTCTGTCGGTTGGGACACACCTGTGAGCAAGCTAAGGTTAGGTGCTGCACAGGTGGTGTCCACAGTTGAGGAGAAGGGTTCCCCATGGATTAGCTTGGTGGGCCCTGAGAGTATGGACAGAGGGATCCAAATAGGTTCAGATTGGCGTAGAACTGGAGTATGCCCCTGCTGTTGTGGGCCAGGGTCCAGGTTCTATCGCCCAAAGCAGAGAAGCCCATCAGGGTAGTGATTGGTCTCCCCTGCGTTTTGGCTGGAAGGGGGTTGTGTTGGACTTGGCCCTTTTTGCAGGGTCATCCCTGAACTTTTTGCCTTCCTCCTATATTTTCTCTGACCTGTTTTTGTTGGTTTTATGACTCTGGGCACTTTACCACTGCTGATCAGTGCTAAAGTGCATATGCTCTCCCCATGATAAATTGTGTTATGGATTAGTGACTCCATGATTGGATGATTGGTTTACTTGTCAGTCCCTAGTACAGTGCACTGCGTGTGCCCAGGGCTTGTAAATCCAATGCCGCTGGTGGGCTTGCAGCACTGGTTGTGCCACCCACAGAAGCGGCTTGTAAAATATGTCTCAGGCCTGCCATTGCAGAGCCTGTGTGCAGTCTGTGACTGCCATGTCGACTTGGCCAGTGCACCCACTTGCCAGTCCCTAAACCTTCCCTTATCTTCATATCAGACACCCCTAAGGTAGGCCCAAGGGCAGGGTGCATTGTAAGTATAAGGTAGGACATGCCCTGGTGTGTGTGGCATGTCCTGATAGTGAATTACAGCCATTTTCGTTTTTCACTATTGCAAGGCTACCTGCTCCCCATAGGCCAGAATGGGCAGACTGACTATTACACTTTATAGTCAGAACTGACCCAGGGAACATGGTAGAAAAACGAATTTAGTATGCCTGAACTCAGAATGATAAAATACATCTTTTAGTGAAGTTGGTTTTAACATTCTGTGTTTGAAAATACCACTTTTAGAAAGTGGGTATTTTCTTGCCTAAACTTCCAAGCCTGCCTCTGCTAGGTTGTGTATTCCTTGTCTGGAGATTGAGTGACAGGGGCTGGGGGTGGCTACAGGAGACAGGGTGAGTCAGCACAGGGCTGAATAGGAAGGTCTGCATCCAGAGTGGAGGGAGGAGTTGCACCTGGGTCTGAATAGGGCTGTGCCTGCCTTCCACAATGCTGGCTCCACCTCCTGCCGGGCGTCTGATGGCTCTGCCCCTCACTCACAAAGGAAAGAAGGAGTCAGAAAAACAAAGTGCTCCAGGACTGACCAGAACTGGTTTTGGACTAGGCAGAGGCCTCTCTGCCTTCAGAGAACAAAAGGAAAACTGTGTATAAAAAGGGGACCCAGACCCCTAGGAAATTAGATCACTTCTGGGAAATCAAGAAACCTGTTGCCAAGGAGAAGAACCGGAGAAGCTGAAGGAGGAGTACTGCCCCTGTGCTGTTTTGCTGATTGGGGTTGGCCTGCAGTGGTTGCTTTCTGCCAAGGACAGGAGAAAAGACTTTGCTGTGCTTTGTCATCTTGAAGAAGGGAATCTCCAAGGGCTTGAACTGAGCTTGCCTCCTGCCTGAAGTCACAGGGACACAAAGACTTCACCCCCTTCTGTTTGCCTGCATCTGGAACTGCTGTTTTAGCTGCTAACAGAGGGAAATTGCAACACCGACGCCGGCGAGCGACGCCGTAACCTGCACCGAAGCCGTGGGCACCGCTCGTGAAGAGCACGACGCACCGCCCCGACTTGCACCGTAGGCCCGACGCCTGCCGACGCCGTGCGACATCGACTCCGAAGCCGTCATCGAGGCCGCTGCCTGCACCGGAGCCGAGGACACCGCTCGTGACGCTCACGACGCACCGTCCCGACTCGCACCGCAGCCCCGACTTCACCGACGCCAGGGCTTCATCATCGCGGAGCCGATCCTCGACGTGGGTGACCCCCGAATCCATCGACGCCGCACCATCGTAAGGAACCGACGCCTCGCCGCCATCCGTGACGTCACCTCCCCGACACAGTAAGGAACCGACGCCTCACCTCCCCTGCGCTGCAGTAAGGAACCGAGACATCACCTCCCCTGGGGTCGTAAGGAACCGACGCCGCCGGCGCCAACGAAGCATCACCTCCCCGACGCCGTGCACCGTCTTTGTTTTCATCGAATTCCAGGTACTGTTCTTTGTGGGTCTGCTCGACTCCGGGCCCGACGCCGCGCACCTCGCGGTCGGCGCCGTACTTTGGGATTTCCACCGGTCTCGACGTCGTGATAACTCCAAGTGGAGTTATTTGTTGCTACAAGCTTTATTTGATTGACTATCCTATTTTTGAAGATAACGTGAACTGTCTCTATCATTTTAAGTCTATTTTTGAGTACTGTATTGTGGATTTTTGCTATTGGGTCTTGTGATAAGTCTATATAAAGATTACTTATTTTTACATAAACGACCTGTGTGGTGTCCATCTGTAGTGTTTTCACTGTATTACTGTATGTGGTCACAAATGCTTTACACACTGCCTCTGAGATAAGCCTGTCTGCTCGTGCCAAGCTACCAGGGGGTGAGCAGGGGTTATTTTAGGAGTGTTTCCCCCTTATCCTGACTAGAAGCAAGGGTCCCTATTTGGACAAAGGTGCAAACCATTGCCAACTAGAGACCCCCAGTTCTAACACTCCCCTTCTGTATATCCTTTTCCAGTCCCTGCCTTTCTTCCCATTTCCTTGGTTCCAGGTCCTAGTTTGCTGTCTTTCTATTCTGCTGTTTTGCTTCTATTACCTTGTATGTTTGTTACTTGCTTTCTGCCAAGTGTGCCCTGTGATTTCTTCCTTTTCTCTTAAGCACTCCTCCTTGCTAGCTCCTTGTCTATTGTGCTTGTGTTTAGTTCTACCCCTTTGCTGTTACTGCCTTGCGTGTTCTGGTTTGATCGCCAGGATCCGTGGGCACAGCTGACTACCTAGGTGGTGTTTCTTGTTCACTGTGAGTATTGTCTTTGAGTTGCATTTATAACATCACCATAGGTATCAGCTCCACAGACCCTGCCTTTGCATGCATATCCTATATGTTGGTATTTGCAATCAGTATCTGTAACAATGGGTGAGGAACTTACTGAGCTTCAGTCCTACCATGTGGAGCTCCCAAGTGCTTTACCCCACATTCCCTTTATTGTTAATGTTGTATCATATATATGTTTTGCACATTCGTCCTGGGTGTAGTTATTTTGAATGCTAAACCCCTCGTGAGTGCCCTTCCTTTCTGGGTCTTAGCCATCTCTTCACTTGTACATGCTTCCCCTTTGGATCCCTTTTCCTCCTCTGACTCCCTGTGTGATCCTGGGCAGCGCTGTACTACTCTTTGTGTGCACTGTACTTTTTCTACCTAGTTCCCAGTCCTTGCCCAAGTCCCTGACTGTGTTCCCAACATAGTCCCGGACAGTCCCTGACACAGATAGGGACTAAGCTCATGGTCTAAGACTGTAAGGTCCTGATAGGAACCATTGAGATTTGTTTCTTTAAGTCCTGATTTGGTTGAAGAGACAGATTTTCTTTGCTTTATGTCCTAGCATCAACAAAGGAAACACATCAATAGAAGTCGGTAGCTATCCATATATTATGTTACAGTCATTCATAATGAAGATATAAATCTGTAATATCTTGAGAGGTAGCTCAATAATGGAACTATTGTTTTCCATCAAAACATATAGTACCATTGCAAGGAATTGGTACTCTTTACCTGCAAATTCGTATGACCCAGAAATGAGAAACATTGTTAAGATTTGGTGGTTGGGCAAAGGATATTCTTGAAAATGAAGATGAAATGGTATCTTTGATTATTACACAGGCTGCAGTTACAACCAATGCTAGGATGAAGTTTCTAATGAAAACCCTACTGCATGTGTGTGCTACATCAATGGCACAGTGTCACATCACTAACCATGAAGATTCAGATTTAATGGCAGGAATCATAACATAATAAATTAAGCGCCACTTATTTCATAGTCTGTGAAAACCTTATAGTGGTTGCTACTCTCCCTTTCCTTAGGTGTGGGGGTGGGTTTGCTCTTGAATAGCTGTTAGAACGAATCCATTGATTTAGACTTGATTTATGCCTTTGAACCAAGTGAAAGTAATCATTTGAAAGTGATGAAAGGAGACACCACTCAGAAGCGATCGTGAATAACTCTGAACGGCTTATTCAGTGCCCTGGGCTTATCAACATTGGAAGTGAGAGGGGAAACTGAAAAGTGGAACACATCAATTATAATTCTGTCCTAAATGTCCAAAGTAGTCAGACAGTATGTCTTTGTGGTCTACATTGCTCTACATCTAGTATGATTATCCTCCCTTATATAAGACAGTAGTCAGACTGTTTAGAAGGTTGAAATGTGCAAGTGGGAATCAGCCCAATCCTGTTGTGCTAAGTTGCCTGTCATCCTAGGTCTAACAAGAAAATCCTACATTACTGACAATCATTTAATGAACGCATGGTTTGGTGATATAACTACAATATTTTGCAAGGTGGCATTGTAGAACCCCTAAACAACCTCTCTCTATGGTGGTGGAATCCCCAAATGAGCAGAAGAATCTCTAAGAAATCCCCTGACAGAGTTAAGCACCCAGGTGAAAAACAATCCCAGTGTAGTGGTAACTGAGAAATGTTAGTTTAAATTGCAACCCACAGGCACGACATACCTTTTCCTTTATGGCCCTTCTTTTCTAGTAAACACTTTAAAATGTACCAGCCAGTTTACACAGGGAAAAACACTAAAAGCCGATTGGGATGCTAAATTCGATGTAAGTGAAGTGGGGGCTATGGTTAGATCACTACTCTACTGAAGCTAGATACCATGTTGTAAAAAGCGAGTGTCTGTGATGGATGTTTAATAACTCTGTAGTTGAAACCCAGGGGGATATATACTAAAAGAAATATATATCTCTAGGGTCAAAATTGACACTGCTAGAGATCGGTGACTATAAAATGCAAATATAACAAGTTTGGTGATAATTTACTTCTGTGATCACCATGTTGGGTGCGGAATATTATATTATGTAAGTAAGTAAAATATAGCTACAAAAAGGATATACATTGATTAAGAACAGGGCTATAATCAAAACCTGGTTCTGTTTAATCTGAATCTGAGACAGGTGATCAAGCTAAAAAAGCTAACTCTGTGCTCTGGTCCAGTGAAAAAGATTCCGCAGTTATCATAGATGTCTCAGGTAACAAGTTTTCAGCAAAACCAATAGGCATTATCAAACCAGTCTACCAGACTCTGTGCTTTAAAACAGAATTTAGAGCCCATAAAAGCATTAGCAAAATTCTTGCTACTTCAAAACTACGTAGGGGCCGATTCCGATTCGGGCCGGAAATCTCTCCGACCGAGCCGGACCCGGAGAGATTTCTGACCAAATCGGGCCCGTGCAGCCCGACCGAACGAGTACGATGCGTCCGTATGCTATCGTACTCGAGTCGGTCGGACTCCCATTGAAGTCAATGGGAGCCGGTCGTACAAGGCGTACGCGGGCTCCCATTGCCTCAATGGGTGCGAGGCGAACAGGGCGCCCCCTACAGAGGGTACGCGGCGAAGCGACTCGTGTCGTACACGCACAGGTAGGGGGACCCATGGGTCCCCCCTGTGTGCGACTCGCGCGGCTACGCGTTCAGGGGAGTCCGACACGGACCCCCGAAGTATGGCTCCGACTGCTCTTTCGAGCCGGACGGCGCGTGTCGGTCGGACTGCTCGCGGCGCGCATCGTACTTACCCGGCCGGGGAACGTCTCCATTGCGCTGTGCGAGTCGTGTCCGAGCGAGTCGGTCGGTGCGGTTCGACCCGGGAACGAGTCGGTCGGAGCGGTTGGGACGCCCGAACGAGTCGGTCGGCGATTTCGCATCGTACTCGCTCGTCCGGACGCACGTACGAATCGGTCGGGAAATAGGGCTCCAAATTGGATCCGGTTAAGCCGAATCCGATTCGGAGCCCTACCGGCCGAGATCGGAATCGGCCCCTTAGTCTTGCAAACAAGATGTACACATTGAAGGAAACCTTACAAAGGGTATTTCAACCACATGCAAAGAGAAGCAAGCCACTCAGTATGAAGAAATATGGAGAACGTTGTATACCAAAATATCGAAGTCAATAACACCAACTTTACACATACGTCAAATACTAACATGTTGTCAAGGGGTCTTAAGGAAATATAGACTACACCCTCCTTTTCTTACCTGGACAATAGATTGGTAGAAGATATTTTGGAGACGAAGTACGTACAGTTCAATCTAAAAAAGTAAATGTTTACAAGAGCACATATGGAAATGGAAATATCAAGCCTGTCATGGCAATTGGTGCTTTGGGGAGGTTGCATGGAAATCTTATCCTCTCACAGATCAACTATTGCAACTCTTTCCTTCTCAGAGTTTCTCTCCATTTAGCTATCTCTATCTAAATTATCTGGCTTGCATTATTTACAGTTTCCCGCACTTCTGTTATTGTTTTTGTTCTTTGCCATCAGATTGACTGGACACCTATCACTCAATTGATTGACTTCAAATAAGTTTACATCATGTTTAAATCTTTTCTTTGCCTTATCTCCATCCTATCTTTTGCTCACCTTGTACTCCTAAGAAGCACTGTAGTTAAAGCCTTTTTCAGAAATCTAATTCAAAGACCCTAGGTTTTCCGCCCAATGTTTCGCAAACTCCTGGTCCAAGTTTGAACGCATAGCACTGAACAGCGAGGACAGAGATGGGTTGCAAAAGAGGCCTATTGGAAATATAAGGGATAAGATATTTCAAAGGCTGGCAAAAGTGAAAAGAAACAATGACAAACTGGTGTCATGTTTACTGTAGGGGATGCTAACAATTGAACGATTGTGAATAGAAAAGAATTAGCCACAGTTCAAACAGTAATAATGGAACAGAGGGCCCCAGCTGTAGTCCTTAACATATGTGTCTTGTAGACTTATGGGATAGACTGTGCCATGACCTTCCCCTACACTCATGCAATAGCTATGTCAAACCCAACAACGATGCTTGCCTCCTCAAGATGTATGAGATGGCAGGACTATATACCAGGATACTCTAGAACAATAGTCTAAGATAATTTTCTATGTATATCATAAAATAATTTTAACATATATATATTAATTATATATATATATATATATATATATATATATATATATATATATATATAAAATTTAATAAGATATAATATAATAGATCATTTTCTATGTATGTCTGTGACATTTATAAAAAGAGATATTTTGATATTTTTTACTATTTTTTGTAGTATGACGAATATAGGTGTATGCACTTTCTAAAATTATGTCACGTTTTTAATTTGATTCATTTTCATTTTTTATGTGCTGGGCTTTGCATTGGTAGTGTTATTCCCTGCTTCCAGTGGGTTCTATGTGATTACCTAGCAGTACCTGTGAGGGGCAATGTGTGGTGTTTGGCTCATTCCAAGGTTTAGCTGAAGTAGAATTAAGCATGTTTCGTTTGTAGTATTTCTGGACTAGTTGTGGGGGGTAACATTAGTGAATTACAAGCAACGTACCCTTTTGTAGGTGAGCTTTTTGTATTTGCATCTTCTTCCCTGTACCACCATTTAAGTATCACTTTCCTCCTTGTATATTGTAGAAGATAGCCTTCATTTTCAAGTACCTACCATGCGCTACTCCTACGTTTTCCCCAAAACCTATGCCTCTGTGTGGGGAATCCTCCAAACGTATGGCTAACAACTCTGCACATGAGACATAAAACAGCGATAGAGGTAGATCCACCGCCATACCTATGTGAATTACATTTATGAGCATAAAAAGTAAACTACAGAAGTGCTACTTCACGCACTCCTAAAAGCCTTTTGTGAATCTGCCCCTTGGTGTTTATTTAGTATTTATATTCTTCATACTGAACAACAAATATTAAGCATCAATTACCCACTTGGCCAAATAGAAATAATCCATTAAGGACAGACTTACAATTTTCGAAATCTATCCAAGAAAATGCATAGCTCAATATGACAAACATTTCATTAATATAAAAAAATGCATATATTTACTGGGGTAAATGAATAATACAGAAAAAATGTTAATATGTTTATGATTTTGCTAAGAAGTATCCAGTTCTTATACACTGTTGAATTAAAATTGAATAAAGTCTGTCTGGTCTGTGACTAAACAAAATATATTCATTTGTTTATTAAATGGCAAAATAGCTTTGTTTTAGTTGATCAGTTTAAGATAGCACTAATTACCCCCCAGTGTGAGAGCCAAGGTTTAGTTTCCCACAGATTGAACAATATTTTACTACTGTTATTGTTAGATCTGTCAGCCTTAGGGTGATTTTTCCCCAATCATTTTGCCTACTGACCTCCATTTTTCCGCTAAAATTTGTTTTTGTTGGCCTTCGGACTCTGTGCAGTTTACTATTGCTGACCAGTGCTAAAGTGCTTGTGCGCACTCTCCTAATCATGGATAAATTGGTTTAAACCCGATTGGCATGTTTAATTTAATTATAAGTCCCTTGTAGAGTGGTATACAATATACCCAGGGCCTGTACACTAAATGCTCCTAGTTGGCCTCCAGCACTTATTGTGTCACCCACTTAAGTAGCCCCTTAAAACATGTCCCAGGCCTGCCATTTCAGCCTGAATGCAGTTTTAAACTGCCAATTTGACTTAACAATCTAACCCTCTTACCAAGCCTTAAACTCTCAATTTTCTGAATATGTCACCCCTAAGGTAGGCCCTAGGTAGCCCATGGGGCAGGGTGCATTGCACTTAAAAGTTTTGGACATGCACGTTTAAGATTTGCATGTCCTGGTAGTGAAAAAACTCTTAAATTTGTTTTTCACTACTGTGAGGCCTACCTGGCCCATAGCATAACACTGGGTTGCCTTATTACATTTAATTAGTGCTAATGTTTACTGTGACTAGGTAAGCAGTTCATGTTTGGTATCTATGAAATTGTAATGAAAAACCCTCTATAGTTGTAAAGTCAGTTTTTAAATTGCAATTTTGAAAATGGCTCTTTTAAAAAGTTTTTTTGTCAGGTAACGGTGCCTACAAGGGATTTTGCTTGAAAATCTTAAAGCTAAATTTCTCAAGATCAATTGTGAGTGCCCAGATTAGTGGCCTCAAATATATGAATTATATAAATCAATTGAAAAAGTCAATAGTGAATATATCAAAAAATTTGTCAGCAACGGGTGTATACTTTTTGGGAGAAATTTATCTAATTCAACAATTTAATTCAAAGGGTACAAAACAACATTCACATAGACAAAAGTGACAGAGATTGATAATCTTCCAGATAAAATTGTCTATTAGTCACTTTTGTGGGTAACCCATTTCAACAACCTATTTACAAATAGAAATTTTCATTTAACATTCAATAGTAAATTCCTATATAGTCTGAATGTAGAGATCTTCACTGCGACTTCGTCTAGAGGCTACCCTACTATGAGAATTCCTCCTCGGACACCGTCTGCAGTCTTGCCCCGCTGAACTTTAGCTTTGCAGAACATTTTTCTTGAAAATTCTTCTAAGTACTAACGTAATTAGTGACCGGGCCCAATCCACTTCTTTTATATGACCCATGCTCCAACGTGGTTTGCCATATTTTTCGACTCGAACAACTAGATGTTCGCAGTTGAAGGTTTGATCTTTAGGTGCTTGTTTTTACAAAAAAAAAAAAAAAAATTTAAAATGTATAACTCCAGATCTACTGATTAGATTTGTGTTATTTTGGTGTAAAGAAATGTATTAAAATATGCTATATTTTTCTAAATTGGTGTGGGATTTTTCTTGTGTTGGGTTTTTACTTTATTTAGTGTTTGTGTGCTTCATAATTTCTTTACACATTGCTTCTACGTTAAGCCTGACTGCTTTTTGTGTCAAGCTACCCAGGGTTTTTGTGGTTCACCCTGCCAGGGATTTTGGCTGTTGCTTGACCGGAGCTCACACCCTAGTGAACCAACAGCTCAGTCCCTCATATCTGTCTCATTTCTAAGATATAAATTAGCATGAAGAACTTAACAAAAATTATGAAGCTGAATTCATGTATTTTCTCCATGCTTATTTTAGGTTTGTTTATAGTCATGGATTTATTTGAATCATACATGAAATTCAATATTCTATTTTAAAATGTAACATTGTTTACTTCATTCTAGGACCATAACGTTCAGATGGGTTTGTACAATCTAATGTGCTTTTTCAAATAGCTTGAATATCTCTTTAAATAGCATGCTATTTCAAAAAGCAAGTCTTAAAGAAGATAAAAGATTTTGTACGAATCCAATGAAACTCACTGCGTACAGGAGGTATGGGCGTGTGTGTGCTTAGGTGTATTAGTAAATATCGAAGCTGCTTCATTTTATATCACCCTTAGTCTATGTGGAAATCCTTTCTACATATTGATATAGAGGCCATTCCATGTATTAATTTAAACATCCATCTTTTCACTGACTAATGCAGTTGATGTTGATTGGATCTGGATGGGCTCTTCTATGGAACTCTCTCCCTTCTGACCTCAGGACTAAACCCACCCTACTCTTACTGTTCATCTAAAAATGCACCCTTTCAGACTGCATCGGACTTAAAGAGAGGAATCACTTCTTGATTATATATGTTCAAATGCCTTCCTCCCCATTTGTGTCCCAGCTCTTCTGTCCCTCTACCCAATCCTTCTTGTTCCCACTTCAATGCTCTAGATGTTGTCTTTTCCCTACTCCCTACCTTACCCTACTCTCTACCTCTTTCACCTCTCAGTTGTCCTTCTGTTTCTCCTACTCCCTCTTTATCTATACCCCCTCTTCTACCTCTTATTTTAGTTTCTGCTCTCTTTTAGTTTCCTGAACTTCTCTTGATTCATACTCTTCTGTTGCCTGTTATCTGGTAAAGTTCAGGGAAATGTTTAGAAGTTTATTAAACTTGAAAAAGAAATTGAAAATATGTTTGTGTTAAATATTAATGCAAAATGTTTTTATAATTATTTTAAATGTAGAGAAAAATACAAATGCTACAAAACTATTAAAATTAATTTAGAATTTAATACTTAATTAATTTACATATATTGAAATAAATTATCAATATTTTGTCTTAGTAACAAAAATCTCTAGTAACAAAATCTTAGTAACAAACAATTTCACCTAAAGTGAAATATTTATTATGTATTAAAAGTTGCAAAATGTTATGTAGTGAAATAGTTTAAATTAGTATCCTTATTTTTGTTTTGCAAAATAAGGTTATATTTAAATAAAAAAGGTTATTACAATTGTTCATCATAAAATAATATTTGTTTTTAAAATATATATAACCAGGTCAAATGCTGCATAGAAGTCACCAAAACAAGTTGCCCTTTGCCTCTATCAACGTCTGGACTTTGACCATAACCTAAAACAGTGGTCCAGGGTAGAGTGGTCTCCTTTTAAACTAGCATGCTATATTGGAATTGGATCCTATGTCTCGATCCATTCTTTTAATATATGGGGAATAAACTTTGCACACACTTTTGCACCTCGATCCATGAGACTTTAAACTCCATGGCTTTATTACAGCTTTCTGGAATAGCCAATATTATAATTTAACTACTACAAGGAAGGAAGAATTGTGACCACCCATTGACATTTCTTTTAATTATTATTGCTGGTAGGTATACAGCTGCTCTGGAGAAAAACTGCAGATGAAATATCATAGGCTGATAGTATCTCATTCTGTATAAAATATTCAGTTTGTGGATCCAATCACCAATTAAAGTTCTCCATTAATAGAAGGCTATTTGGAAATGTATATAGTATACTGCCTAAATCATTGCTGAACAAATGAAATTCTCTCATTATATATCTTATCCAATAATATCACATATACATTCACTACAATTAATACATCAATATGAGCTGTAATGTGATAATAATTAACGTCACTATTCTGTATACAATCACATTTGGCTTTCTAGTAGGTTACTCCTCTTGCAAACATAGTTAAAATAATATGTAATAGGCTTCCCTGGTTGTGGTTATTTGGATAAACAAGTCATCCATTTTTCTTAATTTTTATAATCGCTTAGGTATTCCAGCTAAAGAAACGCTGCCTGTGGGGGCACTAATTTCCCTAATCTCTGTCACTTCGGTGAAATGTTGGACTCTCATCTTCCCCAACAAAGCTCATACATTCATAATAATTTCTTATCCATATGTCTCCATTTCATTCCTTCTTTTATGTTTGGCACACATGTTTTTAGACCCCTGTTATTCACATATACCTGTTGTCCAAAGACACCTTCATTTCCATCATTCCATGCTACTTGAATTTCATAAGGAAGCGTGGTTATTAAAAATTGTTTTATTTGTCCTTTTTCTATTTCAGTGTTGGGAATAATTTAAATTCTGTTATTAGTGACTTCTTGCTCCACATTAAATATGAACTCCTTTACCAACTGTGAATTAAAGAGAATCTTGATGTCTTCCCTACCGTCTATATTTGTTACCAAGCCCACTTGTTTCACATCCTATGTTGAAATCGATTTTAGGGAGGCACAATTATGGGAAATTTACAGTAGCCTCCCTCTATTTAATGGTTTAATTTTTAACTGTATCTACTGTCTCTCCTCATATCCACATACATCCACAAGTTATATCTTCCTGATCCTTTCTGAGATCTTATCCCCAATTTTACAGCTATTCCTTGAGTCAGTGAGAATGATTTTGTAACCTTATCACTAACTGTGTCACTCTGGCCCTTTCCTTTAACTGGACAATTTAAACCCTTATTCATTTGCCTCAGTTGAACAACGCTTCTCTAACTTCTACTGTCCCCACTTTTCTCTTGTCTTTGTTATTTAACATTTATCTTTGTCATCTTGCATTTGTTCAGTTGACTTACTACATGGGGAGCAACTTTTGATGTAAATGCCAATTGTTTTCTTTGGATTCCCTATTTTCCTATTTCCCTTCACTCCTATTATATTACTGACGGTTTCTTTTCTTACCATCTATTATTTGATCACCATATGTGTGAGTATAACCTCTCTTATAGAAAATACAATCTCCCCATTTTTTATTCAACATGGGTATATAAGAAACATAAGCAGACTTTTAAAAAAAAATTGCTTTGGATGATTCTCATGAAGATACACTTCACTGGTTTAACCTTAGAAGGCATTCATTAATTTATTTATTTTAACTCTATGGCAATTGTTTTTAATCTAATAGTTTTGGACTTCATAGCATTGTTATTTTAGACTAAAGTTTCAAATATATTATGTAAAGTATTTTGCATTAATAATAAAAGTTCCAGCATCAAGGAAGATACGAAGGCCGAAGTATCCAGTAAGGAGGACACGATTTGACTTCCACTACTTAATTTTTCCTTCTCCTGTTTGTTATGTCCTTCATAGGTACCAATGTTATTCTTATCCAGTCAGAGATTAGATAATAGCAACTTCTCACTGTTCCTACTAAGGAACTATTCAAGAACTTCAAAGTCAGTTGAGGCAATAAAGATAATTGTGGCTTTAAGAGATTCATAGCAGGATCCAGAATGGAAATAGATTGAGCCATTTATGAGGTAAAGGAAGTTCCTGCTTTTATTTCTGAACTCAAATCTTTATATTCAAGGGATGTTGCATTATCATCCACCCTTTTCATCCCAAAATGCTTCCGTACTAATATTTCATAGAATAGACCAGGGAGGCAGAAGCTGAGAAATCTATAACTTCAACTTATATTGTCTCGCATCCCCAGTTTTCTCTTAACAAGTCTAAATTATCTTTGGAACATACTGCAACTGATATTTAGTCTTCCTTTGGATCAATGGTCTTTCTAGTGTTAAACTTCTCCTTTTTTTAAACTGTATACTCCTAGTCGATTTCCACTTCACCATGAGTATTATTCTGATATTTATTAAAAACTATCAAACCTACATGCTACTTGCCTGTCAAAAACATACAAATGATACAAAATAAGACAACTTTACAATCAAAGTGCTCAACTCACAAAGCTCCACAGGTGTAAGCTTTTTGAATTACCGCCACCTTTCCCCTCGGGTTCACTCTACTTTTCTTCTGTTAAACAGATTTTGGCTTCAGTCTGAGGCAAACAAGCCTTTATGGATCTTGTTGTACAGGGTCCTTCTTTCTATTTTCAATTATGCTCGCTACTGTTTGCTTAGTCAGCTGGGCTGACCAATATTTTACTTAGGTCTGCCACACTAGTATAATGTCTTGAGCGAGAAACCAACTCGCAATCTCAAAGCATCTATCTTTCTATGTGCTCGGGGATGGAGGTACAGAGAAACCGCTCACCCCTATCCATTGGTCACTCATGAGAAGGAGCTTTAGCTTAACATGATCCTCACAACAATTAGCTGCAGCAAAAATGGTGGTTACCATAGAGACTGCCAAAGGCAACTGTAACAGTTCCAATTCTGATGATTTCAGCAACATCTGCAACTCAGCGATATTTGATTTGTGACAAGCCGGGACTGACTCCAATGGCTTTAGAGGCTTTGGTGGCTTTTGCAGGCTCTGCAACATATGGCAAATAGGAAGCAGAAACCAGAGGGAGGCATGAGCGCGAGTGAACTGCAGAGAGGGGCGGGGGGACGGTGTACCAGTATCAGTGATTGGCCATGTGTGGTGCTTGAGTTATTACTGTTCCTTTATGGCTGTAGCAACTTTACACTTGTAAATATGGCTCCAACCCTTATTTCAGGGAGTGGAGACTTGTAAGTCTACACTTCTAAATAATTTTACACTTGTTTTTAAAAAAAAAAATTTTATTTTAAAGCCACAAACAGAAATAAAATTGAAACAAGTTACATGGACAGAAGATTTCTTAAACAATATACCATTATACCAATGTTGATCATGAACAACAAAGAGAGAAAAAGCAGAAAAAAAAAGAAGGGGGGGACCAGAGAATCAAAGCCAAAGAGCATGTAAAAGCATGCACAAAAAACAGGGACATATCCACATTACAATTTGCAAAAAATTAGAAATTATACTCTCAATCCCATTGAAGGCAAGACCATGTCCTTTCAAATTTACGCCAAGACCGAGGACCTCTGGCTTTCGCTATTGCCATCTCCATTTCGTAGATATCTCTTAATAAACCCCAGAATTCATTGACACTTGGACCCTTGCTCTGGATCCAAGAGCGAGCTATACATAAGCGGGCACAAGCTGATACGATAGAAGCAAAGGATTTAGTAAGACAGCCTAACTCTGAGAACATTACCAGGGCCAGCTCTTTCTCAGTGACTACTTTATCGTACCCAGCCCAGACGGCGAGAGCGAGGGTGATACCAGCCCAAAATTCCTTCAATTTAGGACAGGAAAAGAACATATGGCATAAGTCTGCAGCGAATTCCTGACATTTCGGACAGTATGATTTTGTGTTGTTTGAGCTGGTAGCCCATTTAGATATTCACTCCGGAGTATAATAAAGCATAAAGATTAATCTAATTTGCTGGAGTTTCAGATTAACTGAGGTTACCGCCGAGTCTATTGTTTCCAGAGATTCATTAATCTCCTCCTTAGTAATATTACAGTTTAAAATCCGACTTAATTTAGCCGCAATCTGTGTGCCATCATCACTAACCCCCCCAATTAGTTTCTGATAAGTTTTGCCGATGGCCCCTCGTCTGGCTGCCCCAAAAAAAGCAGACAGAACCTCAGAAAAAGATCCAGATAGCTCCAGCTCTAACATACCTAAGCCTCGGATAAAATAATACCTGATTTGCAAGTATTTGAAGAAGTATTTTTGTGGCAGGCTAAATTCCTCTCTCAGAGACTGAAAGGATTGAAAACCCTGCCCATCGTAAAGATGACCCAACCGAGTGACACCCTTACATTGCCATTCTTTTCCAACACGATCGTGAAATATACTCGGCAGTAGAGGATTCCCCCATAATACAGTATAAGAGTGCAAATCAGGAAATTTGTATGCCTTAGAGATTTCGCGCCATATACTAGCTATGTCCCTTACTATCTTGAATCGCACCCTCTTAAAATAATTCGGATCGGAAGTTTTATAAAGCAAGTACCCAGAGTCAGATCCACAAGCTAGCTGGTATGAAAGCGAGGTGGGACCATCTTCGAGTCCTTTGACAAGACTCTGTATTCGCCCCGTGAACGCGGCCCAAAAGTATAACTTAAAATCTGGGAGTTTAAAGCCACCCTGCTTGACTGACAATTTTATGTATCGTAGAGCTCTCCTGGCACGCTGACATCCCCAAATAAAACTACCTACAGCGCCATCCAAACGCTTAAAAAAGGTTTGAGGCACCTTCAATGGGATGGTGCGAAAAAAATACACAAATTTCGGGAGGACATTCATTTTGACGACATTACACCTCCCATATATACTTAGTGGGAGCCGGTGCAGCACCGTAAGTTAGCAACTACTTTCCTCAAGAGAGGTTTGTATTTCAAAGATATGATATCCCTGACTTGACTACTTAGAGTAACTCCCAAGTATACTGCATTTTTTGTGACGCCTAAAGCCGTTGGGAGATTATCAAGTTGGAAATTCAGTAATGTCTGTGTTTTGTTCAAGTTGAGTTTATACCCAGAAAAAAAGCCAAATCGCTGTGTCTCGATGGTTATAGCAGCCAGAGCATTTATCGGCTGACTCGAGAATACCGCAATATCGTCCGCATATGCGGTTAATTTAAGATCTATCCCATTTAAAGTAAACGGGATTATGTCAGCACTTAATAATAGGTGTTTGATGAATGGCTCAATATAAATAGCAAACAACAACAGGGATAGCGGATAGCCCTGCCGCGTACCCCGGTGTATTGTAAGACAGGTGGATGACTGACCATTAAGTTTAATTACTGCAGTTGGGCTCCTATACATTTTTTGTACAGCCGAGATAAACCTTTGACCGAGGCCCATGGAAGTCATTGTTGTCCATAAAGCTCTCCAGCTTACTCGGTCAAAGGCCTTCTCGGCATCTAACATCAACATCCCCAGCTGCTGACCTAGCTGCCACGAGATGTCAAATGCCGCAATTGCAGTATTGATATGCTCCGCCGTGTCTCTTCCGGGGACAAAGCTGTGTTGTTGGTCGGAGACCAACAGATGAATAATGGGGGCCAATCGTGTGGCAAGAATTTTCGAAAAAAGTTTTTTCAGCATTTATCAGTGCTATTGGCCGGTAAGAACCCATTTCATCTATAGGCTTCCCCTTTTTGGGAAAGACGACAATATTCGTGCCATTCCAGTCAAGGGGGACTTCACCGCCTTCCATAATAGAATTACAAAGCTCTAAGTATAATGGGGCTAATATAGTTTTGAAGACTTTATAAAATTCCACCGGGATCTTATCCTCCCCGACTGCCTTGCCAGCGGGCATCGCTGCGATTGCTTCCTCAACCCCCCCAACCCCGATATCATTTTGCAGAAGCTCAGAATAAAAAGAGTCCAAAACCGGCATTGCACACTCCTGTATATAAGCCGAGGCAGCTTGCTGATCAAAGTGACCAGAATCACCATAAAGGTCGGCATAAAATCTCCTAAATTGTTCTAAAATATCTGTAGATCTTGTACAGGTCAAACCATCTACCCCTTTAATTGATTTGACAGAAGATTTAGCCCTTCGATCAGCGATTTGATTAGCCAGCAATCGACCCACTTTTTCACCATATTCGTACTGATTTGTTCGAAACTTATGATAACTATATGCGACTTTGTCCCGTAGCCTTCTCATAACCTTGGCTCTAGCCTCGATAACCTGCTGGTATATCAATTGATCAGCGGGATCTTTAGAAACTATGGCTGTTGCATGTAAGCGCTCAAGATCTAAACAGCGTTTTTGTTCTTGCTCCAGATGGAAAAAATCCTGTCGATTTTGTTTAATAACATATTGCAGCGTGGCGCCTCTTACACATGCTTTTAGACAATCCCATACTATTGCAATAGTAGCCGTGCCCCTGTTATTATCTATATACTCCTCTAATATAGTTTTTAAAAAATCAAGATATTCCAAGTTGTTGAGGAGATGCCTAGGAAAAGTAAATTCCCTAGCAGGTTCGTGAAGATTAGGCTGCAGCTGCAATGTTAGCATGACCGGATTGTGATCGGATGTGATTTTGGGACATACCGTAACAAGCACATTCTCTAGAATAGCCCTACCAGCAAATATCATATCTATCCTTTAATAATGTTTATGCGGTGCGGAATAGAAAGTAAAACCCGGTACATTTGGAAATAGCCTTCTCCACGAGTCCTCCAACTGGAGCAAATGGAGAAGTTCTAAGACTGCGGTCCTGGTTCTGCACATTCTGAAGCGTGCAGCAACATTAGTAGTATCGATTTTCCTATCCAAAATACAATTGAAATCTCCCATCACGATCTTTTCACCAGACCACTCGAGGAGCTCAGAGGTTAACTGAAGAATGACGTCCGGGCAGTCGATATTCGGACCATATACCATGCATATTGTAAATGTACGCCCAGAAATTAACATCTGTGAGATAGCCCATCTTCCCTTAGAGTCGGCCACAGATCGGAGTACAACAGCCCCACATCTCTTAGATTTCAATAAAGCCACCCCCGAATAGAAATAGTTTGTGATGTGCAGACGATAACATCATACCCCAGCTGCTTTAGCAATGCTCTATCTTTGTATGCGATGTGCGTTTCTGCCAGTCCCAATATGTGGGGCTTAAATACGTGTAGCTCTTCTGCCACTAACCGTCGCTTACTAGCTTGATTGAGCCCGGCTACGTTCCAACACATACATTTAATTTCTGACATCGGATAATAAGTGTTGACCTGGTCCCGTCGTCCTCTCCCCAAGTGCGTGCCCTTCCCTCCAGTGCTCTGCCCATGTAAAATCCAATAAACTGTGGCTTTTTAAATCCCCTCTCCACCACCCCCCTCTCCCCAACCACCCCTCCCCTTCCTCCTCCCCCACTCCCCCTCCCCCCACCCCAGTATCTACGAAAAGGAATCGCCCCCTTCTTGGCTGTCCCATGTTGACAGCATGCTGAAGACACCCTCTCGATCCCCCCTCCACCACCCCCGTGCCCACATCACCCAGAGCAACCCAGCACAACCCGACCCGCCAATACTACTTAGTAACCTGTATCTAATAAGACAGCAACCATTGTCAGAGTCGTTGAACTCATGATGAGTCTTGGATATTAAATCCAGGAAAAAAGAGAGAAAAAAAAAAATTAAATAGAAAAAACAAAAAAACCCTCTCTCATCTCAGAGTCAATCCTTGCCGGTTGCTTGCCATCTTGAAAGAGCTTGTTTTGCATCCTGCTCATTAAAGAAAAAGTGTTGTCGTCCATCTTTTACAATCTTAAGACGGGCAGGTTCTTGTAGGAACACTTGTGAGCATACATTTTTGAAAGGATCCATTAGCTGACGGAGCTTCCATCGTTTGTCCATGGTTACCTTGCAGAGATCGGACCGCACAAAGATGGACATTGCGTCCACCCTCACTGGAGATGACGGACGCGCCTTGAAATATATAGCTTGGCGTAGCAAGAAGTTGCCTAGGCAGACAAGAATAGGTCTAGCAAAGTTAGGTTTAGCACGATTTCCTTGGGAAATTGATAATGGTAATCGATGTGCTCGTTGCACTTGCGTGTCCATATCCCAGTCCCCAAGATCCGGGAAGGCCTCCTGCAAAAGTTTAACTATAAAAGTCCGTGGGTCATTGCCTTCCCTCCCCTCTGGAATGCCGAAGATCCGTAGGTTCTGACGCCTCTGTCTATTTTCGAGGTCTTCGATCTTGGACTGCATTAACAACATTTGAGAGTCCTGGATCTTTACCTGATTGACTGTAAAAATTAGATTCCTCAACTGCAGCAACTCGCTGCTGTAGGTCTGTCACTTCAGAGGATAACAGGCTAACTTTTGATGTTACCTCTGCCAAAGCTTGTTTAATCTCCTTGCTGTCATCCCTCGCCTGTTTAAAGTATGCCTGAGCCTCTGCTCTCTGAGCACATAAAGCTTGCATGATACTAGAAAGTGATGGTTCTTCTCCTGTCTGCTCCAGATTGTTAGCTATGGGAACTATTGGAGCTGATCCTGGCACCAATGATGGTGTTAGTGGCACTACAAAGTTTGTTGTTGGGGAGAAGACTGGGGGCATCGGGGGACTGCTACTGGCGGGAGATGCAGATTTTTTTCCCCCACCATCTGCTTGGTTAATATCGGCACTAACCTCCTCTGATAGTTCTGTAGGAGTAGTTGCTGTACTGCTAACGTTAGAAAGCCTAGAGATGATGTTTTTAACTTCCCCTTTTGAAGATACCCACTTCCGCAATGGGCTAGCTACAGGGCCGGGCTTAAAAGTACTAGTTGAAGCCTCCTTTAATCGCCCCATTGTATCAATCACTTGTTGCTTTACACCCCCGCCCCGGCCCCCACCTCGGTTTTTCCCGCTTTTGCCACCTTTACATATCTTGGTGATTTTAGGACTGTTAACTCTTGCGTTTTTCACCACACCTCTGCCCCCTCTGCCAGGGGCACTATCTTGGTTATCTTGGACGTCCTCCCAGCTTTGGGCCATATTGAACCATCCTATATCAGGAGCCGTCGAGGTGCTGCAGGGTCCAACTGCACCAACATCAGAGACGGTATCAGCGAATGAATCGGTGAGATGATAGACATGTTGCCCTGTTTGCTCAGGTTGTTCCAACTGTGATTCACCGTCAGTACTAATGACGCCGGAGCTGCCGCAGTTATTCCTGCAGTTATCCCTGCTGCTCCCCTTCTGGGGGTTTTCCCCCACTACTATCTGATCTGGAATCTCTGCGGGATCCATGCGTTCCTGCATAGTTGAATCATTATGTCCAATAGTTATTGCCGTAGTTGTTGCGGGGCTATCCATTATTTTACCCAGTAGACTGTCTTTCTCCAACACAAAATCACCAGCCAAACTAGTTGCTGAATTAGTTAGATTGGGTGCTTTTCCAGTTTCCTGAAGTGCAGCTAGATGATGCACAGCAGCAGGCGTGGCCCTAGCGCTGACCAAACAAGCATCACTGCTTCTTACATCTAATATTGCAGCATTCAGCACTTCGGCCATCACAACACCCGGAATGGAGTTTTCAGACCCACATGACCGAAGCAGTTCAGTTGCTCTCCCTGACTGAAGTAATTTCAGGATTGGCTTACCGAGCTGTGTCAGACTCAGCCCTGGAGTTAGTGGAAATAACAGTATCAGCATGGATCTGAATGGCATCAGTAGAGGAACTACAAAGACTCTGCTCACCTATTAATAGAGTCTCTGCACCGTTTCCTTCTTTGTCAATGTCCTTATCCTTATCCTTTTCCTTGTTAGCAGTTTTGCCAACCACACTTGCACTTGTACTCAGGTTTGTATTTTCATTTCGGCGACCTTTGGTGCGAGATGGGGCCATGGCAGCTCACAGCTCTGTAACTGCAACTGATGAAGAAACACACCCTGGAAGCCGTAGAAGACGCCAGGGCAATGCGTGCGATGTTGGGGAAGTCCGGAAAGCTTGGAATGGAGCCGGCTGCGAAGACCACCATGCGGCTCGGAAAGCAGAAACTCCCTTGCAAGCAGAGGAGATGCGGCACATTTGCCGTTTCAGGACGCCTACAAGACGCAGGAAAAACCAAACGGCTAACCGTATGCCTCGCTAATCCAGGAAAACATACGGGACAAGCGGGATGAGCAGGTCAGGCGATACCGGCAGGTAGAGGTGTGCTGAGCGCTAGATGTCGGGACACAGGAGGCTCGGCGGGGGAGGCATGGAGAGCGTCCTCAGACAAGCGGCGCTACTCTGCCATCTTCCTTTTCCGCTGGCCTGCACACTTGTAAGTGGTGACTAGCCAAAAGTAGTAAAATTACTTAAAAATATCAGAGTAAATGTTCATGTTTAGATTTTCTCCCATGTTAGTTTGCCTTTGTGAATAGGCCCTATAGACGGAGGGCCCAAAACAGAAAGATAAGTGTAAAAAGTTGGGTGGAGTTCTACAACTTTGTCTGAAAGAACTTTTACACTTTTTTACAGTTCCAAAAACAAGTGTAGGACTACATTGGAAACCAAAATCAGCTGCAACAAAAACATTCAGACCAATGCAAATGCTATGGAAGCATGTTTGAGTCATGGCAGCTCATGTTGCTCTGAAAGCAGGCTCCCAATCATGCAGCCTACCAGAAGAATGCCACAGTGGCACAATGACTATTCAGCCTTGGGTGTAAAAGAATGCCTGGAAATCCTCATCCGGAACAGATTTTAGGCTTGCTTTTGCACCTTTCATGATTTTTTTTAAGATTGCTTATTAACCCTGTACAGATTTGGATAGACCTTACAATTGCACACTATGGGATGGGCAGCCTAATGTTCAAAAGCAATTTTTTTATGTGGGAAAAAAGTAGAGAAAGCAGTTCCCATACAAGCCACCAAGTCTGGAGGTGACCTCTTCCCCTTTCCATCAATTGCTGACAATTTCCAGGTGGGAAACCTTTGGCTTTCAGTTTGTGAAGGCCCACATACATGTCAGAGATTACATTCCTAGTAAGTTTCAAAATCTGCCTAGGTGTCATCAGTTTGGCTGTGAAACTGCACCACAAAGCACTAGGACTTAATGTAATTTCTAAACTGAGATATTAAACACCATAGGGATGTGAAAGATCACTCGGATACACCACAGGTTATGGTGGCCACTCTGATTAAATACCAGCTAGATCAACATATCTCTGAGTTTGCAAGTAGAGATGAAAACCAATCTCTGATACTTCCTACAAGCTCCTCTGTCACCTCTAAATGACCCAGAAGAGTTGACCAGTCTAATATGTCAAAGGCACTTGAGCAATCAAGAGGCAACAACTTGCTGTCTCTCTTTGGTTAATCTGTCAGGGTAAAATTCTGACTTGCAGTCACCCAGGCATATCCAAGGATTCTACATGTCTTGCAAGTGGAGTGCTGCAACACATTCTACGATGTACAACAAAGATTTTACAATTGCTTCAAGTTAAATTTCCAGTAGTTCTTGAATAATATATTACCAAATATGCTGACATCTCTACTTCTCAAATGATTAGTATACTAGATGACTTGAAACCACTTCAATCAATATTCAAATACTTCCTACCACTCTAGTAAAATAGTTTTTCATCATTTTTACCACTATTGTGTGAGACACTGATTAGCTTAATAGGCATCTCTGTCTCCTATTATTTAAGGCTTGTAAAAGTGACCACATTATATACTATAGTATTAGCCCCCTGCAGACAGGGCCTCATTATGATGTCGACACCGTAGCAGTCTGGAACCGCCCAACCATAGCTCGGCGGTTCTGACTGCACATTTTGGATGCGACCGCTCATAGGGCAGTCGGAAACATCCATTTTACTATGACAGCTTGTGCAGCAAGCGGAAAAGGCCCGCGGCACAAGCTGCCAGATTAAAATGGATGTTTGGAAACATCCCTGCACCGTGTGGCAGGCACCTCACGGTGGACACCATAGGTGGCCCCCAGGCCCCAAAGCATAGGGCCAGGAGGGAAGGGGGCCCTGCTAGGGGTCCCTAAAGTCACTTTCTCACAGCCTTTCCATGTCAGAAAGGCCAACATGGTATGGCTGTCAGAAACCGACACTGTAATCCCAACAGCGGAGCCGAGGCTGTCTCCGCTCTCATTCATGGGATTACAATTCCACTCCTCTTCCGACAGACTCTGTGAGCCCATCGGAAGAGGAGCAGAATCCCCCCGCGGGTTTCCCTCCGACAGACATCATCATAATACGGTGGTCGGAGGGAAACCCTCAATGTCGGGTGGAAAGCCTCCGACAGACTGTCAGAGGCTTTCCGCCCGACATCGAAATCAGGCCCATAGTTTTAACCTGCAATGTTAGGCCAAACTTATGGAGACAGGTAACATCTCAACTCCAGTGGTGAAGGGGAGATCTTGATAATCTGAGTCAATCATTATTTGTTCATGGTGGTATCAAATAGCATTATCCTCTCAAAAATATAAACCTATGCACAATAACAGAGATGTTCATAATCTTAGTACTTATTATTGTGGTGACACGGCTATATGCTGTAAATGGTCTGAGCGGTGTAGCAGAAATCATTTTGGTGACTAAAGCCCAAAAGGATAGCTTAGAACCTTTATATTTCAGCACTTTTGATTTCAGCGGTTGCGTCAATTAGGTCTCTGCATAAAATCCAATAAGTGCTTATATATATCTTTACGGCAACATCCAACACAATCATTAGCACCATCATCAAATCTTTGCTGATATCACGCAAGAGAGTGTTGATTGATAGAGGGTTCTACATTTCTTACTGGCCAGGCTCTACACTACTGCTGGTTGAAAAGCAGACTTCACATTTTAATGGTGTATTCACCACATTTTTCAGGAAGACTTGCCTAACATGGTTGGTCAAACCTTTTAATAGGTGGGCATGGTACAACCACTTATCACGTTGTCAAACAGATCAAACTATAATGATTTTAATGTATTATTTATTATCTTCTAATTGAATTGAATGTAAGTGTTATGTGATTATTTAAAAAACAACCATCAAAGCATTATATTCAGAAATATCATTATATAAATATGAGTATATACGCACCACACAAAATATAATAAAAACAAGATTTCAAACCTTCAATAAATAAGTTTATGCAGTGTGATTTCAGGAATTTTCCATCATAAAAACAAACGAGGTTGTTTGGAAGCATACGCAAGACAAAGCTGGCTTTCTCTGAAAAAATCCATATAGATTAAGAACAAGCTTTTAAAACCTCCTAGTAGAAAATTCATAGTGTTTGCTAAAGAAAACAAAATGTTCTTAAGTCTGCATGGAAGTCTCATCACAGGAGGGAATTAAAACAGGTGCTGCCTCATATTGGCCCATGGGAAAGCAAAGCAAGAATTTTATGGTCCTCAGCCAAAATTTGGGTAAAAGTGACCTTTCCTTAGGGCTGTTCACCCATATCAAATAAGGTTCGAGTTTTAGTGTGGTTTGGACAATGGCATAGTCCCACAGTAGAGGTTTCCCTATCTCCCTGGATGTCTTACAGAACCCCATAAATAACTGTTTGGCTCACAGGATATCAACTTTTGTTAGTAGGTGCGGAGATTTAAACAGATCATGCCAACAGATCGCTTTGGAACAAGTTTCAACATATCTAAGCCATAGGATCGAATTGCCCTTCCCTCAGTTCAGACAGTCTACGATAATCACCCAGTTAAGGGTTGTATGCTTATTAGCCCAAACTGACACCCAAGGCAGTATTGGCAAAGCCTTAATACAATCTGTCACATATGGGTTTCCCAGTTCCTTATGTAGGAAGAAACAAGGATGGTCGAGCAAGCGCAGGCAGGGTCGATTCTCCTCTAGCTGTAGCTTACCAACATCATGGTGATCCCAGACCCCAGTATCTTCTGATTCATATTACTGCTGCCAAATGTTTAAACATAGAAAAATCACAATAATTAAGAAAAATATCAGCAGTTTCATGGCTTAAAGACAAATTATTATCGCATTGCAAACTTGAGTTTTATAAATTTAAATATTGTATTGTGTTATGAAAGATATTCATATTGTAAATATTACCACAAGAAAGTATTGGATAAATGGAATTTTGGAGATTACATTCCTTTATATGGTAATTTGGTTGGTCCATGGCCCAAACAAGAATTGGAAAGTGAATAGGTTGATCCTTTGAAATACGATAGCTGAGCTTTTGGTTTTCCCAGTGCTTGTTGCCAATGCTTGACAAGAAGCTGAAATGTCCGGTCCAAGCCGTATAATATACATGGGTGCATGTGAAAACACACCTGCACAAATGGGCCATGATGCTGAGGATCCCATTTTTTGTTTACTTTTAAATTACTGATCTAAAATGTCAGATGCCCATCTTTGAGCAGATCTTTTTTTTAAACTGTTGGAACATATATAATAGAGTAAGGAATGACTGAATTGCAAATTGCAGCTGGTGATTGCTCCTAAAAGGGAAAAAAAGAATTGGGAATGGGCCGGGAAGCAACTGAGGTGTGAGGAAGGGTGGGAGAGCAATAGAGGAGCAGGGGAAAGGGAAGGATGGGTTTCGAAATGTGGAGGTGCCGGCTCGAGTGTGGGGCCTTTTGTGAATCCCGATTCAGCCATATACAGGAGTTTGCTCCAGAATCAGATTAGCACACTCATCTGTACACAGATTTCAAGAGGTAAAACTTAGCTGAATTTGTGTGGGGGAAAAGACCACTAATACTGCTTTTTACAGCTTAGAATGGGAATATAAGTAGTACTACAGCGTTATCCCCATTCTGTGGAGCAGAACTCAGAATAGTGAGGTAGTATGGCACCAGGTACATGGATCAACCAGCAGTATCAGTATTTACTGGGTATAGTATTACATTCAAAATACTGAATAATTGAAATGATACCCTAAGTGTCAATTCAGGTGGAAATCCTCTGGAATATTCTGCCTGCACACATACATCATTGCCAATTTTTATACAAATGTCAAAAAGTTGGGATGGTCAGAACTCTCGGAATTTCATTGTGCGGAATTCTGCAGAGTTACAAAAAATCACAACGAGATTCTGCGGAGTTTCACGAGTGGGCGGAATTGGACACATCTCACTGCTCACACTGATTTTTAGTGCCATAAGCTTGTTCCACACTGAAATCAGTGTGAATGGCACCACACAGTGTGGCAGAGGGTGCTGCTTCTTTCTACCACTCAAGTAGATTTTGTACTCGAGCAGCAGTTTTCTCAAGATGAATGGTTGTGACCTGCCGCAAACAGCCCCGTAGAGAAAATCTCACCGAGAGGCATTCTAGCACCCAAAAATCACGCATGGGGATATAAATTTTCACTCGTGTGAGAGAAAAAACTGTGCCATGTGGCAGTTGGTGGGGTTTGCCCGAGCTCTTGAAATGCAGAGTGGGCAAAACTCTACAAACTCCGCTGGTGGAGCGGAATCATTCACCGACCCCTACAAAAAAGCCAAAACCACACCATCTCCCCAACCCTCCACCTGGGACTGCCATCAAGGGTTTATAATGGCCCTGCTTCCAACACAGCTTGTATGCAAATAGTTTATAAATTGCTTATAAACTGAGCAGGAAGTTACCTTCTAAAAATGGTTCTACTCTTAGAAGCTCCAAGGCCTACAGAATTCAAGCACAAAGCTTTCTGCTTGTTTGCTAGTAGAAGGTAACATCAATAGTCCTCTGTTAAATTTGTAGAACTATTAAACAAATCAAAATGTCACTTACATATATGTTTTAATAAATGTAATGTTGCATCCGAAAATGTTGTACCTGCTAATTGAGTAGAATTAATATGAAAATTAATTAATCTGCTTAATAATTTCTGGAATAAAACATGTTTACCATATTTTACTTAAGCAGAATTCTACCAACTTTTGTTTTTTTCTGAAGTTTTTTTAGATTTGACTACACATTTGATATAAAAAGGAACATCTAGGCAGGTCGACCTTCTGCTCGCCGCATTAAACGAACCTGTTTCATATCACACTGCATTTAATGAATATATTATAATAATTAGAGTGTTTTATGTTAGTGGCACATGCTGTTTTCTTGCTACACTTTGGCATGCATAAAGAGCGAGATCACACCTTACTTACTGAAGCAAATGCTAGGACTTTCTAGATACGTGATATGAAAGACTTATTAGAGCAAGGAACAATTCCTACCTCGAGTGCAGTCAAATCTCTTTAAAAAAAGTAGATTAAAAACCGTTCTAAAATGGTTTTTCCACCTGTCAAACATTATTTTTCTTTCATTTCCTTTCCTTTTCTTAACTATTGGACAGCTTGAAAGGCATTTCTCACAATTGTAATCTGAAGGTGATGGCAATTAATTAAAATATATTTTAAAGTTGGGTTGTCCAGCGTATTTAGATTTGTAACATGTTTGTAATGTGTACATTTATTTTATGTGGGTTGCTGGAAAATTTGACATGGGTTCAGCACTCTTGCCACTATTCTGGACACCCCTGTACTAAGAGAGACATGCTTTGCTACTATGCCTCTGGAAGATTTCTGGCAAGAAGGAGCTATGATAATAAGACCTTTCTGAAAAGTAGTACAACTATCTGGTTCCGCAAGTTCGCATTTTCCATGCTGGTTCCATGCAACTTACTAAGTAATGTGCAAATGAATAGTCCAAAGACAGCAAGTCACCTGTACATGTCAAAGGATGTCAGTAATCCAGATCTGAGATGGGTAGTATATTTAGAAATTAATTTCATATTCCTCATTTCATAACATGTTCACCTTCTAAAATGTTTGTAAACTTCTTTCTTGCATGGACGTTCGTGGATTTACATACTTGCCATTCCAAAATTGGTCTCTGTTACATTCACATTCTTTTACCTGAAACCTTACATTAATGTTTCATGGAATTAATATACTAAATGTGTTGTTGTTTTTTCAGCTGCATTAATACTTGGTGACATTAGTATTTTAAAATTCCAGCTGTGACTTTCCACTTATTATATAAGGGGTAAAGTACCCCTTGTTGTACATTATAAGGATATTGCAAGACACTGAGGATATCCTTATCATGTACGGCAGAGGGCATTATCCCATATAATTCATGGTCACACTATCTCCTTTCCCACAAACTACTTAAAACCTTGTGCATAGCTGTTCCCTATCAAAGAGAGAGCATGTCTGAAAACATGAAGAATAAAAGTAGAACATCTAGTTTAAAATGAAACACATTAAACACAAAAAGATATTAGAAACAATACAAGTCATTTTTAAAAAAAGCTGCAGTAGCTCAGAATGCATAGAACATGCAGAAAGAGTCTAACTTTTCTATAACTATCTAAGGAGTGCAAAAAATAAATGGGTTGTTTCTGCTTGTCACTGTAAGCTAGAAAAATACAGCAGAATAATCAAAAGCAACTTTTCATTTTTGATGCTTTAAACAGCTGCTCTGCGACCTGATCTGCCTTTCATCTCAGCTGCTGGCTCTTGCATCAGGCATTGTCACGTCAGAATTCCACTGCAATAACTTATTATAGTTGAATTCGAACATTATAAGAATATTGCAAGTCACCGACCATATAAAGGAATTAGACAAACGGTGCGTAGCCCTTTCATAGAAAGACCGAGAATGTTTGCAAACATGAAGCATAAAAACAAAAACACTAGTGAAGCATGAAACACATCAAAAACCAGTTAGATATTTGTTGCAAACAGATATTAGAAACAGTTCAATACTTGTCAGTTAAAAATAAAAAAGCTCCAGTGCTTGTCATAAATTGGAGCAGAAGAAATAAAAGCAATGCTCTGTTTTGTTGCTTTAAACAGCTTGCTTTAATTATGCTCCGTGACCTGAACTGCCTTTCACCTCGGCTGCTGGATCTGGTAGCAGGCATTGTGACATCAGACCCCAACTTTAATAACCTTATAATAGTCGAGTTCTGACTTTTTTTCTTAATAATTGGTGACTGTGTGCGTCACAAGTTATTATAAAGAAATTAGTGACTGTCATTTACACAGGGATTACAGAATACCATGTTTTATAAAGTAATAACTAGATACGCATATACTTGCTACTGAGATATTTGCCAAAGAAAGTCTGCACAACTTAGAGGAGCTGAAAACTAGTGGACTTTGTCTGAATTTCTGTGATGTGGATGTTCAAATAAAAATCACTGCATCATTGAAGCCTGATTCACAAAAAATGTAAATGTGTTCCTGTGGGTTTATTCCAATGTTTGGGATATATGTATAAATTTTGTGTCATTCTTTTCACCCCTGGGTAGTTATAAGAGTAATAGCTTTCCAGGAGTGCTCCCAATAGTAATAGTTTGAATATGAATACATGTTACATTTTTCGAATGAAAATGATTAGCAAAGGTGCATTTAAATGTGCTAACTTTTATGTTTTTTACTGTAAAGGGAACATATACTTAATGGGGAAGAAATCCCTTTCCCCTCACCACCATTACCTTCTGGTTATGAATGCAAGTCTGCCATTTAAAGGAATGAATGTTCAACAATTACCAGGATGGAAATGGGTCTTGAAATTTGTGAATCAATCAATCACAAGATTTGTAAAGCGCACTACTTACCCGCGAGGGTCTCAAGGCGCTGAGGGAGAGGAGGGGGGGTGTTGCCGCTACTGGTCGAATAGCCAGGTCTTGAGTCATCTCCTGAAGGTCAGCAGGTCTTGGGTCTGTCGTAGGTTGAGGGGAAGGGTGTTCCAGATCTTGGCGGCGTGGTGAGAGAAGGATCTGCCCCCGGTGGTGGTTCTCCGGATGCGCGGGACGGTGGCCAGGGAGAGGTCGGCGGAGCGGAGCTGACAGTTGGGAACGTAGAAGGAGAGTCGACTGTTGAGGTAGGTTGGGCCGGTTTTGTGGAGTGCCTTGTGTGCGTGGATCAGGAGTTTGAAGGAGATTCTCTTGTCGACGGGGAGCCAGTGCAGGTTTTTCAGGTGGGGGTGATGTGGCTGTGGCGTGGAATGTCGAGGATCAGGCATGCAGAGGCGTTTTGGATTCTTTGCAGTCGTTTGATGAGCTTGGTCGGGGCTCCTGCGTAGAGGGCGTTTCCGTAGTCGAGTCTGCTGCTGACGAGGGCCTGGGTGACTGTTCTTCTCGTGTCTGTCGGGATCCACCTGTAGATCTTGCGGAGCATGCGGAGGGTGTTGAAGCAGGAGGAGGAGACTGCGTTGACTTGCTTGGTCATGGTGAGCGTTGAGTCGAGGATGACTCCCAGGTTGCGTGCGTGGTCGGTTGGTGTCGGGGGTGCCCCTAGTGACGAGGGCCACCAGGAGTCGTCCCAGGCTGATGGGTTGGAGCCGAGGATGAGGATCTCCATCTTGTCTGTGTTCAGCTTAAGTCGGCTGCACTTCATCCAGTCGGCGACGGCTTTCATTCCTTCGTGGAGGTTGGATTTGGCGGTGAGGGGGTCCTTGAATGAGGGAGAGGATCAGTTGAGTGTCGTCGGCGTAGGAGATTATGTTGAGGTCGTGCTGTCGGGCGATGCGTGCGAGTGGAGCCATGTAGATGTTGAACAGTGTCGGGCTGAGGGAAGATCCCTGGGGTACGCCGCAGATGATCTCGGAGGCTTCGGATCGGAATGGGGGGAGGCGGACGCTCTGGGGTCTGCCGGAAAGGAAGGAGGTGGTCCAATCCAGGGCCTTGTCTCGGATCCCTGCATTGTGGAGGCGTGTGCGTAGTGTGCGGTGGCAGACAGTGTCGAAGGCGGCGGAGAGGTCCAGGAGGATGAGGGCCGCCGTCTCGCCGTTGTCCAGCAGGATCCCGATGTCGTCTGTGGCGGCGATGAGGGCGGTCTCGGTGCTGTGGTTGCTGCGGAATCCTGACTGGGAGGGGTCCAGGATGCTGTTATCTTCGAGGTAGCGGGTGAGCTGTCTGTTGATGATCTTAGCTGGGAATGGAAGCAGGGAGATGGGCCGGACGTTCTTGAGGTCGCTCGGGTCCGCCTTGGGTTTTTTGAGTAGGGCGTTGATCTCGGCGTGTTTCCATCTCTCTGGGAAGGTCGCGGTTTCGAAGGAGAGGTTGATGACGTTGCGCAGGTGGTGTGCCACAATGGGGTGGGGTGAATGCCACAAACTCAGTTAGTTGTTAGTGTACACCGCCTTTCCTTGGCATCCTAACCTTTAGGCCCACTACTCACTTAGGGCAGAAGACTTTATGCAAAATAAAAAATACCCCAAGGTGGTCTATTTATGTGTAAATAAGACTATTGAGGTCAATTAACATTTTGGGAATTCCAAACGTGGATTTACATTGTAAAATCCCGTCATCTATTTATAAAAAGCTAGATTTGGGAGAGTAAAGAGATTTATAAATCGGACCATCCAAATCAAAAGAAGTTGATGCTTATTGCTAATTTTATTTAAAATCATACGGATGCGAAACCTGAAAATAATAACTTCTCTGTAACTCTTCTGTATATATAACTTCAACACATTCTGGTTCATGTATCTTCACTGTAAAAACTTTGTGTGTCCTTATGATGATTGCACAATTTGTAAAAGAGAAAAAGGACAAAAGTAAGTGCAGGGGGCCAAAATGTTTCTTACGAGCCAGCCCCAGAACTTCTGAATTCCAGAGTTGCCGAATATCAAAGATGCCTAGACTTCATTCTACTGCATGCCTCTTTTTTCCACTAGCCTACATTTCCTGTCTCTTTACTTCATTCTTTCTGGATTTTCTTTTTCCTCCCTTTATCATTGTATTTCTCTTTTCCCTTCCTTCTTCTTTCTTCCTTTGCCACCATTTTCTCTCATGTTCGGGGACAAAGACTGCTCTTGAAAAAGAAAAAAGGCGTCTCAAACCACAAAACTGAATGCCTGTGGCCCCTACAAGAACCTAGAAGCAGAAATTAAGCACTAGTTAAGTTAACAAAGCTGTAGAAAGCGCTCATGTTGGCCGATTCACAGAATGACATTGGAAATCTGCACCTGCAGAATTACGATCATACCTGAAGGCAAATTTCAAACATTTTGAAATTCAAAAGCATTTTCCAGGTTGCACCTGAGACAAATGACAGCTACAGGTTTTTATTTGTACTCCTGGGAAAACACATGTGAATTCTATTTTTGAATGTAACATATACACATGTACAGCTTTGCATGAGAAAATTGACGACACCAGTAAAATGTACTTCCTAATGTTTTTGTTTCCCTCTATGGGGACAGAAATGTGTTGCCCTAAACCCACAACAATTTGACAGGGGTTGGCGGAGTCCATCCCTTTTTCACCTTGCCATTGACAGGAGTAAATCCCTCTATAGAAATACAAACTTGTGTATATGTATCTGTTTATCAATGTTGTATGCTGTGTGTATGTGTATCTATATTTGTGTATTTATATGTAGATGGGTACATGCGTGCATATGTGTGTGTGTGTATATATATATTTGCTGCTCCTTTTTCACCTTTAGCCGGTGCGCTCGCGGACGGGTGCTCTTGTCGCGGGGGTGTACCGGGGTGTACCCCCGTTATTTAATACTGGCTATATACAGGAGCCAGTATATATATATATATATATATATATATATATATTTTTAAGTATTCTCGCGCTGCCAGAGCGTAAGAAAAGGTCGCACTCAGGGTTTCAAAATTGGAGTAAAGTATTTATTGACTTGACGCGTTTCGACAGCACGGTCTTTGTCAAAAAGTCATACAAAGACCCGGACCTTTTAAGCATTTCCTGTGTTATACAATAGACATAAACACACTGTGCAAAGTAGAAAACAGACTTAAAAACTTTATCAATTCATTATAAAATGACAATACGTAGATAAAGAAAACATAGTTATTATAAATCTTGCATTGTGCAAAAATAGCAATTCGTATAGTCAAAAAATTAATTAAGACTAATCCTCTATTTTAAACAAAGCAGCCAGGCTTACCAGCTCTGTAACCATTTTGCACAATGCAAGATTTATAATAACTATGTTTTCTTTATCTACGTATTGTCATTTTATAATGAATTGATAAAGTTTTAAGTCTGTTTTCTACTTTGCACAGTGTGTTTATGTCTATTGTATAACACAGGAAATGCTTAAAAGGTCACTGCCACTTCCGGGTCTTTGTATGACTTTTTGACAAAGACCGTGCTGTCGAAACGCGTCAAGTCAATAAATACTTTACTCCAATTTTGAAACCTTTTCTTACGCTCTGGCAGCGCGAGAATACTTCAAAAATTATAGCGGGTCCAGCGCCCGCCGGTCAGCACCAACCCCATCAGGTGGAAGTAATCGGAAGTAAGGCTGGACTGTTCTTTGCATATATATATATATATATATATATATATATATATATATATATATATATATATATCTACTGGCGGTCGCCAGTAGATAGTTATAGTTAGGACCTATTTTCCATAGGAAATCCGCGACATTCTATTTGAAATAACTCTTGCGTCGGTTGACGAATCTTCGCGAAATTTTCAAACTTTATGGCCCGCTCCGGTCCGCTACTACCCTGAAAGTCTCAGGGTAATTCGTCAAGCGGGGGCCGAGAAAAAGGGGGTCCCAAAACGTGTTTTCCCCATTCATTTTCCCATAGGAAACTTTAGACACGGCTACAGCCCGAACTGCTGAACGGAATTACACCAAATTTGGCAAAGAGGTAGTTCTTGGTTCAGAAAGAACCCTTTTGTTAAATGGTGTAAATCCGTTCAGTAGTTGCGGAGAAATTAAAAAATAAGAGTCAAAAAATCAATTTCCCATAGGAAACTTTACGCAAGGCTACAGCCCGAACTGCTGAACGGAATTACACCAAATTTGGCAAAGAGGTAGTTCTTGGTTCAAAAAGAACCCTTTTTGTTAAATGGTGTAAATCCGTTCAGTAGTTGCTGAGAAAATCAAAAGTAAAAACACATATATATCTGGGCGGAGCCTAACCACACATGTCATCGTGAGATCTGATTGGCTGTCAGCACTTCATCCTGGAATTGCTGGCAGCCATCTTGGGACCAATATAAATGATAGTACCCCTTTGAAATGCATTGTAGTGAATCGAAGATTTTGAGGGTTACCAAAAGGAGAACTATAAAGGGTGATAACAGACTTTAGTTACATTAGAATTCATTTGTTGATGGTACCATACTAATTTCAGGAATTGTGGTGTGTTCTAAGGTGATTTTACCCTGTGAAAAACCTTCTGCTGGGATATCATGAATCATGTTTGAGAGAAAACTATTTTCACATGCTTGTCCCATACAGTTTTGGAAGGTGCCCCAGAAGCTAAAATGAGAGCATATTTTCTGTAAATTCACATTATCTTTCTCAGTCATGTGAGAATGAAGTCTGACATTCTCAGTAAAACATGTACATCCAACAAGAGCAGAGACTGTCAGTTGATTCCTTTGTGTTCTACTGCAGCTTCCCAGAGTGTTCTAAAGAACAACTAGAGTGCTAACAGCCTTACTTATGACAAAAGTATGGCACACCTGAAGCCATCTTGATTGGAATAAACTGGTAACACTTAAAACATTTAATTTAAAAAAGAACAAAATGATGGGGTTCATCTTGTCATAGAAATTATGGTTAGTGCTCTGGAATGAAAAATTAGGACATGTTTCAAGTGTGATCTCAAATATCTTCCTGTTATATTTCAAAAGGAGCAGCCTGTCCGTTGATGCCTTTGTGTTCTACTGCAGCTTCCCAGAGTGTTCTAAAGAACAACTAGAGCGCTAACAGTCTTACTTATGACAAAAGTATGGCACACCTGAAGCCATCTTGATTGGAATAAACTGGTAACACTTAAAACATTTAATTTAAAAAGGAACAAAATGAGGGGTTCATTTTGCCATAGAAATTATGGTTAGTGCTGTAGAAAGAAAAATTAGGACATGTTTTAAGTGAGATCTCAAATATCTTCCTGTTATATTTCAACAGGAGCAGCCTGTCAGTTGATGCCTTTGTGTTCTACTGCAGCTTCCCAGAGTGTTCTAAAGAACAACTAGAGTGCTAACAGCCTTACTTATGACAAAAGTATGGCACACCTGAAGCCATCTTGATTGGAATAAACTGGTAACACTTAAAACATTTAATTTAAAAAGGAACAAAATGAGGGGGTTCATTTTGCCATAGAAATTATGGTTAGTGCTGCAAAAAGAAAATTTAGTGCATGTTTTAAGTGAGATCTCAAATCTTCTTCTATTTCATTAGAAAATTCTGACATGCAGACTGAAACAATCACTTTCAATACCAGCAGTAGACTTCCAGTTAACTCCTTGGTGAGCAGTAGCTTTACTACAGTGATCTAATGAACAACTAGAGTAATAACATTCTGAATTTATGGCAAATGTGTGACACATCTGAATGCCTTCTTGATGGAATCAAAGTAAAAAACTGAAAGCATTTCCTACTGAGGAGACTGCAGTAAATGAGGAAATTAGGAAACTTCATAACAAAGAAGTCTTCCAAGATGGCCACCAGTGAAAAAAGAGCCCAAATGTAGCACAAATATTACCGAGATGTAGCCCACATATAGCCCAATGACAAAAGTGTGCAAAACACTTTTTATTTTTAGTTTTTTTGCAGTTTTATGTAGTGCAGACTGGTCAGGTATTGGAGCGTTGCATCTTAAAACATGACCCCCTACACTACAAAAACACCACTGCACTACCCTAAACCCTAAAACACTACCCCAGCACGACCCCCTACACTACACAAGCACCACTGCACTATCCTAAACCCTAAAACACTACCCCCAGCATGACCCCCTACACTACACAAACACCACTGCACTACCCTAAACCCTAAAACACTACCCCAACACCACTGCACTAACCTAAATCCTAAAACACTACCCCCAGCACGACCCCTACACTACCCAAACACCACTGCACTACCCTAAAACATGACCCCCTACACTACACAAACACCACTGCACTACCCTAAACCCTAAAACACTACCCCCAGCACGACCCCTACACTACACAAGCACCACTGCACTACCCTAAACCCTAAAACACTACCCCCAGCACGACCCCCTACACTACACAAACACCACTGCACTACCTTAAACCCTAAAACACTACCCCCAGCACGACCCCCTACACTACCCAAACACCACTGCACTAACCTAAATCCTAAAACACTACCCCCAGCATGACCCCCTACACTACCCAAACACCACTGCACTACCCTAAAACATGACCCCCTACACTACACAAACACCACTGCACTACCCTAAACTCTAAAACACTACCCCCAGCACGACCCCTACACTACACAAGCACCACTGCACTACCCTAAACCCTAAAACACTACCCCCAGCACGACCCCCTACACTGCCCGAACACCACTGCACTGCCCTAAACCCTGAAACACCAGCCCCTGCACGACCCCCTACACTGCCTGAACACCACTGCACTGCCCTAAACCCTGAAACACATACCCTAGCACGACCCCTACACTGCCCGAACACCACTGCACTGCCCTAAACCCTGAAACACCACCCCCTTCACGACCCCCTACACTGCCCGAACACCACTGCACTGCCCTAAACCCTGAAACACCACCCCCAGCATGACCCCTACACTGCCCGAACACCACTGCACTGCCCTAAACCCTGAAACACTACCCCCAGCAAGACCTCCTACACTGCCCGAACACCACTGCACTGCCCTAAACCCTGAAACATCACCCCCAGCAAGACCCCCTACACTGCCCGAACACCACTGCCCTAAACCCTGAAACACCACCCCCAGCACGACCCCCTACACTGCCCGAACACCACTGCACTGCCCTAAACCCTGAAACACCACCCCAGCACGACCCCCTACACTGCCCGAACACCACTGCACTGCCCTAAACCCTGAAACACCACCCCCTGCACGACCCCCTACACTGCCCGAACACTACTGCACTGCCCTAAACCCTGAAACACCATCCCCAGCACGACCCCCTACACTGCACGAACACCACTGCACTGCCCTAAACCCTGAAACACCACCCCCAGCAAGACCCCCTACACTGCCCGAACACCACTGCCCTAAACCCTGAAACACCACCCCCAGCAAGACCCCTACACTGCCCGAACACCACTGCACTGCCCTAAACCCTGAAACACCAGCCCCAGCACGACCCCTACACTGCCCGAACACCACTGCACTGCCCTAAACCCTGAAACACCATCCCCAGCAAGACCCCCTACACTGCCCGAACACCACTGCACTGCCCTAAACCCTGAAACACCACCCCCAGCAAGACCCCCTACACTGCCCGAACACCACTGCCCTAAACCCTGAAACATCACCCCCAGCAAGACCCCCTACACTGCCCGAACACCACTGCACTGCCCTAAACCCTGAAACACCAGCCCCAGCACGACCCCTACACTGCCCGAACACCACTGCACTGCCCTAAACCCTGAAACACCACCCCCTGCACGACCCCCTACACTGCCCGAACACCACTGCACTGCCCTAAACCCTGAAACACCACCCCCAGCACGACCCCCTACACTGCCTGAACACCACTGCACTGCCCTAAACCCTGAAACACCACCCCCTGCACGATCCCGTACACTGCCCGAACACTACTGCACTGCCCTAAACCCTGAAACACCACCCCCAGCACAACCCCCTACACTGCACGAACACCACTGCACTGCCCTAAACCCCGAAACACTACCCCCAGCAAGATCCCCTACACTGCCCGAACACCACTGCCCTAAACCCTGAAACACCACCCCCAGCAAGACCCCTACACTGCCCGTACACCACTGCACTGCCCTAAACCCTGAAACACCACCCCCACTATGACCCCCTACACTGCCCGAACACCACTGCACTGCCCTAAACCCTGAAACACCACCCCCAGCACGACCCCCTACACTGCCCGAACACCACTGCACTGCCCTAAACCATGAAACACCAGCCCCAGCACGACCCCCTACACTGCCCGAACACCACTGCACTGCCCTAAACCCTGAAACACCAGCCCCAGCATGACCCCCTACACTGCCCGAACACCACTGCACTGCCCTAAACCCTGAAACACCAGCCCCAGCACAACCCCGTACACTGCCCGAACACCACTGCACTGCCCTAAACCCTGAAACACCACTCCCAGCACGACCGCCTACACTGCCCAAAACCACTGCACTGCCCTAAACCCTGAAACACCAGCCCCAGCACGACCCCCTACACTGCCCGAACACCACTGCACTACCCTAAACCCTCAAACACCAGCCCCAGCACGACCCCTACACTGCCCGAACACCACTGCACTGCCCTAAACCCTGAAACACCACCCCCAGCAAGACCCGCTACACTGCCCGAACACCACTACACTAAAGCCTGAAACACCACCCCCAGCAAGACCACCTACACTGGCCGAACACCATTGCACTGCCCTAAACCCTGAAACACCACCCCCTGCACGACCCCCTACACTGCCCAAACACCACTGCACTGCCCTAAACCCTGAAACACCACCCCCTGCACGACCCCCTACACTGCCCGATCACCACTGCACTGCCCTAAACCCTGAAACACCACCCCCTGCACGACCTCCTACACTGCCGGAACACCACTGCACTGCCCTAAACCCTGAAACACCACCCCCAGCACGACCCCCTACACTGCCCGAACACCACTGCACTGCCCTAAACCCTGAAACATCAACCCCAGCAAGACCCCCTACACTGCCTGAACACCACTGCCCTAAACCCTGAAACACCACCCCCTACACTGCACGAACACCACTGCACTGCCCTAAACCCTGAAACACCACCTCCAGCAAAACCCCCTACACTGCCTGAACACCATTGCTCTGCCCTAAATCCTGAAACACTAGCCCCAGCATGACCCCCTACACTGCCCGAACACCACTGCACTGCCCTAAACCCTAAAACACCACCCCCAGCACGACCCCCTACACTGCCCGAACACCACTGCACTGCCCTAAACCCTGAAACACCAGCCCCAGCAAGACCCCTACACTGCCCGAACACCACTGCACTGCCCGAAACCCTGAAACACCAGCCCCAGCATGACCCCTACACTGCCCGAACACCACTGCACTGCCCTAAACCCTGAAACACCAGCCCCAGCACGACCACCTACACTGCCCGAACACCACTGCACTGCCCTAAACCCTGAAACACCAGCCCCAGCATGACCCCTACACTGCCCAAACACCACTGCACTGCCCTAAACCCTGAAACACCAGCCCCAGCACGACCCCCTACACTGCCCGAACACCACTATACTGCCCTAAACCCTGAAACACCAGCCCCAGCATGACCCCCTACATTGCCCGAACACCACTGCACTGCCCTAAACCCTGAAACACCAGCCCCAGCACGACCACCTACACTGCCCGAACACCACTGCACTGCCCTAAACCCTGAAACACCAGCCCCAGCATGACCCCTACACTGCCCGAACACCACTGCACTGCCCTAAACCCTGAAACACCAGCCCCAGCACGACCCCTACACTGCCCGAACACCACTATACTGCCCTAAACCCTGAAACACCAGCCCCAGCACGACCCCCTACACTGCCCGAACACCACTGCACTGCCCTAAACCCTGAAACACCACCCCTGCATGACCCCCTACACTGCCCAAACACCACTGTACTGCCCTAAACCCTGAAACACCACCCCCTGCAGCACCTCCTACACTGCCCGAACACCACTGCACTGCCCTAAACCCTGAAACACCACCCCCTGCACCGCCCCTACACTGCCCGAACACCACTGCACTGCCCTAAACCCTGAAACACCACCCCCAGCACGACCCCCTTTACTGCTCGAACACCACTGCACTGCCCCAAACCCTGAAACACCACCCCCAGCACGACCCCCTACACTGCCCGAACACCACTGCCCTAAACCCTGAAACACCACCCCCTGCACGACCCCCTACACTGCCCGAACACCACTGCACTGCCCTAAACCCTGAAACACCACCCCCTACACTGCCCGAACACCACTGCACTGCCCTAAACCCTGAAACACCACCCCTAGCACGACCCCCTACACTGCCCGAACACCACTGCACTGCCCTAAACCCTAAAACACCACCCCCAGCATTACCCCCTACACTGCCCAAACACAACTGCACTGCCCTAAACCCTAAAACACTACCCCCAGCACAACCCCTACACTACCCGAACACGACTGCACTGCCCTAAACCCTCAAACACTACCCCCAGCACGACCCCCTACACTACCCGAACACCACTGCACTGCCCTAAACCCTAAAACACTCCCCCAGCACGACCCCTACACTACCCGAACACCACTGCACTGCCCTAAACCCTAAAACACTCCCCCAGCACGACCCCCTACACTACCCAAACACCACTGCACTGCCCTAAACCCTAAAACACTACCCCCGCATGACCCCTACACTACCCAAACACCAATGCACTACCCTAATCCCTAAAACACTACCCCCGCATGACCCCCTACACTACCCTAAACCCTAAAACACTACCCCGCACGACTCCCTACACTACCCAAAGACCACTGCACTACCCTAAACCCTAAAACATGACCTCCTACACTACACAAACACCACTGCACTACCCTAAACCCTAAAACACTACCCCCTACACTACACAAACACCACTGCACTACCCTAAACCCTAAAACACTACCCCCAGCAGTACCCCTACACTACCCAAACACCACTGCACTAACCTAATCCATAAAACACTACCCCCAGCAGTACCCCTACACTACCCAAACACCACTGCACTACCCTAAATCACTACCCCAGCACGACCCCCTACACTACCCAAACACCACTGCACTACCCTAAACCCTAAAACACTACCCCCAGCACGACCCCCTACACTACCCAAACACCACTGCACTACCCTAAACCCTAAAACACTCCCCCAGCATGACTCCCTACACTACCCAAACACCACTGCACTACCCTAAACCCTAAATCTACCCCCAGCATGACCCCCTACACTACACAAACACCACTGCACTACCCTAAACCCTAAAACACTACCCCCAGCACGACCCTCTTCACTACCTAAACACAACTGCACAATTTGTTACAGGCGTTGCAACGCAGGCCTGTGGTGCTTACTGGAAGTACCTAGTGGGCTAGTTGGGCCCCAGGGACCCTCAGGATTCAAGGTGACCTAATCCCCCAACTTAAAACGCACCTCGGGGCGCGTTTGCCCAGTGGTGAAGGGAGGGGCGGGGCCTCAGGTGACATGTGCGCAAACACGCCCTGTGGTGCGTTTTAAGTTGGGGAATTAATTCCCTTTGAATCCTGAGGGACCCTGGAGGCCAACTAGCCCACCAGGTACCTTCAGTAAGCACAACAGAGTTGCGTTGCAGAGAGGTGAAAAAGGTGCGTGGCCTCGGAACGCCTCTCTGCAACTCAGCTCTGTGGTCCTAACTGTAGGTACCTGGGGGGCTAGTTGGGCCCCAGGGACCCTCAGAATTCAAGGGACTTAATCCCGCAGCTTAAAACGCGCCACGGGGTGCGTTTGCACACATGTCACCTCAGGCCCCCTCCCTTCACCACTGTGCAAACGCGCCCTGTAGCGCGTTTTAAGAGGTAGTTTTAATCCCCCTGCCCTATTATGTACTAGGGACTTGCAGAGGAGGTCATGCTAATCACAGGGGTACTCCAACGCATAGTGTTCCCTAGTGTATGTAGGTGTTTTCACTGTATTCTAAGTGTCTTTTAGCATAGCACTGGCTCTGGTTAGTCAGAGTCAGTTACCACCAGTACCCGTCTGAAAAAGTTGTGGGCACAGGATGATTTTGCAACAAGGCCTCTTTCTGCTCCTCTGTTGGTTCTTTCTGCACATCTTTTGCTTCTTTCTGTGCGTTTTTCTTCTTTCTTCACATGTCCTACCTCTGTAGGCATAGTTAGAAACTAGCATTTAAAAACCTTTGAAATTCACTTAAAAAATCATAGGTTTCAGGCACGTTATAGTTAGAAATTAGCATTTAAAAAACCTTTGAAATTCACTGAAAAAACCATAGGTTTCAGACACGTTATAGTTAGAAATTAGCATTTAAAAAACCTTTGAAATTCACTGAAAAAACCATAGGTTTTAGGGACAGTTATAGTTAGTTGGACATTTCACTCGTACAAAACCATAGAAATTCCCCCGTTATAGTTAGTTCAGCTAACTATAACTTGCGCCCGCAATGCACTGCTGATGACGTCACATATTACATCACTCATGACATGGTCAGTGACATCACTGATGACATCACTGATGACATCTCAAATGACATCACTGATGACATCATCCATGTGATAATTTCATGCATCTTCTCACACCCTAATATAACTTTTGATACACCCACTCTAAATTACAGACTGCCATTCTCAAAACCATAGACACTCCAACACCAAAAACTACATACCCACTCACTGATTCTTAGGTCTACACACACATCCACTTACTCACCCGTACAGTCACTCCCGGGACTCACTCAGTACAGGACTATCATATGCACTCATACACCTATATAAACACTCACACACCGCCACTCATCCATAGAGATACTCACACACCTAGTCAGTCATGCAAAAAACGTAATCACACACCCATTTACTCACCTATACAGTTATACACACACCAGCTCACTTACTCATACAAATACTAGCACATTCTTACGCTCTTATACAATCACTGATACAAGTACACACTCATCCATACAGCCACTCTCACAATCACACACTCTCACTTATAGCCATTTATATACTCCAACACACATATATACTGCCTTTCACATATGTAGTTACTCACACATGTACCACTGAGATATACATTCAATCACTAACACACCCATACACACACTCACCCACCCATACAGTCCATCACAGATGCACTCTTGAAACCATGCACCCAGTGAATCACCAACTCACACATCTATGCACAGAGTCACACACACCCCACCCACACAAACACTCAGGCACCCATACAGATACTCAGACAATCAATCAATAACCCATGTAGACACTCATGTAGCTATTCAGAGAGCCATGCAGCCGCTTACAAACCAACAGACAGACGGATACAGACATTCACACAGTTTAGTCACTAACCCATGCATTCAGTAAGATACATTTAATCACTCACTTGTAGAGTCAGTCACTCACGTACTAAATCATCCATTCAGACACTTATACACCCACTCATTCTTCAATACACCTTTCCCTATATATATTAAACATATTTAAACTTTACAGAAACACACAGTCACTGGATGATGTCATCAGTGATGTCATCAGTGATGTCATTTGAGATGTCATCAGTGATATCATCAGTGATGTCACTGACCATGTCATGAGTGATGTAATATGTGACGTCATCAGCAGTGCATTGCGGGGCGCGAGTTATAGTTAGCTGAACTAACTATAACGGGGAATTTCTATGGTTTTGTACGAGTGAAATGTCCAACTAACTATAACTGTCCCTAAAACCTATGGTTTTTTCAGTGAATTTCAAAGGTTTTTTAAATGCTAATTTCTAACTATAACGTGTCTGAAACCTATGGTTTTTTCAGTGAATATATATATATATATATATATATATATATATATATATATATACACACACATACACGTTCAACCAAAAGCAGCACTTCTTACAATCCACCCATGCAGCGGCACAGACGAGCAGAGGGAGTCCAAGATTCTTCAGGATGTTTGGTTATTTATCTTTTACTTTCTTTTTCTATCTTTTAAATGAACGTTTCAAATTCATGTGGCATACAACAATTGCTTCAAACGACCACGACCGATGCGTTTAAATGTGTACACATGGACATCATCTTCTCCATTCTCAACACCACTCCTCCTTACTGCCACCTACCTTGAGCATGCACTTTCATTTCGTGGTCCAAACTCTTTTTCGCCTCGCGCTGATTCGTTCCAATTCTTCCAGACTCGTAGATTCTCATAACTACATTTCAAGCTTCTCTCCATATTTCTACTCACTTAAGTACCCATTTTCCATTAATGACTTACACCCACATGTGATCAACTCTACTTCTATCAGAAAGCCGGAGGTAAAGGCAATAGATGTTTGAGAGCTCAAGAATAACCCAAAAACCTACGAGGCTTCGACTCTACCTCAGGAGTAGCAAGAGCTGCATAAATGCAATTAAAATACAAGTTTGTGAATCCAAATACTTATAAATTGGTAGGCATTCCCTAACTCATAAGGGGCTCTCATCCTGTAATGGTCACCCCTGCTGATAGAATTAATTCAGTGAAATTAAACAATTGGTTTTGCGCTGACAAATAAAGCCAATTGTGCTTGTAAGTCTCACTTAGCTGTGAGAATTCGACCCTCAGTTTTCAAGGCCTCGAATTGTCAGCCCTCATCCCTCATTCAATAATAAACTTTCCATTTTCTCTCCCTGCACCTTAAATTGGAGAAAAAAAACACCGAAAACTGAATAAACTCTCAGTATCACAGGCAGGACAGGGAAACCTGCGTCCGTAACGTTTTCATCGCTTATAAATTAGAATTTATGAGACTTTTCAGTGTTTGTTTTTTCCTTAATAACTGTTGTCCTCTTATTCCCCTTGAGTGAGGTGTCTGGAGATTACGTTGGCCCGTTTCCATGGTGACACCTAAGAAAATTTAATTTTAAAAAAGCTGCTGTTTCCACTATGTTATTTCATGGGAGCGAAACATCAACAGTTTGCTCCATTGATGTGAAACTGAAAATGGAGCCATATAAATGGCTGGAATATTTCATATAAATAGACAAGTGTAGATGTTGTTTGAGTTGGGACTGTGCCCAGCCAGGTAACACAAATATCCCAGTTACAGAGGGCACCTGGGAGGCAGTAAAATTGACTCAGTATAAGGCAGCCTTCTCACTTATGAATAGCTGGTTGAAAAGTAACCTGGGTGTTTTTCTACTTAATAAAGTTAGGGGTCAGTTCAATATTGGCTGCAAACACAAGTGGCAGTAGAAAAATTGTTGAGCATGCACTGAAGCAGATGATGGCAGACATGAAGCATCCAGCCTGTTTATGCTGTTTGTTTCCAGGCCTACTCTTGCCAAGCAGACCCTCCGTGGCCTCCAGCTCTACCTTTATTTTTGTTGTCCTCTTGATAGTCCAGAAAATAACTCTGCTGTACAACTGTTATATTTGTTCACTACTCTGTAGGTGAAAACATAATACTAATAAATACTGTTACTGTTTCTGTAAAGTACTTATTGCATGCGTTTTCAGTTTTTATTTCATATTAATGCAATTGTTGTTAAGCGTTTCCTCCCCTTTTGGTCTTTTTATAACTATCTCTTCATACCACTTGCACCCTCTTTAGGACACGAACAAGAATACCAGAATTGGTGGTAAACAATGCTTGGACCGAATCATGGTATTCTGAGTTTTACCGTAATACCACACTATTGGAGGGTTTCCGCACCCAGATTATGCTAGGTAATACCAAGTAAAGTTTGCACGGGGAAAGGCGGTTGGAAAGAAAGAAAAATCTTAGGCAATCTGGTGCACAAACTCTAATAGTGCAGGTTATATTTCAGTCCAACCTCTGAAGCCCAGAATGAGGTGGGAACTTTGCCCCAAAGTACAGAATTTACCCTGGACCAAAGTTTCTAACTGTAACTTTTGTATGATCGTAATGAGGATCTTAATGTGTTGTGTTTCTATTTTACCCTACACCCCTTAGATTCTGAAGAATAGTTGCAACTCCGAAACCTATTGAAGAACTGTCAGGTGACTTTGGGTAACTGTTTGGGGGAAATAAACTAAACTACAGTGGCTACAGAAGTAACATCAGAGACCTTTTTATGTATTGTGCTGTGAGCTGTTACCGAGCAGTACGTAGTAAATATTGTATTCTTGAATAGCGAATGCAAGAATATTACGCAAGACTAATATCGTGAACAAAATATTGAGGGACAATATATAAAAAGGTAAGTGCAGAGTTAAGTATAGCGTCACTATTCGTAACTCCAAATCTATGTACTTGGAAGATATGTAAATCTTCAAAGTACATGGAGGTGCAGTTAGGTCTTTACTTATTTACATTTTGATATATTGTCCCTCGATATTTGGTCCACGATAATAATGTCCCGCGATATCCGGGACTTGATGTTAAGGAGCCGCACCCATAGTAATCTGTTTACTGTGTGCAGAAGGAATATGCACCCACAGTTCAGTTCATTGGTAAGCCAGGGAAGTGGCACAGCGGGTTCATAACCAGAATGCGTTTTGATATTGGATCAATGTGATATTTACCAATAATGCAGTCGACCTAGTACATATAGTTTAACCTTTTTGCCATTGCTTTGTCGCTTTGATATATCTTACTCTAGCTTTTTGCTTCTGTAAAGGTGTTAATCGCATTTGTGTGACCCCAGTATGGATGTATGTAAGTTATTGACTTGTATAAAGGGTTCCACTGACCTTGGGGCTAGTTGTGCTATCAAAACCTTGTTAAAATCACCCAGTATTGCTCCTTCTTGTGCTAGGCTCTCAATAACGGAACACTATCACCAGAGAGCTCAGACTAGCTCCCTATCTGCATTCAAACATAGACCAAAAGAGCACTTATTGCCCTATTATGAGTCGGGCAGAGTAGAAATCCTGTATGCATTCTGCGCCACCTCATCACAAGTAGACCAGTGTTCCTGCTGCTAGATCCTATTTTGCCAATCTCAAACAAACGCAGATAAAATCCTGTGAAGCCTTGGTTGCAACCGCAGACAAGCCCCTGTCCCTGTCCTAGCCCAAACATTTATTTTTGTAAAGAGTGAGCATATATTGTCTGACCTGCCACGGCCCCTTTTTCCTCTACCCTTCCTTAACCTCACAGAACCCATACCCCCAACCCCACCCCAGCACATGTGCCCCTAGCTCACATTTACTACCTGCCTTACCAGGTGGTAATGAGGAGGATTAATCCACCCAGAACAGGGAAAACAGGGTGGAATTCCACCTTGTCTGCTCTATTATTCTCCGTTCTGTGGGGCTTACCTCATAATGGTTTTGTAGTATTAGGTGTGAAGGGAAAGGCAATGTTAAGTTTGTGTATGGATTTGCACCCCACCAGTGTGGTGCAATTAAAAAGCAGGGCCTTATTGTGGAAACACTTATTCACTAGCACATTGCTCTTAGAAACCTGTCACCCTCCATTCCACCTTCCTATCACTCTTCGTTAATTTTCAAGCCTTTCCCTACTCTACTAAAGTAATGAATGCAGCTGTATACATATTACTGCCTGCTGTGAATGTTGTTCTAATTCTTGATTGTGAAACTGCATATCTCAAGATGTCTGTTAAGCACTCTGACATCTGCTAAGACTATGCTCATGCTATACAAGAAACAAGAAATAAAATAAATGTCAATTAAAATAAATTAAGCTGTTCTCACAGCACTGCTCTCAGCCCGTTTGCATCAGGTTTTATATGTGGTTTCACATACATTTCTGTTGGAGAGAGCAATATTTCTTTTGTCCCAGGATGCCAGTGATATATTTTCTCTTTATCAACATTTTTATATTGCAAAACCAAAGGGGATGATGGACGGAGTGCTGAACATTGCAAGCACTCACCCCCAGTCAACTGATCTGGGTTTAATCCATCATCATTCTTTAGCTCACTCCGCCACCCCAGTTCAGACATGGCCATATGCAAATCAGTCTGACCCTGTGCCTCATGGGAACAGTCCAGCCCAAACTGCCAAGCCATGTCTTCCCTGGACCGGAAACAAGCATCCTGGGAACGGTTTCTGGCTTACAGCCGTCATCAGCCAAGCTATCATGAATCCAGTGGCAAAGTGAGCAAGGGACCCACGTCTGGGCATACCCTGCCAACTTAGGGCGAACATAGCAAAACCAAAGGGGATGATGGACGGAGTGTTGAACATTGCAAGCACTCACCCCCAGTCAACTGATCTGAGTTTAATCCATCATCATTCTTTAGCTCACTCCGCCACCCCACTTCAGACATGGCCATATGCAAATCAGTCTGACCCTGTGCCTCATGGGAACAGTCCAGCCCGAACTGCCAAGCCATGTCTTCCCTGGACCGGAAACAAGCATCTCCTTGTGTTTGCTCCAAATTTTTATATAACAAAGTTCATTGCTAACTCATTGCAAGGTGCAGTGGAAAATAATTGAATAGATGAACAGGTGAGACAATAGTATAGGTGCCTTTGACATTTGGATGCACACAGATGCGGCATTAAATTTAAAGACATCTTACAAACCTTTCCTTATTCAATAAAGTTTATTATAGTAATTTCTTCAACAGAGGTCACCATTTTGAATACAAACAGAACAATGTGGGAGATATGAACCCAATTGACTTATAGGTGAAAGCAAAGATTAAAAATATTACTTTACATGAACATAGCTTTCAACTAAAAGTGATGAAAAAGAGTAAATCCTTTAGTCAATTGATGTCTCTAAAGATGGCATTTGTGGCTTATGAGCTGAAGAGATGGTGAATAAATGTTTAGATTGCTGAATGAAATTATAAACAAGATGTAGATGATATCAAGCTCTAGAGCTTTGACAACTTTTGAAAATGCAGATGTGTTATAGGATGAAATTAATATTACCTTTCACAGGACAATATTACAGGATTAAGAAAATCTTTGAAAAACCTTAGAATATTAATGGAAATGAATATTTACAGGTAGGCAATAAATGTTGATGGTTCTTTTGTCCAGGAAAATTAATCTTCATAATATCTTAATTCGATTGGGTAATGAAATGCCACAAAAACAGAAATTCATCAGAGAAACAATGCAGCACCTACATGGCAGTTGCTGTAGCAGTGTTACAAGAAATAGACTATACATTTATAAACTGGCAAAGACATTGCTTTAAGACATTGTCGAAAGTATGATACAGAAAATGTGGCTCAGGCTATAAAATATCCATGTGGGATGGTCTATTTAGGACAGATTGAAAAAAAACAAGAATAAGTGATCATAAAGCTGACCTAGGTAGAAGTAATGAAAATTCCATTGTTGCACACCTTTGTAAACCAGAAAATACCTAATATTCTACAATAAACGTTTCTAGTATGCTGCTACTCCAAGGAGGAGATCATGTGAACAAAGAGATGTATGTTGAATAGAATTTGATAAGGGATCAAATGAGTGTCAAACCTTTGAGTTAACTTTAATTAACCATAAAAAGCATGAAGGATGACTCTTAAAGGTAGGTCCACACCGAAATGAGGTAAAGTAGTATCCTATTATGTTATTTATCTGAAAGAAATTACATTAGCCAAGGCAAAACAGCATATGTGAGATTAAGGGTGGAAAATCACTGCAATCACATGGTGATCATTTTCCTTACGTAGTTAATCATGATGATTAGGAAAAATAGTTGTGATATTAATTGACATTTTCTCTTGATTTCATATGTAACGCTGTGATTAAACTTTTTTTGTTGAATAGAGTTGAAAATAGTGTTCAAATTATTGACTCCCAAAGAAGGGAGCAGTATCCCTCCCAAAAACCATCAGGCCAACACTTATGAAAGGTGCATTGTGAGGATGCCGAATTAAGGTGTTCCAGTTGTACCATGGAAACAATTTACAGACTACCACAGTGTAATGCTGTAAACACATTCCAGAGGTTTGCCTCCCACATGAACTAGGAAGCTTCAGTGCACACAACAGTTCCAGTAGATGAAAGACAAACTCACCAGAACACAGTAGACAGAACACTGTGCGCAAATAAAATAACACCTCAGATATTTCAAATAATTGGTTATTGGCTATCGCTGACCTCACAACAGCAACAATCATAATAATAAACAACCAAAACCTCATGCACATTCCTCAAGCCGGACAGTGCTCATGCCAGTACTTCAGATGAAATGCACCCAGATGAAATGCACCCAGATGAAATGATCCCAGATAAAATTCACTTCAGGTGAAATGTCACACATCACCAAAAAGCTACTGTAACTAGTCCTGCCCCCATACTATCGATGATGCTAATGAAACAGAAAACATACTTTGGTCGTGACACATTTCTTCTCTGAAGCTACACAAAGAGAAATGCAGTGCTACACAAATCTCTATTAACAAAGCATAGCAAATAGGACATTACATCCTCTCCTAAGTAGACATATTCCTGCACATTGTTACTCTCTATTTTAAAGAGACTGTAAAACCAAAGCCAAGTTAGCCCATAGGTGATATGGTCTACACATATTCAGTTAATTACCTCCGAAGATGGAATGTCAAAGACAAGGACCGAAATCTTAATGTGCAGCTTCTCCTTGCCATGAGGTTGTAGTCCAGTATTAATTGTCCCCCCATGCTTTATTAAACACCCTCTGACCAAATGGTCATCAGTAAGATCAACTCCAATGGACAGGTAATCTTATGGATTTGTTCCTGGACTTAAATGCTTCCTTTTCCCACGCTTCCATTCAAAATCATAGTTGCCATGGTTTACTAAAATAAATTGTTCAGTTCAGTTTTCTCATTGCAACAGGACACAGTCTGCCCATTTTACCTAATGGAAGTGGATGACAAAAGAATCCTATAATAATGCAATTTCCTTTTTGTTGCTGTATGAAACCTCCATCTTTTAGTAATAAAAGAGTGCCATACATTGAAAAGAATTGACTAAATATACAGTAGAAGTCAATTTGGTTAAAGGTAATTGCTGTGAACATGTTAGCATGAGCGGAGTGCCACACAGTTCCTCACTCAGCCGGACTCTGTTGAATACCTACATGACCCGACTAGCAAGCATCATCCGTGCCCATGGAATGAGCATTATCCTATGCTGACAACACCCAGCTCACACTCTTTGCCTCCAATAAGACACCAAACACCCGGACAGATTTCTCCACCTGCATGACCGATGTCTCCTGATAGATGAAAACCAACTACATCAAGCTCAACACAGACAAGACAGAGCTAGTAATCTTTGGAAAAGACTCACCTGGTGGTCTGCCGAACTCAAGACACACAACCCTCCCGGCAACCCACGCAAAGAACCACTGAATAGTATTTGACAAACCTCATGGATGATTTGCTGTGCATTATAAATCTTGATTGACTGATGATAATCAATTTAATATTTGAGACCAAGTGAATGTGGTCTTCGTCTCCTGCGTCCACACACTCAGATGCTCAAGAAGATCTTCAAAAGGCTCCCCATCATCAATCGCAGATCTGTCACTAAAGGTCTCATCACCAGAAAGCTGGACTACAGCAACTCACTCTATGTTGAAATCAAAGTTCAACTGACCAGAAGACTCCAGAACATATAAAACTCAGTGGCCAGACTCACCCTCAACCTCCCACCCCACACTCACATCATCCAGCACCTCAAAGAGCTCCTCTGGCTCCCAATCCACAAACAAGCATTCTTCAAACTCCTCATGCACACAACAAAGCTTTACCCAACTCTGGACTCACGGACCTCAACAACCGCATAAACTTCCACAAATCTACTAGACCCCTCTGCTCAGCTGGACTCCTACTGGCACCCCCACCACACACACACACACACGTAAGCAGAACCAGTTCTGGTGGTCGTGCCTTATCCTACCTCTCTTCTAAAGCCTGGAATGACCTGCCCTTATACATGAGAGCCACCTCCTGTGCACTACTTTGCCATAAGGGGGTTTACCATGAGTAGTAGATGGGCATTCCCGTGCATCCATGAATGAGTTTTAAGGCAAATCCCTATCAATTAACATTTTTAGACATGAATTTGCACCAGAAAAGTATGCCTCTTCAAGACAGGTGTATCACTGGAGCAAATTTTAAAAGTCTGCACATTTTTCCAATGTTGTATGTGTGCTAAGCTACACAACACGCTTACAAAGTGGAAAAAGTATTACACTTGGTATGATGATACTCCAGAGAACTGTTAATACTGTGTCTGGTATTATCACACCATTGAGTTTCAGCTCTTGCTATTAACCTTGGAAATCTGTGTTTGTGCACGGACAATTTATCCCAGCATTTATTTTATTTATTTTAAAGGTTTTATATAGCGCTGGCTGGACCCAAGGGTATCAGAGCGCTTTACAAGGGTCACATGAGTAGATATGAAAATAGCAAAAAATACAATGAGGTAACATTCAAGTCCAATTAAAACAATAGATGACAACTCAATTTAAATGATCAGGTTACAACAAATTGTGATAATAAACAGCAAGTCAAGAGAAGAGAGGTTGTCGTGGAGAAAGGGGGATAGAGAAGAGGGGGCAGGATGTAAGAGTGGTAAGAGGCTTTGAGGGGGGTAGGGAAATAACAAGTACATCAGGCAGGGCCTATGAAAGGGATTAGTGAGATAGAGGGAGAAGAAAAGTGAGAGGTGGAAAAGGGGGTGGAGAAAGGGCGTCGGGAGATCAGAAGGGGGGATCCTAAACAGTAGGAAGCCGGGTTGGGATATGAGCCCAGGGAAGGGGTTAAGGGTCCCAGAATTTTTCGAGAAGGTGTAGTTTGAGGTCTTTTTTGAAGCTGAAGTAGGAGTGGTTGCAACAAAGTTCTTTAGGGAGTGTATTCCAGATGGTAGGCGCATTTCCGGAGAAGGAGCGTGATTGAGTAGATTTCTTGTTTAACAGAGGAGGGACAAGAACGAGTGTGTTTGAGCTCCTCAGTGTTCGAGAGCAGCCCGCCTTGAAGAGTTTGTCTGCGAGGTACAGCGGGGTGTGTTGATGCAGGGCTTTGTGCGTAATGCAGGCGGTCTTGTAGGTAGATCTGTCTTCAATGGGGAGCCAATTGAGGGCTTTAAGGGTAGGGGAGATGTGATCGAACCGTTTGAGGTCGGTAATGAGCCTAGCAGCAAGGTTAAGAACAGATTTGATTGGGGCTTGGTGGACTTTAGGTGTTCCAGAGAGAATGTCGTTACCATAGTCGATTTTAGACAGGACCAGTGATTGGACAGCTGATCTAAAGTCATCAGCAGGGATGAAGGGTTTTAATTTCTTGAGGTGAAAGAGAGTGAAGAGAGCGCTTTTGGCCGAGTTTTTTATGTGGGAGATGAGAGAGAGGTTCTGGTCAATGTTAATTCCGAGGGATTTAACTGAGTTGGATAAGGTGAGAGAGCAGTTGAGCGCTGTAAGGTCCGAGATCCAGGATTGGAGGGGGAGCAAGCTGTTTTTAGGGGAGAAAAGAATGATTTCAGTTTTTTTGGGGTTGAGTTTGAGGTGGTTGTAGTGGAACCAGGATTGGATCTTAGTCAAGGCGTCATTGAGGTGTAGCACGTCAGAGCGGGATTGAATCTTATGATAAAGTTAAGTGTCATCGGCGTAGAGGTGATACTTGATTCCCACATGCTTAAGAATAAGGGTGAGGGGTTCCATAAAGAGGTTGAAAAGAGAGGGAGTGAGAATAGAGCCCTGTGGGACACCCAGTGAGACAGGCACTGGTTTAGAAAGGCAGTGAATTTTAATTTGCTGGGTTCTGTGTTGGAAGAAGGAGGAGAACCATTTAAGAACTGATCCGTTGAGGCCAAAACGATCTTTAAGAGTGTTAAGTAAAGTAGAGTGATTCACAGTATCGAAAGCTGAAGAGAGATCAAGGAGAATGAGAAGGGAGGACTCGCCCTTGTCGAGGGAGTGATGGATGTCACCAATTATATTGAGCATGGTCGTTTCTGTACTACAGCCCTTTCTGAAACCTGATTGCAAAGAGTCCAACAGATTGAATGTGTCGGTGTGTGTATCTAGCTGGCGCAGGGCACATTTTTAAGGGCTTTAGAGAGAAGAGGAAGGTTAGAGATAGGCCGAAGATTATTTAGGTCATTAGGGTCGGCAGCAGGATTTTTGAGGATGGGAGTGATTTGTCCGAGTTGAAGGGAGACAGGGACACAACCCGTGGCAAAGGAGGAGTTGATGATAGAGGTCCAGAAAGGGGCAATGATGTGTTTTAAATCTTGGACAAGGTTGGCAGGGAGAGGGTCTCTGGAGTGAGAGGATGGTTTAAGTCTGGCAATGACGTTGAGGACTTCGAGCTCAGTAACTGGATGGAAGTGATGCCAGGAAGCATTATTTTTTTTTTCAAGTTTGGTGAGGTCGGATTCCGGAAGAGAAACGACTAGAGGCAGAGATGAAGGGTCATGAGGGAGTGTTAAGAGGGCCGGAGAACTGGAGGAAGAGTCTTGGGGGGGTCGAGGGCAATGTGGAAGGGGCGTTAAGACGAAGGAGTGATCGATTTTGGAGATTGTTTCAGAGAAGAAGTTAGCAATTTCTTCACATCTCTCAATAGTGGCCGTCACCTTGGGGGGGGCAGAGGTGGTTTGGTTTTTAATCATGCTGAATAGTTCCCTGGGTCTATTTTTGGCCCGGTCCAGTTGTGAGCGGAAGAAGGCAGCCTTAGTATTAAGGATATGCTTTTGTAATTGAACCTGGCGGATCTGAGTAGGGCGAGATTTATGGGCGAAGGGTTTTGTCTCCAAATGCGTTCCGTCGACCTAAGGCCGCGCCTCTCATTGTTGAGATCCGTATTAAACCAGGATTTGGAGGAGGTGTTTTTCTGAAGTTTAAGTTTGGCTGGAGCAATTTGGTCAAGGACAACCGTGATGGATTTATTAAAGTGCTCAGTGAGGTCATTAGCATTTTGGGAAGGAGGAGGAAGTCGGAGTTGTGCTTTGACTTTATTCTCAAGTTCGCCCGGGGGTATAAGATGGAAGTTTCTAGTCAATTTCTTCTGTTTGAAGGTTTTGGGGGGAGGAGGAAGGGGGTAGCATAGTGTTAGAGATCGTGAAAAGGATGAGGTGATGGTCAGACCAGTCGATGGGTACGATGGAGGAAAGGGAGGCCAAATCAGAGCTCGTAATGATAGCGTCCAGCGTGGCTCCTTTTGTGTGAGTAGGCGCATGGCAGAGTTGTTTCAGGTCATTAATATCAAGTAGATCTGTAAGGAGGTTAATCATATGATCATCCTTTTTGTTCCAATGGAGGTTAAAGTCCCCGAGGAAGAGGTTTTTAGAATTGGAAAGCGAGGATTGAGAAAGAAGGTCGGCCAATTCTTCTACAAAGGGAAGTGAGTCACTATGGGGGTGGTAGACATTGTGAAGGCGAATTGGCGGGGCACCATGCACTCGAAGTTCCGCTCCGAGGTATTCAAAAGTAGAATGATCAGAGCTCTGCACAAGTGAGAGTTGGAGTTCCTTTTTATAGATTATGGCAAGACCACCTCCAATTTTGCCAGGTCTATCTTTCCTGAGGATGGAGTAGCCACGGGGAGAGAGCAGGTCAAGAATGGAAGAAGAGTGGTCATTGAGCCAAGTTTCAGTTAGAAAGGCGATGTCAATGTTTTCACAAAGGATAGTTTCCGAAATTTTGATTGCATGACAAGCAGCAGAGCGGCAGTTAACCAGCATGCAGGTAAGGGGTTTAGGATTGGTTTTGGGAGGGGGGATAGAATGGATAGTGGTAAGTTGCGGAGGCAGCCTGGGAGAAGCTGGGGAGGTAGGCATTCTGTTAGTTCCAAGGATCACAGGGATGGATGCGAGGGGGACAGGAGTGAAGTACTGGGTTTTATTGGACCCAGCGGTGCCAGGGAACACACCCAATGACCTCGAGTTCTTCCTGTCTCAGACTACAGAAACACAGAGTCTTCTTGGTGGCTTCAAAGATCAATTTATTGGCTGCAGCCAGCAACAGGTATCCTAGAAGTACAACACGGTGTATGTTCTCAGGAGACTGCCCTATTTCATGGAAACCAGCTATCTCTTTTATACAGAATATTATGCTTTAGGCAAACATTCCTTATTTTTACAGTGGGTCATTCACATATTTCTTACAACAAAACAAAGACAGATTCATGATGACAAGCCCATTTTCAGTTTGTCCAGCCCACAACCAAATACCCAGTGAGGCCCAACACCTGCAACAGATATAATCTGGACCCCTAATAAAATCGGGCACCTCCTCCTCGTAAAGCAGGTCATAAAGAAAGAGCAGTGACAGGTGTGGATAAGATTTAGATATAGATGTGTGCAATGAAGGGTTTATGGCATGCTGCACCTGGGCCCCTAATCTCGATCGGCCACTGGGAACTAAAACTGGCCGAACAGGTTCTGGCTCTGGACAGTGGAGTCAGCTTGCCCAGGTCACTGAAAGTGTACGTGTCCCCTAAGGCGCGTTTTGGCTTTAGTCATTGCCTTATGTGAGGGCAACCACAAAATGGCTGCCGTACACAAAATGGAACCCGAGGGTTCACAAGGGAATCGTTAATATTAGAGTGATCCCGTCACTCGAATATGACGCAAATACTCAGCTATAGCATACCTGTCATTACCGGTCTGCTGATACCAAAATCGTCATGTTACAATAAAATGTTAATGACACAGGTCCAGAATTTTCAGTACCACAGACCCTCCTTTTGCCCTTACATAGGCAATTTACTTACACTCATGCTCATCTGAGTCTAGGTCTATGTTCATGAATTTATTGAGATGTTGCTGTAGCATCATCCTATTACTTAGCTCGTCCCTTGATACAGGTTTCCTTACACATGATGTAACACATAGGCCGCATATGGCAGGAACACACTGTATGCACAGACAAAACAGGAAAAGGATGGCTAGAAGTATCCCAATGACCATCAGAACTTTCCATCCCCAGGTGGATAACAGTTCCCGGAACCATCCCATCAACGACCAGTCTCCTTCATCTACATGGATGGATTCAGAGATCCTATGTAGTTTGGAGATGGCCTGGTACACTGTTGGAGCGTTATCTGGAATGAAAATGCAACAACTGGATTGGATCACTCTACATACCCCACCACGGTCTGCAAGTATGATGTCTAACGCGACCCTGTTCTGCAGGGTCATAAGGCGATCCGACTGGAGCTCAGCAGTCAAATTATTAAGGGCACCGACAGTTTCGACTATGGTGGATTCAACCACTCGCGTCAATTGCCTCACATTCCTGTTGTTAGCCATAGGTCCCCAGAACGGCAGAAAACCCCTAAAGAAGTCTCCCGCTTCTTGTCCTGCAGTGTCTTCCTTGCTGAAGACACCCCTAATTCTTCTTATCTTATGGTAATCTGCCGCAGCTGTGTAGGTGGGAGGCAACAGGAATGAAACGAAGCATGTGCCCGAGAAGTCAGGGGGCAACCACGTGTAGGCCCTATCATGGCAGATAAAGTAGGTACCCCTAGCTGCTAAGAACAAAGGGGAAGTCTGAGACGCAAAAATATACGTTTCAGTGCAGATACTCTTCTCTAACTGAGCTCTTGGATTCTTGCCATTACCTTGCAGACATAGATGACCCTGATGGGGTACAATCCAAATTGGAGCGGATCTTTTTGCTTGCTGGTTCTCGCTCAGACTCACTCCATATCCAGTCACGTTCCATCCAATATACGCTAGTGTCTCATCTTCCGGGATAGTTTCGTAGGAACTAGTTCCCCTTATCATGTCGACTATCCCCTTAACTAGAGCACTATTCTTTGGGTTGTCTTTGACGGAACGTAGGGGGTGGATTTCGCGAGCATAGATGAACATCGTTCGGTATGCCCACACAGAACCATTGTAGCTGAATGGCAGCACTAGGTAGGGAATACCTTTCTCAGTAGTATGAGGCATAAGGCCACACACCCAACAGTTGGTTCTGTTCACTACTAGCTGGTGTTGGTGTAAGAGCTGAACAAAGGAGTTGTTCATAAACTCTAATCTTCTAACGGACTCGTGTTCAGGTAGAGGGTGAAAAGAATGTGAGGAGATAGTAGAGGAAGGCATGGGCTGTACAGTGGGTGCAGATGTCACTTGAAAAGAGAATATGATATACCCCACTAAAGACATCATTAGACTAAGTAAAATACAAAGACACATAATTAAAAAACATTTTCTGCTCATGGTTGCACATATTTTCCTCTTGAAACTTATTCTTTCAACAGGTCTCTCCATCTGAAAAGGCTCCATCCTCTAACGTGCTGTTCGCGGCGGTTGGTTTTCTTCACTTGAGAGTGTTTCTGAATGTCCCAGGGAACGCCCTAGAGCAAACCAGACCTGTAGACCTTGTGTCCACAGGCTACACACTCAAGTCTTTTCACCACGACCCTACAGCTGAACCCGGATGGTGGTTCAAAAACAGGTTTTCGGATGGGAGGACCAAAATTTCATTTTATTTGTCCATGACTCTCGGTCGCAAGTTATAACGGCTTTTTCCAGGCAATGTCTGGTCGCAAAACAAAAGTTCAGGCTCAGTAGTGTCCAATCGAAGTGGTGATGGTATTGCTCTTTGGAGAAGATCGTCACTTTCTCGCTCAGAATTTGTCCCTGTGACGCGTGCGTCACTAAAAGGCAGAAAACGAGGCACTGTTTCAGTTTCCGAGTCAGCAATTCCCTCCTGGACCCACCGGTCATATGGTAGAGGCAAAGGGACCCTCTTACAGTGTACGCCGTGGATCCAGTTTTTCTTCCCTTGTACTCGCACTGCAGATCTTGTGGACAAAATCACCAAATAGGGGCCAATCCAGCGGGGCTGATCGTTCTTTGTCCGCTGAAAGTTCTTGATTAACACCCACGATCCGGGATTGATTGCATGCCCTGGATCTTTAGAAGCCTGAGGCAGTGTATTATGAACCTGTTGGTGTAAAACACGCAATTTAGCCGTCAAATCATGCAAGTAATCAAGCAGTACAGGGTGTTCAATCTCGCTGAATTTCGTTGGCCTTGGCACTCCCCATATGTTAGCCGGGCGACCAAACACTATCTCATGAGGACTAAGTCCTACTCGGGAATGTACGGTCATCCTAGTTGACAATAGTGCTAATGGCAACGCATCAGGCCATTTAAGGCCAGAGCTTGCTTGTATCTTGGCCAGTTTTAGTTTAAGAGTGCCATTATAGCACTCAACTAATCCAGCTGATTGGGGATGATTTGCAGCGTGAAATTTCTGCCGGATTCCTAAACCTTCACACACTCGTTTCATCACTTGACCCACAAATTCACCCCCATTATCACTCCACACCATTCTCGGCAAACCAAACCTAGGGAAGAACTCTTTGAGAAGGGCTTTCGCTGTGGACAAGGCAGTATTATCTTTCAGAGGATATGCCTCTACCCATCTTGAAAAGGCACAAACAACAACGAGTACGTATTTCAAATTGTTGCACCTCTCCATGTGGATGAAATCTAGCTGCAAAACCTCGAACGGATACGTTGGAGCGCAAAATGACCAGCTGGAGTTGGGGTTCCCTTACCAGGATTGTATTTCAAACAAACCATACAATTTTTGACCACATTCTCTGCACATTTGGGAATTCCAGCATTTTGCCACACTGGAGCCAATAACTTACAGATTCCTTTCACACTGATGTGGGCCATCCCATGTGCCATTGTAACCACTGCAAGCACATATGTATCGGGTAACAACCATCGCTGATGCTCTGACAATTCAACCCAACAACCATTTGCATCCAATTTACCCGTACTCTCTCTCCACATACTTAATTCCTTCTCCGTAGCTTCAGCTTGGATGGACTTCACACTCTCTATCGTATCTTCACACATTCCAACGTCACCAATCCATCTTGCAGGGCCCGCAACATACATTCGACTCATCACATCTCTTGCTGTTTCTTTCGCAACTTCATCAGCAAACATATTACCGCGACCAACGTCGTTAGTGACCTTCTTATGTGCACTGCATTTCACAATCGCGACTTGCAATGGCAAAGTAAGTGACTCCAGGAGCTCATTCACCAATTGACCATGCTGTATTTTCGTACCGTGAGACGTGAGGAACCCACGTTCCTTCCACAAGCGTCCAAAACTATGGGCCACACCAAACGCATACTGGCTATCGGTATATATGGTCACTTTCATTCCTTTTGATAACACACACGCTCTCATAAGTGCAGTCAACTCTGCTGCTTGAGCTGAATTATGTGGGATACGTGCAGTTTCAACAATCGTATGTAAAGTCGTGACAGCATATGCCGCAGTCGTATCACCATTCGGAAGCTTGAAGCATGACCCATCCACCCATAAGGTACCATCACACTTTACAAGAGGAGTGTCCCTAAGATCTACTCTCCCTTTCGTTTCTTCTTCTGTCCTAAGAAAGCAATCATGCTGTTCCGGAACATCTGTCTTTGTTATAATTGGCAACAATGTAGCTGGGTTCAGCGTGTTGCATTTTCTTATGTGCACATGGCTCGCTAAAAGTGTCAACTCGTAACCTGACAATCGAGCACTAGTTAAGTGCTGTGTCTTGGTCCTGTTTAACAAAATATCCACTGCATGTGGGACCATCACGACCAGCGTATTATTCATCACCAAACCAGCAGACTGTCGAATAGAAACAGCTGCTGCCGCTGTGGCTCTCAAACAACTCGGCAACGCTCTAGCTACCGGGTCCAAAATCGACGAGAAATATGCACATGGACGTTGCTTGTCCCCAAAAGACTGTGTTAACACTGACAATGCACATCCTTCTCTCTCATGGACATACAGCGTAAAGGACTTGCTGTAGTCGGGGTACCCAACACAGGAGCCGAACACAATGCATCACGCAATTCGGAAAAACTTTTCTGACAATCTTCGGACCAAGGAAGGGGATTCGGCGTGTCTTTATAAGTCAATGCTACCAAAGGTTTAGCCATCAATGAAAGATTCGGTATCCATTGTCTGCAATAGGATGTAATACCTAAGAAAGCACGCACTTCTCTCTGTGTCATTGGCACACTTAATTTTGCAATTGCCTGAATTCTTTCTGGGGTCAATCTTCTTCCCTCTTTCGATAAGAGGTGACCTAAATAGGTCACTTCTTGTCGACAATACTGTAACTTGGAAAGAGACACTTTGTGGTGTAAATCAGACAAATGACGCAACAATGACAAAGTGGCTTCTTTACAAATCTCCTTAGTATCTGCAGCAATTTACAAATCATCGACGTACTGTAGAAGGGTAGCGCCATCCAGGTAACACAAGAGTGTCAAGCTGAGACTTCAGAGCCTGACTATAGATAGAAGGACTTTCACAAAAACCTTGAGGAGCTCTCTGAAATCGGAAGCTTCGGCCTCCTAAACAGAATCCAAAAATATCCCTGCTCTCTACGGCAATCGGGATGCTGAAGAAAGCATTCTTCAAGTCAATCACCGAGAACCAAGTGGCTGAGGCTGGAATCATTGTCAGTAAAGCAGTGATATCGGGAACGACTGGAAACTGTGGCACAACTATCTTGTTTACCTCTCTAAGATCAATCACAAACCTGTAAACAGGTGGCTGAGAAGAGTCAGTACGCTTCAAGACAGGTAAAACAGGACTATTGCAAACATTACCTCTTGTCTCTTCAATTACATTTTTCTCAATCAAATCATAAATGATCGCTAGCAACGCTTTTTCACCTTCATTAGAGATCTTGTATTGGGGAATGCTCGGCATTTTAACATTGGCTTTCAACGTTACAACATATGGCGGTATTTCCAAAAGACCTACATCATTGGGACCAGTAGCCCAAAGAATATCAGGGAGAAACGACAATTCTGTTGGAAGTTTGTCCTTTGACAAATATATTGGTGAAACCACTGTCTTACCCAATGTGAGTTGTACTCCCGAAGGAGAACAATACAATGTCGCATACAATCTTTTCAGCAGATCCAATCCTAACAAGTTCTCACCACAACCTGTCGTTAGAATAAGTGGTGCTTCGATTTCACAAGGTCCAACAGAAAGAGACATAGGGCTAGAAATCGGGTTCCTAACCGGGCGCCAGAAAAACCTACTGAAACATTAGTTTCGCCAGACAAAGGTGCGCCAGGGAATTTAGAGTGCATAATAGAACTCTTTGTAGCACCAGTATCCAACAGAAAAGGCTCTGACACACCTGATGTAATCACCTCAATATAAGGTCCACTCTGATCTACTGGAACTGAAACAACTCCCTCTCTTTGTCTATGGCTGTCCTAGCAATCATCACCTTCCATACTCTCACCTTCTGCATAGTAGTCATCAGCATAGTACTGAGTCGTCCTACCAGACGCGTTATTCTGCTGATCAAAACTATTCATTGAATTTTGAGGGAGGAAATGGGCGCGCGTTCTGGGTGAAATTTCCACGTCCTCTAGCTCTAGGTGCTTGTGGAACACCTCGACCTCTTGCGCCAGAAATACCATTCATACGCTGCAACAAAATAGGGCAATTATATTTAAAATGACCTTCTTCCTTACAATATGAACATTGGTTAGGGCCTATCAGAGCACGTTGTTGAGGATACTCAAACCTTTGCGAATTCCTCTGATACTGTTGAGGTTGCTGATAGTCATGCTGATTACTACGAGGCGGATACGCTTGTTGTAAAAGAACCTTTGTTTTTAACTCTTTAGTTTTCTTGTCTGCTCTATCTTTCTCATCTTTATCTCTATTTTCGTAGTATTGTGCAGTAGCCAATATCTGTGCTGAAGAGGAAACGGCCCAAGAACTCTCTGAATCTTTCAATTTTTACACAATTCGGGAAGCAAATTATGCACAAACTTGTCAACAAACAACCTTTGACCACCTTCTGTACTCATATCCTGACCACTGTGGTCGATAAATGTCTCTTCAAACCTAGTGAAGAAGTCAGATACACTTTCCTCCTTCTTCTGCTTGCATGCAGACAATTTATCCCAATTTACACGCATTGCAGGCATCAAAGTCTTCATGTAAGTAACTGATCCTACCAGGGAGGTCTGCTACTAAAGGCTCTGGTTTAGCACCGCCTACTTATCTGTCATTTGCCGCATTGATATTAATCCATGTGTCCCCTAACTCCGGCGCATGATCCGTGTGACGGATCACTCTCCATAAAGGCTGTGGGACCACATTTCCAAACAACATGTCTATATCAGCTAAATTCATAACACAGGAGTCTGCAGTCTGTGATAATTCCTTATAATAACCTGCAGGGTTTTTACGGGGGTCGGGTAGAGTCTGCTTAAGAGCCAGGACTTCAGTTCGCTTCCATGGAACATGTACCCACACACGTTGAAAATGAGGCTGAATAGGTGGAACAGCATTTAGGTCTCCTTCTTTCCAAACTGGGGAACTTCTCTCATGGGATACTGTCTGACCTTCCTTTTAACAGAGGGTTCTGGCTCAAACAACAGTCGAGAAATACCCTCACTCCTAAATGATAATAATGTCGCAACTGCTTTCTCAATATCGGAACCCACAATCGTGCCTTTGGAAAACTCAAACCGTACATGACACAACTCAGGCGGATTGGCCTCCATATCACAATCTTTTAATCTTTCAAGAAGAACTTCGCACATTTTGTCAAAAACATATCTCTGTTTCGGTGCTTGCCATTGGTGGAAGACATCCATAACAGACTCTAACTCATATCTTGTAGGGTCAGTGACCCATTTATGCGCCAAATGATCCAATACTCCCTTCTCTCTAGAATCGGGCAATTGGCTATGCAATTGTTTACGCTCTAAAACGGGGGTCGTAGTCAGTGACCCAAAGAAAGGAGACAAAATACTAGTAACAGTGTTTGTCATTCTCTGTCGGACAGAAGGAGAAGTTGACAAATGAACAGGAGGAAAAACAGGAGGAGACAAAGCAAATGCAGAGGCAGTGTCAGAAGGGATAGTGTGGAGGGAAATAGATGCAGGGGGCAAAGTCATAGGAAGTAAAGATGGAACAGGTAGTAAAGGTGGCAGCCCTTGAGGGGGCTGCGCCATAGTAGTAGGAGCCAACTGAAAAACAGCTGGTGGTTGTGGAAGAACCGGAGGTACAACAACTGGGGGTTGTACAACTAAAGGTTGCGGAGGTGCTGTAGCACTCTGCACATAAGGAGGTGGTGAATTCAACAAATGAGACATTAAAGGATCCTTCTCAAGTTCCTTCACTGTATCTTGCTGAAGAGGTGGCAAAACTGGATAACATTTATCAATTGCCAATTTACGTTGCCTGTGCAGCTGTTCACTCGCTTGTTCCTCTTCATCATCCTTATACTGCATAGCAGCTTGCATTATTGAAATACCCTTTTCTCTTTTATTCTTCTTTACTAATTTAATTTCTTTCTGTTTGGCTTCTTTTCGCCATAGGCGAAAGAGTCAAACATCGCCTGGCTCAGGCTTTCTTCTTAAAAAGTCTAACCTCTAAATTATCCAGAATTTCGGTGTCAAAACTACCATATTGGGGCCACTTTAGGACACCATCTTTCCTTGTGTACCTAACCCATACGTTATTATACGTGATAGGGCCCACTCCATGCTTCACGTAGAGCTCATAGGTTGGAGTTCCAATTGGAGGAACCGGACACGAGTCCTCCAATCGGGAATCCCTATTACAACCAAGACAAAACACATTTCCAAGTCTGCTAAGACCAGGCATCTTCGCTCACTAGTCTAGCTTCAAACTTCAAAGGATTATCGAATATGACAGTCTCGTGAATACACGAGTCCTTCGGCTTTGGTACTTGCAAGTTCCAAATCAAAAAAAAAAAATCCTAACAAATCAAAGATCCCATGGGATACCCAAAACTAAGAACCAAGACTAAGGACTGGGAGACGCTCCACTTATACTTAACTGAGGTATCGATGACGTCACCAGAAGACTCGTCTATTGTCTCGCTCTACAAATCATAAAAGGGTACAAGACAGGGCGATAGTCAGGGCAGCAGTCCTTCGTAGCAGTCGGGACGCGGGAAACCTCGCAGCAAAGACTTTCGGACCACGAACGACATACAGGGGTCGATGAAGTGGTTGGCCTTCCTCCAGAATTTTACACGAAGCTCCTCACGACCTCTGGCTTGGACCGGTACCGCTGAAATCGCCCCACGTTGGGCGCCAATTGAAGTACTGGGTTTTATTGGACCCAGCGGTGCCAGGGAACACACCCAATGACCTCGAGTTCTTCCTGTCTCAGACTACAGAAACACAGAGTCTTCTTGGTGGCTTCAAAGATCAATTTATTGGCTGCAGCCAGCAACAGGTATCCTAGAAGTACAACACGGTGTATGTTCTCAGGAGACTGCCCTTTTTCATGGAAACCAGCTATCTCTTTTATACAGAATATTATGCTTTAGGCAAACATTCCTTATTTTTACAGTGGGTCATTCACATATTTCTTACAACAAAACAAAGACAGATTCATGATGACAAGCCCATTTTCAGTTTGTCCAGCCCACAACCAAATACCCAGTGAGGCCCAACACCTGCAACAGATATAATCTGGACCCCTAATAAAATCGGGCACCTCCTCCTCGTAAAGCAGGTCATAAAGAAAGAGCAGTGACAGGTGTGGATAAGATTTAGATATAGATGTGTGCAATGAAGGGTTTATGGCATGCTGCACCTGGGCCCCTAATCTCGATCGGCCACTGGGAACTAAAACTGGCCGAACAGGTTCTGGCTCTGGACAGTGGAGTCAGCTTGCCCAGGTCACTGAAAGTGTACGTGTCCCCTAAGGCGCGTTTTGGCTTTAGTCATTGCCTTATGTGAGGGCAACCACAAAATGGCTGCCGTACACAAAATGGAACCCGAGGGTTCACAAGGGAATCGTTAATATTAGAGTGATCCCGTCACTCGAATATGACGCAAATACTCAGATATAGCATACCTGTCATTACCGGTCTGCTGATACCAAAATCGTCATGTTACAATAAAATGTTAATGACACAGGTCCAGAATTTTCAGTACCACAGGAGGGTCCGTAATCAGAGAGATATGGGGGGAAGAGTGACCGAGGACACAGAGATCAGGAGAGGGTAGATGGCTTGAGGTGGGGGATGTACTATCTGTATCGTTGCAGAGGGGGTAGTTTTCTATTGTTGGTGGGATAAGGTGTTGGTTTGGACAGAGCCCAGGGAAATAGATTGGTTGGGGTGGTTAAGAGCGGAGAGGAGTTGATGTCTTTCCTGAGTGATGTGAGTTCAAGCGACAGGTTGGCGAGATGGAGTTCGATGTTAAAAAGTGTCTGTGTTATAAGAGAGATAGGGACGGGGGCAGGGAAGTCAGGGGGGAGGATCGTGTTCCGAGATAGTCTGGACGGGCGGTCTGGGGTGAGGGCGGGGTGGGAGCCCAGGTGGAGGGTGGAGAGGGGTGTTCTGGAAGATGGATGAAGGGAGGGGAGGGCGGAGAGAAAGGAGATTCCCTATAGCCCGTTGCGAGTCCAGGGGAGGTAAGGGTGCGTGGGGAGAGTGAGGCAGGCAGACGTCCAGGTTAAGGGGAGGGTTGTTAGGAGCGGGAGAAATTGGAGTCAATAGTTGGGCCGAAGGAGATCGAGATTAAGGAGTTGGGAGGAAGGAGAAGATGAAAGGGGGGAATTAGAGTAAGGCGGTAACGAATCAAGAGGAGGTGGGAGAGTTTGAGTGGCAGAGGGGGCTGTAGGAGACTCGGAAGGAGGGACGATAATTGACGTGGGAGGGAAATTGTGCGTCTGGCCTTCTGAGACATCTAATGCGGTAGAAGTGTCAGTGAGAGGAGGGGTGGAAGTAAGAGAGAGAGAGGGAGGGAGGTCCACCTGAGATTGGGAGGCCGGAGGGTTGGAGGGAGATTTCGATAGAAGGTAGGATAAGGTGCTGTAGTGGTGTTCAAAGGTGGTGAGATGTTTTTCAGAGGCTTGAATGAGGATGTTACCAGATTTGAAAATAGAGATGTCAATTTCGCCTTGAAAAGCAGGGGAAGGGGTGGTAGACAGTTCCAGGCCATATGGGATTTTGCATGATTTCAAGATGGGGAGGTGGTTGAGGAAGATACTTTTCCATTTGGAGGGGCGTTTGGAGTAGAAGATGTAGTTGGTTTTTATAGTGGAGGTGAGACTGAGGTAGTTATCCACGAATAAGGTTTCTTGGTGACGTATTAATAATTTGTGCTTAAAATTCTTCTTAGCATTTTTAGAGAGGTTAGGGGGTAAAGGATGGTCCAAGAATCGGGGGCATGTCTAGTTATGGGTGAATCCGGAGTAGCGAGGGGTAACTGAGGGAGGCATGTTAATCCTCTAGAACGGTCAAGGGGGAAGAATAAAGAGGGGGAAAAGAAAAGGGGCGTAGAGAGGAGGGGAGTGAACCAAGGGGGAACAGGGGGAGAGCCAGAGACTCGAGTAAGCCCGGGGAGGGCCGAGTTATGAGGGTGTGCGGTGGGGCGGCGTTCAAAGGGAATGTAAAGGGGGAGAATAGGGGTGGAACAAGACTGTTTATAAGCAGACAAGAAGAACCATGCGGCATGAGAGGATGTGGGGGCGAAAGAACCAGTTAAAAGCCAGGACGAGAAAAGTGGGATGGGATAAGGAGGCAAGAGAGAGTTCTATAAAAAGACTACAGGCATTAACAGATCAGTGGAGCACAGAGAGGTGAAGGTGCTCTGTGAAGTTGCGTGTGTTGTCTGGTTACAGGTAGTGTATTGTACTGGATTGTCGAGTCGTATGTAAAGATACATTCAGTGCCATAGAGAATCAAAATGAGGCAAAACCGTTAGGGGGTATATAAGGTATAACATTGAATTACCATAAACATTCAAATATGTGGTTAGTAATAATATCCTGCAGCTGCTCCGGCTGCAGTACATGAAACAATTCAGTGCAATAAAGCATCAAAATGAGGTAGATCAGTAAGAGTGCATATAGAACATAGGATAGCAATAACATGCAGCTGCTCAGGCTAAATTACAATTACAGGATACAGTTAGACATAAGATTAATAATGTCCTGCCGCAGCTTAGGCTAGATTACAGGAAATGTTCAAAGCATTAAAGAATCGACATGCGGTAGAACCGTAAGGGTGCATATAGAGCATAGAATTCATAATATCCTGCAGCAGTTCCGGCAAAATTACAAGGGAGATGCTCAGCCCTAAAAGACATAATAGGGGGTAAACACCACCTCGTGTCAAAATATTAGTCGGCAAGATGATGTACAAATCACCTCAAATGCAAAAAAAAGAGAAAAAGCAGACAATGAGAGATAGGATAGTAGGACAAGCTGCTATTGAAAGCCTGATATCAAGCTTGCCAAAAGAGATTGGGTGGGATCAGTATTAGTTGAAACTATTTCTGTATTGGTGCCGATTGACAAGGGTACCTGTCAGATTGGCATGGTCTTTAGAAAGGACCCCATTCAAAGATGGCCGCCCTAGGAGTGCGGAAGAGAAAGACCTTTTTCTATTTCCCTTCCCTGCCAAAGCCACCGTTCCAAGGGAAGTGGGCGTCGTCTCTGGGCCTGAGGAAGGGGGACAAAATGGTGAGCCAAACAACCAAAACAAAATGGGGGCCAAGAGTGAGGACCCAAAAGCCAAGAACCAGGAGATCCCTCGATCTGGGCAGAGGAGGCAGTAGCGGAGGGGAAACGCCGAGGACTCAAGCGTCTCACGGACCCTGAGTGTGTTTCCCCCTCAGTCCTCGTCAGGGCCTCTCCATCGCGCAGCACCAAGCCTCCTGTCCTTCATGCGCGGAAAGGCCATCCAGACTCAGATTGCCCCGAGTCAGACCGAGCAAAGTTACATGAATTCTAACTGGGTTAAGCGGGCTGTCATGCCGTACTCAGCCGTGACACGACAGAAACCAGACCAAGCAAGGAGTCGCTCCAGCAGCGTGGCGCCGTCCGTCTCACCCCCAACGGCAGCGTCTCAGCCCCCTTTCAATCACCGACACTCCCGGGTTACCGAAAGCGCCAGCTGGTTGTTCAGACCACGGAGCCCGGAGTAATGTTCTGTCCGTGGCGTTCCAGACCGTCAGGCATCAAGAGTCACTGGAGTAGGAGAGGGCACCACTTGGTTGTGTCTGGGGCAAAGCGCCACTGGCTCAAGAGCATGGAGCGACGGCCCGTGAGGGAGGGGGCTTCACCAGGCGGCCGTAGCGCCGGAGCTCAGAATCTGCACCAGCGACGTCCCGTGAGGGCGGGGGACTCACCCTGTGGCATCAGCGCAGGGGCTCCGTAACAGCACCGGCAATGTTCCGTGAGGTAGGGGGTCTCACCAGAGGCAGCGGAGTCGCAGCTCAGCATCTGCACCAGCCCGGTTCCAACTCCGATTCCCACCCGAGTCAACCGTGAGCCCAGCAGTAGAGCTGAAGCTGGCCGCACGCTCCAGAAACGGGTTCGCAAACTGTTCAAGCCAGGTTACTCACATCAATCCATTGGACACTCCGGGGCTCAGCATCCGCCCCAGACCGGCCTCAGCTCCGATCCCCTCCCGCGTCAATTCCCAGGTAAGGATATTACCAGCTGTTCAAAATTGCTGTTATCGTCGATCCCTTGGAAGCTCAGTTGAATAGCAGCTTAGTGGTGATATTCATCTATCCATAGGTGTCGAGCGTACGGGTGGATGGGGGGCATAAACAGGAATTTTCACAACTTTGTGATTCCTTGCCCCGGAGCTTCAATTGAGAGCTCCAGCTAGGCGGCCATCTTTGGCATCCAAAAGCATTCATCAAATGAATGTTTTTCCCGAATATATTTTGCAAACTTTCAACAGGTGAAATGTGTCCCAGGAAATCTGGAAAGGTGAGATTTATCTGCAAAGCTCACAATCCCAATTCAGTTGGAAATACCGATCAGGCGGCACATTTGGATTGGCAAGAAACTCATAATGAGTGCAAGGGCAGGCACAGCAAGATGCTTCAAGATGCATATCAAGTCTCCATTATTTCTCTGTTCTCAAGCTGGATTAATTTGTCAATATTTTCTTGAGTTGGTCCATTCCCAGACAAAATATTGAACAGAATAGGTCTTATTTTATCATAATTGTCAAAACCTTTGTTCAGAGGGACTGGAAAGAGGCCTCGCATAAGGTTTTTCCCTTTTCTGTCTTTTTTCTCATAGAAACATTAGCAAATAGCTGAGCGTTTCACATCAAATGTTATCTATGTCTTCCAGTTTCTTCTTCGGAGTCCAGTTTTTAAAATGAAGGCATCTGAAAGTGCCTCATTAAATCTTATCTAAAAGCAAACACAGAAAGCGGATTTCTCTGTCATCCGATGCAATCTGCCCATGGGTTTGCCTGTTGGAGACATGATTCTCCATTCCATCTGCATCCTTCCAGGCCCTGACCATTAGTCAGGCTGCCTCTAAATGATACGCCCCCCATAGAGATTTTGCCCTGATACCAAATGAAAGAACATCGCCTCTTTTTTTGTACCTCATTATAAAGGCAGCTGTGTGAAGGTGCCTGACAAACTGTGTTATCGAAAGCTTCCAGCTGCAAGCTGTAATCTTCTGTTCCTTATGAACTGCTCCAGACTAACCCTTTCTTTGCCTCTCTTACAAATGTTTATCAAAATTTAATATTTGAAGCAACAATGGTCCTGGCGAAAGTCAGGCAGGTGGAAGAAGTGAAACTTAATAAAATCAATTTATTACCATTGTTGTGGGGCCATGATTCACAAGAGCCAATGTGGCGAGTGGGTCATGATGCCCATCCTCTTTCCTCAACAATAATACTAAATAGCATACATGCTCTACACATCAGCTTATAAGATTTATGCCATGGCATTTTTTCATGTGCTTTTGTTTTTTTTTTAAAAACCCAGTAATTTGATATTTGCACTGTTGTAATAAATGAGTGATTGTGCATTTATTAGTACAATTGCTCAAAATAACATGTTATTTTTAGTGTGTGTGTGTGTGTCTGTCTGTCCATCTGTCTGTCTGTCTCCACTTCCAGGATACCAGATTTTACCTTTTCCAGGTTGCCAAAAGCAAAGTAGCGCACTCACGGGGGTTCAATTCAGGTAATTTATTGGCACAAAAACTAAAAACATTCGACAGACGCAGTTCGACTCATGGCCTTTGTCAATGTCAGTGTTACCAGTGCTGTTTGACCATTTAAATATTCTGGCATCTGATTGGACAGTGCGACTGTCTCCCATGGAAGAAAATGAAAACGGACATTTATTTATCATAGTGGAAATAATAAAGAAAGAAGGTAGCCATCTTGAAATGTGCAATATAAACACATTTCGAACCAGTGGAAGAAATTAAGAAATTGTACAATGAAAAATCCTGCATATATCTATAATGCATTGAATATATCTTTTCTCTTCATACCTGTATAATATCACAAACTAAAATACCTCATACGAGAAACAATTGCAAACAGAAAGGAAGTCACATTATATGTACATTACAATAGCGCAGCAAATAACTTCTATCATGAGTGTGCTCCTTGAAATGCAAGCACTGTATTCCCTGCCTATACACCAAATGTGTTGAGACGTGGATCATTGCACATAGTGTACCTAATTCGAGAGACAGCGGCAATCTTGTAATGAACTAGGCATTCTTGCATTCTTAATACAATAAGAGTCTGCCACGGTGCTATTTACATAAATTCACCAGTAGGTAGTTATAGTTAGGACCTAGTTTCCATAGGAAAAGCATTTTTTACTTGCCTCTATCTTTGGTGCCCGTTGACGAATCTTCACAAAATTTCCCAAAAATAACTGTGCCAGTGGCTTTTATTGTGCATGGAAAGTTTCAGGATGATCCATCAAGTGGAGGCTGAGAAAAAAGGGGGGCAATAAAATGTGTTTCCAATGTTAATTCCCATAGGGATTTTGAAAGTGTATACAGCCAAAACTGCTGAACAGAACTACACCAAATTTGGCAGAAAGCTAGCTCTTGGTCCAGAAAGAGTGCTTTATGTTATTTGGTGTAAAACATTACAGTAAGTTTTGAGTTATTAAAAGAAAACCAAATTTGTATATCTAAGGATGCAAACCCTCCGTGAACCCTCCCGATCTCGTGCAGGGCTCGTATTGGCTGCCAACACTTGGCAGATAAAAAAAAAAGAGGGCAGGGTAGGAATACCCTGAACCCCATGCCTTGGTGCTGGGATCCCCTTGGGACACCGCCAGGGCAAAAAAGCATTTTTTTAAAAGTTTCACCAAAAATGCGAATTTGGTGACTTTTTTTTAAAAAGCGTGGTCTCCCCCTACTATATATAATATAGCCCCGGGTGGGCCAGGTCCCAGGGGCATGTGGTGTTGTAAAAAATAAGGAGGGAACACGCGGGTCTCCCCTGTAAATTACAGTGCAAATGTGCAAATAACCTGGAAATACCGTCCGTTTGGCCCCCCATCCGCCTTAGTAGTATGGAAAGTAGGCCTGGGCGTAGTTCGCGGTGTTTTGCTACGCGGAACTCCGTGAAGTTACATAAAAACTCTGCGAAGTTCAGCGAGTGGCGGACTGCAGTGCGAACTGCAGTTTGTGCTGGTATTCCTGCCGCTCGGATAGAAATTCTACCCTTAACTTACTGTTCGCCATCGCGAACTCACCGTTCGCGATCGAGAGCGGGGAAAAAACTCCGCTGCACATCACGAAGCGGAGTTTTGTGCACTCCGCGAGCTCCGCGGAGTGCGGAGTGCCGAAAACTCCGCAAACTCCGCGAATGGAGCGAAGTTCACTGCCCAGGCCTAATGGAAAGGTCCTCTTGCCTTTTGCCAGTATATTGGGCAGCTTACCAAAATACCACCCCAGCATGTTTCCTACCGATTTTGGTGACGCCTTCTTGATGCTGAGGAATATGAGGACATCTTTGCCAAACAAAGAAGCGCCTACTTCATATAGTTAAGATGGAGGTCCCTTGCTTGGTGGAGATTTACCTCTTTGTATTCTCATTGTCTTCTCTATAGGATGATTTATGTTATGACAGATTTCTGGATAAAGTAGCACAAGGAACAATCACATTGCCGAAACACACACAAGGTCACTGGAGACAAATTTCCTCGTGGTCCATTGCGCAGATGAAGTGTCAAATATGCACTGGACATTTTCCCAATGAGGTAGCAGTTAGTAATTAACCAGAAGAAAGCACTCCAGTTGGGTAGGTATTTTGTGCTAAACTGTGAACTCTTGTTGGATAAGGAGGAAGGTGAGGTTCCATTCTGGCCCAGTCACCCACACAGCTACTGACACACCCACACAGACATTCAGACACCCATTCAAACACCCATTCAACCACTCATACACCCAGCAACAGACCCACACAGACATATAGACACCCATTCAAAGATTCCTCAGACACTCATTCACCCACTGAGAGACCCACTAAGACTCTCAACTACCCACTCACAGACCTACTTAGACACTAATGTACACATTCACGGACCCACTCATGCATCAACTCACAGACACACACAATCACTCATAGGCCCACTCACAGACCCACACAGGCACTCATAGACCCACTCAGGCACTCATAGACCCACTCACAGACTCACACTGGCACTCACAGACCCATTCACAGACCCATTCACATATAAACACAGCCACTCACAGACCTGCTCACAGACCCACACAGACACTCACACACCCACTTACTGCCCTATACACCCACTCACACACCCACTCTCAAAAGTTACAGTTAGGAAATAAAAATGTTAAAAACGTTTGAAATTCACAAAAAAAACAAAGGTTACAGGGACCTCATAGTAAGAAAATAACATCAAAAACCATAGAAATTAACTAAAAAAAAGTCAAAGGTTACTTGGGCGTTATAGATAGGAAATAGAATTTACAAAACCTTAGAAATTCACTGAAAAAACAAAGGTTACAGGGACATTATAGTTAGGCTCAGATTTCACTCATTCAAACCAGTGAAATTCAGCAGTCACCTGAGATAACTATAACTTACACCCCCGCAATGCACTTCTTAAGTCCTCACATATTACATCACTCATGACACGATCAGTGACATCACTGATATCTCAAATGACATCACTGATGACATCATTTACAGAATCATTAACACACCCCGTTATTCCCCCAAACAACCTCACATACACCCACGCACACACACCTATACAATCAGTCACATACTCATTCACAGATCTTTAGAATGGCTCACACACCCACTCATTCATCCATACAGCCACTCACATAGTCACTCACACATCTACTCACTTACCCATAAAGCACTTACACAGCCAGTCACTCATCTGTACAACTACTTACATACCCCTTCACACATACACACAACCACTCATACACCCACTTACTCACCCATTCCACCACTCACAAAGAAACACACTCTCAATACAGCTAGTCACACACCCACTCACATATCCAAACACCCGCTCAAACAGCCACTCACTCACCCATAGTCACTCAGTCACCCATACAGCCACTCACTCACCCACTCACCAACCCATACAGCCACTCATACAACCACTCACTCTTCCATGCAGGCAATCACACACTCACTCACTTATCCATACAGCCACTCACACACCCACTCACCAACCCATACAGCCATTCACACAACTACTCACTCTTCCATACAGGCAATCACACACTCACTCACTTACCAATACAGCCACTCATGCACCCACTCACTTACCCATACAGCCTTTTACACACCCACTTACTCACCAATACAGCCACTTACACAACCACTCACTCAAACAGCCACTCACACATCTACACACTCACACATATAGCTACTCACAAGTCACTCACTCAACCTCACAACCAATTACATGAGCAATCACACATCCATACCAGCACTCACACGCCAACTCACTCACCTTTACAGTCACTCACACAGACACTGACTGTGCAATGCAGCCACACACATCTAGTTACTTACCCATACACCCACTCAAAGAATCACTCACTCACTGAGACACTCACTCACTCACCCACCCAGAGAGCCACTCACACAGCCACTCAGTTACCCATACAGTCACTCACACCCACTCACCCACCCATACAGCCACTCACACAGCCACTCAGTCACCCATAGCGCCACTCACACAGTCACTCACTCACCCATACAGCTACTTAATTGTGTCTTCTTCCTTTAAAAAATCTAAATGGTATTTTATGAAGTATACTGTAGTTTACTTTCCTGGATGATGTCATCAGTGATTTTAGCTAGAAACAGCATGTTTAGTGTTATCTGCGAATTAGGCAGCAGATTATGTGGCACATGCAGTAAATCCATGCTTTTGTTGTAAACAGTGCAGCTACAGAATCGCATAAAATCTCTTACCCTCAACATTGATAACTGGTTTAGCAAAAGTTTTTCATGAAAGCTAAACCTAAACATTCTAATTGCAATCATTGTCTATTGATAGCGGCAGTTTGAAGTTTTTTCAAAATAAACATGTAATATCAAAAATACACAACATGTAGGAGGAATATAAACCATGCTAGGAAAAATAAATGTGACCAAATAACTTAAGATATTTGGAACAAGTGTACTAATAAGCACACTTTCACTCATTTATTACTATAGAGCAAAGTTCAAATTCCTAATTATTACCACAAAACAGCGTATCTGACTTGAAAAAACTGTGATTATTGTCTCAAAGATTTGATACTAAAATCAGTTGACAGAAAAAACTGGGCCCTTACACATAAAGCTTTGTTTTGTGATTCTGTCTCACTGCCTCAATGTAACCCCTGCACGAATGCATAGCGTGTAGGTCTACAACTCATGAAGGTTATATGCTATTTATCACAATTGGTGAGGTATGGCATAATGACTCACTTATGGTATAGCCTTCATGAGTAATAGACCCTTTCCACACCCAACAATAGTAATAAATAGCAAATTACTTTCTATGCATCTACACAAAATATACTAAATAAATCAGTCCCCATAATATGAAATCTTTTTTGCAATAGTTGTGCTAGGAAAGACAGATTAGTCTACTGAGTTCTATAAAGTACATGACAAATTCCATTGTATTATAAAAGTACTGCCTAGCTACTAAGAGAAACCTTTATTGCTGCCTCACATGATGATCATACAGAGAAAGACGATTGGACTACCATTTGAAAGGCCTACTCAATGCAAGTTTATCTCACTGTATGGGTTTAGGCCATTGTTTCATAGTTTTGCTAATTCTCCTTTAACATAACAGCCACACATTGAAACATAACTTGGCATAAAGCATACATGTAGATCTTTAAAACGTAATACTCTATTTCATTACCATTCTTGAAAGAGTGGAGTATCATCATAACAACACATGCGGAATCTTCTCTCATAAGTCATTTCCCCCATCACAGGCAACAATGATAAATCAATGATAAAAGAAAGCACACTGAACTGTCTGCATCTTGATGTATATTATATATGGCAATGCAAATGGCTGCATGTGATCCTAAATGAGAACCTGTCTACCAAGCTACTTAGCGGTCAATATATAGGTTGAAGAAAGTCAATCAAAACAAACCAAATTACTTACTTTTGTATAGAGCTTGACTGCACCATTTTGTTCATTCCAAGCCCTCTAGTAACAGATGGAAGGATTATCCAACTAACTTTTGAAGGACAAAAAGTGGTGGAGAATTCGAGTCTATGAGCTGTGGGTCTTACATTGGGGCTCATTTAGGGTTTGGAAGAGCAACGTAGTCTGTCAAATAGAGGTTCTTCCACCTCTTTATGCAGGGGAAGATTTACTGGTAAAGCCTCTGCCAGCTAATTGGCCATAGCACACCTGCCACAGGGCCTCCAACTTTTCTTCATTAGGAAGATGGAGTAGTCCCCAGGAGTGATGCACAGTTTCCCTATGCCTATGTCTGACATACAAGGTATGGTGATCTTTTGCAGGGAAAATAAAGATTAAACCTGATGTATCAGGGTCATTGCTGTTTTGTTTCGATGAAATAAACCCCATATTGAGGGGTTAATTCAAACTGTGAAAGATCATTTTATAGATATTGCAAACACTTTCTTTTGTTCAAAATTTTAGTTTTAACTAAGAGTATCCCCAGTTAGCAATGTTGTATTTTATATGTATGTGTGTATCAAAGTATGATGTACATAGGTATGGTATGTGGTATATATATATATATATATGGCGCAAACCTCACTGGAAGGCAATAGAATGCAAGAGATTCAAATGCAAACACACAGTCAATGTGTATTTGGAGTAACAGCCGGTTTCTAAGATTGAAAGTGGAGCGTTGCATCATGTGGTAGTGTTCTTTAAGGAGGTGTGTCTTGAGAGCTTTCTTAAGTTGGGGCAGGTTTGGGGCAGTCCTTAAGGATACAGGGGTGTTGTTTCAGAACTTGGGTGCATATATGGAGAACGCTGGTTTCCTAGAATTTTTTTTTTTTTGCACTTCTTCATCTCCTGTCTGATGATGTCCTCCCTGCAGATATGCTGAAAACCAATGGAAAAGGTCAGCCAGATAAGCAGATGTGAGGGCTTTGTAGATGATGTTTATGGTTTTGAAGATGGTGGTGGCCAGCTAGTGGTGCCTGTGGAATTCCATCAGTGTGGCAGTGATATGGTCATATCAACTCAGCCCTTACCGTGGCAAGTAGGATGTCCAGTGGGAGACCAGTGTGAAGTTTGTGAGCCTGTGGAGCATGGCACTGCCACCATACAGATGTAAGAGTATGTGGGCTTCAATGGCAGGTCTAAAGTCACTTTTTTACAAGGAAGTGTTTCACTTAATTTTGTCGAGGAAGCTGGTATCCGGTGGATTTAGATTTCTTGGAGATTCATTCCTTGAGCGGGAGATTGGTGTCCAGGGTGAATGCAAGCAACTTGCTATTGGGTGAAAGCTGCGGTTTAACTCTGCAGCTGCACCGTTGATAGTTACGCCCCTAGTATGTACATACTTGCACACATGATTGCATCAGTACTAATGCACTTTATGCAATCTGAAAACATTTGTGCAAAACTGTACTTCATCAGGGCAATCTATGTTAGCAGGCCCCACAGGTTTTTAATGGTGTTGATTATACACCCAAAGTATTAAAATTGTAAGCTACTCATTTAGGTACTTGCATACTTTGGGAGGAATGCATTTTGGGTGTAACTTATCTGTTTTTGTAGTTTAATACATGCCTGGATGCGAGCTGGATGGCAATAGGATGACAATAAAACAATGCTGTTGGAGATCTTCTATGATTGTCACTGTCCCTTGGCGTTCTTAGTGCCCCTGAAAAGTCGAGTGTCCTCTTTCAGAAATGTTCTTTAAATTGTTGCTAAACCCTTATTAGGCTAATCTTTTTATTAAGTTATTGGACAAACTGTATGCCGCTTAGAGTTCCCTTCCATTTTCCCACCACACAAAGGTAACCAAGGCACATGGAAAAAAATGTATACCTGACAAAAGAGCAACTGAAGATGTTTTTTCTTCTATGTAAAGATAAAACATATCAAATTGACCCCATAAAATATCTTAGGTATCCGTTTGAAAACCTCTTTTAAAGCTTTTGTTGGAAATGTCGACGCTGCTGAAAGCCGGCCGGCCTGGCGCGTGAAACGGTATTAGGTGCAGGTGTCAAACACGTCTAATGAGGCATGAGGAGTCGACAGCAAAATAACAGAGATTACGTGGGTAGAGAGAGCTGTGAATGAAGTGTGAATAGCAGATTATATGTGTGACTGACAAAGAAAAGAAGAAAAGAAGAGACGAAAGAATGGAAATCCATCATCGCCCTGAAGTGAGCAGACATTTTAAATCACTTGATTGATAATATTTTCTCATCTAATAAAGCAGACGAGCTGAGCATTCAGGTAAACAAATGAGGCTCGTTTTTTTTCAAAGACGCTATTCTAAAATTCCTGCCTATATTTTTTTCTCGCGGGCTATTCCATGAATAAGAAAGCACTGGAGGTTTGCGCGCATTATGCGCGCCCAAGGGAGGAAGAAAAGCTGGCGACAATTGTAGGCATTGTGACTTCTCACGTTGCTTTTCACGTGAGCGGCAAATGGATTATCAGAAATTCAGAAAAAATGCTGTGACTTCTCTCCCAAAAAAAGAATCTCAGTTATTTAAAGGGAAATGCACATATTCGGAATCATTTGCCACAAAGGTGCCTGTGCTCTACAAAAATCTGTGATGAGTCAAGATGGAATTGTGGTCACTAAACTCTTTGATCAAAGCACACATGTGAAGTACTAAAAACATTAACTACCTCCAACGCCTACGCCAGCATATTTTATTTTAGCAGAAGGCGAAGCGATATTTTTACCACCCTTCTCCATTTAAACTTTCATTGCAATTGGCCAGCCATCCCCCATTCTAGTTCAAATGAGTAATGTGTGTTATCAGCACCTGCAGGCTCCTGTATCCTCTTCTACATTGTCCGCAGTCAAAGAGTTTCCATAACTGGAATATTGCCTAATTTGCTGGTTTGGCACATTGTTGCACAGCATAGAGATCTCAGCACCGGCCCAGTAGGGTCAAGGTCCTTTCACATTAGGTGCAGCAAGTTCCTGTACTCTGTGCATCCGACTGTGGTGTCCTGCGGAGTCTGCTGTATCACACAGTCTCTTTAATGGGTTCATACAACCCCTGGTCCAGCTCATCTGAACCACCAGTTTCTACTTCCTATGTATTCCACTGACACTGAGTTTAGGCTAAAATGTGTTGCTGATGGCTGGCCCAAGTGAAGAATTCCAATCATGCATGGTGGAGTTTCAGTACAGCCTGGACAGCAATTTGATTAAGAAGAACATTGTCAAAGTAGAGTTTATTGTATAAGTGTACCTCCGGCAGAGGTAGCACAGAATGTTCCCATTTGCCATAAAAAAAAGTGTTGGGGTGGAACAGGGACCGGGGATTCACTTCTGTTGGGGCTATAGTCTCAGGCAATTTTGCAGGCCAGATTTACCATCTGGTAAAATCAGATCTGCTGTTCCTGCACTGGAGAAATTCAGCTGCGGGATCACAGAGCCACTCATGATCAGGCGGAGCGGTATCCCTTAGGCATGCCACTCCACTTGACTCATAATCTGGAGCTAAATGTCTTCAAATGTCTTAAAGTGGTTCAGTAAATAGAGCACTCACTGCTGGCACCGTTCTACCCACAGGGTTCAAATCCCAGCATGACTAACCCAGATATCATCATTAAATATTTTCTTCTCAGGCTGGCAGTCTGTTAGCATGTCTGGACCATTCCTGTGATTAGGAGTTGTGAGTAGATTATTGAAGCTTAGTGCACCTTAGTCAGTCAGGTTACGTGTTCAGCTATCTTCACATCTACAAAATGGGCTGCCTAATTCATGGGGCCCATGTGTCCCCATTACCCTGATCCCATCACTGGTCCCTTGGCACTGAGGGGTAACTTCAAAGGGTTCAAAGACAAGCTGGTTAAAGCACATGCCGTATGCATTTCTTACAGTTGTGCAAGCAAAGGTTGAATAGAGGCACCTGTTCAGTCCATGATTAAGGCAAGCTTATGCTAAATTTAAAATGTATTCTGTTCAGCACAAGATACACTACTGAATATTGCAAAAAACATCAATTAATCCTCTCAAGTAGCTTGTACAGTTATACAGTTATTTATTTTAAATTCTTGCCTGCTTTTCTGAGCAATTAGGTGTAAGAGGTCCTTTTCATTTCTATAACGCTTACCCGCTATATATATATATATATATATATATATATATATATATATATATATATATATATATATGTATATATATATATATATATATACACACATTAAGAATATTAGGAGAGATTTCAATGCTGACCTTTGACACATGATTGAGACTAGGGCTCAGAGAAAAACTATGGGGCACATTTTCAGCACAGACCTGCAGTACTGATTAGGCAAAATGGGTCACAATTTCCTTTCGTGAATATTTAGGAAAGGGTGGCCCATCTTTATCCAAGCTACTGTCTAGTCTCACAGCTAAGCTACAACTTTCTTATGACAAGATTCAGCAATCACTAGGCAGATGCTTGTTATCTCATTTGATCACATGACAACCTGAACCAATAGGTAACATGTGACAAGTTCATCTATTCCATGCTTTGACTCCTGCCCAAAGACTAGCATTTCATTGATTATTCACAAGACCAGAGCTTAAGCATATACTGTACCTGCCTGTCTCTGTGCTCTGCTTCCAGCCAGGGACCACTGGTACAAATGAACCCTGTTCTGACTTGAGAACAAATCTTCGCATCCCTCTATCCTGGCCCTTCTTGGAGGATGTTATCACCTGATGATATGAAGGTGATCAGAACACCTGCAAATTTTATTGGGATTAAGGAGAAGAGGTATCTCCATCGGGAAATGTTTCTCCATAAAGAAAAAAAAATTCTTCATAAAGGTAAAAAAAATGCAATTGCACAACATTTAGCATCTAAAATTGCCCAATGTGGACTAGTACTGTGCATACAATTCAGAATTGTAAGAATACGTAACATGGAAAAACTCACATGATACTCTCAGTCGCCTGCCTGATAAAATGCAACTGGTGCAGATTCCAGGTGTACTTCTGAGAATGTCTTTCAATTCCAGAAAGGTGCAAAAGCAGGCTAAAATTGAAAAGGTCATTTCCAAATTTACTTTTAGATTTATTTAGTGAATCGTCCGGCCCCATATGTTTTCAAGTGACAGACCTCGGTGACTTTATTGTCACCGACTCAGCTGCCATAGATAGCTGCTGAGATATTCATTGATTCGTTTAGCGTAATTCCTTTTTTGTATATCATCATCAACATGAAAATAACGACAATCATGTTAATAGAATTTTATAAAAGCAGTCATCTTCTTCCAAATCCTGAATTGGTTATAGCTAAATATAGTTGGAATGTTTGATAAAACTTCGGGCTGCTTTTTGGTTGGAAAGGAGATTCATGTGATAGGAGTTAAGCTCTTTTAAATTTAAGATATAATGCAGTAAATTATGGCATGCTATATTTGTGTATGCTCCACAGTCCCTGCACATTATTTCCCACTGGGTAGTCTGATCCCAGGAGCCCAGCAGAGCACTTACTGGGAACAAATTGCATTTAGGGTGCATCAACAGGGAAACTGCTTTTAGGTGGCTCTCAAATCCTAGTTATGCCTAAAATGCCATTTACTGCACATACCTGGGAGAAACAGAAACTCCAGGTACTAAGCTGAGTTGCTGGTTGATATCCCGAAGTTCAATACACAAAAACACTGCTCCTTCTCTGGAGATCATCATGAATATGGAATAACATGACTTCATACCAGAGGATTGCCCTTTCATGCACTTATTTTACAATATAATCAAAATATGTTTTACTTATATACTGTATACCCCTTATGTGACTCAGAAACCTTTTAGTTCCTGTGTCTTCTTACGAATATCTAATTGATTACATCTTTAGTCTCCATATTCACTTTCCAGTTTTAATATTGAAGTGCATTAATATGATGTGGTTCACAGACTGGCATAGATGTGTGCACATGGACCTGCTGATGTAGACGTGTCTGTGGCTGCTTAATTTCCTATCACTGTGACATTATTATCCTTTTTTTTTTTTCCTTGCGTGATGGTTGTCTAGTAGATTGAAAAAGATCCAAGCATAAGTTTAACCTTAGACTATTAGTTCTTTTTTCCCTACATACCCAATTAGAAGCCATTCTATAATAAATATTATGTTGCTCGTTTCAAGATAGACAAATCCTTGACATAAGGAAAAACTGTCTAGTGTACTGAGGGAGTGCTTCAAAAGCAATCCTAAAACGTTAGGCTTGAAATTCTAACAAGAGTGTGGATCTTCACACATAAAGAGGAGAAACAGATGGAGCATGCCTTTACTCTAGTTGATGCCTGGGTATCTGTGAAAATGAACCAAATGCTTATTAGTGTGGGAATCTGCCTGGCATTTGGGGGGATGGATTCAACCTGCTGTTCTAACCCACAGAAATTAGTATTTGCTGTTTTCAGCTCTTTTCCAGTTAACACAAGCCGGTTTCCCTGTTTGTACTCAAACTACTATAATTGCACTTGGTGTGTTAGACTTACCTGGCCCAATAGACTAAACTTTTTGCACACCTAAATCTTATTTAGTATCAGGAAAAGCTTCATTTAAATGAATATACATGCCTCATATATTGTGAACCTAGCTAAAAGCAACATATGTAAATGAGAAATTTGCAGATTTTTCTGCCCAACAATCTTACTTTTGACTGCATAACATCCAGCAACGTAGGGTATTTTCTACAGTATGTGTATGATCGGGGGTGGGAAATGGTTTTGAAGTCAGAAGATTACATTTCAGGTAGAAAAACAACAAGAAAAATAGTTACATTATATTTCCATCTTCAAAGTAATGATGAAACATCAGATTTTTACTTGCAGAACTGAGGTAGCTTTTAGGTTGGGCGTACATATACTTCCGATTATGGACCATTTTGATATAGAGCTTCTGGCATTTTGTAGATTTCATTTTGAGAGTACCGCTATGAAAATCATATGGGTAACCCTACAACTCTGAAAGTTACTTTTATCTTTATGAATCAGCCACCCCATGTCTTCATGATATGGACTTGAAATCAAAATCTGTTATCTGCTACCTTTCTCTTCAGGTTGAGATTTTGTATTTCCATTACTGTATTATGACATTTACTTTTTAAAAGTTTGCAGGATGATTTATAAGTATACTGAACATTGTGTGAAGATTAATTGAAACCCATTGTTTTTTTCAAACTTGGTTTTATACCCGACAAGAAAGTCAGTCAACAATGTTTATTGCTACATTTCTGTAGCATAAAAGCACAAGCAAAAGAACGACATATTTAAAGAATACAAGTTAAAAAAGCAGTAAAGCGCAAAATTAATTTAAAATAAAATCTTAAAAAGCGGTTCATAAAAAGCAGTTGAACAGACAGTACATCTCATATCCCAATAAATAATCCCTTCGGCAGATGCCCTTTAGTGTATTGCATGTTTCCGTATTTTTAAAACCTGCTAAATAAAAAATGCCATTGAGTAGCATATCAAGGGGCAATGCCACTGTTGCAAAAACAGCAGAGCAGGTCTGCACTGACTGATCTTAAGCACCTTAAACAGAGGCAATATAAATTCTCTTATGAGGATAGCATAAAAACGGGAAAAAACCACAATGTGTAGATTAGCCTGAGTAGAAACGCCATCACATGGACTAGGACCCAGGTCTGATATAGAATAGCAGTTAGCTGGGTAAATAGTTAAAACAATGTTGAAGGTTCTGGATCAGGGGCAAATAGGATTGGAGGCCTTCTTGGATATGTACCAGATTGTAAGAAATCACAACGGAGTCCATTACCCACCCCTCCTCGCCTGCCTGGTGTGAAGAACTTTCTATCTTTTTCATCAATAAGATCCGAGCACTCCAATCATTCCTCCTAATTGGCTGTCTCCTGCTACTTCGACTACTCTGGTGTCTTTTGAAGCCATACCTAAGCCGGACTCCTTAGCGGCCCTCAAATCTCTTAAATCTGGTTCACCGGCTGATCCTTGTCTGGCTAAATTGCTGGCTATGGCCGCAGAGACAATAAACCCTGAGTTGAATCTGCAGATCAATCTATCTCTTACCGCAGCCATTGTGCCTCCAGCCTGGAAACAGGCCAAAATTGTCCCTTTGCTGAAAAAAACCACTCTCGATCCCAACATCCCCTCCAGCAATAACCCTGTATCCCTCCTCCCTGCTGTGGCGAAAGTGTGCGAGAAACTGGTTAACAGACAGCTGTCCAAATATGTAGAATAAAATGGTCTGCTTCACCCAGCACAATCTGGCTTCAGAGCCTCTTACAGCACTGAGGCGGCTCTGGTCAAAGTTGCTGAAGCCATCCAGGAAACCTATGATTCAGGCGGCAGGGCAGCTCTGATTCTGTAAGACTTGTCGGCTGCGTTTGACACCATGCCACACTCCCTGCTCCTCGATCGCCTCCAGGCAATTGGAGTATCAGGGTCTGCTTGGAGGTGGTTGAAATCCTATCTCGAGGGCAGAACACAGCAAATCTGGATCCCTCCTTTTTCAGCCTCCCCCCAGATCATGACCACTGGCGTGTGTCAAGGGTCTATATTGAGCCCTTTACTCTTTAACATTTATGTATCTCCCCTGATCCAGATGGCTGAGGAGCTCTGTGCCAAAATCATTGCCTATGCTGACGACACCCAGCTCCTTTTCACATGGAAGAAAAATGATTTCTCCACCTCCCTAGTTAAATCTTGCCTGTCTGCTGTCTTCCGTTGGCTCTCTTCTGCCCAGTTAAAATGTAATGAGGAAAAAAACGAGATTCTTCTTTCCAGGAACTTCCCCCCACAGTTCCGGAACTTGTTCTGGCCGGAAGAATCTCCCATGCCTACCTCCGAGGGCCAACCTACGAAGAATCTAGGGATCTGGTTTGAGGAGAAGCTGAGCTTCATTCCTCAGATAAAGAAGCTTACTGGTCTGTGCTTTAGCACACTGAAATCCTTAAAAAAGTTCCTCCCGCTTCTTCCCATCTCAGCAAGGGAAACTGTCACCCGTGCGCTCGTATCCTCATGCCTTGATTATGCCAATGCCTTACACGTTGGTCTGTCCGGCTATCTACTGAATAAACTTCGGGTGGTGCAGAGCGCCGTGGCCAGAACTCTTCTTAATATTCCTATAATGACCAGCGTTAGACAACATCTGAGTAACCTGCATTGGCTGCCAGTGATAGAGAGGGTGAAGTTTAAATCCTTGGTCTTGGCACATGCAGCTCTCTATAGACTTGACCCCGTATACTTGAGAAAATGTTTTAGTTTCTATGTCCCTAACAAACAGCTTCACTCAGCCACGTTGCTCCTTGCCCACATCCCGAGATTTCACCTCAAGAGGGTAGGCGGCAGCTCTCTTGCTTTCAGGGCGGCTGTGGCCTGGAACCTTCTCCCTCTGGACCTTCACAGCATTCAGGAACCTAAGCTTTTTAGGAAAAGGCTTAATACCTTCCTTTTTATCGAAGCCGTTTATCGTTTTTCCCTGCTTTTCCTTCATCTGGGCTCGTGCCGGGACACTCTTTGAGTAGCTGTGTGCGCTATAAATCCCCATAAACATAAAACATAAACTGATGCTTTGTGTTTGTCTGCCGCCATTCTCTGAGCTGCGGCATTATCGAAGAAAATTTGTTTTAACTTATCCTTGTTGATGCTCAAACATAAGTCAGGTGAAGCAAATAAGTCTGGGAGCCCAATCTCCTCACAGGTCGACTTTATATATGTAAACCACTTTATATCAAGAGCTTCATGCATTTTCAAACAGCCCTTTAACACAAGTTTGTTTAGTAACGTACCCTCCCGAGACCAAATAGATTGCCAGAGTAAAAGTGGCGCTAATTTTATTCTGCCCATGATATAGGGAGCACCCAGCTCATAATGACAAATGGCACTAGAACAACTTCAGGAGACCACGAATAGATTTTTCAAAAGACATTTTCAACTTGTTGAATTCCTGACCACATCAATCATGCACCATATTCCAGCTTCATATCTTGCAATCACCACACATTTGGCTGCCTAAATAGTTGAAATCTCTCTTAGAGGTTTTGAGCTCAGTTTTTACAAAAGCTTTGCAAAGCAGCAATTGACTTTTCAAACATTGAAATCCTATTTAGTAGCATAGGTGTCCATAGATATTTGCTATCAAAGATTATACGAAGGTAAGAAAAGGAGGCTGTCTCACGCACCTTAAAATTGTTAATAAAGTGAGCTGGTCTTTTCACAGGCCTCGCCTGCATATCATAATGAAGGTTTTGCTTTCATTTACCTGTAGGTCCAACTCTTGCATAAAAGGAATATAATCATCCATGAACCCTTGCAATGCTCTTCCTGTTCTTGCCACTGCGTCATCTTCATATAAAAGGATTGGGAGGGGACGGGTTCCTATATATGGGGTGTCCTTAGCTCTCATCTTGAATGCTGTTTCCACTCTGTTTATGTAGAGGGAGAATAGAAAAGGAGCAAGGACACACCCTTGTCTAATGCCTCTTCTTATCTTAAAGAATTTAGTGCATTCACCATTATTTCCATAGTGGACGCATACATTCATCTCCGTATACAATTGCTTCATAAAATTAATAATATACTTTTCCACTCCTATCGCCGTCATGGTAGACCACAGTTTAGAATATGAGCTGCAGTAAATAGCTGCTGTGAGGTCCATGAAAGCTAAAAAAAATGGATCTCTTCTTAGCAACCCTGTATTTACCTATCAGCATACTTAAATTCCAGCATTGGTCTACAGTGCCCAGCCCTTTCTTGAATCCATATTGGATGTCTGTTAAAATATTGTTAGAATTTGCCCCATAATTTTGAAAGAGGCGTCAAGAAGGAATATTGGTTGGTAATTCTTGGGCATAGATTTCTCACCTTTTTTAAAGATCGGTACAATGACTGAGTTCTTCCAAGTAACAATGCGACCAACCCTAGCAATGGCATTAAAAATATTAGTAATCAGAAGGACCCACAAGTTCTGGCAATCAAAATAAACATCTACAGGGACCCCATCTGGCCTTGGTACCTTACCCCTACTACTTTCCGTCAAAGCCGTTTGCACCTCTCCGAATTTGAACACTAAAAGGACAGAACATCCCCCACCCCCTGACACCTCATGTTCTGCGTCATCTGTATCATGGTCGTATTAGAATAAATAGTGGAAAAATGTTGTACACAATTAGCTTCCTGGATGTGGAAATCCATTGAGGGGTCTGAGGGTTCCCTAAAGGGCATTTATCACCCTCCAAAATGCTACACTATCTTTTTGTGTACTGGCTACCTGGAGCACTGCCCACGCTTCATCCTTAGTCAGCTTTTTTTCTGGCCTCCCGGGCTACTTTATAGGTGGCCTGTGCTTTCCTAACATGGGCTCCCTCTCTAGGCTTAGCACGTGAATCGGCATGTAAATTCAACAAGGGTTTTCGTGCAGGCCATATCAAACTAACTCAAGGAATGTGGCTGCCTAATATTAACCATGATGTCAGAGAAAGCCAAGCTAAACAGCGAAGTTTCGTCTTCCTTGACCCGAGCATATGGCAACCTCAACCTGATTATCTTGAAGTACAGAGGAGAGGAAATGTGTCTTGTCTACCTTGTCCCACTTAATGGTGAACCCATTTTCTCTGCCAGGACTTGTTTAAATCCATATTTAGGGTGAGGTTTATTCATACCTGCTCATTCCATCATGCAACTCAGCTTTGCGTGAATACTGTATCCCATAAATTCTATCTCAAAGTCTGACACACTATGTAAATTCTCTGTAGTTAGAATATAATCACTGGTGGATGTGTAATCATTACACATTAAGGTGGGAGCTAGTTCGCCTTGAGCATCCACCACACCATTTACCATCTGGAGATTACATTTGACCAGTAGATTATTTAAGGTGTTTCCATATTCATCATGTATAAAATGTACTAAAGGGTCCTCATTGCTGCCTATCACCCCACACACTGATTATGCCACCCTGGGACAGTGGTGGGCAATAAAATCACACACCCAGAGCAACTTCAAGGGCTTAAGATGATCATTGCATATGGACTGGATAATTGCATCTAAAGCCACCACCATTTGTGAGCTCTTTCCATTGAAACATTATTGTAGAAATTATTAACAACCAAGTCCCAGTCCACCAATAAATCGCAAAACAGGAGATGAAAGAATGCAGAATCATTATAGGATTTAACCACCTCCCTGGAAAAGTGTTACCAATGAAGGTGGATAGTCACCCATTGGCCCTACCTGCAGCTGAGGGACAGGCCAGGGTATAATACGTGCTATACCCATCAATGTATCTTGCCTCAACCTTGGAGACAAATAACATGGTATCTTGCTAGTACCTCCAACCGTTTCAACAGTCCCAACTTTTTCCTCAGACTTGCTATATTCCATGATAGGAATTTGACTGGTTGCGGGTTACTGCTCAGAGGGCTATTATTAACCTTATTGAATTTTGCTGGTGGTTCTATATCCAGCTACTCCGATATCTGTTGGATTATATCAGGGACAGGCTGGAAACTACCAGTGCTGGCCTTTTTAATAGTTGTCAAAGATTCAGCAACTAATTTCACCTGAAACACTTGATTTGTCTCTGTAATAGATTGAAATGAAGCTGACACTGCAGTTTGCGGCGTGCTAACTACATGCTACCCTCTAGGAGTTATCAGTCAATCCTGCTCAGTCAAATCGCTAAGGCAACCAAAGCGATTGCCCCTCCTCCTATCATGATTAGATTGTGAGCCCAGACTTCCTGTCTGCCTACAAGATATATCTTGCTCAGAGCAGACACCCATTTTACTTTGTGTAATGAGATACCTATCAGCTGGGTCAACACATCTAGGCAGTCTGTAAAAGAACTCCAGGGACCATAATGTTATGGACGTTGATGTATGTTTGCTGGTAGAAGCCCAAAGAGCCCTTTCTGCAAATATAGGATCGCAGAAGTTAATCACAATACAGTCCCAAGGAATAGACTTTTTGCCTCTCCCCACCCAGTTGACCCGCCTTATCACATTTTGATACAGGTTATTAGTCAAACCTATCCTGGAGCCAATCCACACATTTGTTTTTGAGTTCCTTTCACGATTCCTGTTTGTTTGTGGTGAGGGACCCCTACCATCACTCCAACATAGGGGGCAGATTCTGGTGGGAGGTCTAAATTAGTCAGGGTGGGGTTGTTAGAAGTGTGTGACTGCTGTGCCAGGGGGAGGAAACAACTGCATCAGGGAAGGCCAGGTCCCTACCCACCCTCGATGTTACTGTGCCTTCTACCAGAGTAGCTTTGTGAACTACAGGCCCTGCAGCATTATTCCCCTCGACTTGCATCACCTCTTCAGGTTTCCCTCCTCCTGACAAAACATCTACACTAGACGTAAAACCCCCCCTTAGCCAATTGGCCCACAGCCCATAGACATGATTCCACCAGTGACTCAACCGCCAAAAGTTTAAATAATCATGTTAAGGACCGTGACCATACATTGTACCATCCCCGCAAACATGTCCTAGCAATGCTTCAAGACCGTGCCCTCCAGGGGGTCGGTAAGTCAGGCATAACAGTGGCAGTGGCTGCTCTCTCAGCAATTCAAACAGGAAAAATATAATGATATGAAAACAAGGTTATTATTGTTTTATTTTTCTTAGCTGAGCCAAGTCTAGGGCGGGGCGGACTGGGCCATCCTGATGGACAGCATCTTGAAGCAGTGAGGAGTAGTGGGCACTGTAAGTGCGCATGTCAATTTGGCTGGCCATCTTAGGACAGCCAAACTGACATACGCACTTACATCTCTCCAACCCAAGCTTTGCTGCACAGCCGGGTGGAGAACAGCCACAGGCTCCTTGTCCCTTATTCAGCACCAAATAAGGCCGCTCAGACCAATCCTGGCGCTGCTCTCATGCTGGTAATGGTGCAGAAGACCACCGAGGCGGTGGCCGACAGGTAAGTTCTATTATTTATTTTCTATTTTTCTCCTCTGTGCTGCTCACCAGTTTTCCTTCATCCTAGCTGCCACTTAACAGTGGGCCAGGAGCTATAAGAGGCAACCTCCACCCCAGTTAACAACTTCGGCTTGGCATGTACCACCCTTGATTTCGTTTTCTTTTTGGGAGTGGAGCCCAGACCCTGAGTCAGCAAGATCATGATGGCTTGCTCAGTGTCTCCTTCATTCTGGGTCCATCTGCATTGGGGACCAGAGCCACCTGCGGACTTTCTACTGTGAGAGCCCCCTTTGTAAACAGTTCCAGAGATTCAAGTAGACGTTAAGCCAGCGTTGTAGCAGATTTTATTGTTGCCTCAAGTTTGGCCTCAGTGCTGCTTATCTCTTTGTTTAATGCCCCATAGTGCCAGATAGAAATGATTCCAATATGCCAATGCCCCCTGCGTCACAGGTTGTATGCTTCCTTTTACCCATAGTCACTCAAGATGTATATTACTGCTACTGTCTATAGAAATGTCACCGTCCTTTTTTGGACAAATGTAGGCACTCACACACTATTCCTTTCTGAGTTAGCACCACAATGCACCACAATGCCTTGGAGGCAACACATTCTCATTGTTCTGATGTGGGAAAGACTCACCCAATCACTTCACATATTAGAGTAGCCGCCTGGGCGAACCATGTGGAGGTGACAGCAGCAAACATAAGAGAGCAGGGCCAAGGAGAGTGGCCCTGCCCTGCCTCTTCGTGGCACTGACGGGCATAGGACAGGCCTACCCTTGGACCGCATGCAACCCGTGCTGCGGGATTGCTGAGGGAACTTTCAGGCCGTCAGAAAATGGCCTGCCCCCTCCTGGGCTGACTATGCATGTGTGCCTCCTAGGTGCGTGTTGAGATGGGGTACGGAGTCCCCTGTGGTTTGAGGAGTCCATGGGGGCCAGAGACCCCTTCACCAGCGAGAGATGTGTCCTGTGCAGCAGGATTGCTGAGGGCTTTTTTCAGCATGTAAGCAAATGGCCCTGCCCCCTCCTGGTCTACCTCTGCATGCACGCCTCCTGACGTGTGTTGAGATGGGGGATGGAATCCCCTGTGGCTTGAAGAGTTAGTGGGGACCAGAGACCCCTTCACCAGCCAGAGATGTGTCCTGTGCTGTGGGAAGCTGAGGGTGCTTTTCATCATGTCTGCAAATAATCCAGCCCCCTTCTGGGCTGACTCTGCATGTGCGTCTCCTGACTCGTGTTGAGATGGAGTATGGAATTTCCTGTAGCTTGAGGAGTTCGTGGAGGCCAGAGACCCCTACATCAGCCAGAGATGTGTCCCAAAGACAATTGTCAAAAAGAAGCAAAAGGCTCATTATATGATGAAATGGATGAGTTTAAATGTCCTGACACCAAATCTTACCATAATATTAGGCTGCTTTTGTAGAATACTCGTAGGCCGATCAGAATAAAAGCAGTTCAGAAAATAGTATGGTAGGCAGTGTTTTTTATTTCGATACCTCATATGGGCAAGTCTAATGGGAATCCTTTTCAGTCAAACATTCTCAGAAAGACATCTGCCTGTTTCTAAGTCTCTCAAAGGTCCCTTGGAAGAGTTAATGTATGTAGCCTCCAATAGCAGTCGTGGTAGAGAGGACAAACAACCCTTGTCCTTTCCTTTGATGGGGGTTATGAACAGAGTTAGGGTGCCCTATTCCTTCTTTTCTGCCTTGGGTCTGCATTTCCTCATTCCCATCTAAAGCTGCATTTGGAATGCATGTAAGGAAGGCTCGTCAGCTGACAGCAGTGGTGCATGCAGACTCAAGACTAGGATATTAGCGGATCAGGGATTGGGAGCTGCGATGAGCGTCAAGGGTCAGGCTGGTTCCACTGGTGTGTATTTGTGTTTTAGCGCTCTGCTGCCTCTTGTCTATGTTTGTGCTTAAGAAATGCCATATACATGTGCTAAGACTGAGGTTTGGCTGTGAATAAGCCACTACATATGGGAGTTGTGTGTGAGTATACTTGTTTTGGGAGAAAAACCAGAATATAGACCTTATCACTACCAGGATACAGGCCAACAGGTAATGGAGTTTGGTGTCAGGTAAATCATTGGCTCAGTGCTGGGGCTGGTGTGGAAAGAGACACTGACAAGCTACAGGGCTAGACGAATGGTGTGGTCTACTAGGTCACTCTCTTTATGTTGGTTGAAATACAACTCTGTCGCTATATCAGCTTCCATATGTGTGAATTACTAGATCCGGAGGTGTGATATGAGTCTGCATATATGATCATATCACTCAGCATCTGAAAGCCTTACACTGTCAGTTCGAGAGATAATCATCTTAAAGAATTTGTATATGGTCTACTTTTCTGTTTGCTAGTTCCCATAGTTTTGAAGGAGTCATTGGCTAATCACACTCATAGATTTCCAGTGCAATCTGGGTGTAAGAATGTAATTGAATTTACTTGCTATTGACTGCAACCCAAAGAATACTATGCTTTGTCTACCTTTTTAGCCAGAAATATTGAGGTAAATATTTCTTTAGTTAGAGCTGCCTTTTGTTGTAGCACTATCAAACCTACAGATATCGATTTAATAGTATATGGTACTTTAATATGTGTTGTACACTAGCCAGTTCAAACATACCACAGGCTTCAATTAGAATGTGAATTTCCTACACTTCTTGCCTACTAATATTGAGATTTTTTTAATGGTTTTAGCTTGTGAGTTTCAGTGTTCTTTGTGTAGGTGTAATAACCAATTAACAAGTGCTTCAAAGTTATACTGCATGTCTAACAACCTAGCTGACGTCACCAGAAGCTGTGAATGTTGTATCCATCTATACATTAGCAGTGTCAGATTTAAACATCAAGTAGCTGTAAATTATGTAAAGAATATGAATTGTTGGCTCTACTGTTGGCTGAAACCAGCAGGCTTTGAGAGCTGAGACCTGGCTTACATAAGCCCTGCGTGTGAAAGGATGGTGGGCCAGATCCCAGCCTTTGGCCAGCTACTGCCCCAAGCACTCCTAGAGCACTTCTAGAGTTTAGAGGGTCTCTAGTCAAGACAAGTATGCTCTAAATGCAGGGTCAGGTCAAGGCACTGTAAGTATACCCCTCCTCAAAAGTCTTCTACTCATGGCTTCTGCTTCTACTCATGGCTTTCAGATGTGCAAAGTCTTGGAACAGGCTATACATTATATCCAATTGGTCATATCCCCACCATATTCTGGGCACAGGGCATGGATTTTGGCCAGACCTTCTGATGTCTGTCCCGTCATCGTAACAACTTTTTTGACCATTGTAAGGAAATGGGTTATTAGTTAGAGAGGATGTGAGTCGTTCCCAAGTAATAAATCCAAAATCTTGTCCTGGGCTCAACTCTGGTAGCTATGGCAGAGCAGACACTCCTAGCATAAGGGAACGAGTATAAAATATTTCACAGTACAAAAACAATAAAAAAGTCAAAACACTGCAAAATTCAAATCCCACAACCAGTTTCTGGAAATCAGAAAACTTTTAAGAAGCAAAATAAGACCTAGGTGATTAAAACCAAATAACGGGAAAAAGAGATAAGATTTTTTAATCTATAGGGCAAAAAACACCAATCTGAAAGCACTGTTTGCGATTGGCGCGATTTTATGCTGACCACAATGGAATGGAGGTTAGATACACCAAGCAGGTTTCCAAATCAATGTTTTTACTGTTTTTGCTTTCTGACTTAGAACCTGATTTAGATCTTGGTGAATGGGTTACTCCATCACAATGACGGATATCGCGTCCGCCAAAATATAAATCCCATAGGATATAAGGGATTTATATTTTGGCGGAACAGATATCCGTCACCATTGTGATGAAGTAGCCTGTCCGCTAAGATCTAAATCAGGCCCTTAATCTTTTTTATGGAAGTCAACTCCTCCAGCAGGGCAAGGTTGAAGACTGTATCTAGAGGAAGAAAAGTCAAATTTTGAGTCTGCCCAACACTTTTTGTGCCTTTGCCCTGTCAGGATTTCTACTTTGTAACTTTGTCTCTTTTTTGTAGCTTGAAAACCTCCAGCAGGACAAACCTGGAAGCTATAGCTGAGGAGTTGCACTGAAGCCCAGTGTCGTAACCATGATGGTCCCCTGAAGTCTTCATTCAGGCGGCAAGAAATTCTGAGCATGACCAACCTGATTTTCTTGTCCAGAACAATTGCACCTTGGGTGGTTAGTTCCAGTTCCGCCAAGGTCAAAAATTTCAAGTCCCAACTTTTTCGGGTTTTTGGTCACTTCTAAGGCCCTCAGGACCTGAGGGACAGTATGTAGAGTCCAGGACCCACTTCAGCAGAAGAAACCAGCACAGTCCAGTCCAAGTCAATTTTCACTGGTCAAATGGTTACTATGGGGAAAGGCCTGTTGCAGCTTTTGATGTCCCTGTAGCCCCACAGTAGGTCAGCCAACTCACTCTTAGTCATCCAGGGTACAAGTGGGAGCAGGTCCAGCCATGGAGGTCTCCATAGAGACCAAAGACAGTAGGTTCAGTCCTCTTCTTTTGTTTAGGTCTGGGCAGACCTCGCGGAGTTTCACTGCCAAATTCCCTGGAGTTCTGTGAGTGGGCAGAATATTGCTCGGCCACCCCTAATGAAATCCCCTTGGCTGCTGAGGGTCATTGGGAGCCAAGATCCCCTATTGTTGTGACAAGTAAGTCCCCCACAGAGGGATTGCTTAGATGTCGTCGAAGACCCCACCCGCTTTCTCAACCACTCTGCAAAGGGGCCTCCTTGTGCACTACTGATTGGGAGAAGAAGTCCCCTAGGCTGCTGAGGGTCGTTGGGGGCCAAGAACCCCTATCATTGCGACAAGTAAGTCCCCCATAATGGGATTGCTGAGACTTTGTTGGAGGCCCCGCCCCTTTCTCAACCTCTCTGCAAAGGGACCTCCAGGCACACTACTAGTTGGGGGATGAAGTCCCCTTGGTTGCATAGGGTTGTTGGGGCCCAATAAACCCTATTGTTGCAACAGGTAAGTCCCACACAGAGGGATTGCTGAGATGTCGGAGGCCCCACCCTCTTTCTCAACCACACTGCAAAGGGGCCTCCTGATGCACAACTGGTTGGGGGATGAAGTCCTGTGGGCTGCTGAGGGTCATTGGGGGCGAAGATCCCTTATTGTTGCGACAAGTAAGTCCCCCACAGCGGGATTGCTGAGATGCTGTTGGAGGCCCCGCCCCCTTTCTCAACCACTCTGCGAAGGGGCCTCCTGGAGCACAACTGGTTGGGGGATGAAGTTCCCTTGGCTGCTGAGGGTAGTTGGGGGCCAAGAACCCCTATTGTTGCTACAAGTAAGTCCCCACAGTGGGATTGCTGAGACTAGGGGTGAGTGCGCCGGTAAACTCTGCTCCGCCGGTGAGTTGGCAGAGTTTTTGCCGAACTCCTCGTTCTAATTGGAGCCTGTGTGGAAAAACTCTGCAAACTCCACTCGCGGAGCAGAGTTTACCACCCACCCCTACTTTTGTTCTGCAGGTCCAGCTATGTTCTCTGGAGTTTGGAGTGAGGTGCCACTTTTGAACAATTGATTAGCCATTGGGTAGGAGTGACACAATTACACTCCCTAATAAATGGGCAAAAATTTCCAAAGGGCCAACCTTCTCCGTGTTGCAGCACATTTTGCCAGTTTGTCTTAGTGCAACCTATCCCACAGAGCACCATTCACAGGAAAAATCAAGATGGCAGACTTTTTCGACCCTTGGAGGTTGCTGGTGACCCACAGAGGGGTGTCTAGGGAAATGGGATCACCTTGGTTCCTTTCAGGCTACCGATGTTCCTGAAACCTAACTAACTACCATTCCAGAGAGAGAATGGTTCCATACCTCACTCCAAGCTCCTTCCAAAAGACCCAACCATTGCTTCTGCTCTGGGAGTAGTTTTCACACCTCATAAAGGGGAAAACAGTGGGAAGGAGGGCAGCTCCAGGTAGGCTAAAACTAATTAGCCTACTAGATCTTCAGGCAGGAAGTCTAGCTATGAAAAGGTTACTTTTCTGTATATTAAAATATCTAGCCACCATTTGTTGGATATTTAATAAATATTAAAATCAGTGATTGAACAGACTCTGTAGCTTATTCCAAATCAAAGTTACAAAAATAGCATTTAATTGTACTTTAGTGTTCCTCAAAGAAACAAGTATAGCCTTTTACAGTGAGCACTGTGTGGTATCTTGGAACATTGTGTCTGAGGAGAGAGGAGTTTCTTAGAATGTTGGTTGACTGTGCGAGGAAAGACGGTTGGGGAGAAAAGGAGCTTCAAGGTGGCTGAGGTATTTCTCTTGGTGAAACTTTAATAAACCTTTTGCCTGGCTGGCTTACTTTTCCACATTGGTGACGAGCTCTGACCCAAGGAAGCACAATGCCTTATTAACACTGCTTCAAACTGTGGCAGATTAGACCCTGTTTGGCAAGACTTTGTGAGCTCGCATTGAGTTTATGGATTTGAGACCTAGCATCTCGCATGGAGATGTGAATGGACGGTAATCGTTTGGATGTTTATCCAATTTAACAAGGTTTGTTTGTGGTTACCTTCCCAATAATATTAACTTACCATTAGTTAAGGGATGCGCTCAAGCCTGGCGCGTGGTGTCTGTCAAGAAAAGTGCATCAGACCAGCTCGTGAAGGCTTCCAGGATCTGTAGCTGGGGTGACATTAAATATGGAGTGCACATTATTGCTTGGAACGTGATTCCAGATGCGATTGTCCTCAGGTTTAACAACATTCCTAAATAGCTTAACCACTCTCTGAGGTGTTGAATATTTTGAGGACTTAACCAGACCCCAGGGCATCCTTATCCAATCTTCCACCGCTACCATGGTGCGACACACTTAATGCTTTGGGTCAAATAATTTCTTCCTCAATCCTAACCTTTCCTTCTGCTTCTTCTTCAATCATCCAAAGTCTCCAATGATCGTCCATTTAAATAATTTATCCATGAAGGGCACATTATTAAATAATGCTTTTTCCCCCCCATAAGACTGAATTTCCTCCCTCCAGTCCCTTCCTTACATCTTAGCAATCTGTATAGATTGTTTTAGAACGATGTTCTCCACAGCCCCATTGGATTCTGGGTTATATAAAGCACACTTCTTATGCTGGATTCCTCTTTGTGTAAGAAACCCTTCCATTTCTTGTGACACCAACTGCACTCCATTATCTGTTAGAATGGAGTCTGGTAACACCTCTCGGCAAACACCTCTTCCAAAAAACAAACAACATTCCTCTTTTTATTGCCTTGGAAAATACTCATCTCTGGCCACCTAGCAAACATATCAATAAGTACAAACACAAAATACTGGCCACCTTGTTCCCACAGCCTCTTTGGTGGTTCTCTTATAACCATGGGATGAGTTCTCGTCTTACAAACCTTATCACTACATTTATGATCCACACACTCTCTGACCACTTTTTCTACCTGGGCATCTAACCCACGCAACCAAAAATTCATTCTTATCCTTTCCTTGGTTTTGCAGATGTCTAAATGTCCCTGATGAGCTAAATCTATCAGTGTACCTCCTCAGACAAGCAGGAGGAACTAGTTTAGTGCCCCTCCACACCAACCCATGAGGTGTTGAAAGTTAATTTCTAACCTCTCAAAATTTCACACATAGCTTTTGGGGCTAGACGCTGTAGGAACATGGCAAACCCGAAGTCCTTACATTTTCCACTTTTAAATACTGTACTATATACTATAGTGTGACTGGAAAGTTAAATATGCCATTTGGGCATTTATTAATTTTACTGTGTTTTAGGGGTCCTAACATGTACACTGGGGGCTAGACAGCAGTCCGCAGTGTGCAGAGTGAAAAAAACAGCCGTTACCAATCAGCAGAAAAAATGAAGGGGACCATGCAAAAAGAAGGATTTTCTCACAATCATGCAAGGCAGAACATATGTATGTATAATATGTTTATCACCTATAACAGGATGGAAAGGGCATGGGAGTGATGATTGCATTGCTCAATGTAACTGGCAAATGCTAGTGTAATGTAGGTTTTGCACTGCAAGGTTTTTAAGAGGAATTTGAAGGTTGCTTAAATAACAAATATTTTTTACTGTGGATAAAGAACTAATGTATTCAGGAGGCAGTTTCTTCCTAATTTTGGAGCATGGATTGCCATACCAATTTCCCTAGTCTCAATGAATGCTCCTGCAGCACCCTTATTCCACCTATGCATTTTTTGCTGCTGGACCAAATTTACAGATAAATTCGTGAGGCCATCATATTAGAAAAGGACAGGTACTTAATATGGATCCACAGATATGGAGTCAAAAAGGACAGGGTAATCTTTTGCCCTATCAACCTCAATGGGGAATGCTCTGCTCACCCCCAAACACCACCCAAATATTTTCCCTGCAAATCAGGACCTGCAAATAGCTATGAACTCCTTGCATTGTGCATCAATTAGCAAAACCCGGTTTGGCCAGCTAATGAGATTGTACAACTCCATCTAGATCTGAACATAGCAGAATAATTGGTGGGAGAAAGAAATTTCCTTTACCCGGCCATTTTGAAATATTTTTGAAAATATTCATGCTTGGATCATTTTTTGGTTCTGATGTATAGGTTAATGGTCAAATATACAAAAGTTTAACACTTTGAAGCCTGGCCCGCATGTTTTTGTACTGTAAATATCTTGAAAAATAGATTTGCACCAAAAGATGACAAGAAATGGCAAAGTCAATAAAACGATGTTTAATATGCTAACTCATGCAGTCTAAGCACAATAAGCTAGAAATATCTAAGAAATTAAAGGCAGCCTATGTGAAGTCCAGTTTTTGTTTCTATGTCAAATAAACACTGGATAGCTAGTGAGCCTTCATTATAGTCCTTTTTCTGTTTCTATAGCAGAGAAAGAAAGAAAGAACTATTTTGAAGGCTTTCATTTGACATAGAAATTCAGAAGGTCTCTACTGGAAGGGCAGCCTTTAATGTAGCTAGTTTGTAATTTCTAGGCATTTCTAGGCAAGCCCTAGTGGTAATAATGAGAAGCCACCGGGAAGGGCAATTGAGGAAAACATGCCAATAATTGTAGAATAGCCCTTTATGCAGTTCAACGGAAACACTCTATTGGCATCAGAAAAATACACCCTAACAGCAGCAGGTGAGAGAGAAATATTCCTCTGGCCTGAGAAAATATGTGCTTGACAAAGTCTCACATCAATGGCAGAAAGAGATCAGTTTGACAGTTGTGTTGTTAAAAGATAGATATAACACGCATTGTCAATGTCTATAGGTCTTGCCGTTATAATATGAGTGCCGAGTTGTTGGCTTTGCCACTGTCTGTTTTTAAAAGAAAAAGGAAAAAAACAAAATAGTGTAGGGAAAACAGCTTACTTCTGCTATTTCAGAATGTAAGTTTATGTTTTTTATTCTTTTTACTCAGCAGTCTCTCAGCAGTGTTTAAAAGAATAATAAAGTGCTAGAATGTAAAGGGAAACACTTGCCAAGGCCTAATTTCTTTTCCACAGTATACAGCCATTCGGTTCTTTTTAGTAGTCCACAGAATAGATATATGGGCTTCCAGGAGAAGAGTCATGCTAAGTACATCATCTGCCTCAGATACCAGCTAAGACTGTGCAGCAGATGGCCCTTCCTTCAGTGCCCTTAAGCCTTTGTGTGCCAAAGCATGCGCTTTTGTGCAATATGTAAAATGCAGGAGATAAAACAAAATAGCTGTGAAAGTCTGCTCTTTAGCCATATCCCAGAAAAAATATCCCTTTTCCTGTTCCTTTTTAGACAAACTGTGAGGAGTGAGACACAACATAGTGTGGGGGTGGGTATTTGAAGGGAGTAGGCAGCTCAGGAGGGTGAGAGCTAGAGAACACATGTACTCTCATGGAGTACTTAATGAAAAACTAAAAACAGTAGTTCCCAAAATATGGCAGCGGGATGAGGAACAAATCAGCAAATCAAAAGCATAAAAAAGAGGCTATTCTCCAGAGGAGGTGCAAGCCTTAGAAGAGGAAGACAAGCCATCAAATAAGAAGCAAGCAAATGAGAGTGACAATGAAGTCAGCCAATGGTAAGCAATCGGCAGGCTGTATGGCCACTGTAAGTTCACAATACGTCTATCACAACCCAGGCAGCTTGTGCTGTCTGGTACATTGGACCTAAAAACTGAATTTTCTGAGTAAAATGTTATCTTTGTGCTAAGTTTGGCATAATTATGTTCAAGAATGCTTACTGTAGTTTAAATGGAAAACATATAGGTATTAAGAAGTGTAATGCTATTTTAGATCACTCTTTCTCCCCTTGATTAATCTGTACAACATTTTAAATGAAGAACCTGCCTGCAACAGGGTATATCAAATGTTGTGCAAATTCGATATGCGGTTATAAAGCTATCATTACATTCAAAATACATTTACAATGGAAGTCTCAACTAAACAACAATAACTACAGTTGAGACATATCTATATATGTATATATATATCTTGTTATATGTTTCAAAATGTGTGATACCGACTGCAGTTAACAGTAACTTCAGTCTGCACATATATATAGTATTATGTTTCAGAGTGTATGATTTTGGTTGAAGTTAACCATACCTGCAGTGGATGTATATAAAATTATCTGTGTTAGAGTTCGCGATACTAACTGTAGTTTAGGTTGAGATAAATATATTTCGAATAACATTTTGGTAGACTTATACTATTATGTCTATCTTCATAAATACACACGTGTTACATTAAACACATTATTTCTACATGTATGTGTAATGTAATATAGACTAAAGGTGTACATCCTGTGTTCTGTTTTCTGCTTGGTCTGCTGCTGCTGCTGCTCTGTTCCAGTCCAGAGCAGTTAACAAGCCATAGGCTGTTAGTGACAATCGCATACCCTTTGGCACTTAAAGCAGAAAGCTTGATTTAACCGCAGAGCTGTCATTTATTATTCTGTTGTGCTATTCCAGAGGGGGAAGCGACTGATCAAGCGCCCGCTCCCAAGTGCAAGAGGGCTTTTTTGTTATGTCTAAATCCTCAATACAAATTGCAGTATTTCTGGACTCCCAGAGGGACCCATTAGTGCCTGTGGGGCATTAAAGATCATTAATAGTGCTGTCAGGAACAGAGAGCGGGAAGCAGTCAGCTAGCCAGCCAGTTGCTTAGCTCCTCAGAAATGGGAAATTAATACATCTGCTTCATTAATACTGGCCCGTGTTTGATGTTTGTGAGCTGGCAACCTTAATGATGTAGGTTAGCAGCAGCAGCCGGGTGCTTGCTTGAATTGGATTCTTTCAATTACCTACAGCGCTCCCCTTGTGCGCGCCGCGCCTCCCCCTCCCCCAACCGCGTACACACTTCCATCGCAAAAGTCAGGCCTTAATTAGCCGCTCCGAAAGGGTAAGGAGAAAAACTAGCTCCACTCTTCCATTCCCTGAAAAAAAAAAGAGGCTGTGACAGACACAATTTGCCACCATGTCTGTCTAGCCATTAGCTGCAGCATCCTTCCAAGCATTGAGATGCATGGCAGTCATTGAAAATGTTTTAATCACTGCGAACAAGCGTGTTAATCAGTGCCAAGTCTGAATGTTGGGTATTAATTGGCGATATAAAACTTGCTGATATGTGCATCTCAAGAACACTGCCAAAGAGCATGAGAAAGGCTGATACCATGGATTGGCCTTGTGCCCTACAATGGCTTGGCACTGTGCCCACTTGTCGGATAGGGCCCTTGCTTCTTGTGAGCTGTTGCTTGTCTAATGTATTTAAATTCACACTTTTGTGTGTGAATGTAAAGCCTACTAGCTTTGTTTAACTCTATGCAGTTGACTTTCTCTGTAAATCAAAATTGTAGTCAGAGTGAAAATATTTTAATATTTATTTTAATGTGGGTAGTTATGAACTGTGGACTTGCACCCAAAGGGCAGCAGAGGGGTGTACATGATCATAGAGATGCAAAAAGAACATTTAATGAAGAGAATGCATGATGGGACTGTTATGAAGTGTGTGGGGAAAAAAGGCATAAAAATGGTAGGGGGTAGCTGGGCTGTGGAGGATTGTTAGTTCTATTATAGGGAGATTGAGCGGAAATGACACAAGATCATTTTAGAAGCTCTTTGCGAAATGGTCAAGTCTTAGATGTAGTGGGGGGTAGGGTCATTCCAGAGTCTTAATGCACAGAATGAGAAAGCCTAGATCTATGTTCATTTTTTGGAGTTTTTCAGATTTGTTTTTTTAGTTTGGCAGTCACATCATGCTAATGTATCTTTCAACTACCACAAACGTTACCCCTTACATACCATAAGGAAGGATTCATGCAGCAAAGCTAAAGAAAGTCTGAATTATGTAAAGCCATTTTTTTCAATTTTTCTTTACAAATACAATACTTTGGTGAAAATGTATGTCCATATAATATTCCCTCAAGTAGCAAACCGTCATGTTATTCCTTTTTCGACAGTGTCGAAAAGGTGTTCAGCCACTTTTTTTCTTCATTATAGATTTAGGTATGTAAAACAAATTAACATTTACATATTGTAAAACAAGTGGTCATCAGTGAATACCACATTGTCCGAAATAAGCCATAATTTAGAGTACCAAAAACGAGTTAAATATGTGATAATGGTATTACAGCAAAAGTAACAAGTACCACGTCCTTGGTGTAACGCAGTATTACCACTTTACTAAAGTGTAGAAATGCTAGATTCGTCATGGAAAGATGAGAAGGTTAGCACCAATATCTATGGTAATACATATTCCACACATAAACTAGTGGTACACTTAATGACCACCAAATATTTACCATATATGCTCAAAAAACCTATATCAAGAGTAAAACTGCGTTTACAAACATAGCAACCCAATTACACATCAGTTTAACCTCTAATATACAGCTCTTAATAAAGCTATGAATTTAACAATAATTGACCTCCGATTTGGAAAGTAGATTTGAATTATAAGTAGGAACATAAGCCGTTTCATAGTGAATCCACTAAAATGATACCACTTGACCCACCCAACAACTTGCTCATGACAGACGGCAGCTACAAGTCAATAACTGATCCCCCTTGGTAGCTCCAAACTGCATACTGCTGGAAACGTGCCAACCAGAGAGCACAGTGACCCACAAACCTCCCCTGCTCCTGCAGACTTTAAGTGATGGCTTTTGTCAAGTGAGACTTGGTGGTCTCCTCAAGGTCCAGCAGCTGAGCATGAGCAGCATCTGCTAGCCACACTCATTAATTCTAGCCACATTGAAAGAGCTTTACCGCTCAGCGTCTGCTGGTGCGGGGTAATTATGGAAGGGGCATTCAGCAGTAAGCCCTGAAGTGCTGAAAGACAAGTTCTAGTTTAGTAGAGCCATGTAATGGGGAACAGGTGAACAAACAGAGGATTAGAGGGCCCCTCACAATGCTGACCTTATCAGATGCTAGGCAGGGATCAGATGGTGGGGTTTTATTTGGCGGCCACATTGTTAAAAATGCACTATTTCTTCAAAAGCAATTAAATGCCTCTCCTTGAACCGCAAGATTGAGGTCTGTGTTCAATGCTGAATTTAATGCTCTTTCCTCACGTGCCTCCGGCCATTTGTGAGTGGAAGTGTTACCAGCTTACAGAGCAGTCTCTGTACATGCATCATGACAGTCCTTGTGTAGCCAGAGTGAACTCTGCTTTATTCCACTCATCAGTGTAACTTAGCACTTGTTTCAGAATACTATGCATGCATAAGGTGACCACACACAACACCATTATATGTAGTCGCCTAGCCCTTCATTTTGTTTCATATCCCATATTAGAACACTCAGGAATATTTTACTGCTCTCTATTTGTGTGAATTCAAGCCCAATCATAACAAAGTCATTATTATTTTATCAGTCGAGAACAAAATTATTTTCTGGAAGCTTAAATTAAATTAAACTTTCCTTCTTCAATGGCTTTTAAACAGTCTTTTTCATTCATAGATGCGGTCTGGAAAGCAACTGTTGAAGGGTGTTGGAAAACTGAAACTTACTTAGGAATGGCTGCCTTTTGCTAAGAGACGTTTCAACCTAGTTGTGTGCTCAATTAAAACACCTAGACACACTTTTAATATCATCCTAATGCAGCAACAAATGCGAAATTCAACTAAAACTACCTGATACGCTTCCATTTCCAATCCACAAACAAAATAGGAACTAGGCTGAAATCAGCCCTACCAAAACACCAAAATTCGCAGTTAGACACTTGACCAAACGCTTACCCATCAAAACTGGAAAACATTGATCTCACTTCTGGATACAAATTCCACATCTCATCTGCATGAATCAAAAGCCAATTCAATAGCCCTGACTTCTAACCTCAAAACACCGCACATACTCAAACCCACCAAACACGCACAACCATAATGCAAATTACTATCATACCTCTGAACCCTAAAACATGAACAAAGCTAGGCCCAAAACAGCCCTTATATGTCATGATCCTTTGTTAATTGTTCTTTTTCCTGCTGACGCAGGGTGTTAACCCTTGTTGGTTGTTGTTCTTCTGCCAATAAACTGTTGAGAATTTTCCTCACTGTCTACGACTTCAGTCTCCTTTTTCACTAGCTGCTCCCAACAGAGGGAGAGGATGTGGCCTAACGGCTAAGGCAGTTGACCTCAAATCTGGGGAACCGGGTTCGAGTCTCGGCCAGGACAAGCAATATCCTGTGATTCTGAGCAAATCACTTAATCTCCCCATGCCTAACAAAAATGAATGTGTCCTAATGTAATGCAACTGGTGCTCATGTAAAGTGCTCTGATACCTTCGGATCAAGTTCACGCAATATAAAACGCCATAAAAAAAAACCCAGAGGTTTTCCAAAATTCTCTATTCATAACCCAGCTTATGTTTTTGTATTGTTCTCTGAGTCAGCATGTTTATTTTATGCACTTAAAGAACCAATTTCAGAAAACAGAGATATATTTGTTTGTTACCACACTTTATGACCTTTAAAGTGAAGTTCATTAAACTGATTAACACATATGTTGTGGTCAATTGTAGGCTGCGAGTTAGCCTGTTTGTTTTTACACTGCATCGGTCTGAAACAATATTATATCTTGCATAAGAAGAAGGAAGACACCAAGGTTTCAAAGACAGCCATGGAAGGTGGACAGGGTCGGACTGGGACAGAAAATTTGCCCGGGCAGTAAACAAAAGTGGATCCCATTAGTGAATTGGGAAGCTAAAAAAGTTGCCCATGTTTGCAAATTGGAGCAGTTTTGAAATTTAAAGACACGTTGTATAGGTTTTCTTCAAGGTATGGAAGACTGCATGGATTTGAGCTCGTTGCAGGCAACATTTGTTTTCATATCAGGGAAATCAACAGTAAAATATGACCACCAGACCATAAAACAGGCCTACAAAAAGCCAAAACGGCCCACAAACAAGCCTGTCAGACCAGTCTGCCAGGCACTGCCTGATTGCCTGTTTGCCCTATAGGCCAATCCGACCCTGGGTGGATGATGTGTCTATGGATAAAATGCCCTTTTTTGTCTGTTACAAGGATATTGAAGGTCAAGTAGGAGTTGTATGTATGTATGTACGTTTGTATGTATGTGATATTTGCATTGTTTGAACCTGGGAAAAGACAGTCGAGCCTAGGAGTTAATGATCTTATAAAGGAACCGCTCCATGGCTTGCAATATCCCTAAAAATTATGAGGGGTTTATTGGATATGGAAAATGTCAATATTTAATGTTAAATTTAACTGTTTTCTGCTACCATAGCAGGTTATCAGGGGTCTGCTGGTTGTATTTTAAGCACTTAAAAGTGTCACGTCTTTAAAAGGCCTTGTAGGGTCTTGAAACATAGTGTCATGTATCAGCTGTTTGGTCCAGAATACAAGCAATGCGGAATTCTATGCAGCGATTCTAGGTGGCCAGAATGTCTATTTCTATGTTCTGGGTGGTTTAATGTGGACATTCACACCGTCTCTGTGGGGCGGTGGACAATAAGGGAATTGGGGAGTATAGGAGAGAATGTTGCATGCAGAGGGAGCCAGGCTGCGAATCAGGCAAGCAGTGGCGTAACATAGGCCCTGACAGCCCCCACAGTGCAGGGGGGCCCCAAGCTCCAAGGGCCCCCTCAACACAGTACCATGACCAGAGAGCTCCTGATTGAGACCAGAGGGAGGCCCCTCCATGTACCTTATAGGTGGGCCCCCCTCAGGTTTCATTACGCCACTGTAGGCAAAGGCTGAGAAACTGGTTTAGGCTGTAAAGAAACCCTTTCCAAAAGTAATTTCTCTGGCTGGATTTTCCATCTAGTAAAATCTGCTCCAGTGTTCCCTCAGCTGGTAAATCCAGGTGTAGGAACACCAAGCCACTGAAAATAGCACAGAGCAGAATTCCACCGGGGGGTTCTGTTCGGTACTGATTGTAATTGGGGACTTTGTGTAAGTCCAGTAAAACAATCATTACTAATTTACAACACACAGAGAACCTTTTGAAGCATATCTAATACTAGGAACGCAGTATTGAAATTTAAAGGATGAAACCACATCCTTATAGAATATTTGGAAAAAACGCTTACAATAAGTATGTGGCCAAGACTGATATGCTGGTTGCTGAACATGCGTACGGTCTACACGTAAGGTGTAATATCAAAATTTCATTGGTGAGGTAAAAAGTCTCGCATATCGAGGAATCCTGAGTAAATGTGAAACAGAGGTCCAGATCTATAACAATAAGTACAGTCAACATCTTGTGACAGCTGCATTTAGAATGTTATCAGAATACAGCCACAGTACAAAAGTGCTCAGGTTGAAATCAGAGTTTCAGATATACTTAAGAAATGTGGATTATACGAAAATATTTTCTCGTGCTGAATTTAAAGAAAACTAAATTGTTTGAAAACAAAAGTTCAAAGTGAACTTCTAATCACCTTTAGAATAAAGTCTTACATTTGATAAAGACTTTTTTTTAAATAATTTGCCCATCAACTCTGAATTAGGGAGTTAAACAAAATGACCATAATAAGCTACATTAAAATAACTTTTGTAAGCCATGTCCTAGTAATTGTGCTAGGAGGTTTCTAAGAGGAAGTACAAGGCAATACAAGTTACCAATTGTAGGTAAGAGCACCATGATGGATTTTAAATGAATGCGCATCTAATGGAAATGAAATGAAGATGTTCATGTAATAGGTTTAAGTGACCTTCTACAGCACTGACTCTATTTAAAAGCATCAGTGTCATAATGTTGTCATTAGGAAAAACAGTTAAATAATGATTATTGAATAAAATATGTTCAACCAGCACTGAATATAAAATGTGTTTTTATAGAACGAATTAATTTAGACAAAAACAACCTTAAAGCATCGTATTATTGTTCGAATGTGTTTCTGAGCAGTTTAATGGAAGATAAGGTATGGTAACTCAGGGCACCATTCTTTTACAGAAATTGCCAACCAGTGGGGGAGCGTGCGGCATGGGTTCCCTTCATCAAAGGCTTGTTGGCTTGGGAGAGGCCAGAGGACAATGGACGTGCCTTAAGCGGGATGCCATTGCGTGGGCTAGTAACAGGGCTCTCGTTTATTAAGGTGTGGAACTAACTTGTATGTGGCTTTGTGGAGACCAGTGGTAATATTTAACAACATAAGGCCTGACCTTTCATTGCCTATGCACATAAATATAACATTGTATACATAGTATGGAATTCAATTGATTAGCACTTAGAATGCTTATTTCGCGTATTTTAGAGCATTTGTTAGCATATACTACTTTTTCGTGCTGCTAAATGTGAGATATTTGGAAATTAGAGTGCCTCCGGCTTTCATATAAGTTGATTATTTTCCTATAGTCAGCTTCACGCCACGTCCCTCTTTGTGCTTGTGATATCCTACGCACAACTTCTCTAGGTGGTGAGCAGTTCATCATTTAACTTTTCAGCACAGAAAGCTCTGCATGTCTCTTTCACATCTTTACTGGGCCACTGTTTCCCATATGATGCAAATCTAGCTGTAGGGATAGGGATTGTTAATCACCTTGCATACTACTCTTCCAGGGCGCATCTGTCCTCTAATGTAAGAGAGCGGAACATCTCATCTTTGTCCTGGAATCCCCAAAACTGCTCATCCTTGCTCTTTCTATCTAAGAACTTCAGAAGATCTGTACCAAAACTTCTCTTGTCCCTGCTACTTTTCCATGAAGTAAATATTGCCTCTTCGCACTGTCTTCTATAAGTGATAGAAGAGGGACTATCTGCAATATCTACTCTGGCTGATTTATGCTTACTTTTATATAATGACTAATAATTATAATAACTTGTTTGTATAAACCAAAACATCTCTTGTCCCTCTTACATTTCCATATAGTAAATGTTGTCTCTTCGCACTGTCTTCTATAAGTGATGGAAGAGTGACTATCTGCAAGACCTACTCTGGCTGATTTATACCTACTTTTATATAATGACTAATAATTATAACAGCTTGTTTGTATATAACGCTTCGTACCACACTTCTACCTTTACTATGTGCAGTAAATTACAGAGTTAATATTGCCGATTTAATATTACTAATTTTACCTATCTCGGAAGGATGTGAGGCCAAGTCTGCCTTGCTGGAATTTGAAATCATGATCGGCAAATAAAGAGACAGTTCTACCTCCATTGTTCAAACTTCTTGGCCATCCTGCTGGAATGAAATCAGTACCATTTTTCGTATGGATACACATTAAAACGATGCTAATTTAGTATATATCCCTAAAATAGTAACTTATTTCTGCAATTGTACATTGCCTAGTGTACATTCAAGTGAGCTATGCATAAGTTGACTTGGTAGGGCATCATACATGAAAAATATATTGAATTGAAGGGAAAAAAAGAAAATGATGAAAGCAGAAGAATCTATAATATTACGCAATTTAATACATTTACTGTATAAATTATGCCTGCATAGATTTAGGAAAATACGATTAAGTCATTCTACCATATATATGAATGCATTTACTATGGATGTGTAGGAAACAAATAATTTGCAAGGCAATGTATGCTTATAATATGCGTGGTCGACTTCAGTATTGTACTACAACAGCAAGGAATGGCCTCATTTGCTCTATAAATACCCAACAATAGAGAGCCAGAACTACAATAAGCTTTGACAAAGCCAATGCATCTCGCCTTTGAGACCTATTGGTTTTGTCAATGGTTTTTAGGTGTGCTGCACAGCATCCCTGGCTAAATAAGGGGAAAAAATCATATCATGCGGATAGCTGTATAATTTTGTAGGTGCACACAATACTCAAAATGACCCATCTGCTTTTTTTCTTTTAATAATAATAAGAAATTTGCAAAATAATTTTTTGAAGCACAGGTGGTTGCAACATGAAG